>PPLT02000006.1:0-679914 GCA_003706575.2 Teunomyces cretensis | reverse complement strand
AGATCAGGACCGCCGTACGTAAAAAAAACAAAGATCAGGACCGCCGTACGTAAAAAAACAAAGATCAGGACCGCCGTACGTAAAAACAAAGATCAGGACCGCCGTACGTAAAACAAAAGATCAGGACCGCCGTACGTAAAAACAAAGATCAGGACCGCCGTACGTAAAAAAAAAACAAAGATCAGGACCGCCATACGTTCACAACAACCGAAACCGTTGACGGAACCGTTATCGTTGAAGTTCCAACGCTCGTTTCTTTGGACTCTTCTAGTATTACAAGTAGTTCAGACTTTCCTTCTTTGACTTTCAGCTCAGCTTCAACGGTTACTTCTGCGGACAGTTTAGTTGGTCCGTGGAATTCTAGCTCGGATTCTTCATCCTTGTCAGAAAACGCAAACTCAAATCCTGTCACATTATCTTCAACTTCTGTTATTACACCAGATCAGCCAGCTGAGTCGACTCCAGGAACAAACTTTGTTTTAGAATCCGATTCTGTGGTACCGAATGGCGCGAAGAGTGAGACCTTAGATACACCTTCTCAAACAGAAGGTGGTTCAAAGGCAACTTCACCACCTGATTATTCACCGAACACAGCTACGGGAATTACACCTAACCCCAGTCAAGTTGATTCTGGATCCCCAAAGATATCAACTTCACAAACAGATTTTGGAGGTACTACTTCTGAGGTAATTAATAACCAAAGTCACTCAATTTCTACTTTCAATAATTCAGGAGCAATTGTGTTTCCATCGTTGATAATTTCTACAATTGCATTGTTATTATCTATTTTCTAGAACAGGCAAATCTTTTCATCACTACAAATATTTATATTTCGTTTACCGGTTCTCGTCCAAGTCATATTTAATTTTCGGTTTTTTGTTTTGTTCGACTACTCTGCACAGTTTTCTAAATTGAATACCCAACCATGACTATCTACGATGTCTTCCAAATTCTCTTTCTTTAATGCAGCGAATAATACGTTTTTTTCAAGTGTAAACGGTACCTCTAGAAGTATATTGTTTTAAAATAAGGAATGATCAGATTTTTAGCTGTGAAAACGAGCGACTTTTCGATTGATCAGGTTGGATATATTCCCCATTGGGACCTATTTCTTGTCCAAACACACTTGTTACGAGTGCATGTAAGAATTCAGCGGTAGAATTTTTGGAGCCTGGGTATAACAAATTGGTTATTCTAGTTGTTTTCTTACATCCTTGCACGGGTTCTTTTCCTGCAAAGCGATTTGTTATCCAAGAAATAGCTGCTGGAGTTCCTTCAATAGCTTCAGTTAGATGTCCCGTAGATAGACTTGCGGCAAATTCCAAGGACTTTATACCCCAATCGCACCAATTGTCGTACGCTCTTTGGGAATTGACAAAAGGAACCACGTTGTCCAACATTCCATGAAATATGAATATTGGTATTTCTGGAATTCCAGAAGACTTATTCAGAGCCAAGGTTTCCCGGTTCAATACCTCTTGAAGAGAATTCTCATTGAACATGTCATACCCTGACGGAACCATCTTGTTGGGTCCTTTAAAGAATTGTTTTCGAAAAAAGTGAACCGTCTCTGGTATAAAACAAAGCTCCTTCCCCAAGTTGAACTGCTCAGTTAAATTCTCAGGAAGGTACTTGGGGATCAATGGTAAAAGTTCTGGGTATTGCAGCAATATCCCATTTATTCCACTTGGAATCAAACCGGCAAAAAGATGGCCATCTACTGCAACGAGAGTCTCAGTGATATTTGTAGCAAAACCTCCCACAGCCAATCCAATCAAATTATCCTTAAGCTCTGGAGCATACGTGGGTTGAAGTTGGGCTGCCCATCCTCCTGGAATGGTTCCTCCTGAATATCCCCACATGATAGTTTTTGCGTCGGGTAAAATACCACTGATGTTGTTTGAGGCCAATGTCGCTCTTATCGAATCTAGAGCACCATGGCCGGAGTTTATTCCGGCAGTGAAAGATCCCGTGGGACCTTCATAATCAGGAGCAACGACGTACCAGCCTTTATCGAGAGCAGTCTCCAAGAGAAGCATTTCCGCTTCCACGATAGTATTATTGTAGACCGCCGCGCCAAATTGAATAGCGTACGATGGAGCACAGTTGACATTGGCGGCATCTTCAGCAAAATGGTAGGAAACCAATTTAGAAGGATCAGCATTGTATGGTTCCAAGATCGTGGTGACAATTGCAGATGCATTGCCGCGGGAATCTGTCGTTCTAACAAGTAGTTGCCAGGAGTTTTTGATGTTCATGGGGACATAGAAGCTTCTTATCTTATTCGGGGTTACTCGTTGTTTCAAAATAGTGCCAGGTTCTGTGCTTTCAAACCCAGCTGGCGGTGAATAGAACTTGTCTTGTTGAGGGGTTAGTACCTTGGTGGGGGCACCAATGGTGAGAGAAAATAGATATAAAAGGGCCAAAAACTGGATGTGCAACATTTTGATGGGTTCAAAACGAAGTTGCAACAACGTTATTTATGTCTGTTGGACCATCTTCGTACTCCGCAAAGGGAAATTCTCTACAACGGTTATTTATACTTGAAATCTAGGATAAATTTCCACATAAGGAAGGGATTTTGCAGCTCCTCTTGCATGTGAGTCGAAATTAGCTACTGGAACAATAGACTAGGTGAGTAAGTGCAGATTAGCGAGTGGCGCCATCGGTACTTTGCAGGTTATATTACGAAGCCGATAGTTTTGCATGTTATCGGCACGATCGTTTATTTTGTAGGTTATATTGAAACGGGCATTTTGCAGGTAAGGGCGCCAAAAGTAAATAGTGAATGGATGACAACAACAAACGTCGGCTACAAGAGTCGTCACGGACACCCACCAAATCTGGTCATCATGCTACGGCAACTAGCGATATCCCGCCACTTTTGTTCTCCTGACGGTGACGGCTGGGGGGTGAAAAGGCGGCACTTGATTATAGGGGAAATATCACATCACGTGATTGTATTTCTTTTTGGGAACGAGCATTTTTGTCAGGTGAGTAACCGATGCATATAAACGGAAAACAAAAACATATAAAGCAAGGCACCTAGGGCTGGAAATAGAGGTCGACAATGGCAACTTCATTAATATCACCACCCAAGAACTTGTCGACAATCTTGTCGCAACCGTTTTTTGCGCAGCAAACCGAGCTTACGTTGAAGCCGGACTTGATTCTGGGCGTCCCCGACGGGATTCTTGCCCTCATCCTTCCGGTGGCTGCATACTGGACGTATGCCTCCATCTTCCACATTGTGGACGTGTACGAGTTGGCGGAAAAGTACCGGATTCATCCGAGCGAGGAAGAGGAGGCCAGAAACAAGGCAACGCTCCACGACGTGTTGAAGGACGTGATATTCCAGCACATAATACAGACGGTGGTTGGGTACGGGTTCTACAAGATGGACCCACCTCCACAGACGGGCCACGAGTACTACGAGATGTGGAACTTGAGAAAGAACCTTTTGCCCCAGTTTGTTCCCGACTTTGTCATTTACTATGGATACATGTACGGATGGTCGTTGGTACGGTTGTGCATCGCCATCTTCATCATCGACAGCTGGCAGTACTGGTTGCACCGGATCATGCACATGAACAAGTCGTTGTACAGAAGATTCCACTCGAGACACCACCGGTTGTATGTTCCGTATGCGTACGGGGCGTTGTACAACGACCCCGTCGAGGGCTTCTTGTTGGACACCGTTGGCACCGGCATTGCTGGCATTGTTACGGGGCTCTCGCCTCGTGAATGTATGGTGTTGTACACGTTTGCTACGTTGAAGACCGTGGACGACCACTGTGGCTACAGGCTTCCGTACGACATCTTCCAGATCATCTTCCCCAACAACGCCATCTACCACGACATCCACCACCAGAACTGGGGCATCAAGCACAACTTTTCGCAGCCTTTCTTCACCATCTGGGACAAGTATCTCCGTACCCAGTACACGTTTGTCAACGAGTACAAGCAGATGCAGGAAAAGATTACTTTGGAAAAGTACAAGGAGTTCTTGGCCACCAAGACCAAGAAGAAGGACACCAAGAAGGAGATCTAGGAGCATGGGCCACGCCAGAGGGATTTAATGATTGTATTTAGTGATTATGTGGCGAGTGTGCAGGAATAATGTTAGTTTGTTATGTACAGGAATAATGTAAATTGTCTCTCTAAACTATATGCAGTACCCACCAAACTAAATCAAGCGCGGTACCAAAACGTAACGAGACCACGGAACTACTACACTTGCCATGTCGAAGACGAAGCATAACGGCGACGATATATGGAAGAACGTCGAGAAGATTGTGAGTAACAGGCGAATTTCGATTCCCCTAGCAAAAAAAGCCGCTACTAACGCCAGAATTCCGAGCTCTTCACCCTCACGTACGGGTCGGTGGTGGCCCAGTTGTGTCGGGACTTCAACAACAACTACGCCGAGGTCAACAGCCAGTTGGACAAGATGGGCTACAACATCGGGTTGCGGTTGGTGGAGGAGTTTCTCGCCAAAACAGGCGTTGCCCGGTGTCTGAGTTTCAAGGAGACAGCCGAGGTGGTGGCCAAGGTCGGGTTCAGGATGTTTCTCAACATCCAGCCGGCGGTGGAAGGCTGGTCTGCCGACGGCAAGACGTGTGTGTTGGTGGTGCCGGACCCCAATCCGTTGACGGAGTTTGTCGAGTTGCCCGTCACCTCCGACGCCCGCATCAACAAGGAGCTCTGGTACTCGCAGATATTGTGCGGCGTGGTGCGAGGCGCCCTCCACATGGTCCAGTTGGACTGCGACGTCTCCTTCATTAAGGATGTGTTGCGTGGCGACGACCGCACCGAGATACGTTTGAAGTTGAACAAGATCCTCAAGGACGAGGTTCCTGCTGGCGAGGACTGAGCCTGGGGCTCGCTGCGGTCCTGGTCTTTTACTTCACAGCGGTCCTGGTGTTTACGCACTTTATATAGCAATCGACATCGCCTGATTTGGCGCCAAACAACCCCGTACTACCCCCACAATTGAGCTCTTCCTGCCATGGCCGCTTCCACCACCAATAATGCTGGCTGGCAGTACACGCGGATGCTCATGAACATGTCGTACGACATCGTCATCTCGTTCTTCAACTTGGTCATCCACACGTTCTTCCGCGACATCAGGTCGCGCGGCAGCTTCCACATCCCCAAGCACGGCGCCGTCGTCCTCGTCATTGCGCCCCACCACAACCAGTTCGTCGACGGCTTGGTGGTGCTGTCGAGCGTCCGTCACAACTCACGCCGCCACATTGCGTTTTTGATCGCCAAAGCGCTGTACGACCGCAACTTTATCGGCCACGCCGCCAAACTCTGCAGCGCCATCCCCGTCGAACGCGCCCAGGACGTGCTCAGACTCGGGCCCGGCACCGTCAGGGTCGACCACGACCGCGGGCCCGAGTGGCTCCGGGGCGACGGCACCCGTTTCACCCGCGACTGTATGGTCAAGGGCTTGGTGGGGCTTCCTGGGTCGCTAGCCAACGCTCCGATCGAGTCAATTGAAGACGACACCCACCTCAAGTTGAAGAAACCGTTGCGGGCAACCAATCCGCAGAGCCAGGGCAAGATCGACCGCCTATTGGCCGACGGCTCGTCGTACAAGGTCGCGCCCCATATCGACAACAACGTCGTGTTCCGCCACGTCTTTAGCCACTTGAACGCCGGCCGAGTGTTGGGGATCTTCCCCGAGGGCGGCTCGCACGACCGGCCCGACTTGTTGCCGTTGAAGCCCGGCGTCGCCATCATGGCCCTCGGGGCCGTCGCGTCGCAGTTGACCAAGGGCGACGCCGTGACGCCCGTCAGCATTGTGCCCGTCGGCCTCAACTACTTCCATCCCCACAAGTTCAGATCGCGCGTGGTGATCGAGTACGGCAAGCCCATTGTCGTTGACGAACACTTGGGCCAGCTCTACAACCAGAATTCGCGAGACACCGTCGGCAAGTTGTTGGAAACGATCACCCTCGGCCTCAAGGAAGTCACGGTGACGTGCGACGACTACGAGACGCTCATGGCAGTCCAGGCGGCCCGCAGGTTGTACACATCCAACAACAGGGAGGATATCCCGTTGCCGTTGGTGGTGGAGATGAACCGGCGCTTGGTCAAGGGCTACAACAAGTACGCCGACCACCCCGACTTGATCGATCTCAAGTCCTCGGTGGGCGAGTACAACAACCAGTTGATGCGACTCGGCATCCACGACCACCAGGTCGAGGCGTTGTCGGAAACGAACCGGTTGGGCGTCGTGTTGCGGTTCCTCGAACGGTTGTTCAAGTTTTCGCTCTTTATGGGGTTGAGTTTGCCCGGGATCTTCTTGTTTAGCCCCGTGTTCATCACGGCGCGGAGAATCTCACGCAAGAAGGCCAAGGAAGCGTTGGCAGGCTCGGCCGTCAAGATCAAGGCCAAGGACGTGTTGAGTACGTGGAAGATCATGGTTGCGTTGATCCTCGCGCCGGCATTGTACATATTCTACTCGGTGATCGGGACGGTGTTGATCATCAAGCTGGAGCTCGTGCCGTACGACTGGGTGTCGGTGGTGCTTACGTTTGTTGTGTGCTACTGCTGGGCGGTGTTGACGACGTTTGCATCGTTGCGGATCGGCGAGATCGGCGTCGACTACTACAAGTCGTTGAAGCCGTTGTTCATCAGTATCGTGAGCCACCACAGCCTGAAGGTGCAGCTCGACAACTTGAAGCAGACACGGCGCCAGCTCAGTCTCAAGGTCACCGAGTTCTGCAACCGGTACGGGCCCCATATGTTTGAGGACTACGACGAGTTCTATCGCGACTACAATGCGTTGGACGGCGAAACCGACTACGCCAATGATAATACCAACACCAATGCCAAAGTGCTGGACAGTTGGAGCCAACAGATGGCCGACGTTGCCGACGACGACTTTAACCTCGACGACTTGTCGAACATGCCGATATTCTCGTCGGTGTCGGACTCGAGCCGGTCGATTTCGAGCGACGACAGCGACGTAGAGGTCGAGGACATCGTCACCAAGGACTCCGACGTCAGTATACGGTTGCGGGCGGTGATGAAGGACAAACAGGCGGCCGAGACGTTTTAACCACTCGTCGTGGCATCGCCATATCTCGCCGAGCGCGTCGTGCCGGCCTTATAGTTTAAATGTGCCGCAAACAGCGGTGCAGCATCGAGCACTGGTGGCCCGGAACTGCCAGCAATGGGCCCAGCAATGGGCTCAGCACTCGTGTTTGTTTGTGTCTGTGTGTAGGAGTTGTTTTGGTCGCTGTTGGAGGTGCGTTTCAGCCACGGTACAGCCCCTGCAAAACCGCGACCACCTCCTACCGATGGTTGTGCGACCTGAAACATGCGCAACTATAAAGCACCAGCAATGGCCGTGGTGTAACGAGTATTTGCTTGTTCAAACACACACTCCTTATGAAGCTCGGTCTCGTACTACTTGCCGTGACAGTCGGCGCCACGCCCATCCCGGCCAATTTGCACCTCAAAGCCACCGACACCTCGCCGCATCCCACGACGTTTTCCACCCTCGTCCCCACGTACTCGCCAACGCCAACAGCCGCGCCCGAACCGGTCAAGATCCTGTTCAACAGCAACGATGAGCTCAAACGAGCCAGAAACCAGGACTGGAACGAGCCCAAACGGGACCACTGGAACCCCGAGTCCAAACGGGACCACTGGAAACGGTTATAGATCTTCAAGACACTAATCTCATGACGACTAGACGACCGAACGGTACTGGCCATGGATCGTGGCGCCAGCGCAACCTAATTTTTCACGTGGTGCTGGAGTTTCCCGTTATCGACATGGCCATCCGTATACCTTAAACGGAAATAGTTAAATTGCTGGAGCCATATATAAGACGGAGGCGATGCCCAACGGCAACAGCCACGCCAGACACGATGAAGTTGCTTGTTGTCGTACTCGTGCTGTTGACAGCCGTCGCCGCCACGCCGGTCCAGGCCAACGTCAGATTGCGGGCAGCCGACCACGCCACCCGGACGTTTCCCACCATCGTTCCCACATACACGCGAGTTCCACCGGCCCACAGACCGGCGAGATTGGGCTACTGAAGCACGGAGGGGCCCCGGCCGCCAATAACCGCGGCCAAACCTAAACCCAGGCTTATTTCCCGATTGGGAAGTTGTGCTCCCCCAGTGCGATAACAAAACCGGCGACACACGACGCAAGCAATCAGGAGCCGCCCTGCCGCTCCACCGATACCAGCGATACATGCGCCCAGAACGCCCGGTGCAACTGTAATGCCGGGTGTGTTGAGGCACCGGCGTTGCCGCCAAAACCGCCAAAACCGCCAAAACCGCCAAAACGGCCCAATCCGCCGCCCAATCCGCCGCCCAATCCGCCAACATCAGGACCGCCGCAGTCGTCACTCGGCGAATGACCGGCCCTGCACACAGCCCCGGTCTCCCAACCTTTTGCCACTAGTAAGACAACCAGTGCGTTTGCCTACGCTTACCCACACCAGTTCTTTTGCTCTTTAGCGCTTTATATCTTTACATCTACATCTACATCCACACACACGCCATGAAGGTCACCATCAGATTGTCCACCGAGGCCCACTACACCGTCACCGTCCCCGACAACGCCACCGTCAACCAACTCCGAGGGGTCGCCAGGGTGGGGTGCCCCGACACCGCCAAACTCCCCACCGACTTCAAGCTCATCTACAACGGCGAGAAGTTGGCGCCGCCAGACACGCCGTTGCTGACATTCAACATCTCGCCCGCCAGCACCGACATCACCGTCATCTTGATGAGCAGCGGCTCCCACACGCCGAACTTGACCCCCACATCGTCCCACTCCGACACCGCGGTGGCCGCGGCCCCCAAGAAGGCCAAGAAGAAGTCGCGGTGCTCGTTCAAGCTGTGCACGGCAGCTCCGTTGCGCATGGTGGGCTCGTGCAGCCACTGCGCCGGCAAGTTCTGTGCAAAGCACCGGTTGTTGGAGGACCACATGTGTCTGGGGTTGCAGTACTGCCAGGACAACGCCCACGAACGCAACGCCATGAAGTTGCAGAGCGAAAGCACCATCGCCAGCCGAGTATGAGCTCATTTTCCATCTTCCACTAATACCGTCACGACCCTTCCAGCAAACTTTTTATTTGTATAGATCTATATACTAATTCTTGAGCAAGTTCTCCAACACATCGTCGTACTTGCCGTTGGTCACGTTGTTGGCCTTGTCGAGGATCTTCTCGGCCCGCTGGTAGTACTCCTCCTGCTGCGTGCTGTCGACTTCGTACAAGTTGCCCAACGAGATCATCGCCTCGGCTACATGGACCCATGTTTCGGGCTCGTCGCGGTCCTGGGCCCATTCCAAGTACTTCAACGCCGTCGAGTTCAACTCCTGGGCAATCTTTTGCGCTTCGACAAGCGACAACCCGTGGAGCTCATCGACTCCTTCGTACCCGTCGTCGTAGGTCAACGTCGTGAACACCAACGAAGGTACCTCCGACTCCTGGAGATACGACTGGCCAATCCGCTTGCAGATCTCGCGGCGCAATGGCAACAACGCGTGTTCGTCTTCGTCTTGTTTCGTTTCCTTGGTAAAGTCGACGTCGAGCTTCTTCATCTCGTTGTCGACCTGGCGCAAGAACACGAGGATATGGTCTCTCCACCACTGGTTATACTTGTCGTCGTCGCGGATCTCGTACAACGGATGGGTTTCGTCGAGTTCGACCACTTCGTCTTGTTCATCTTCGTCGTCGTCGTCTTGTCCCTCGGCAATATCCTTGCCAAAGTTGTCGACAATGTCCAACAAGTCGTCGACGGCCTCCAAGATCTCCAAGTTGTCTTCGTTAAACAAGCTGTAGTCGTTCAATTCGTCGGCCTTGGCCTCGGCAGTCTCGTACACCGCCAACGCTTCGTCCAATAGCGTGCTGAGCTTGGGCACCGTGCCGATCGTGGTGTCGACCGCCGTCTGGGCAATGTACTGGAGGGGGATCCGGTGGATAAGGATCTTGCTCTTGGTGAACAACAAGTCGATCGACAGTCCAAAGTGGCCCAACCCCAAGTCTACGCGTTCAAGGGCTGCATTGAAGTACTCTTCGACCTTGTTCTTGTCTTCGACCTCGAAGTTGGCGAGCTCGGCCAACGCGAGAGCATAGATCGAGTGGAAAGTGTCGGGTAAACTCGATTCCTGGCTGTCGGCAGAGTTGCGCAAGAGACGGTCACATTCGTGGATGATTCCGTTGACGACCAACTCGTTTTCCTTCTCCGACTTGTTGTAGGTGTTCCACAACGCCGTCAACTGGGCGAGCTCGTCGTTGGCATCGGCTTCTTCGGTGAGTTCGACGGTGATTTCGTTGCTGGCAGCCTTTTCGACCGGTTCGTCTGTCTTTTGTTTCTTGGCCTTGGCAGCCTTGCCCAATCCTAACGTTCTTTTGGCCATGTTGTTGGCGTTATAATTGTTATATGTCAGCTCATCAGGCGATGGTCATCTCGTTATATGTAGGAAGATCCCCACCGCCGTATAAAAAGATCAGGACCGCACTATGTAAGTCGCAAGTATACGACCAAACGATATATTGGAATCCATACGTTAGAGACTCTGTTAACACTGTAGGGGCCAAGGTTTACGCATACAAGTTTGGTAATCCGTTATTTACCCTTCAAGTCTCTATTTACCCTTTACGTCTTTATGGTTGCATAATGAACGATATTTTGCAACTACACCAATAATAAAAATGCATACGAGTTGTAACCTCCAGCCACAAGTAAACCATACCTGAACCCTTCTCTATGGTTCTGATCGTTACTGTTTGCTAATCAAGGCACATCTCGATAGTTGTGGTCTGAATCCAAGACAAGCATACCAGTTACAACGTCACGAGAAGAAGAACCAAACCACCACATCCATAATTATCCTCACAATCACCCAATCATCATCACCACCACCAAGCCCTTTCCACCATCGCCCTTCCCATCATCGCCCTTCCCATCATCGCCCTTCCCATCATCGCCCTTCCCACCAACAATCCGCTTGTTGCAGCCGTTGACATCGGGGTTTGAAACCGCCTATATGCACGCCTAATTCTGATGACGTTTTTCACGTGACATTTGGTAATCGAAAATTTGCAGTACATAGATAACTGGTACAAGAACTGGTCCTCCCGAAGCATATACGCCGCGATGCCGAACTTGTTGACCTCGCTCAGGAGTACCGGAGAGTCTCATTTGATTATCGGCGTTTCAAACGTTGCCTGTTTGCGCATCAACGCCATTCTAGACGCTGGTGCCAACCCCATACTTTTGACCCCAGAAATACTGCAAAACGACCTTCCCGCATCAATACAGAACCATATCGACAACAACAAGTTGAAATGGATTACAGGAGACTTGGATATTGAACACATCAAGCATTTGTTGGCGACTTTGGGCCGCGAAGCCGTCGACCATGTCGTTGACCGCGTGTTTGTGACGTTACCCAGCAGCCAAGCGTCATTAAAGCAAGAGATATACACCGCCACCACCCGATTAAGAATCCCCGTCAACGTGGCCGACTCCCCCGAGTTGTGCACATTCACGCTTTTGTCGACTTATACCTCGGGAGACTTCCAGTTGGGAGTCAGCACCGGGGGAAAAGGGTGCAAGTTGGCATCGAAGATCAAGCGCGAGTTGACCACGGCATTACCCACCAATATTGGCGATATCTGCAACCGGATCGGCGAATTGAGACGCAAGATCCAGGAGGAAGACAAGGTAGAGTTGGTGGGCATCGGCGAGCACGACGACGATGCCGTGACTACCAGCAAGCTCAACTCATTAGTCGAGGAATTCAACATGACCCAGGAACAACAGAAGCTCCAGCGGTCGCGGTGGCTCAGTCAGATTGTCGAGTACTTTCCATTGGCCAAGTTGGCCGAACTCTCGGTCGCCGACCTTACCGATGCATACCACGAACATAAAATTTTGCAGCCATTAAAGAAACACAACAGTGGCACCGGAACGATCTCGTTGGTGGGGTCGGGCCCGGGATCGGTGTCGCTCTTGACGGTGGGTGCCCTTCAAGCAATCCACAGTGCCGATTTGATATTGGCCGACAAGTTGGTGCCGCAGCAGGTGTTGGACGTGATCCCCCAGCAGCGAACGAGCGTCTTTATTGCGAGAAAGTTCCCCGGAAACGCCGAACGGGCCCAGCAGGAGCTCTTGGAGAAGGGACTCGAGGCGTTACAACGGGGCCTTAACGTTGTCCGGTTGAAGCAGGGCGACCCGTACATTTTTGGCCGTGGTGGAGAAGAATACAACTTTTTTGCTGGCCACGGCTTCACGCCCATAGTGTTGCCTGGTCTCACTTCAGCACTTGCGGCACCTGTGTTGGCCAACATTCCGGCGACCCACCGAGACGTGGCCGACCAGGTGTTGATCTGCACCGGCACGGGCCGTCGCGGGGTCGTGCCCAACTTGCCGGAGTTCGTCGTGAGCCGGACGACGGTGTTTTTGATGGCACTCCACCGGGTGGCCGAGTTGATCCCTCAATTGATCGAAACAAAGGGCTGGGACCCCAAGTTGCCGGTGGCTATAGTGGAGAGAGGCTCGTGTCCCGACCAACGGGTGATCAGAACGACTCTCGGCCGGGTTGCCGAAGCCGTCGAGGCGTGTGGTTCGCGTCCGCCGGGTCTTTTGGTCACAGGCTATGCGTGTGAGGTTATCACCAAGGGAGACGGGCCGTGGACGGTGGAGGAGGGCTGCGAGGTTGCTGGAGGTAACTTTGAGCAGTTGTTGAATTTGCATCCATAATTATCATAATTATCATATTTATTCATATTATTCGTATTTATTCACATGATCGATCTGCCTATCCATATGTAGACGGTACCAGTCAGATTAGCCATAAGAGCTCAATTAAGGTAATTGCAACACCCGTCTCTTTAGGGAAAAGGGTTGCAACTTTGTGAAAAATTTCACCTTGGCCCATAGATTAGGCCATCAAGCTCATGACTACTGGTATTACTACCGAGTAGTACAAACATCCATTATTTCATCATATCCTCAACTATTAGTCATACCCTCATTACTCATACCCTCAACCAATTACCCAATGTTGCTCATCACCAGAATCTACAGGATCTACGCTCAGATCTCCATTGTGCCTCATTGTCTTGCAGCAGCCTTTACATCACACCATGACGCCATCGCTACTCGTACGCTTCTCCTACACCACCACCTCCACACCATGGTATTAGTAATAGAGAGCGTGATTTCGGGCGCCCATTGCCGCATTGGGCCAAACCAAAGATAACCCGCCACAGTCGCGCATATAAAAGGCGCCGATTCCGCCGTCCCCCACGCTTTCCCACCGCTACATGTACAGACGGTGTCTCCAGCGATTTTCCAGTATGACCACCACCAAATCCGCCAACCCAGAAGCGCTCCACAATCCGTACTTCTACAAGAAACCCGGCCAGAAGGACGTGTGGTCCTTGATCAACGAAACGGCCGCCGCCGCCCAGGCAGAGTCCGGCAAGCCCATTGTCAACTTGGGCCAGGGGTTCTTCTCGTACAACCCGCCCGACTTTGCCATTGACGCCGTCAACGAGGCGTTGACCAAGCCCCAGTACAACCAGTACGCCCACGCCCGCGGCAACCCCAACTTGTTGAAGGAGGTCGCCAGCCACTACACCGAGACGTTTGGCAGGCCCGTCGACGTGTCGGAGGTCCAGATCACCACGGGCGCCAACGAGGGGATCTTTTCGATCTTCTTTGGCTTCTTGACGCCCGGAGACGAGGCCATTGTGTTTGAGCCGTTCTTTGACCAGTACGTGCCCAACATCGAAATGACGGGGGCCACCGTCAAGTACGTCAAGTTGAAGTTCCCGGAAAAGTTCAACACCGAGACTGTCACCGGTGCCGACTGGGAAATCGACTGGGAAGGCCTTGAGGCTGCCATCACCGACAAGACCAAGTTGATTGTCATCAACACGCCCCACAACCCCATCGGTAAGGTGTTTACCGAGGCCGAATTGACCAGGTTGGGCAAGATCGTCATCGACAACAACCTCTTGCTTGTCAGTGACGAGGTCTACGACAACTTGTACTTTACCAAGTCGTTCCCCCGGCCTGCCACCTTGGAAGCGTTGCCCGAGTTGAGACAGAGAACCTTCACCGTGGGGTCGGCTGGTAAGTCGTTCGCCGCTACCGGGTGGAGAATCGGATACATCCACGGCCCTCCCAACCTTCTCAAGTACGTGACGGCTGCCCACACGCGGATCTGTTTCGCCACGCCGTCGCCGTTGCAACAGGCCGTTTCGCAAGGGTTTATCGAGGCCAAGAAGGCCAACTACTTTGAGATCACGAGACAGGAGTACATCAAGAAGTACGAGATCTTCACCAAGGTGTTTGACGACTTGGGATTCCCCTACACCGTGGCCGAGGGGGGCTACTTCCTCTTGGTGAACTTGCTGAAGCTCAAGGTCCCCGCCGGCTACGAGTACCCCGAGGCCATCGCCAGCTTGCCCGGCGACTTCCAGTTGGCATACTGGTTGATCAAGGAGATTGGGGTTGTTGGTATCCCACCGACCGAATTCTTGTATCCTACGCATCGTGTCGGCCACGGGTTGGAAAAGTGTTTGAGGTTTGCAGTGTGTAAGGACGACCAGATCTTGGAGGATGCAGTGGAGAGATTGGCAAAGTTAAAGGACTATGTATAGAGTGAATGCTGATACCGTTTGAAACAGAACTTCATGGCGCCAAAGTCGTCGAGGCCGTCTTCGATGGCCGACTCGACCTCGGTGAACGACTCGTCGAGCAACCGCCACAACACCAGACGTTCGTGTTCGTACTGGGCCCGTAGAGGGAGCTGGATGAGGACACGGGCATTGGTGCTCTTGCTCAAGAACCGTTTGATCATGTCGACGACCCAGTACGGGTGTTTGGACGAGTAGATGGGGTCGCTGACGACAATGGTGTCGAAGGAAACGGGTCCAAACGCCTCGACAAACGAGCTGGGGTTCGTCCAGTCGAGTTCGTGCACCATAGCAGTGTCAACACCGTTCAAGGCGACGTTTTCACGGAGGTTCGGCACAATGTCGGCGAGATCGGTAAGGGTGGTGGTGTAGCCAAGAAGCCCACACACGATGCCGACCAAGCCCGTACCCGAGCCCAATTCGAGCACGGAGCCCGTGAGGTAGTCGCTGGCCCCCGCCACCAACCGCGACGCAAGCACGAGCGACGACCCCCACGTCTTGAGGCCGAGATTATCGCTCGTGAGCGACGGTTCGCGGAGCTGGACGTACCGAGCGCCGTGGTCCAAGTAGCGGTCCAAGTGGGCAATGGCGATGTTGCGGACGATCTCGGGCTGGGCTGTGCGGCCGCAGTTCTCGCTGAGACGAAGTGCCGTCTCCTTGTGGACGACATCGCGCTCGTCGTCGTCCAACCACGCCAACTCCGACGCCACCACGCGTGTAAGGTAGCCGTTGTAGTCGGGCGAGCCACGGAGAGCTCCGCTGAGCAGCGGGAGGAACGCAAGCTTGCGAACGGTGTCGAACCGTGGACAGTGTTTTGCGAGCCACGCGACGGCGGCGGTGACGGTGGAGGCATCGATGTTCTTGTCACGAAACACGCGGGCGATATCGTGGGGCGCCTCGGCGTGGGTCTCGGCGTTGGAGAAGTTGTACACCTGGTCCGGGGCCAAGAGCCGCAAGAGAGCGACAAGAACAGCGGCTGGTGGTTGGAGGTGGAGGAGTGGAAGGTCGAGGATGTGGACGGGAAGCTCGGCGTCGTCGTGCGGTGGATCCAGCGGGGGTGGTGGATCCAGCGGGTGTTGATGGTCAACAGCACCGCCAGGTTGTGGTATGAACGCAGCCACGGCGGCCTCGGGCTCGTGGCGACACTCGGGCGTGAATAGCGACAACGGATCGAAGTCCATGGATGGAGATTTATTCGTCAGTTGTGCGGATGAGAAAATGAGTGAGCACACGCTGAGCACCACACGCTGAGCACCACCACACGCTGAGCACGGTCAGCACAGCACAACACTCAACACTCAACACTCAACACTCAAACCATCATGACTGCATTACACCACAGCTACACTTGTTCTAATTGTTTACATTAACGAGCTGTCTGAGTATACATCGACCTGGCCATCTGGTGGTTGCTTCTCTTCTTCTCTTCTTCTCTTCTTCTCTTCTTCTCTTCACTTCTTCTCTTCTCTCTTCCCTATCTCTCTCACTCTTTCCCACCAACCTAAAAGTCCGTCACGCGGCCGTTGAACGACCAGTCGCCGTGCTTCAAGGGATCCTGCTTGGGCCCACCACGCTCGCCGGTCTTGGGGTTGACGTCGCCCTCAAACTCCGCCACAAGCTTGTACTGCTGGAACCCACCAATATCCGTCTTTAAATCGGTGGCCGTTGACGGCGTCGTGCCCGTTTCCGCCAACTGCGTGTTGTACTCGTCGATGGCGGCCTGCGACCGGGCCATCTTCTGCAACCGCTCAAATTCCTCCTGCTGCTCCTTGGGCAACCGTGGGGGGCCCGACGTGAACTCCCCCAACTTCGAGTACTGTCTCACTATGCGCAATACGCTGGCTCTTTTCAACATGGTGTGGTGGATCACTTTCGTCCTTGGTTTGGATAAGACCGGGACGGATATGTATATGTAGGAAGGAGTATATGCACTACAGAAAGGGATTATATGCACAACCATCTATATGCACTACAAATAAATATGTTATATGCACCACTCTATGCTCCCAAACCTACTATCAGTGTACTGATCCATAATGATATCTATTACGTCTATAACTAGGCCCATTTACCCAAGAGCGCCATCAATCCGGCACCCCAACACATGACAAAGTATGCTGCCAACATTCGCTTGAATCCGCCCTCGCCCTTGAACTCGTTCAGGTACAAGAACTCGTGGGCCATCAACTCGACGATCCCGGTGTAGAGCAAGATCCCGGCCGAGATCGAGTCAAACACCCCGTTGGTAATGAGCGCCGTGCGTGAGCCTGGCGGGTACGAGTTCCGCACCCCGAGACCAATGGCGATGGCGATGGGCGTACACAACGCAAACGCGAGCGCCAACATCCACGGCGTCCATCTGAACTTGTGGCGGGGCCATGGCGTCGTGGCGATTCTCGTGCCCAACCCCAAGCCTTCAAACATCTGGTGGAACACAATGACAATGTACAACGTCTTGAACTCGTCGCCGGCGACCGCCAACGACAACCCCACAAACACCGAGTGGAAAATCACGCCAAACTCCAACACAAACACGTTCAACAACTGGCCGTAGTACTGCTCCTTGTCGAGGTCGTTGACGGGCGAGTCGATGGCCTCGGGGTCCTGGTGCTCGTGGGCATGCGAGAAGTGCGATGGGTAAGGGTCGGCGCGTTCGGGTTCGGCGTGTTCTGCAACAACCGGCGTGGCAGTAGCGGGTTCTGGTTCCAGAACATCGTCGGAATCGTCCTTGTCGGCCTTTTTCACGTACATGGACTCGTCGCCGAAATGGGAGTGGGAGTGGCCGCCGCCGTCCAGGGCCGCGATCTTGTTTTCGACGGCACGGTACGCCACCAACTCCAAGAAGAACATGATGAACAACGTGATCAACGTCAAGCCGAACGCCATGGGGTACTCGTCAAACACGCCTCCGAGACACTCGTTGGTGAGGGCGTCGTTGGCGGGCTCCAACAAGTGGATGAATGCTGTGGCGACAATGACTCCACTACCAAAGAACTTGGCGACAAAGAAACACGCCGGTGGGAGTCTGATGAAGGAGTATCTCGACGAGAGGATGGGGAAGAACGCGCCGAACGCCGACGTCACCAACACCACAAACACCGACGAGATACGGGCGCCCCACAACTCGTCGTTGTAGTCGTTTCCGGCCTCGCAGACGTGGGGCCCGTCGCCGCCAGCGCCGTGTCTCTTGAATAATAACTCGACTGTTTGTTGCAACATGGCTTAGGATAACCTTGTCAGTAGATGATCTGGCTAAAACCCGGCGAGATCTCCAACGTTTTATACGGAATGGCAATTTTTCGGCCATAACCGCTATAGTTCCGTGGTGCCAACCACCAAGGTGCGCGCCCAAACCACCAAGGTACGTCAAGAAAAAAGTCATCGGGTGCGAAAAATCGGCGATGGCCGTTTTCGATGCGGCGCACGGCGCAGCCGTTTTGGCTGCAACATTCGGTCACCACCATTCGGGGCCGTGGTTCTAGAGGTGGCTAAAGGTGGTTCTAAAGGTGGCTAGAGGGTGGCTAGAGGGTGCGGGCAAGGAGTTCAGGGTCCAAGGCTCCCATGGGCGAATAGTCGACGGTGTTGAGGCCGTAGCTCTTTTCGACGGTCATGATGTAGAACGACTCGTCGTAGTCGTAGAACCACCGGCCAAAGGTGTCGAAGTTATGGCGGCGGTACCACTCGATGTAGTCGTGCCACATGTTGCTGTGTTCAAACGCATAGAACCGCGTAATGGCACAGTAGCACGAATACACGTACAAGAGCCGGAGCCCATGGAACCCGCGGTCGTAGATCATGTGGCACACCTCGACGGGCACCAACGCGATCCACTTGACGATGTCGGCAGGATGGTTGGTTCTGATCACCAGGGTGATGAGCCGCTGGAACCACATCACCGCCTCCGTCAAGTATTCGCACCCTGGTGGATTCGCCGCCAATAGTTCTTGGCCGAGCCGTTGCACCACGGGATAGCACTTTTCGAACGGCAACGTCTCCAACGGGTCGTTTCGCCGTATGGACGCGGCAAAGAGCCCGCGGAAGTTGGTGTCGGCGAGCACTGGCCACGATCTCCGCACCGTTTCTCGTATGCCGCGGGCCATCGAGATGAAATCGGTGTCGTCCTGGTCGAAACAGACAAGCGTCACCAACTTGTGCGGGTGGATGCCCAAAAACGCGTACATGACGATGGACGACACGGCAAGCTCCGACGCCACGCGGTAGTTGGCGAGGTCGTCGACCTTTTCGCGGGTCGCCACGATGGTGTCCATAAAGTAGCGCGACGTCGCCGCGTACAAGCTGTCGTTGCCCAAGGCGACGTTGGGGTTGATGAGGCTGGTGGCGTACGGCGACGCTTCCTTGTTGTCTTCGTGCTGGATCTCCGGCAAGTTGCAGATCTCGATCAAGCACATGGCGGCAAACGAGTAGATGCTGTTGCGGACCAAGGTGCTCTCGAGGGACAACTGGGGCACCTCGCGGGTCCACACGTACTGGGACTCGGGGTCGATGCTCTGGGAGAAGAGCGGGATGCAGTAGATGCTGAAGAAGTTGAGGAGCCGGAGCTCGAACCGCGACACCTTGAGCATCGACGTCGGGGCGTTGAGGTGGTGGACGATGTTGTGGAACGCGTTGTCGGGCGTTCTCGAGAGCTTTCCAAACGACGCCAACTTCTGGGCCCGCGAAAGACTCACATGCGAGTAGCTGGGGAACTCGGCGTCGTCGTTGACCACCGTGAGGTTGGGATAGTCGCAGTGGCGCCCGGTGTGGGTACAGTATTCGCATTTGGGGAGGGCCTCGTCGCACTGCAGAGGTTAGTGGTGGCTTCAAACACACGGCGGACGGTACTTACCTTGATCTTGAGCTTCTTGCAGCTGAGACACCCGTTACGGGACCGTTTGCTGGGCATGGTGGCGATGACAGGGTTTGGCAGAAATTTGATTGTGGGGCGCGGTTATCGCTGTGCGACAGGGTTGCAAGAAGGAGAAGTGGGAAGGGTAGCAAACAAGTAGAGATGGTGATGGCAATGGTTATGTGATGGTGATATGATGGTTATGGTTATGTGATGGATGGTTATGTAATGGTGATGGTGAGGAGATCAAGAGGATTAGGGTAGAAATGGCGGTGACTCAACAGATGGTGATCGGATAAGTTCCGAGAATGAGAATGAATGAGAATCAGAAGACAGAAACGACAGAAACAACAGTGTTGAATCGGTCACTCTTCTACAGCTAGACCATAATCACACTGGGCAGTGTAGATGAGAAAAAGACGTAGGTATGAAACTTTGGTGACGGCGGTAGTCCATCAGTGACAGTACCGGCACCAAATAACATCACGACAATTCGTTGATCAACATCACCAACACCCAATCTTGACAAATCTTCTACTTGACACGTTTCCTCTGTTCTTACCTTTATTCCCTTTGTTGTGGTCGAAACACCGTGTGCTGTCGCTTACCTTCCCAATGTCTCTCTTTTGTCTCCTTAATGTTTTCAATTCGCACCAATTAATTCCACAACAACACCATGGCAGAAGAATTGACCAAGGAACAGAAGCTCGAGGCCGCAAGAAAGAAGCTCGACGAGTTCAAGAAGAAGAACAAGAAGAAAAAGAACAAAAAAAAGGATGATGACAAGGAAGACACGCCGGTCACAGAGGACCACGACGACAAGGAGCCCCAGGACGAGCCCGCCCAAGAAGTAACAGAGGCCGTGGCAGAATCGAAGCAAGATCCAGAGGAGAAAGAACAAGACTCCCAGGAAAAGACCAAAGAAGCCGACATTGACGAACCTACGCCAGCAACGGAGCCGGTGACACAACAAGAAGAACCAGTGGAACCACAACAGGAAGAACCACAACAAGAAGAACCACAACAAGAGGAACCAAAGGATGCAACCGAACCTGCCACCGTCATAGAAGAAAAACAAGAACTTCAACAACCAACAACATCTACAGATGACACCACTTCCATCGAGACCCTCCTCCAACAACTCGCCGACGCCAACCAAACCATCGAACAACAAAAGAACACCATCAAGAAACTCCGTGACGAATCCACAGACTTGAAGTTGGCCAAAATGGACTTGAATGATACCATTTCCGACCTCAAGAGACAGCTCGAAACCCTCAAGACACAATCGGTTCCTGGCTCGTTCCACCAAGCACCACCGCCACCAGCTCCCGTGCTTTCTCCCGTCAAACCGGCCAAGCCCGTGTTCACCACCAACAGCTATGCTTCGGTCTCCCAGCAAAACTTGGCTCCACATTCAGACAACTTCAGAGAGAAGTTGATGGTGTGGAAAGGGTGGCAGGTCGACATGTCTACGTGGACCACTGCTCTCACCGAAAAGGTGGCCATTTGAACCCCAGTTAAAACTCGCTAGTTATTACGTAGTGTGTGTACTTCATTAACTATATACAATGTTGCTATGACTTTTACTTGACACGGTACAATGCCAATCCCTTGATGCCCTTCTTGGCTGCCTCCTGGACCTCTATCACGTCGTTGTCAACAGCAGACTTAATGAATATGGACTCAGCAGGCTGCAACGGCTTGATGAATCTCACGGGTAAGCCTGATGCCAATGCCTTGATTTCTTCTCGCGTGAGGTTAACTTTTCTTCCCGGCTTCGAAATCAACGAGATATCCCTGATAACAGGGTGATTCTGGCGGTATTTCAAGCCCAACCATAACCGACGCGATGATATGTTGTCGGGTGTGATATCGATAGGTGTGACGTCGGGCCCATTGGTCGAACCCTTTTGGATCAGCGAGATGAATCCTTCCTTGTACAACCCACGGGCGACCTGGAGGTGTAATCGGCTGAACGGCACCGATGTCGTGGCAATGTTCACATTGGTGCAGTTCTTCAAATGGGCACAGAAGTTGGCCAAATGGACTAGCGACATGGTTAGTGGATGGTTGGTGGTGGTTCGTGGGTTCGTGGTGAAAATTTTAGTGAGAGCGTGGGAGATTTTTTGCGACATTGTGCGACACACAATTGCGACATTTATCTATCCACTAAAACTCACAAAATTCGTTTGGAGCCACCAAACTTCACCACCCAATGTTCAGTAGAGCCCTTCTCACACGCCCGGGATTACTCCGGGCCCCACTTCGTACCTATGCCACCAGTGTACGCAAGTCTGCCAACCAGCAACCAAAAGTCAGATACCTTTTCTACATGTTCCTTGTGTCTTCGGGTGTGCTCTACATGGCCGGGAAGAAGGTCGACAAAAAGGCTCCTCCCAAGAAGTCATTCGACAGTGAGCAAGAATTGTTACAATATGAGGAGTCCACCGGCTTGAAGAGACGCCACAAGTTGATCAGTGCCGAAAAGAGCGACCAGTACAAGTTTTATGTCGTGCCATTTGTCTCGAACGACGAGTCCGTCGAAAAGATTGCCAACAAGCTCAAGTTATTGGACGAGGGCAAGTTGGTCAAGGTGATTGATCCTAAGCAATTGCTTTTGCAAGAAGAACAGGATGAAGACAGAAAGTACTCGTACCTCTTACAGGATTTGAAGCACACGGGCAAGTCGGTGCCCAAGGGCTTGGTGACTGCGTTGGTCAAGGACGAAATCAACCAGTACTTGAACACGAGAAACGGAACGTTTGAGACCAACTTCATCATCAAGAACTACCCCCAAACCACCGAAGAAGCCATCAAGTTTGAAAACGACGTCGCCAGTGTCCAAAAATGTCTCATTTTACACTATGACATGTTGAACGAAGTGCCGAAACTTCCGGTCGAAGATGCCCGCGCCATTGCCAACGTCAATGGTTATTTTGATACTGTCGAAAAGACAAAGACTCTTGTGAGCAAGCACGATACCTTGGACGACAAGCTCGTGGACTTTGCGTTGGAAGATCTTTAACTGTAAATACAGTTGTAAATAGTCTGTAAATAGCACGGAAAAGAACTGAAAAATATGAACTGATACATAGTGACAATACCTTGCACCAATGTAGTAGGCATTACGCTACACATGAACCCGTTGTTGAACTTTTGGTATGAATAGTGACAAAAGTAAATTAGGCAACGGTACAGTTCGGGGTTTGAAGAATTTTGAGCTTAATTTTTTTGCACCCAGCGAGAGTACGACAACTATTTGTACGGCAGTTCCATCAAGAACAAAAATCTCTACTTAATCGACATTCTCTGGTTATGGTTGGTAAACAGTATTGGGTGTCGACTTTTTGGTCAGTATTACCCAAGCCTTGAGGGACCTATACCTAAACGGGATACCACTAATTTCGTAGTATATCTGTACATTCTATTAAAAGCATCGATATGTGAGTTCTGTATCTGAGGCCGAAGTGTGGCTATGTCATCCAGCCGTCAATTGGTCAACGTTCAGACTGAGAGAAAAGTCTTGACAGAATGCCCATAAACGGTATTCAACGCTGGATTGTAGGACTAGTAAGATTATCCGGCCTCAACACATTTAACTGCTTTTAGTTCATAAAGTTAGGGTTGTGTGAAGTCTGCGTAGGACTGTTGCACCTTCTCCAAAGCCCCTCAATCGTGTTTCCAATCGGGTTGAGAGGCGGCCGTCCGGAGATAACTCATCAGTCCAAGTGCATATACGGGAAAAATAATGTTTCGTCCGTTTTAGATTAGATTGCGTTGGAGAGCCACATCCATCGATAGATCTAGATCTGGATGCACCAGTTATGATTTCTCCTCGGTCTTAGTGGGCACAAAAAAGTCTTCCGGGACTTTGAACAGGATTCCCACAGCCTGTGCAAACAGCTTATCGCTATCCAGAAAGTCTTGGGGCCGGCCAGCAGCGTCCCCCACAAAGAAACTGTTTTCAGTATCAACGGTGCATTTTTGCAGCTCAAGATACAAAACAAGTTCAAGCCACATACCTGGAGAAGGCTTTCTCATGCTGTTGTGTTGTTGTTCGGTGCTGGATGGGCCCTTTGCGGGCCGTTTTGGCGAGGCAAACACGAGCACTTTGCCAGGTAGCTTTGCTACGATCAGATTAACCCGATTGACAAAGTTGAGATACGATTTGCTTGTCCTTTGAGCGATGACGGCTCCCTGATTGGTAAAGACCACGATCACGTACTTTTGCTCGACCAATTGCTCGATTTTCGCCACAACATCGCCGTCGCCCTGGGGAGTCGTCCACCACTTCCAGTCGTTGGGCGATCGAGCAAACTTCAGCCCCGACTTTGTGTTGATCAACGTACTATCGAGGTCAAACGCAGCGACCTTGACTTCTCCCTCGGTGATGCGGTAGGTGTTTCGGATAAGATGGGTCCCCACGATCTCCCATCGGAGCGGGAACGGGTGCTTCTGTATCGTCTCCGTGAGCAGGGCAGCCACGTTGGCCACTTTGACCTTCGAACTGGCCGGTTTGGTGACGGATGCCGCAGATTGGCTGGGTTTCGCCTTGAGCAACGAGAAGATATCTTTACTCATACAACTGCTAGAGATTTTTTTGCTCGTGTTTTTTAGCGGGCCAATTTCAACTTGACCCGCCGTGCGCCATGATTTGGTCCCGGTACCGAAAAGGGGCAAACTCCAGCACTGCAGTGCCTTATGGGGCGGTGCTGTGGCACACTTGCCAATCAGCCGAGGTTGATCAGACGTTGCCAGATAGAAAATATTTCGCGCATATTTGCAACCGTTGTTACTCCATACGGCGGACCCAATAATGAGAAACCGAACGGTGGCCACTGCATCAGGAGACTTGAGAGACCAATAGTAAGTTCAGTGGAATCTATATAGGTACGGAGATAAGGTTATTTAGTGGCGCTAGCTGTGGAAGTTCATTTTCCGTCGTAATGCAAAAAATAGTCTGGGGAAATAGACCGGGGATAATTCTGGCGAATTTCAAAATGCAAAAAAATGGTCGGAAATATACCGGGAATAATGCTATCAATCTTGACACAATTATCTAAATCACCGTTATTGTTAATTAGACACCACAGTTTAATCTCCGATTGCAATAATATTGCATCTTGATAGCTATAAATAGGAATACTATTCTCTTCTTACTGTAGGCCACCACACAACCACAATGTCTTCGAAGAAAGGTTCGGAAAACGTTGTTTCCGTCGAGGAAGAGGTATCGTTAAATGCGTTTGGGGAACCATTATTGGATTCCTCAGAGTTGTCTACTGGAAACAAAATTCTTTCCATTTTCTGGGACCCGTTTGGAAGACCACCGAAGGAAAGGAAGTTTCTCCTCAAGATCGATTTCTTTATCTTTTTGTATGCTATTTTAAGTTCGTTCCTTAAATATATCGACCAGACAAATATTCTGGTTACCTACGTCTCTGGAATGAAAGAAGACTTGAATATGCTGGGAAATGATAGAAATTTCTTGACCACCTACTTCAACATCGGCTACTTGGTGTTTTCAATCCCTATGACTTTGTTGGTTAATAATGTCAAGCCCTCAAAGGTGTTGCCCACCTGTGAAGTGATTTGGGCCATCCTCACTTTGGCAATGGGGTTGACAAAGTCCAAGAAGGCCATCTTTGGCCTCAGGTTTGTTCAAGGGGTGTGTGAATCGTGTTTGTTTCCTACATTGGTATTGATTTTGAGTGAATGGTACGGGCCTTTGGAAATCGCCAAACGGTTATCGTTCTTGAACTTGACGTCTTGTGCTGCTGGAATTTTCTCGGGATTTTTGCAAAGTGCCATCTTGGCCACGTTGGATGGTAAATTGGGTCGTCCTGGCTGGCAATGGCTATTTATCATCGACGGTTTGATGACGGTGCCAGTCGGACTAATTGGGTATTTCTGTATCCCTGATTTTCCCGATGCTCCCAATTCTGCTGCAAAGTGGTTAAGCAAAGAAGATATCGAGTTTCAGAAGAGGAGATACGATTTCTTTGGAAAGAAGAAACCGGTTCCATATACTTGGAAGAGAGTTGTCAAGGTCCTCCTTAGCTGGCAGTTGTGGAGTTTTGTTTTTGGCTATGTGTTCTTGTCTTGTGCTCCCCAGGCGCAAAACTATTTCAACATCTGGTTGCAGTCGACCAACAGATTCTCTCTTGTCAAATTGAACATGGTGGCCACGGCCCCTAATGCGTTCTTTATCGTGTGGACCTTCGTTTTCTCGTCCATATCAGATTATTTCCGTTGGCGGTACTGGGTCATGATGTTTGGAGCTGTTGTGGGTATGGTTGGGTTGGTATTGTTGACAGTTTGGGACATTCCGTTTGGACTCAAATTTACTGCATTCATGATATGTCAAGGATTGTACGCTTTACAGACGGTCTACATTGCGTGGGCAACAGAATTGTACGTCGCTGAGCCTGATATTAAGGGGTTGTTGGTTGCAGCCGGTAACACCTTTGCCTACTGTACCCTTGCGTGGTTACCACTTGTGGCATACAACACCAAGGCCACCGATGCTCACTTCAAGATTGGGTATCCGTTGAGTATTGGGATGCAAGTAATCGCAGTTTTGGCAATCACACTAGTGAAATACTTGAACGAGTGGCATCAAAGAAAAAACAACTACGTTTTGAACAGTCAGGGATACTGGGTGCCTCCCGATTCGGTTATAAAGTTAGAGGATGAACCGTTGGAATTGGAATCTTCTTAGGCTGCAAAATGTTGCAAATCATTTCTTGAGCTTAAATAGAAAATTTTATTACATGCCAAAAAAGCTATAGCACCATTTCATGAGAGTAAGGACACCGTTCATGAAACATATGAGAGTAGTTTGCCCATAACATTGTAGTTTCAAAGCATATTTAGGGTAATTCACGATGTCACACCTGCACATTGTGCGATGCGATAAGACGGAAACTTGACCAGAAAGAGAACCATCCAATTTATACCCAATTCCTTTCCCAATTACATACAAATCACGTCTTATTGCCCGACAATGGATAAAGAGTCCGATAATGGCACCGAGAAAGTCACACTAGATCAATATGGCAGGAAATTGTGGAACGTTGAAGCATACGCTCGAGAGGCAAAAAACCACAAGAAACCACAAGAAACAGTAGTCCATGGAGACGTGATACCCGAGCAGTCTACTTCGTATATCAGTCACAGAGATAAACTTCTTAAGGAGCTGTTAGCTGCCATCAAAACATACAACATAATCAACCCATTAAGTTCCATCTCGAGTCATGGTAAGGATAGAAAGTTTGGGTTTTCATGCCCCGTGTGTAACCTTTCATTCAGAGATAACATGGCATTGATTGATCATTTGAACTCACCACAGCACATTGCAAAGACGCAGGACGAAAGCAAGAGGGCCGGTTCCGATGAGAAGAGCGAGGAGTTATTAGAAGGAGGAATTGCGCGGGCTTCTTACGAAGAGGTGGTAGCTACAATTGAAGCATTGGTGAAGCAGCTGATACGAAAAAAGAGTCAAGTACTGGGACATGGCCAGCTCAGTTTCAAAGAACGAGTTGACCGAAGGCGGGCATTTGAAGACAAAAAACGGCGCAAACGCAAAGAACGCAAAGTGCAAAAGAAAGTACAATCAGAAGAAGAAGATGAAATAGCAGCAGCCATGGGTATAAGTGGGTTTGGTACTACGAAACGATAGTTGTACACATAGACATACGTAATAGTGAAATATATTTGGGTGTTGCAACCAGTAAAAAACTGGCGTTGTAGTTGGAGCTAACCAGTAAAATCTGGTCTAACTTGCAATAATTTTTCAAAAAAAATTTCCTCCAATAAAATCAAGCTCAAAACTAACCAGTTAGCCAGACTTAACCGTGTACTATATACAATAGGACATGAGATTCACATTCAAATTCCCGTTAAGCGGGTTGTTAAGATACAAGGTAGGCAAATTTGACTATGCCGTGGAAAAAGATATTCGTTCGAAGTTGGACTCGTTAGCATCTGTCACCAAGATCTACAGCAATCCCGACGGAACTCCAAGAGTGCCAACCGACCAAGAATTCAAGACCATTGCCGAATTACAAAACTTGTACTACAAAAGAAATCACTCGGAATGGAACTTCATACTTCCAGGTATTCCTAAGGAACAGTTGGACTTGTTCAAGGACAATTCACAGGACTTGAAAAACTTCCAATTCGTCACCAAGGACGCTGGTAAGATCATCGACAAGATTCCATACAAGGACGAAACCACTGGAGAATTGAAGTGGAAGATTGTTCGTGAGACCGAAAAGGCCGAAGGTTGGGAATTCCCATACTTCTACTTGGTGTTACCTATCTTCGCATACGTAGCCTACTCCAAGTACACGGCACAGATGAAGAGAAGAGAAACCGACGGTCCAGACTGGGCTGAAAAGGAATTAAGATTGAGAGCCATGGAAGACTACTTCCACGGTGACACCGAAAAGGCAAAGGAGTTCTTGAGCAACCAAGGCAAGTCCAAGAAGGAAATCCAAGACAGAGACGACTTGGTCGTTGCCAGAATCTTGTCTGGTGACTACGACAAGTTGGCCCAATTGAAGAAGAAGTTGCCAAAGGATTTGATTCCTGTCGAAGAACCAAACTCAAAGCTTCAGATTTAGAGCATTAACGTCATATACATATTTAATCAACAGGTTGACTGTGTGAGCATGTAAGTTGTTGTAGGCTGTACTTGATTACAGATGCTTGTAAGAGCAACGTTATCTTATATTAGCATTTTACTATTTACATCAAAGTTCACCAGATTCTTCGATAACGATGTTGGCACTGGTTCTTCCGCCATTGGAACCGTAGGATTCGATCTTCTTGACCACATCGAAACCATCAACAACTTCACCGAAAACAACGTGCTTGCCGTCCAACCATGGGCATGGGACGGTGGTGATGAAGAATTGGGATCCGTTGGAGTTTGGTCCCGAGTTGGCCATCGACAAAAGACCAGGCTTGGTGTGCTTCTTCGAGAAGTTTTCGTCAGGGAAAGACTTACCGTAGATAGACTTACCACCGTAACCCTTACCGGTTTCAAAGTCTCCACCTTGCAACATGAAGTTAGGAATGACTCTGTGGAAGATCGAGTTGGCGTAACCGAAGCCCTTTTCACCGGTACACAAAGCCCTAAAGTTTTCGGCCGTCTTTGGAACGACGGAATCGTACAATTCGAACTTGATTGGGTTTTGCGACACGCCGTCAATGGAGGTCTTGAAATAAACCTTGGTGCCCCAGGCTCTGGTGGAAGAGGAAAAGAGTCTAGCGGAGTTTTTGAACATTGTGAATAGTTTCTAGTGTTGGTAGAAAGGTTGCTTGGTAATTTTGGTGAAAAGTTTCGTTGAGGAGTATACCGGTCGTGGGAAAACCACCACTATACCTAAGGGCACATGTACATTTATTACTCTTTCTGTCTGCTAATCGTACTACAGTCATGTTAGCTCCGACTCTTCCCGGACTGTAACATGGTTCACAGGTCCATTCACTATACTTAATTTAATTTTGTAGAACTAAAAGCTTAACAAATCCACCTCTCCGTTGTTGCTAGAGCTATTGTTGGTGTTGGTGGGCTTTGGTGGGGCTGAGGAGGTGTTGTTAGAACTGAAGCCGCCAAAGTCGTCATCCTGCGAGGCTGGAGCCGGTTTGGAAGTAGTCGATGGCTTCGAGTTAGTGTGAGACTTGGTCTTGGCCGTAGAGAACAACGACGAGAAAGCGTCATTACCGCCGGCTGGCTTGGCTGGCCCGCTCGAGGCCCCGCCACTAACAACACGGTTGGCTTGCTGGGGTTGGCCAAACGATTGTTGTTGACCAAACGACTGTTGTTGGCCAAATTGTTGGTGTTGTTGTTGTTGTTGTTGACCGAATTGTGCCTGTTGCTGACCAAATCCGTTTTGCGGCTGGTTCTGGTACAAATTCGATAACGAGAGGTTGTTGCCCTTGGCTGGTTGCGAAGGAGCAGCTTGGAAATCGTCGAAATCGTCGTCATCATCATCATCTTCTGCGGCCTGCTGTGGGGCAGCACCAAACGAGGCGAAGTCGTCGCCCAACAAGTCCTGTTCTGGTTGTTTTGGTTGGGACTTTGACTTCGATGCGGTGGCATTGACCTTGGAAGACGAAGTGGTAGGCTTAGACGACGAGGCGGCGACATCGTATTCTTCGAATTGTTCGTTGGAAGAACCGGTTTGGCCGTTGGAGTAGGCCGAAGCTGGGTCGTCGTATCTCTCACCGTAAACACCACCATCTCCAAACACTCTATTTGTGAAATCACCTTCTTCCGATTGGGCACCGTTGACTATGGACGATGCGCCACCGTAGGCACCGGAGGAAACAGCACCAAATTTGTTGGCGTTGGCCCGGGCCTTTTTACGTTCAGACCTGATCAAGTTGTCATCGTTCAACAACGCAATCAAGTTTTTTGCTCTGTTTCTGACATTGATCCCCTGGTCTCTCCCCTTGGAGTCGATGTAGTGGAACGACTTCAACATCTGTATCAATGACAAATTGGTTCTGAAGTCGTCGATGACTCTCTCGGACCCGTTCTTCACCAAGTACTCAAGCAATTGCAACGACTTGTAGATCTGTCTCCATTCGTTGGCAGCCTTCTCGGTGAAACGGCGGAATATAAAGCCCACGATTTCTTCTCTTTCTCGGTAGTTGTAGGTGCCGGCGGCAATCTTGGCCATGAGAGTGGTGGGGGCACCCCAAGGCTCGTTGTTGGTGGCTTCACGAACACGAGATTCCATTTCCGTCAAGTTCATGGCCACTGTTTGTGTTAGTAACGTTTCCGATCCGTCTGGTTCCGCCACGCGGTGCTTCCGGGGGTTACATACCATTCTGGGCCTTCCGGACGTAAGCCTTGACCTCATAGAGGTTGATATTCTTTGCTGCGTCTCTCAAGAGATCCATGGCGGCTGTTAATGACTAGGTTGTGTTGACGAGGGTCACGATCCGTTGCTACGGATGATGTTTCTGGGTCGGCCAACGAATCCGTAGTTCTGTGCAGGACGCCGTATTTTTCACTATTTTCACTATTTTCCTTAATGCCAACGATTTTTTTTCACTGGAAGCTGCAAAAAGCTTCTTTTTTTCCTTCAATGTAACGTAAAAACTAAACTGTTTGTAATGCTAAAACTATTATACAATGCTACTTTTTATAACGGGCCCGGATCCCCAGGGCCAAGTCTCTTAATTGTTGTACGCTCTTGGGTAACGGTTTCTTGGGCTCCAGTCGCTTCGAGTTGGGGGAGCTGAACGGCGTACTTTCCTCTATCATGCCGTTGCCGAATCCTGTCAAGATGGTGCCGTTGTTGAATGTGGTGGTGTTTCCAATGGTAGAGTTGGAGTTTATCGTCTCGTTTCGGCGAATGGTCGTCAAGTGGTGAAGAATCGACTTGTTGTTGGCAGTCATAAACGACGAGTTGGCCGAGTGCGGTGAGTTGGTCGTGATATCGATGGACGTCCCGTTTGACGGCGTCGGTGTCAGATGCTTGTTCAAGTACTCGTATCTTCTAGCACGCTTGGCCCTGTCGAGTATTTGTGATTCCTTCTCTTTGATAATAACACCAGCGTTCATATCCCGCTTGCGGGTCATTTCCTTCAATGCCGTGACTTGTCTCATCTTTTCCATCTTCTTAATACCTCTCTTGGTCAATTGTCCAGTAAAGGTATTTTCAACATTCTTGAACCCACCCGCCAATATCTCGTTAATGTTCCCGTTCTGGACCGTCATATCACAAAGAGTGATATCAACCACCAGTTCAGAATCCTCGTAATTATGCAAGTTCAATGCTTGCGTCACTTCCTCTGTCGATAATCCCGATCCTGTCACGTCCCAAAATACAACTAGCAACTGCACTTTGTACTCGCTAAATTTGGTAGCGTATGTCGAGATCTTTTTAAGGATAACTTCGTCCTTTTTTAACTTGTCGACTATCGACTGTTCGCCCGTGGTGGGGAGACCGCATTCAAAGAGGATAAACCCAGTATTGCTAAAGAAATCTTTATTCAATTCGCTGGGAAGCGAGGAGAACTCAACAGAAATCTTGTCTTGGATCAAGTTTTGATACAACATCTTTTCCTTGTCAGCTTTAAGAGAAAGCTTGGTGTTGAGCCACTTTGAATATGGAGATGACCAATTTTCAACCACAACCAAAAACTTGAGGGCAATTTCTTTCTCTATGCTTAATTGTACCTTTTGCGAACATCCAGCTACAAAAGCCTTAAGGTTCAAAGGTGCCCACAATTCTTGGATTTCTTGCTGCCTTTGGGTAATATTAAGCGGTGACTTTTCCTTAAAGTCGTGCCTCTTAGTGGAAGGAAGAGAAGCCGGGGAACCCCTACGTTTGGGTACCTTGAAAGAAACAGAGTTAAGTTCTGCAAGTCTCTTCCGCTTCAATTCATGCTTTTCCTTCAACACCGACCCAATTCTTGCCAATTTCCGAATAGTACGAAGTTTCACATTTTTAGCATAGACAAAGTCGGCCTTGATTTCCAAAGACTGGTTATAGATCACCTCAGACAAAAATGCCGAATACAATTCCGTACTAAGCGATGTAATCACCTCCTGGCGCTCCAATCGTCTGTTTCTATTCTGGATCAATTTGGGCAAAATCTTGGACAACTCTTCGTTAACTGCCCCATTCAAAATCGATTGGAATATATCCCCGACGGCCTCATTAAAATACTTCGAATCCGAAAGTTTCTTCTGTACCGGTGGAGTGGGCGTGGGAGGAAGTGTAACAATTTTAGGTTCTTCTTTAACAAGTTCAATCTTGGGTATTGCAGTCTTCTCAACAACTGTTGTCTTGGGCTGCCCAAAAGTGAAGTTTGGCTTAGATTCAAGAGCACCAAGAGATGGCGCTTTTGGAACTATAGGAGCTGTCTCAGGTACGGACGTTTTACCAAATGTAAATGGTTTCGAGGCAGATGTTGTTTGCTTTGGAATGGAGGATTGTGCCGGTGTGGCCTTTTGTATGGTTGGTATTTGAATCTGGGCTGGAGATTGAGTTGGTGGCCTACCAGAAAATTGATTAACTGGCTGTGGAAGAGCTCCAAATGGCACCTTTGAAGGTGGAAGTTTTGGCGCAGCGTTTGGTGTTGTGCCGAACGAGGGAGGAGCAACCGTATGCAGTGGTTTAGGAAATGATGCAGTAGAAACGGCCGCCTGGACCGGAGCTGGAGGGGTTGCAAACGTACCACCAAAGGTGGGTTGAGGAGTCTGAGCCGCCAACGGGGCGATGTCAGGCATTTCCAAGACTCTTTGGTCAAATTTCAAGTTCAAATTGGCATTGGACTTGCCCAAGTTGATGAAATCTCTCAAAGACTTGCCTTGAATTTTAATATCCAATTGGGTCGAGTAGATGGGAGAAAGCTTGGCTTTGTCATGAACCGAATTCAACTTGTACTTTGTCTCCAACTTTTCCTTATTAAACAAGTCAACCAATATCTCGCCATTCTCATCAATTAGGTCAATCTCATAGTATGTGACAAATTTGGTAAGCTTTTCTATATTATCAAAACCAAGAAGATTCTGTAATGAAGAGGCCGGATATGCTCTTCCCTTGGTATGATAACTTCTTGCCATCGCTTTCAATGCATAAAACCGAATTTCATTGAAATGAGTTTCCAAAAGGCAAGCCAAAAGGAACGGAGTTTCGTCACTATATACAACTCTGAAAAACTCCACAAACATCCCTAATGCTCCCACGGTGTTCATATAGCCTCTTTCAACGATATTGTTTTGCAAAATAATATTTCTCAAACGCAACGCCAATTGGACATTCTTGTCTTGCAAGATATGGTTTGGTAACGTTTGAATCTCTCTCTCTAGCTCTGGGTCTCTCAAGTGACTTATTAAGTGGTATGAGCGGAATTCAGCTTCGTTGGGGGCTTGTCCCCCATGATTCCTCACATCCTGGTATATTTCTATCAATGTTTGTAATGCTTTGTTGAACTGTTCTAGTTCTTGTTGCTGTGAGTGTTCGACCTCGCTCCCACTCATGATATGCAAAGAAAGTAAATGAATTCTAACAATTCTTTCGTTACAGTCAATGGCTTCGGGTCCAAAGGAATTCTGGTAGGTAAAATCCTGTCTGATGGATCTTGTTCTGTCCCAAATGAAAGAATGGGCTTCTGGTAATTGTTGGACAATATTGTCGACCAAGTAGTTCAAACTCTGGATTAATATGTGTGGAGGTCTCACTTCAGAAGGCAATGGGGAAGGCTGACCGGCTGCCGGTCTGGAGAATGCCTTGACTGCTCGTGCCCGAGCAATTTTGTTGGTGGAAGGATCCTTTTCTAACGCTTTGACGTTATTTTCAAGAGCTCTTCTCACTCTTTCAAACACAGGACACATATCAAGACATGACCCTTGGAAGGAAATGGCATCGTTAAGGTCCTTTGCGATATTTTCTGCGTCGACTAAACCAAGATCTTCCATCTTTTTCCGTTCGACTTCTCTCATTTTCTGAAACACTTCATACAAGCCCTGGTAATCCAGCCCACTGTTGGCTTGCTCCAAGGCAAGCATCTTTGCCTGGTTCTCGCTGTCCCACGCATTCTGTACAAATGCCGGTGTGTGCAACAACCGTGGCTGGACCAACAAGTACTTCGGAATGGGGCGTGGAGGTATCACCTTGGTGTTGCGGGAGAAGCCCAACAGTTCAGGGTTGGCAAGAAGCTGGCCGGTTGCCTGAATTTCCTGTGGGGAGTAGTTCTGGAGTTTCCCAGGTGTTTGACGGGGTATCACTCTGGTGGGGATATCCAACGGATCTGGCAGGTCGGTGCCGGGTGTCGACTCGGGTTCCTTGGTGGAGGCCAGCACCGGTCGTTTCCTGTTGCCGTTGAGTTTGCGTTTATCATTGGGCCTGTTGGAATTGCTATTACTGTTGTTGTTGTTATTGTTGTTGTAGTTGTTGTTGGGGCCGTTATTCGGTGGGTTCTTGCCGCCGTTATTGACATAGACGTTGGATTTCTGCGGCCGTTTTCTTGTCGTAGGGCCTCCTCGACGGGGATCATTAAACCCATCGCCAAAGGTAAAGTTGGTAGGCTTCCCTCTGGGCTTGTTGGGGTCCCCAAATGCAGACATGTAGAGGATAAGTGACAGAGACCGTGCTGGTAATGGTAGTGTATACGAAAATTTTGTGTTTGTTTTGGACTGCAGACTGGACAAGTCGCCAGCCGGACTATGGCGAGATGGACGGGAGCTTCTGTGGGGACGTAGGTCGAGAGATTAATGGTTTGACGGGGAATGTGGTTTAGACTTCAATTTAAGGCATTGAAACTTTATATTTTAGAGTTTATGGCGCTGCTGGCACTATATAATACACTACGAAGCCCGCCTGTAACTGTTGGCTCAACAACTCGCTCGGCACGCAGTAGACGTCCAATGCAGCGTTCTGGGCCTCGACAACAAACAGCTCCATGATATCGGGTTCACGTAACTGGAGGGTGACAATAGCACCGGTGTGTAAACCCATAAGCCGTTTCATCGCCGCGAGGAAGTGGCCAATGAGATACTCGTTGTAGATGGTGTCACACGCGACGATGACATCGGGAACGGGCCCGCCGACCTCGCCGTAGCGTGCCATGCCGTCGTCCAACCATTCCCAATCAAACTCGATAATCTCAATCGTGCTTGTAGGGGCGTTTTTCTTCTTTTTCGTGGCCACAGGCGTCGCCTCCGGGATCGTCGTCGTGGTATAGTGGGACGAAACGACGTTGGTGGCGAAATTGCTCCGCAAGAGCTTCAAGATATGTTTCTGATCAGTGGCAGTGTACCACCGGACACGCGGACCCAACACCGACACCATAACGGCACCGACGCCGGCGCCCAACTCCACGACGGCCATGTCGGCGGTGAACTTGAACGGACAGCGCGGGTCGCTCAACGCCCAATCCACAAACAACAGGGCTGCCTGCCAGCATACAAAGCCTGTTGACGATGTTTCACGCGTCGAATTGAGTTCGGCAAGCGACTGTCTGATCGACAAGTCGATGCCAGCGTGTTTCAAGGCGATGGTGACGACATCGCGGCGGCGGTCGACGTAGCCCAAATCGGCGCTTTCGGGCGGTGCCCGCTCGGTGTAAAGCTCGAATATGTGGTCCTGGACATCGTCAACAGCATCCAACAGCAGCACGTCCACCATGAGGGCGTTGGTTGCGGGAAATTACCGGGGTCTTTATTAAAAACTATACATGAATTTTGCGAACCGGAACGGCGCTGGCGCGGGAGTAGGGTTTAAATGAGGTGTTTGGCATTCAAGTACTCGGCAATCAAAATACCAGCACCAGCAGCACCAATGACGGTGTTGTGAGACAACACGACCATCTTGAAGTCCAACACGGGATCTTCTCTGACTCTGCCGACGGAAACACCGTAACCGTTGTCTCTGTTTCTGTCCAATCTTGGTTGAGGTCTGTCTTGCTCTTCCAAGACATGGATGGTTTGCTTGGGTGCAGAGTGGCATCCCAACTTGTAGGCTTCACACTGGTAGTCACGCAAGGCCTGCTTGACCTGTTCGAGCGAAGGAGCGGGTCTGTTGGCGAATCTGAGCGAGATACACTCGGTGTGACCGTCGCTGACGGCGACACGGTTGCACTGAGCACTGACCTTGATGGTGTCCAATGGGACAAACTCGGTTCCGGCCTGATTTATGCCTCCAAGAATCTTCTTGGTTTCCCATTCCATTTTGTCTTCTTCGCCGCCAATGTATGGCACGATGTTGTCCAACACGTCGATACCAGAAACACCGGGCGAAAACCCAGCACCAGAGATGGCTTGCAAGGTGGTGGCAGTCAAGGCATCAATAGGACCAAACTTTTCCACCAAAGGCTTCAATGGTGCAACCAACCCGGCTGTCGAACAGTTCGAAATACAGATGATGTAGCCGGACTTCTTGCCTTCGGCCTTCGACTTGGCCACCTTGTTTTCAATGACAGACAAGTGCTCGGTGTTGACAATAGGCACAATCAAGGGCACGTCTGGCTCTTTTCTGTAGTTCTTGGCGTTGGAAATAACCACCAACCCGGCGTCGACAAAGTCCTTTTCGATTTCGCCGGCGTAGTCGGCGTCCAACCCGGAAAAGACAACATCACACTCGGCAAATGCGCCCTCTGGCTTGCACTCTTGTACGGAGATGCCCTTGGCGATTTCTGGCAACAAATCGGTTTGTTTCCAAGTAACAGCACTGGCGTACGCCTTGCCAGCAGAACGCGACGAGGCACCCAAGGCGTGGATCTCGAAGTCGGGGTGTTCGGCTAGTAACAAGATGAAACGTTGGCCGACAGATCCTGTGGCTCCTAAAACTCCGGCTTTCTTGACCATTCTAGTAGTATTTGATTTAATGAAAGAAACAATTAGTGACTCGTGAAAAATTCCCAACCTCTATGCAACTTGGGCCTGTATCGGAGATTTGAGTCATCGGTGTCGGATAAGCAGGTAGTGTTACGTGTCGTTGAAAGTCGCGCGTGTCATAGAATGTCGCGCCTTTAGTGGTAGCAAAAGATGTCGCACCGATTCCGATGTTTTAAACGCGTTCAACATTTTTCACCACCACGATACGTGTGTGTTTTATCCTGCCCCCATAGTCACAATGGTAAACACAGATTTCGAGAGAATATACCACAATGTCTCCAAGACCAATGGCCGTATGCGTATTGCCGATTCGGGTCTTGGTTGGAAGTCCTCGGGCAACGCCAACAGCGCGCCGTTCCTCTTGCCATCGGAAGAAATCTTGACGGCACAATGGTCCCGTGGTTCAAGGGGCTACGAATTACGGATCCAGACCAAAAACCAGGGCGTTGTGCTGTTGGACGGATTTGACGTTGAAGATTTTGCCAAATTGAAGCAGGAATTACAGCGCAACTTCAACTTGAACTTGGAACACAAGGAACACTCGTTGAGAGGGTGGAACTGGGGAAAAACCGACTTGGCCAGAAACGAGTTGGTGTTCCAGGTGAACAACAAGCCAGATTTCGAAGTGCCCTACAACGTCATCTCCAACTCCAATTTGACTGGTAAGAATGAGGTTGCTATCGAATTCAACTTGGACACGAGTGTGGACCAGGCCGGTGACGAGTTGGTCGAAATGAGATTCTATGTTCCTGGAACCGTTGAAGGCGAAACCAAGACGGTGAAGAATGAAGAGGGAGAAGAACAGCAAGAAACCGAAGAAATCAGCGCCGCTACCGTGTTTTACGAGCAATTGAAGGACAAGGCCGATATTGGCCAGGTTGCCGGCGATGCCATTGTTTCGTTCAGCGACGTTCTTTTCTTGACCCCAAGAGGTCGTTACGATATCGACATGTACCCTACATCGTTGAGATTGCGTGGTAAGACTTACGATTACAAGATCCAATACAAACAGATCGAACGGATCTTTTCGTTGCCCAAGCCCGACGAAACTCACCACTTGATTGTATTACAGATTGACCCACCATTAAGACAGGGACAAACAAGATATCCATTTTTGACGTTGCAGTTTGCTAGGGAAGAAGAAATCGAGTTAGAGTTGAATGTCTCTGAAGAAGAATACGCGTCCAAGTACAAGGATAGATTGAAGAAGACCTACGACAGCCAAACGCACTTGGTGATGTCACATTGTTTCAGAGGCTTGAGTGAGCGTCGGTTGGTGGTGCCTGGTTCGTTCCAGTCGCGTTTCTTGCAACCCGGTGTGTCTTGTTCGTTGAAGGCATCGGAAGGTTACTTGTATCCGTTGGACAGATGTTTCCTCTTTGTTACCAAGCCTACCGTTTACATTCCATTTTCCGAGATCAGTAGTGTTACGATGTCGAGAACCGGTGGCGGGGTGTCTGCCTCGAGAACGTTTGACTTGGAGATCAACTTGAGAGGAGGCAACCAGTCGCATATCTTTGGTAGTATAGACAGAGAAGAGCAGGAAACCATCGAGAAGTACTGTCAAGAAAAGGGACTCCGAGTCAAGAACGAGGAAAAGATCGCCAAGGCGATGTTGGCCAAGGCCATGACGGAGGCAGGAGACGACGACGACGATGATGATGACGTTGATATGGGCAGTGCCGGTGAAGACGACTCAGAGAGTGCTGACGATGACTTCAACTCGGGATCGGACTCAGACGTCGCCGAAGAGTTCGACTCTGATGCTGCCTTGTCGTCGGGAGACGAAGGTGAAGGCGAACAGGGGGCTGGTGCCAGCAATGAGCCACCAACTAAGAAGGCAAAGAACTAAATTTAGTGTATATTATCATAATAAAAATTACCAAGACAAAGTTTGCCAGTACAGTTTGGTCAGCTCGCAGACTCCTCGGGGCAACTTTAAGCAACACAAACCTTAACTGGGCAGTCCAGGCAGGGCATGACCAACGACGCCATCGCCACAATGGTCCCTTGGCGCCGACAATGGTTGGGATCCCGACGCCGACATGTATAGAACCATACAACAATTAGCTGCCTGCAGGACACGGCAAGTCCCAACCGAGCCTGAATTTCCTAATTGGGTAAAGGACCAGCGTTTGGTTGCAAACTGCCCCCAGAAGTGTTTGACATGCCGAAACCGTTGTGACACATGGGGCCAAATCGCCAGCCTCCCGTGGCAACAGTACATAAGCGAGGCAAAGTCCCTGCGGTTTCCACCACGATAAGCCCAACAACAATGGAATTTGACGACTACTTAGTGTACTCAACGACACTACAAGAAGAGATAGAAGTGCCCCAGCGGTCGCCCAGGCGGCCCCACGGCAAGGACAACGGCCACGAAACGTGTACGACGGCGTCACCGTCGAGTGTACTGGACGCCAGCTCGTTCGAGCCGGGCTGGCGCTCGTCGATGGACGAGTCGATCTTTTCCCACGACAACGTGTCACGGCAGGAACTCGACGAGGTCTTTCACGACGACCAGGACTTGGACGTGGTGTTCCGGGAGATGGACGACGATATCATCTTCGAGGTCGACGACATCGTCAATGTCGTGGGCATCCATGTCGCAACGGGGTGACACATGTCCCGCGGAAACTTGCCGCAACCTTGACAGAACCGCGCCGAAAAATATCGGCTGCGAACCACAGCGATAACGGCACCGGCTCCAGCCCTCAACCTGGCCCTAGTTGGGGTCGTACCTCCACTGATCACTGATGAACTCACGGAAGTCACCAGACGCAAACATATCACACACAAACGAAAGTCACCCGACATTCCTGGCTTTTCCGTACGATTGCTCCGCACGTTATTCCCGGCCAGTTTTTTTACTCAGGGCACGGTCCAAGACATCACAGGACGGAGAGCGAGGACCGTCAGCCCCGCGGTGCGGAAATTGGCCAGAGATAAGCGGCAGTCGCATGCCGTGGTGCTGGCCATCCCGCTGTCAACAACAACATTCACCGGTCCGCCTTATATACCATGATACCCCCCTTACTCGCCCGCTTTGTAGCACGTTAATACACTAATCGATTCGCACCCAAAACGCCAAAACCACCGCCGGCCCCCAAATCCCCAGCGTTAAGCCTCGCCAGACGCATTTTTTCTCGCAATCCTCCACAACCGTAGAGCGAACCCCCAAGTTTTCACCATTAGTCACTTCACCAACCACACCCCAGCGCAGCCGAGTGTCCGCCATGTCTGACCATCCGCTCAGTCTCATCATCTATGCGGCGGTAAAGCCCATCTGGAAGATCTACTTCATCATCGGGCTCGGCTTCTTCCTCGCCAAACGCAACATCTTGTCGGTCACGACGTGCCGGGACATCTCCGACACCATCGTCACCGCCATCATGCCGTGCTTGATCTTCAACAACATCGTCACCAACCTCAAGAGCAGCGATATCAAGAACTTGGGCATCATCTTCTTTTCCGGGACCGTGCTCTTTGCCGCCGGCGCCTCCTTGGCCTACCTCACCTTCATCGTCACCAAGGCGCCTCGCAAGTGGATCGGCGGCCTTCTTTCCGTCGGCCTCTTCCCCAACATCTCCGACTTGCCCATTGCCTATCTCCAGACGCTTTCGGTGGGTAATGTCGTGTTCACCACCGAACAGGGCAACTTGGGCGTGGCGTACGTCTGTATCTTTCTCGCATCGCAGGTGCTCTACCAGTTCTGTTTCGGCGGGTACCGGTTGATCGAGTGGGACTTCCGTGACGACCTCAAGGGCAACGACGACGAATCCATCGACACAGAACCCAAGGACTCCACCACGGGCTCGCAAGTATCGCCCGTCGTCCACCAACCCCGCCAGCAGCCACACCCCACAGTTGCCGTCGATGACGACCAAGACACTTCCTCCATCTCGTCGTCGGTCACCGGTGGCCTGAAACCACTCACTCCCGACGAAGACAAACAACACAACGAGTTCTTGACGGCGCACGATCTCCACCAATCCGCATCCAACGCCGCCCACTCGACCACTTCGAGCGAACAGAGAGCCGGCAGGTCCAGAAGGGCGTCCATCTCGAGCGACTACTACTCGCTCCACCTCTCGACATCAAGAGCAGTCGAGCTCAGACAACAAAAGTCCCAAGATATCCGCGATGTCATCAACGAGTACTCCGAGTTCAATAACTTGAAAAACACCGAGCTCAGACGGTCCCATTCGGGCACCAGCGAACACTTGGCCACCGCCGTCACGCCAGAACAGGATAGCTCGTCCGTCATCACCAAGAAATTCAACTACGGCGCGTTCTTCAAGCAGTTCTTCAAGAACTTCCTTGCCCCCAACTCGGTGTCGTTGATCGTCTCCATTGCCATCGCCATGTCGCCTCCACTTAAGGCATTGTTCGTCAAATCGGCCGTCCATATCCACCCTGCCCCTGATGGCCAGCCTCCGTTATCCTTTATCATGGATATCGTCAGCTACATCGGAGCAGCGTCGGTGCCGCTTGGTCTTATCTTGTTGGGTGCCACCATCTCGCGGTTGCAGATCAAAAAGATGCCGGAAGGGTTCTGGAAAACCGCCATAATGATCACGGTGTGTCGTCTCATCTTGTTGCCCATCATTGGTGTTGGTATCACCACGGGGATGCACAATGCAGGCTGGTACGGTGACGACCCCTTGATCCGGTTCGTCAGTGTGTTGGAGTTTGGGTTGCCGAGCGCAACAGCATTGGTGTACTTTACGGCGTTCTACACCGACCCGCTCGCTGAAGACCACTTGCAAATGGACTGCTTGGCCGTGTGCTTGATTGCACAGTATTCGATCTTGTTTATTACGTTGCCGTTCTTGGTGACTTTTACGTTTAAGGTATCTTTGGGGTATTGATAAAATGGGTGCAAAAACTGCAGATTTTTAGAATTTTATACAGAATCAATACAATAATACTATCAGCATGGTCGTTGAGTAATGGTCACTACCATTCACCACAAGCACCCTACAAACAGTCACCACAAGCAAACCCATCAAACCCACCACCAGCAACAAAGCACTGCCCCGTTCATCGTCTTCGTATATTTATCGGGCAGTAGCAATCGTGTGACAGCAAACATCCGGACCGCAATATTATTTGCCGCACATTTATAGACTGATGTGAAACAGCAAAGTCCACGAGTAAATCCACCACTACTGCTCCATCAATTATCACCATGGCGCTCTACTATAACCTTGTTTTCGGGTTGTTGGTCTCCGAAATGGCCTTCTTCACCGTGTTGTCGTTGCCGTTCCCCCGGTCCGTCAGAAGAAGGGTGTTGACCACGGTGTCGTTGCCGTTCCGTAACGAACAGGTCCAGATTGCCATCAAGTGTATCTTGGGGTTCGTTGCCGTGTTGTTTATCGACTCTGTCAACAGAGTGTACTCCATCTCCGCCGAATTGCACGCCGCCTCCCCCAACCCCGGCGTCGTCAGCGGCATCGTCAACGACAGGGCCGAAATCCAGTCGAGAAGATTCTACGCCCAAAGAAACATGTATCTCTGTGGATTCACGTTGTTCTTGACGTTGATCTTGACCAGAACTTACTCTCTTGTCGCTGAGCTCATTGTCACCAAGGACAAGTTGGACAACTTGAAGGCCGATCCTGTCGAAGACTCGACGGAAGTGGCTGAGTTGAAGAAGCAATTGGCGGCAAAGAACGAAGATTTGGCCATCTTGAAGGACAAGGCCAAGAGCTTGGAGGGCGACTACGACGAATTGAGAAAGCGCTAGTTGGGAATTCCGTGATTCCGTGATATTTTTGTTTTAGTTTAGTTGTTATATGAAAAGAACAAAAATCTACTGTTCATAAGAGTTGCTCTTGTGCTTGGGAACAAAGTTGAATCCCCGGCCAACCTTGCCCAAGAACATCTCGGTGATCTTGATCCAGTCCTTGTAGTCAGAAGATCCCAACAACGTTTCCAACTCGTTTCTTCCCTTCCATTTAGGAGGTCTTTCGTTGAGCTTGGGTGGTAATCTTTCCAAGATACCAATGGGGATGTATCTGTGGGTGAAACTCAAGAATTCACACATGAAACGTCTGGCCAACCCAACACCATACTCGTCCGAACCCCAGTGTTCGATGGCGAAGTCGGCAAACTTGCCCAACACCTCCAATCTCTCGGTGGCAGACTTGTCCAAGTACTGTTGTGCTTCCACTTCTTCAAAAATCCATGGCTTGATGAGTGCTCCTCTGGCAACCATGACCGAGTCAATTCCGTCGGTGTTGATGGCACGGTACCAGTCTTCGTGGGTGAACACGTCCCCGTTACCCACAAAGAACGTAGGCTGGGTGTCGGTGAGGTCCTTGTTGTCGGCCTTCTTGTTGTTCCATTCCTTGACGGTCTGTCCGACTTCTCCAATGTAGTCCCAGTCGGCTTCCTTGGTGTATCTTTGTTGTCTTGAACGGCCGTGAAGAGTGATGGCAGCGACGTCGTTTTCGGCCAAAATACGCTCGACCAACGTCTTGGCAGTGTTCTTGCTGTCTCTGGTACCAGTTCTGATCTTGACAGTGGTGGGGATGTCCCCGGAACAAGCGTTCATGGCCTTTAAGATTCTGACCAAACGTGCTGGCTGGTCCATCAACGCCGAACCTTGACCTTGACGGTACAACAAGTCAATGGGACATCCACAGTTCAAGTTAAGTTCGGAAACGTACTTGGTTTCGTTGTAGATGGCTTCAGCAGACTTGGCGGCGGCCCAGTGCTTCGAGGTGGCGATCTGAACCCCGAAACCAGGATACTCAGACTTGTGAGCCTTGGGCAAAGCCCATTCGGAGTTGTTGGCCTGGAGCAATGGCACAGTCAAGGCCATTTCCGAGTATGTGACGTCGGCACCAAGAGTACGCATAAGACGACGGTATGGCAAGTTTCCAACCGTGGTCAAGGGAGACACGATTTTGGCATGGCGCAAGTCCAACTTCTTCTTCTCAGCAATCTTGTATGGGGCCTCGACGTAAGTCGACTGGTTTTCCTTAGCAGCCTCTTGGGCTTTGGCGATATTCTCTTCGTTCTGGACCAACGAGTCCAAATGAGGAATGACTATGGAAGAAACCTCGAATTCGTATTTCTTCTTCTGCAACTTGGTCTTTTGTTCTCCAGAAATCTTGTTGACTTCGTAGTTGTCCAGCTTGGCTCTTTCGATCTGTTCCAAGTCCTTGATCAACCGGTTAGTCTCCTTGTTGTAGTGCGATTTCAACCATCTACACTTCAATCCAGCCGGACAATAACCAAGTGCTTTGAAAACTGGACACGTTCCCTCAACGTCTGGAAGCTTCTGGGCAAGATATTCTTCGATGTTGTGGGTGTTACGACATCTATCGGCTCCAAAAGTACATTCCTTGCCGCTTTCTGGATCCAACAAAGCCGAACACAACCGGATTTCCACTTCTTGCTTCAAGTCACGGTTCTTGTTCTGGCCCCTTCTCTTCTTTCTCTTACCGTTTCCGGCACCAACGTCTTCCTTTTCTCTGTCTCCACCTTCGGCCTCATCGTCGTCGTAGGCATCGTTTCTGATGGTGTTTTCCACAATGAATTCCGGCTTGATAGGTGCAATGCCCTTGGCAAAGTGGTCTACCAAGTGAACCTTCTTGGTTTCGTTACCGTCGACCTCTTCGTTCGGTCTTTTTTCAGCTACAGAAGTCATGATGAAGAGTAGCTACACTGTGAAAAATTAAATGTTCAAATTTCGCAATCCATCGTCGCCAGATCAAGTACATCCAAGATTACAGCATGGGCAATTGAAACAAGTAGCATCGTATCCAGGAGCATTTAAACTTCACGATCTCTCTCTGCAGAATAACTCTTGTCAAGATATCTGGCGTACAATTTGCCTATATCCGTAGTAAGGAACCATCTCATCGCTATATTCGAGGGGCTTGTATACAGCACCCCATCCCAAAATTTTTCAAACCGCTAACAATTAACCAAACGCATTCAGTTCCTGTTACCATCATAGAAACCATGGTTGAGCCTGTGAAAAAGAGAAAGCTCGAGTCCGTGAAGGGCAAGTCGAGACCTTCCAAGATATTTAGTCCTTTCCGTGCCTTGGGAAATGTCTCCAATGAAACTCCGTTCGCTTTGGGCAGTTTGGGGTCGACTTTCTACGTTGTTACCTCCGTGGGCAGATCGTTCCAGATTTACGACATGGCCACCTTACACTTGTTGTTTGTGTCTCAGTCTCAAACTCCTTCCAAGATCACCTGCTTGACGGCCCATTTCCACTACATTTACGCCGCATTTGCCAACAAGATTGGTATCTACAAGAGAGGCCGTTTGGAACATACCTTGGAATGCTCCACCAGTGCTGTGATCACTCACACTTTGGTATTTGGTGAGTATCTCATTGCCGCCGCCTCGGACGGTGAAATCTTTGTCTACAAAAAGACCACTGGTGACAAGTACCCCACTGAGTTGTACACCACCTTGAGAGCCATCAATGCCGATGTTGACGGGAAAATCGTCGGATTGATCCACCCTCCAACCTACTTGAACAAGATTGTTGTGGCCACTACCTCCGGCTTGTTCCTCTTCAATATTCGTACCGGTAAGTTGTTATTCAGAACACCGGCCGAGTTGTTTTTGGAAAACATCTCATGTATCGAATCGGCCCCTGTTTTGGATATAATAGCCGTCGGAACTGCTGTCGGAGGTGTCTATTTGTTCAACTTAAAGAAGGGCAGAGTATTAGGAGACAAGATCTTTGCATCCACAGAAGAAGAAGCCGCCAAGGTCGTTTCCTTATCTTTCAGAACTGACGGGTCACCCCATGTGGTCGCCGGTTTAAGTACTGGTGACTTGTACTTTTATGACTTGGCCAAGAAGGCCAGAGTTCACATTTTGAGAAATGCCCACAAGGAAAGTCATGGTGGTATTGCTAACGCCAAGTTCTTGAATGGACAACCAATCGTTGTAACTAATGGTGGAGACAACCAGTTGAAGGAATATGTATTTGATCCAAGTTTATCTACATCGAACTCTTCCATTGTTTCGCCTCCACGTCACTTGAGATCGAGAGGTGGCCACTCGGCACCACCGATTGCCATTGAATTCCCTCATGAGGACAAGTCCCATTTCATATACAGTGCATCCAGAGACAGATCCTTCTGGTCCTTCTCTCTTAGAAAGGATGCTCAGGCCCAAGAATTGTCCCAGAGAGCCCCAAAGTCCAAGGACGGGAAGAGAAAAGCCGGTGCCGTGTCCTCCATGAGAGAGAAATTCCCAGAAATCATAGACATCACTTCCTCGCAAGCCCGTGAAGGTGACTGGGAAAACATTTTAACTGCTCACAAGGACGAAACTTTCGCTAGAACCTGGGATTCCAGAAACAAGCGTGTTGGTCGTCACAACTTAAACACCATCGATGGCGGTATTGTCAAATCCGTCTCTATATCACAGTGTGGAAACTTTGGTTTGGTTGGTTCTGCTATTGGTGGAATTGGAGTATACAATTTGCAATCGGGATTGTTGCGTAAAAAGTACGTTTTGCATAAGAAAGCCGTCACTGGTCTTGCCATAGACGGTATGAATAGAAAAATGGTCAGTTGTGGCTTGGATGGTATTGTTGGATTCTACGACTTTACCCAATCCAAATACTTGGGTAAGTTACAGTTGGATGCTCCCATTACTTCCATGGTATACCATAAATCGTCCGATTTGATTGCTTGTGCCTTGGATGACTTGAGTATCATAATTGTTGACGTGACAACCCATAAAGTCGTCAGAGTGTTGTTTGGACACACGAACAGAATCACCGGCTTGGATTTCTCTCCAGACGGCAGATGGATTGTTTCTGTTGGATTGGATGCTGCTTTGAGAACCTGGGACTTACCCACTGGTGGATGCATTGATGGTGTGAGACTTCCTAATGTGGCCACCTCGGTCAAATTTTCTCCAATTGGTGATATGTTGGCAACGACACACGTCACCGGTAACGGTATTTCACTCTGGACCAACAGAGCTCAATTCAGACCAATCTCCACTAGACATATTGAAGAAGAAGAGTTCTCCACAATCTTATTACCAAATGCCTCTGGTGATGGTGGGTCCACGATGTTGGACGGTGCTTTGGAATCGGAAGACGAAGAGGAAGAATCCAACCGTTTGGCGCAAACTTATCAAACTGCTGACCAAATTGATGAGTCCTTTGTCACTTTATCTCTCGGTCCAAGAAACAAATACACCACATTATTGCATTTGGACACAATAAAACAAAGCAGCAAACCAAAGGAAGCTCCAAAGAAGCCGGAACAAGCTCCGTTCTTCTTGTCTTTGTCTGGTGAAGCTGTTGGTGACCGTGCGTCTGGTGCCGAAGGAGTGGTACACAACGACAATCAAAATGAAGAAACCGAAGAAGCCCAAAGCAAATTGCTCAAATTGAAGTCCGGCAAGGGTCAAGCCTTTGAGTCTACTTTCACCAAGTTATTGAGGGAAGGCAGCGAGGCTGGCGATTATAGCGAGTTCTTGAAGTTCTTGGTTAATGCTTCGCCAGCTAACATCGATTTGGAAATCAGATCTTTGAACTCATTTCCACCTCTTGATGAAATGTCAAACTTTGTTGACGCCTTGAACGAGGGTCTCGCTTCGAACACCAACTACGACCTCTACCAAGCGATCTTTGCTATGTTCTTGAAGAACCACGGTGATATCATCCACAACCACAAGAGTGAACAACAACTCCACGACAACTTGGACATCTTACACGAAGCCAATCACAAGGAAATGGAAGACTTGGATTCCTTGGTCAAATATTGTTCGGGGGTAATCGATTTCTTGACTACTGTATAGATTTCGCAGCCGTCAGATAAAATACATAGAAACGGTAATTTACAATCATTATAACACAGAATCCCTATCGTAAATTAAAGGTGGTATCACTCATTGAGGCTTGTCACTTTTACCGCTTTCTAGACTGAGAGTAGTCAGTATGTAAGTGGTTTATTCTGCGAAGGCTGGTTATCTCTATGTCAATATTTATATGCAGACCCGGCTAACTAGAAACAATTTCGATAAACTGAAGACTGTCACACCCCACCATGAATATAGATATAATAGAACCGTTCAATCGGATCCATTTGGAATCCGGAGCGAAGATATCGACGGTGTATCAGCACGGGACGCGATTCTATGTTGGTTTGACCAATGGTGACTTGGTGATATATGTGAGCAAAGCCAACACCAATGTGGTGACCACACTGACACGCCCTTCCCAATACCTAAAATCCTTCAATGACATCAAGGGATTGTTCAATGACAACTCCAAGTTGCAGAATTTAGAACAGTCCACTATACATACCAATGTCACGCGAGATTCTTCGCCTATCCTCAAGATTCTAGAAATACCGACTCGGTCAAATGATGTTACAATTGCCGTCGCTTGTAACGATGGCGTACATATCTACCAAGTGTTATCAAACGGGCTCACAGGAGTTCAGAAATTGTCTGAATGCCAACAATTCAGCGATTTCTATTACGTTGAAACCGAATCGGGCCGTGCACTCATTGTCGGGGCAAGAAAGAAGCTTTACGTCTATCATATTTCTACTAGCTCGAGGAAACCAGTCTATTTTGATACCCATTCCGAAATATTGCTTAAAGATAGGATAAAAACCATTGCATTATACCCCAACCAAGCATTACTACTCATTGCACTCATAAACGACTTTGTTCTCCTAGACCTAAGAAGTTATAATATCAAAGAATTGCCAGTGGAAGAAGCCTCACTATACAACTTCAACCACAGTAACTCATTTAGTTACTTTGGTTTGGGTTCAGCGGGCCCATCCATTTGGGCCATCCAATATGCCGAAACCTCCATTCTCTTGATCAAGGACACACAAACCGTAATTCTAACCGTTGATCAAGATTCTACTACTATTAATCCATCACCCATAAAATTATCCGTGGTCCCAGTTTTCATATCCTTCATCAATCCCCTTTATTTGCTTGTGATATATCATAAGAAGTTGGAGGTCATCGACGTTAATAATGGCGATCTCATTCAACGTTTCAACCATCAGATTAATAGCAACCAAATATCTGCATTTTATGAGAACAACTCGATATTTGTTGCCTCTGGCACAGATATCTTGCAATTCAATATATTGGGATACCAAAAACAAATTGACCAGTACTTGAGTATAAGTGGGAAAGCTTCTACTGGAAGTATTAGAGATCCTCACAACGACTTAAAGTTTATTGGACTAGAGAAGAGCATATCACTTGTATCTAATTTGAGATACACCTCTCCATTCTTTGACAATAATAAGGTTTCTAATGAGAAAAAGAAGCAGCTTGTTCTTAGAAACCTATACCGCAAGAAAGCGATCATACTTTTTGAATCTTACTCCAAGTATCATGAAGCGTTGGTAGACATTTGTTTGGAGTGGTTAATTTCTTATGGGGATGTATTGGAACTATTCCCTGAGTTTTTGAATGGAGAAGAACAAATCTCTCAGCATGGGGACACTCCCAAATTGAATGACGAGTCTAGGAGTTTTAGATCATTTTCACACAATGTCATAAAGCGTGTTTCCTTAAACGATATCCAGGGAACAAACCTTTCTTCTAATACCGGTGAATCTGGCACAGAAAACGAAATAAATGATACCCAAAGTGCTAGATCGGTAGCTAGAAGCCAAAGGCCATTACAAGAAAAAATCCAGGGGTACTCTAAGTCTATCGACCTAAGAAAATTTACCAAAGCTGTTAATAATCTTATAATATACTTGACTGACCAGAGAAGAATCCACCTGAATTTCATTAACGATCCTCAAACAGCAATGAAATGGAAGGGAATCGATATCACACCACTTGACCTTTATCCTTCGTTGGATAAGGATTCCCTAAACATACAATTAACTCATATGGCTGCTAGTATTGATACAACTTTGTTTCTTTGTTATTTTCATACCAAGCCAATGTTATTGGGTCCCTTATTAAGATTGCCAAATAACTATTGTAATGCCAAAGTTGTTAACGAATGCTTGCTTAGTGACATTCACAATCATCACCAGCAAAAAACTTTGCAGCAGCCAAATTTTATAAAGGAATTACTCGATTTTTATTACAGCAGGCATTTGCACAAAGATGCTTTGGAAATGCTTTATAATTTAGCACACGATGAGAGTGAAGCGGGCCTCCACGATGATGAAGACGACAACAACTTTGATACCTATGTCAAGGGTCCTCAATTAACCATTCAATATTTGCAGAAACTCACAAACAGTGATTTAGATTTGGTGTTTCAATTTTCGTACTGGGTTCTTGTCGATGATCCAGAACATGGTATTCATAATGGGGAATTGATTTTTATGAATGACTCTTTTGAATGTGAAAGTTACGATAATTTCAAGGTTCTGGAGTTTTTAATTGATGTGATCAAGTCTGATGAACTAGGAATCAGGTACTTAGAGTGGCTTATTTTTGAGAGTGATTTGGTTGAGCAGCTTACCAAGAAAAAGATAATCTTGAAGTTCCATACTCAATTGAGTTTGTTATATCTTAAAGAATTGAAAAAGCTAAAATTAGACGAAAAGGAGTTCAAGGAGACTGCCACTTACGGAAAATTATACAAGTTTCTTGAATCAACCAATCTTTACGAGCCATGGACAGTTTTGAAAAACATCCCTACAACAGATGATAGATTCCTTCGGTTTACTGTCTTTGTATATAAACGATTGGGCGAACATGAGAAGTCGATCGATGTGCTTTTTAACCAATTAGAAGATTTGGATTTGGCCATGGCGTATTGTTCCGATATTTACCAACAACCCAATAACAAACATGTTGGAGAAAAGTTGCTACAGAAACTATTGGAAGACCTACTTGTCAACTATAACGATAATATTGACCGAATCAACAGACTCTTGACACTTCAAGGGTCCAAGATGTCGGTGTTCAGAGTGTTGACTTCTTTACCGAATACTTTCCCATTGAACAAACTCTCGGAATATTTGACTGTTCATTTACGAAGCTCACAGGAATCATTACACGATGGTCGGATTGCAGCACTGTTGTATAAAGTTGGCACGGTAAAGTTACAGGACAAGATATTGTCAGAACAAAGCCAGGGTTATGCAATTGATTCCGGGAGGCAACTTTGTGCAATTTGTGACAGAAGGCTAGGCTACAGCGTATTCAGCGTCAACAAGGAGGGGCAAGTGGTACACTACGGCTGTTTAAAGAAGGAATTGCTGGAATAGTCTTTTACATACTTTTGAATATAGTTTGCCCTTGGAAATTAGACTAAGGGATTTATACTGGACTGATGTGAATGTAATCAATCATTCTTTAATGGGATACTTGATCCAAACAATGAAATCAATAATTGAGGAACCAAGCCAAATCAATTCGTACTGGATTAGGAGAAGTCAGCATTTATCATAAAGTGTCGATAGGGTTCCTGCTTGCAGCAACGGTCATTATAGGATTATACTTTGGGTACTCAACTTACAAGATCGACAAGGACGAACGGTTTTTAGAATCTGCCCATGTTAACTTGGGTGCATTCTTGCTTAGTCCATTACACTTTCGATTCCCACAGCGAAATCTTTGTTGTGAAGACTTGGTAGCACTTATTTATATTTGGCGAGACTCAGAGAAGAAGAAGAAGAAGAAGGCGTTTGCTTGGAGAATATTAGTCTCTTGGAAGCAAACGCATAAATCCGGTCCTAAAAATAAATATAAAATATGTCAAGCGAGCATGGTCCCATAATTCGTGGGGTAATATTTTCTAGTCCACTGATTACATATTTACCGATAGAGTACTGTACTGCGTTTGGTATAATACAAAACCGAAGAACATGTCAAAGTAACCTAACGTAGAGTCGTTGCAAATAAGTAAGCCAACAACTAGAGGTAGCACCGCTGAATTGTGGACAATAAAGACCGTGCTGAATTGCACGACTCTTTAGCTGCAAATGTATTTTCTGCAGACTGTACAAACTAAATGTTGCCGATTGTGTTAAAGCGGGCCCTTGCCAAGACAATACTGACGGTTTTTACCACTAACAGGCTGAAGAACTACTATTCTATTAACGATTTGCATCATGCTGTTCATTTTGATAGTGGGAACCATTCCTGTTAGCTCAATGACTACAGCTATTTAGGCACTATTTTGATTATAGGTCTATTCATGGATATAATACTTACTAGATTGACCCTGATCAGCGATTCTTGAAGTCTGCTTATATTATATTTGGTGCGTTCAATTTTGGAGCTAACAGAATAGTACAAGAAATACAGTAATCAAGATACACTTATCAACCGCTATCATTATTGCAGTAATAGGGTGCAGGAAGTGGAAAAATACAAAGACAAGGACAGAGACAGAAACATTGATTACTTATTCCCGTTGGTGTGGCTCGCAAAGGCTCCTTTTCTAACTTGTAGGATTGTATGGAATATATTTTTTGCAGACCAAAAATTATTTGAGTCGTGTGCGACATAACGTCTGCATGAGACAACACCGTCGCGTCTAAAATATATTATTATTGTTTAGAGAATGGCCAGATCCTAAAAAATTATCAATCTGGGAATTTAGCTTCCTCCTGCACCTTCGTACCGGTTCTTTAAATTATCGTTCAACACGTAGTTAAGCCAAGTATAATACTGCACAATATGGTGGCACGATCGAGAAATCAACACGAGAAAACAACATATAAATCAAGGGACTTTGCTGGTAGGCCAATGACTGGAAAAAGCACACCTCCATCATGAGTAGAGAAGCATTTGCGGAATTGCAGATAACACTAACTACGAGAGATTTCTCTGCAGGAGATGTGTACACCCTAACTAATGAGGAGTGTATTAGAGTGGGTCTTTGTCAAACAGACCATATCGACATCTTTTTCGATACACTCTTGCACACTCCCCTCGATATAATCGACGTTTTCAAAGACGACTTGACACAAACTTGGCGCCGAACAACGGGATTCACCTGGAAAGAGAGGGAGTCCTTCGTGCGGAGTGGTGTCGCTAACGTTTTCTTGGATCCATTGGATTACTACAGATATGCACTGGTGCTTGGATTCTACTTATTAGCAAGTATTGTGACGATGGTATTATATTGCAGCAGAAAGAAATTGAGACTTGAGTCCAAGTTGAGGCTCTCGTCCCTTTCAAAGGCGATATTTCGATACTTGGTTATGAAACTGGTTGGTACTATCGCATATGTTGTTGTTTTATTTGTAAACAACCCGAAATTGGTTCGAGAAGAAAGAAGGGTTGAAAAACTATTTGTGGTATTCTTCTTTTATTGTTTTTGGACATATTTATTGAACATTGCAACCTTTATCGGGGTGGTGTTATTTTCTCTCGGTTTTGGAACCAAACTGTTCCAGTTCACATCCCAGAAAAGGACAAAAATTAGTTATTCATTAACGATTTACTTTTTGCAGTTCAATTTGACATTGTGCAAACATTTGTATCCAAATTGGATCTTTGCCTACAGCTATTTACGCACCATTATGATTATGGGTCTATTCATGACAGTGCTTTATTTTGGATATAATACCTACCAGGTTGACCCTGATCAGCGGTTCTTGAAGTCTGCTTGTATCATAGTGGGTGCATTCTTCCTCAATCCTTTCGTCACGCTCCCAATTGATAATTTAGGCGCTATACTTGTTGGCCAGGTACTCGGGGATGGCAAACTAAATAAAACATCAGAAGGAAAGCACATCCCTGAGATAATAGAACTTATTGCATTAATGAGTCTTGTGTATATTTGGAGAGAAGTCAGAGACGACGAAAAAATAGATACTCCTTTGGAGATAAAACTGGCATGATAAGTGGGATATCACCAGGAATAGCTTAATGCCCAATACAGAACTAATAAATCCTTGATACACTTTATAGTGGTTTTACAATTCTAATATTATACTAGCCAAGTGAATAATGGCCAGATCTCAAAATTCGTTAACCCATTTTTCTATTAATAAAACACCTCCTAATCAAATATTTAGCTGTGAAATGGCCCACCATATATTTCATTTAGTTCCTTTCCCCAAAAATATACAACAACTAGACTCAACGGTTTCAATCTGTAATGAATCTGCATCTCGTATATTCATACTGACTCTTCAATTCTTATACTATCGTAGAAGACGAAGTTATCAAGTATGTTAGCGTACTATGAGACAAAAAGTTGTAACGCGCGTCCACTACGACTTTAGAGTCTGGTGATCAATGACACAATCTTCATCAAGCGGCGCCGATGGCACGGTAAGTAAAAACCACACCTCTCTGGGCAAACATGAACGTTGAAAAATCTAACCTGGGCAGACAGTAGCCGTTGAAAAAACTTATGGAAGCTTAAATAAGCTTATGGCCAGACCGCCAATTTTGGCCAAGACAAGTTTGAATTAGCCACTCATATTAAAACCAAGCAATTGAAAGCATCGAGATGTACGACGTCGTATTTTGTTCGTTACGGCGGTCCTAAGCAATAGATTTGTTAGTCAGGTACTTTGAAAACTAAAAAGAATCAAAAAAAGACATATTCCCGGGATATTGGTACTTGTGGTAGAGGCCTGTCTTATTTAAAATAGAGTGCGTGATCTTAAAAACTGTTGATAATTTAACTGACAACCATACTTGTGTAGAGACAATTTTTGTAAACAGAGTACCTCGTAAATGGTTGGTGCTGTGTAATGTTGTCACATGTTTAGGCTGGGGCAACTGTTTATATGCAATACCCCGTTTTTGAGAAAAAGTCGCTTACATAATCGTTCATCGCAGAATTATCAACAAGGACGAGTAATTCGATAGAGCAAGAAAGTAGTTAGTCAATTGAGAACTTGAACAATGGCGCAATCTCCAAGCGAAGGAATTCGGCTTCCACCAATATCGTTTATTTCTGGTCAGTCCGGAACCAAGCTTCCAGCCCCAAGTCTTGGGATTTCAAGCTTCCTTAACGCGCCAAGCCCGCTGCCCGAAGAACAAGACAACAAAAGAATCAAACTCGATACAGAGATTCCGTCAAAGGAAAGTCCGGCAGAAACAGAGGAACCAAAACAAGCTGCTGTGATTGAGCCTGTTGTGGCCGAGCCTGAAGTTGAAAAAGTTACGGAAGTGGCCAAGGTGGAGCGTGTCAAGATCCCCACCGTGCCCATTGTACTCGACACAGCTCCCATAAACGAGGTGATTGCGGAGTATTTCCCTGTCAGACACAACTTGGGAACGATTGTGTACAATCCGACGACAACGTGGACGACCTTGCAGACGTCACAATTGTACGGCTTGAAATCAGACCTTTACGACCGGTTCGAAGAGATAAAAGAGCAGTACGCTGCCAGATTGCAGGATAATCCCGACATAGAGACAAGGTACATACCGTCCATTCCACCGTTGACCCAAGAGTACATCAACAGCATAATAGAAGTCAAGATTCCCTACAGACATGTGAGCGAGCACCTTGTGAACATGGACAACGTGGTGCGTCGGCGTGAGCTCTGGGGAGGTGCCAGCGGGGTGTATACCGATGACTCGGACATTTTGAGTGTGTTGACACATTTGGGGTTATTTGAGAACAAGGCGGATTTGAAGACGTGGAATCCCCAGTGGGAGACCAAGGATTTGATCCGGCCACTGGGTGGGGACGACGAAGACGAGGTGTATGGAGATCTTTCTGTCGAGGTGTTGTTGTTGCCGCCATTGCCACAATACCATGGCTACTATGCCCATGGCATCAACTCGCGGACGTGGGCCGAACTCAACCATCACTCCGGGTTGTCGATTGCGATACACAACATCAAGTGGGAGAGCTGCGGGGCATATTTGCGGGATGCATCGATTTTCAGACGGTACCAGACGGAAATGATGCGGGACAAGCAGGAGAGTTTCAAGCAGAAGGGCGGATGGAAGTTTGACCACAAGTATTACAAGGAGTTGAAGGGAAAGTTTGAGGAGGAGGCGAAGAAAGACCACAAGGAGGATGAGAAGGAGGACAAAGCTGTGCAAGAACAACCAGCAACAACAGACGAACCTGTTGTGGAAAAGTAAGTAATGAATAAAGAATTAGACTTTGGCCAACGTGCATGTATATCCAATTAGTAGCTGGCTAAACCACAGCCGACGGTAATGGTAACAAACACTAAATAATCCAGGCTTGTATACGCGGGTGTAGACACTGCGAAAACCCCCCACGATAAAGAACACGGCTACTGATAACGATGGAATCTGCAGCGAAGGCCGGAAAAAATGGCTAGATAACACTAATACAGCCCTGTAGTCAAGACACGGCCCAACACACCTCGCCAGCAGAACCATAAGCACAGATATCCCAAAGCACAGTCCATACACAGACCGCTGTTATCTGGGCCCATCTCCTGATAGTCGCACCGCGATGGATGAATAATGCTGGGGCGGCCCAGAACCAGAATATTATTTCTCCTAGCGAGAAGTTCTAGATTGTGACCCTCGAGCAAATTTGATTACAAACTGCCGGACCGCATTCACGACCCCCCACGTCGTGCCACCAGAACCACCCACAGCCTGCCGTCACTCCCAGCACAACCCCGAGTGTTTCCAGATCGATCCCGCACCGCTGGACCAGAAAACCGGCGTATTTCGGACCCATCTCACTCCACACTTTTGCACCATCATCTTTTCTTTTCTTGCCGCTCCACTCGGAAACGACACTGATCGACTGATAAAAAAAAAATTTTAGACAGGGTTTCCCAGCCACCACCACGCCAGCTGCACATCGCCCAGGACTTCGATGTCTCATGAACTTACATCCAAAGCGACGTCCACATCTTCATTTCCTCTGCCATCACTCCTAAGGAACTCCCGCTCGCTCCAAACGTTACGACGCAAACCGTCGTCCACCCTTGCATCATCCTCATCGTCACAGCCCAAAAGAAAGGGGTTCTTCCGACGCCTATCGAACGAGGTCCAGCTGCTCTTGCTCAAGGTCCGCTCCATATCCGAAGAGGTCTTTTCCAACGCTGACGACTACATCGAGGACTTGTTTGTCGACACCGACGCCGACGAGTTCTTTGATAAGCTAGTTAAAAACAACCGTACCTACAACTCGGCAGAGGAACTGTTCTTGGAAAAGTACAAGAAGTTCCAGAACTTGGACAAAATGGTCGAGTACCACCAACAAACCCCCAACGCCGACGTCAAGTCATCCACCACCGTCGTGTCCGAGCGCGCCGTCACCCTCGAGGATATCATACGGCAAACGTCGTCACTAGCCGGCGATACCGCCAGAGAAGACGACAACGAGTTCGACATGGGCGACGTCGAAGTCAACTTCCACGAACTTGACGTCTGCAAGTTGCGCGAGGAGTTTGCGACGTCGGAGTCCAAACAGCCGCAGCCCGTCAATGTCGGCCAGGCACTCTGGGATTATCGCCGCAAGAAGTGGCTCCAGAACCTGGCCAGCGTCACCAAGCTCCGCGACCCTGCTGCCGAACTGTCCATCGCCCACATCCCCCGTGAATCCTACGTCAAGATATACCTGTTCTTGGTCGACAAGGGCCGGGTGTTGAAGAACGACAAACGCATCAACTTGCACGACTTGGTCAAGATCATAAACGCGGGATGGATAGCCGATGAGAAATGGGAACGGGCGGCAAAGGGATTGCCATAGGGCACAAACACACGCCACGCCCTGCTGGGCCTCCCGTTTCGACTCGTTTGGTTCGACCTCGTGGTAGCTGTGGCAAAGTAACGATAAATAATAATACACTGTAATGTTTTCTTTCCTCTTGCTACCTTCCTCTGTTGGCCCTGACCAACTTCAATGTGTTTTCGAGAATCCGGAGCTCCTGGTCGACGGTTTCTGTCTGCGACTGGAGATCGGCTATGAGGTTGCCCAGCTCGGGACCCGAGATTATCCGGAGACACTTGTTGATCAAGGTAGTGATGTCCTTCTTGCACTTCATCAAGTCATAGAAGCTCCGCGCAATGTCCTGGTTCAACTGGCGGTCGATATCGGCGTTGAGCTGGTGGATAGTGGTGATCTTATCTATGAGGGCGTTGGAGTCGGGCTCCGAGTTCGACTTGACCAACGCAGACACGGTGTTGACCAATTGGCGGGAATATGCTGCCGACCGCTTCAATTCGTTGATCTGGTTGGCCTTGGCTTCGCGTATAAGGTCGGTGTGGGAGGACGCCATTTTTGTTGTGGATCAGTTTATGAGCGCGATCCAATTTATATTTATCGAGACATTTCGACCCCATTAGATACCCCATGTCTCATTTAGCCAATGCTGCGTTGTTTGTCAAGCTTCCCGAGTCTCGGACCGATAAGCTGGCGCCAGCGTTGATTGCCGACTTTGGATCGAGCTACGCCCACCAGATCGATACCACTTATCACCTCATCAACAGCCACGAGTTGTCTCCGGCCCAAGTGCTTCAGGTGTGGGAAACCAGACTCCTTCTCCATCTCTTCAACAACCAATTGGGATTTGCCAAGAAGGAGGCTCTCAACTTGAACAATGCGTTGTACCTACACGAAAACGCCAATACTTTGAACCCCAATATCCCCGTGGCCCAACGTTCCAGATCCAACTCCTCCTTGAGCTCGCCGCCTCAGCCCATATATCCCTTGCCCAAGAACAACGACTCGGCCATTAGCTACAGCTTGTTGGTGTTGTTGCTCCGGTTGAAATCGGTCCCCAACATGAACTTGGTCAACGAGCTCTACAAGTTGGATTACCAGCTCCGATTGAGATACTCGGCGAACAAATCGTCCAAGTCTAAGCTCATGAACCTAAGTTACGATGTAGTGGTCATTTTGGTGGTGACTAAGAACCATTTGACGTTGTTGAGCTACTTGAAGGGCTTGAAGCACGAGTTGGACCATCTTGATGATGCCGACTACGCTCAATACCTTTCCAACATGACTTTAATCCTGATAATCATAGAATCAAGCCTCTTCATTGCCAAGGGCAGGGATACTGCCGCACTTGAGGCCGAGTTCCAAACTTCCTTCGACACAATTACTCCAGAAACAAGGGATTCCCTCACGTTTGTGCTACGGACAGTTCTGACATCTGTTGCATCAAAGGAAACGGTTGACATAACCGGTATTTCGCTAGCAGAATTGCTCCAGTTGGTAAAGGACGAAAAAGTAACGAGTAGGATCATATGTTCTACCTTGGGGTTGTGGGATTTGTTGAACAGGTTCCCCCAGCTCAAATTCGATGGCATCCAATTGCTGAACGATGAAGATGTTCCACAAACAGAAGATTCTGTAGATGCAATTCACAACAAAGTGGTAAATACGTGCTATAAGTACATCTACAAGGTATATGGGTTAGAATAAATGACAATAAACGGTAATAAGATAATCCTGCCTCCAAGACGAATGTAATTTTGGATTCCTTCGACTCATAAATGACAAATGTTTGCTGTGATGTTCGGGCGGCTATATCGTTATGAAGATTATAATCTGGATGGCTGTTCCTCTACTAACAGCTGTCCATTTTGCCAATATGTCACCGACGCTATCAAACATAGTCACTGAATAATTGGCTATCAAACATAGTCATATTATTCAATTCTTAACTCAATATTGTTCAGATCGACGTAATAGTATACCCCTGTATTCACGCCCCCCAATAAGTTTTAGTGTACCCTACCACCTTGACGAGACTAGCATCTGGTGTTTCGCAGCTTAGGGTTCCTGCCCCATAAATTATATAAACTCACATGACCTAATTTTTCTTCCTATGTACACTCCTCGCTCAATTTATTGTGCCTTGTTAAAGACACCCTTGCCTCAATAGTTAAACCCGCATTCCGAAAATTTTCTTTTTTTTTCCTCCTGGTCAATCCCAAAATTTTTCAAGTAATCCGAAATCTGTTTTTGTTACAGCTTTTAGTTAATCATCATCAATATCCATAATGGCTTTACAAGACGTTGTTACCCGTGAATACACCATCAACTTGCACAAAAGAGTAAGTAACGCACGATAGAAGAAAGAACGAAGGAACGAAAGAACTGAGGTTGAAGACGACAGATTGACGTCGTCACCATGAATTTTCGTTGTTACCCCTACGAACAACAATACTAACATTCTAGTTACACGGTGTCCACTTCAAGAAGAGAGCTCCAAAGGCTGTCAAGGAAATCAAGAAGTTTGCCACTTTGCACATGGGTACCTCTGATGTCAGATTAGACCCAAAGCTTAACGTTCAATTGTGGTCCAGAGGTGTCCAAGGTGTTGAACACAGATTGAGATTGAGAATCTCTAGAAAGAGAAACGACGAAGAAGACGCCAAGGAAAAGTTGTTTGCTTTCGTTGAACATGTCACCGTCCCAACCACCAAGGGTTTGCACACCGTTGTCGTCGATGAAGATGAAGCTTAATTAGAATCTATTGGATTTTAAATAAATAAAAGAGGTAATTTTCAGAGTGAATAAGGTTCTTGTCAAGCAAGAAGCAGAGAGTGATGTAGAATGAAATCGTAGAGGAGGATAAGGAGAACTAGTGAACTTACAGCAAAGAAAGGTTGTATAAGGAGACGGAAGCGTCACACGATCCGTGGACGTATAAGAATACAAGTTTACTAGTTCAGATAGAGAGTGAGCGAGATAAACAGAGAGAAGGGATTACAAGTACCTGGCCCCATACGTCGAGAAGCTAGCCACAGAAATAAAGACTGAGTTTTATGGTTCAGTATAGTCTTAATAGTTAGTAATCATTCAAGTGATACCTATAATCAGTGTAACTATGACAAAAATACCAGATCATTGCAATAGAAGCCATGTGCTACCAAAACGGTAACGACCTCCAAGAAAGCTCTTTAGTGGTATAAAAAACAAAGATTATCATCATCTATAGGATTGCAAGATACATACAATTCGAAACGGTAGAATGGGCAGTGGAAACAGCGCATTGCAAAGACAAACCACAGCCAACTCTTATTGGCTGTCTTCATCTAAACCACGTACGTTTCCATCGCTTCTTCAACAAGACTGTTTTCACGAGTAGGAAACATCGCTCGGTTCTCTGGAAGCTTAAAAACAAAAAAAGTTTGTGTCCGGGTAACCAATGCTACCATTTTGTGAGGTCTACAATTTTGCAACTCTATCACGACTACTAAAGACTAGCACGAAATATGGTTGGGTATACTCCTGCTAATCTTATCCTTTACACGGGTAGGACATTAGTTAGAGGACCTAGCGACGGCTTGTGTATTTGGAATGCTTTGGGAATCAACAAAAATGTACCCATTCCCGTTTCGAAAACCCTAGAGGTCAAAGAGTAGAGACATTATCAGCCATTTCGTTTTAAAACCATCTTAGGTTGATTATCCCTCTGTTTGCTTTGTAGTAACGTAACAAGTATCTGGCCTAAGGCTTTGGTGCCGCTGTTTCGTGTAATTCTTTATACGTCACGATTATGTGCAGTCCCGTGATCCCCACAATTAGCCCGAGGCTCTAACTGAGGTATGGACAAAGACAAGTTTCCTCAAACTCGACACACTAGATATGCCGTCTGCCGTTGCAAGAGCTAAAATGAATGTATCCAGCGTGGCCAGTGTTAGCTTTGTGAATAATCTACTGCTCAATATCTACGACGGTTTGGAATTGTCAATTGACTTGTTCAATAAGATATTTCCTGATGGTGAAGATAATAGCACCAACAAGTTTGTTTTGATCAAGTTGTTGGGGTCACCACACTACTTTAAAACGTTTCAAATCTTCAAGGTTACCTCGGTGGACTTTGAATACCTGCAAAACCTGATTAGATTAATCAACAATACCAATTTATCCCACTTCAATGTCGATGATTTGACGTTGGATTCCGCCATCATCCAATCAGTTGACCCCAAGGACATCCCCCGTTTGTCCAAGGTATACATTTCAGTACCGTCACAAATCTACTCCGTGTTGTCTGAAAAACCACAGGATTCGCTCAGGAATAAGTTTTTGAACCAGTTTCTCGTCAATACAGGATGTGTGGTCAATTCAGATGATAATGTTCGAGTAATCAACGGTAAGATAAGACTCTGTGAGCCTGTATCTCAAGGTATGGTCAACAATGAAACAACCATTATATTAATCAAGGATAATGAAGGCTTTGAGGAAGAAGAAGCTGACGACAACGATGTTGAAGAGGATAACGAGTTTGAAACCGACCTTGATATGTCCTGCTACTTAACTTCAGAGTTACTGTTTACTCCCAAGCCCGAATATCACGCCTTTCCCGAATTCAATGTTAATCCATTACCTGAAAGAATCACTATTGAAGCATTACCTACCAAGTACGCTAAGGAAGATTCGGAATTGTACGTCTTTGTTAACTCCAGAGATTTGTTTAATTTTGGCTTCCCTGTTTATACTGGGGACGTTGTTAAATTAATACATCCAAAGGGAAGTATCATTGTCAAGATTTTTACGTTGGCTGAACCAAATGACTTTGTACGTACCGGAAACGTGTACTTGTCTCCTATTTTGGTTATCAACTTGAATTTGAAGAAGGATACAGTCCATTTTGAGCCGATAGTCAAGGAAAACACCAACCAATTTACTGATTTGATTCCAATTGCTGAATCCGTCACCATTTCTAGAATCTCCTCCCAAATTACCATGGATAAGACTTACCAAAATTCCTTCTTGTCTAGTTTGAAGACTAGTCTCAGTTCTAAATTCAAATGCGTTCAAAAGGGTGATCTTTTTCCCGTGGTCATTGATTCTGTCTTGGCCAAGACCATGTTTGATAACATAGAAGAACACGAAGGTGAAGACAATGTCGAAGATAATAGCGAAAGTGTGGTGCCAACCGGAGATCCAGACTCTGTTGCGTGGTTCAAGATCGTTGACGTTAAGGGAACACAGGAATCGAATCAATACATTATTGATCCTAACAACACGATGTCGGTTTCCTCTGGGGTTGAATTTGTCAGATTACCTCCTAATGAATCTTCTGAATGGTATAAATACTTGAATTTACCACCGGTCTTCAATTTCAACAGTCATTTGGATACGGGAAATTTCCAATACGCTCTGGAACTTAAAAAGATCATTCAAACGTGCTTGAGTTCGAAACACAACTTGAAAACTACAGTTATGTTAAACTCGTTAAGTAGGGGAATTGGGAAGACCTCTTTGGTCAGAAACTTATCGATAGAACTAGGGTTAAATTTGATCGAGCTTGATGCTTTTGATTTGATTAACCCGGGCCAAGAATTGAAAACAATCGGATTGTTGCTGGGGAAGATTGATAAACTCATTTCTAATTCGCCATTAGATTCTTCGGCCTTCCATGTTATTTATTTGAAGCATATTGAAAGCTTGTGTCCGCAAGTTGATACCAATGACCAAAATTCGTCTATTCATACTTCTTTATCCCTCAAAATTGTCCAAACTTTGCATGAATACTTGAGCAAGTATCACAACATTTGCATCATTTTGAGTAGTAACGATTATGATAAGGTTAATGACAACATAAAGCTGTTGATTAAATTTAACATTACTTTTAATGTTCCAAGTGAATCGGAAAGATTGGACATTTTCAGATTCTTGATCCAAAACGAGACGAAATCTGCTAATGAGAGAAGAGGTGATTCAGCAGAAGAGTTAAAGGTTACTGACATAACTTCCTTGCCGTTTGTCTTGCGGAAGGATATCAATTTCAAGACCTTGGCATTGCAGTCAGCTGGGTTGACTCCTCGGGATTTGATATCGATTATCAAAAAGTCCAAGAAGTTGGCGATCCAAAGATTGTCCAAGCTTGCAAAACAGATTGAAATTACCTTGAGCAGTTTGGTCAAAGTCGGAAATGGTGGTTTGATTACCTGGATTCCTGATGATTTTAGTGCAGCTATCAATGAAGCACGTAATCAGTTCAGTGATTCGATTGGGGCACCAAGAATTCCTAACGTCAAATGGGAAGACATTGGAGGTTTAGATTTAGTGAAGGATGAAATCTTGGATACAATCGATATGCCATTGAAGCATCCTGAATTGTTCAATAACGGGTTAAAGAAGAGAAGTGGTATCTTATTCTACGGACCTCCCGGTACTGGTAAGACTCTCTTGGCCAAGGCCATTGCCACTAACTTCTCGTTGAATTTTTTCAGTGTGAAGGGTCCCGAATTATTGAACATGTACATTGGTGAGTCAGAAGCCAATGTACGTAGAGTATTCCAGCGTGCAAGAGATGCCAAACCTTGTGTTATTTTCTTTGATGAGTTGGATTCGGTTGCTCCAAAGAGAGGAAACCAGGGTGATTCCGGTGGTGTCATGGACAGAATTGTTTCGCAATTGTTGGCCGAATTGGACGGTATGAGTGGTGGTGATGGAGGTGACGGTGTTTTTGTTGTCGGTGCCACTAATAGACCAGATTTATTGGATGAGGCATTGTTGAGACCAGGACGGTTCGATAAGATGTTGTATCTTGGAATTTCTGATACCAATGATAAGCAAACCAAGATTTTGGAAGCATTAACGAGAAAATTCAAGCTTGATGACGATGTTGATTTGCCCAAGCTTGCCGAGGGATGTTCATTCACGTTTACTGGTGCTGATTTCTATGCCTTATGTTCTGATTCGATGTTAAATGCCATGACAAGAGTTGCTAACGAGGTGGACGCCAAGATTAAGAAGTATAACGGTGACTTGGTGGAACAAGGTAAGCAGGAAGTCTCCACTAGATGGTGGTTTGATAATGTTGCTGGAGAAGAAGATATAAACGTGTTGGTGAAGATGGAAGACTTTGAGAAAGCCCAATCGGAGTTGAACCCTTCGGTCAGTGCTGAAGAGTTGCAACATTACTTGAGAGTGAGAGAAAACTTTGAAGGTGGCAAGGAAAAGGCCAAACAGGCTAACGGTAATGCTAACGGTCATTAGTATCGTTTCTATTGTATTTGTATGTATATATATGTACAAGGGTCATTATCATTATTTAGTATTTTTGAACATGTAGCTGTTCTCCAAGAGATCTTTGGCCTGGTTTATTCTCTGGCTGATGTACTGACTGCCGTTCTTGTCCGGATGGTTCAAGATCATCAACTGGCGATACCGTTGGCGGAGAAGCGATTTGTTGAACTTCATGATATCGTCGCCCTCTATTCCCAAAACCAACAACGCTTCTTGTTCTGTCATGGGGTCCTTAAACCCGGTGTTTGGGTAATGCTTGCGGAGAAACTTGTAGTGGGCATAATTGGGGTCGTTGGTGAGGTTCTTGTCTCGTACGTCGTCGTCGTCGTTGACGAGATTTATGTTGTTGAGGGAGGCAATCATTTGCGGTGTAAGGAGAAGGTATTTTCTGTATGCAGCGAGGGTAGATCTGGTGGTAAGGGCCACCACGGTAGCACCAATGCCGATCAAAATAGGTACAACCATCGGTATTCAGGTAGTAACGGGCAGGCAGCGATGGGGCAAACCAAACAGGAACATTTGCAGGTTGCAAGGAGGAGCGGGCCATTTGCAGGTTGCCGTGGTCCCAGTGCGCCATCCGCGCGCGCGCGCGCCGCCCATACAAAAAAATACGAACGGTCTACGGGAATTACAGTTTTGAAAGTCGGTTAGAAGCCGAAAAGGGAACGGATATTAGAAAAAAACAAGGTATTAAATCAGACGGCAGCAGCGCCAAATCGGCATCGTTGCTCCCCCCGATTCGGCAGACGCGGAATCTTGTTTGAGCAGTTACACTTTGTAGAGGCCCAGAAGTTGCTCCGGTGATTTCGGCGAATGTGCCATAGGTCCACCAATGAAGACGCATCGCACTTATCTCGATGTACCTTCCTTGCACCAAGGAGCTGGCGGATTACAAAAAGTTTTGGGTATTTTTTTTTTTTGGTTATGATATCCTGCACCCAGCCATACCCCTCCCTAAAACTCCGATTCCGAGAACGCTGCGGACTTGGAGTGGTACACACGGGGAGAGGAGTCGGACCGGTGTGGCCAGCTAGAGCCCTGGCCGTGGCCTGGACGAGTTGGTGCAGTGAACAGGGTCACGAAAACTGCATTGCGCCAGGAGCCAGCGGCAGACAAACCCGTCAATTTGTTGATGGGACCCACGATGGGCCTTCGCGATACCGATTGTAGATAACCGGTGTACGACGACAGACAGGGACCCACCACGGCGGGCCACGAGCCCGCTGCCGCATCACAACACCGCAGCCATGTGCCAGCACGTCGCCGTGCATCGCCAGACCCTCACCTTGTGCCAAATGCTTCACCAGAGGCCCGCACCACGCCATCCCACCACCCGTGGTACCACCAGACGGTCCGGCTCACAGAAAACCGTGTAGAAAAAATTTTAACGTGGTGTGAAAAATATATAAATAGAGCGTATCAGCAGCGATAGGTGGGTGCGCATTCTTTTTTTGCTACACCCCAATACTTTTTTAGTAAGAAACCAACCATTACCATGTCCAACGCTTTATCCTGGTTAACCCAATTGGACGTCACTGAGACTCCTAACAAGGCCCTCCGTCGTTCCTCCATTATCGGTACCATCGGTCCAAAGACCAACAATGCCGAAGTCATGGTCAAGTTGAGAAAGGCCGGTCTTAACATTGTTCGTATGAACTTTTCCCACGGTTCTTATGAGTACCACCAAAGTGTTGTTGACAACGCCAAGAAGTCCGAAGAAATATATAAGGGCCGTCCTCTTGCCATTGCCTTGGACACCAAGGGTCCAGAAATCAGAACCGGTACCACCATCGACGACCAAGAATTCCCTATCCCAGCCAACCACGAAATGATCTTCACCACCGATGACGCTTTCGCCAAGAAGTGTGACGACAAGATCATGTACTTGGACTACGCCAACATCACCAAGGTCATCTCCATTGGTAAGATTATCTACATCGATGACGGTGTTCTCTCGTTTGAAGTCCAAGAAGTTATCGACGCTAAGACCTTGAAGGTCAAGTCCGTCAACGCCGGTAAGATCTGCTCCCACAAGGGTGTCAACTTGCCAGGTACCGATGTCGACTTGCCAGCTTTGTCCGAAAAGGACAAGGCTGACATCAGATTCGGTGTCAAGAACGGTGTCCACATGATCTTTGCTTCTTTCATCAGAACCGGTGACGATATCAAGGAAATCAGAAAGGTTTTGGGTGAAGACGGTAAGGACATCCAAATCATTGCCAAGATTGAAAACCAACAAGGTGTTAACAACTTTGACGATATCTTGCGTGAAACCGACGGTGTTATGGTTGCCAGAGGTGACTTGGGTATTGAAATCCCAGCCCCATTGGTGTTTATTGTCCAGAAGCAATTGATTGGTAAGTGTAACTTGGCCGCTAAGCCAGTTATCTGTGCCACCCAAATGTTGGAATCCATGACCTACAACCCAAGACCAACCAGAGCCGAAGTCTCTGATGTTGGTAACGCTATCTTGGATGGTTCTGACTGTGTTATGTTGTCTGGTGAAACCGCCAAGGGTAACTACCCATTCGAAGCCGTTTCCATGATGCACAACACTGCTATCATTGCCGAAAAGGCCATTGCATACCAATCCTTGCACAACGAAATCAGAGCCTTGGCCAAGAAGCCAACTCCAACCACCGAAACCGTTGCCGTTGCCGCCGTTTCTGCTGCCTACGAACAAGACGCCAAGGCCATTGTCGTTTTGTCGACCTCTGGTTCCTCCGCCAGATTGGTTTCCAAGTACAAGCCTAACATTCCTATTATGATGGTTACCAGAAACCCAAGAAGTGCCAGATACTGTCACTTGTACAGAGGTGTGTATCCATTCATCTACCCTAAGGACAAGGTTGAAAACTGGCAAGAAGATGTTGAAAACAGATTGAGATGGGCTGTTTCTGAAGCCATCGAATTGGGTATTATCAACAAGGGTGACTCCATCGTCACCGTCCAAGGTTGGACCAGAGGTTCTGGTCACTCCAACACGGTCAGAGTTGTTCAAGCTTAAATGTATAGTAGCGAAAAACGAGAAACGAATTCTACAACTATGGACTGGAGAGAATCAGGTGTATAACTAACAATATAAACAAAAGCTCTAGGTTATAATTATTGCCCCGTCGTTCCTGTAAACCAGTAGCAATACACCAGTTTTCACCAGGCGACATTTGCTAAGTTTTTCTCAGTGCGAAAATTGAAGCGGCCAAACAAAACCATCTCCACGCCATTCCTCCGCCCGATGTCTGCACTTAGAACCTTACGGCCTGGCATTGGTGGTTTACGCACCAGTGCGTTTGTCCGCCGCGGAGTCCGTTGCTTGTCGGACGACTCCACCACCCATTTCGGGTACAAGACTGTCAACAAAGACGACAAGGAAAAGCTCGTGGGCGGCGTGTTTTCGTCGGTCGCCAGCAACTACGACGTGATGAACGACGCCATGTCGATGGGTGTCCACCGTTTGTGGAAGAGTCACTTTATCAACCGCTTGGACGCCGGAATGAGACCGGGTTCCAATAGACCCCTCGATTTCTTGGACGTTGCTGGTGGAACCGGTGACATCGCGTTCGGATTGTTGGACCATGCTGCTACCAAGTATAACGACAGATCCTCGACGATGACGGTTGCCGATATCAACGCCGATATGTTGAGAGAAGGTGAAGTCAGATTCAAGAGTACCGAGTGGAACGACGGGTCCGACAGGGTCCACTTTCTCGTCCAGAACGGTGAAACCATGGACCAAATCCCCGACAACTCGAAGGATGTCTACACCATTGCGTTTGGTATTAGAAACTTCACCAACATCCAGGCCGGTTTGGACACCGCCTACAGAGTGTTGAGACCCGGCGGTATCTTTGCCTGTTTGGAGTTCTCCCACGTCGACAACACTGCCATTGACTACATCTACCAGGCCTACTCGTTCTCTCTTTTGCCTATGATGGGCCAGTTGATTGCCAACGACAGAGACTCGTACCAGTACTTGGTGGAAAGTATCAGAAAGTTCCCAAAGCAAGAAGACTTCAAGGGAATGATCGAAAAGGCAGGTTTCTACGTTCCCGAAAAGGGCTACGAAAACTTGACGTTTGGGGTCGCCAGTATCCACATTGGAGTGAAGCTCTAGTTAGTTGTATATAGTCAAATATAAACGTGTTTATAACTCAGCACCAAATCCTCCGTTAAGCTCAAGCCCTTAACGAGCCTCAGCTCCCTCGAATCCTCTATTTCCATTGCATCTCCTCCTTGGAGTTGCTCAATTATACCATTGGAGATCCGGAATGTCACATTGGCAACGCCCTCCAAGGATAAGATCAAATCCTTGTGTTTCGAGGTCAAGTCGATATCAATGAACCTAAGGCGCAAGAAGGGCTTGGTTGTCTTTTCTTCTTTCAAGAATGCCTCTAAATCGACGTCGTCTCGCTTGCTTGGCTGGATTCCTGTAAAAGACGTGTCGGCGAGGGTGTTCAACCCCAACAATTCTTCGTCGGTCACATCATAAGACAATTTGAGTGACTCTTTCAACTTCTGTCTCGATTCTTCGGTTAATTCTGGATTGACAGCCTTGGAGCCGCGTCTCGACCTGTTTCTATGTGGCTCTGACCATTCGCCTATGATGTTGTTGTATATATTGGCCAATACAATGAAGTTCCTCAAGATCGATATCACTTGGGGTAAATCTGTTATAGCATTGATGGCGGCCGATTTTAGTGGGATAAACTCACTGTATGCTATTTCATGTTGGAGTGAGAATGGCAACCCATCTATATCGTGTGTCACTTCGTCCTCCGTTGCCAACTTTGCGAGAAGTTCTTCGTATTCTGATTCGGTGTTGGCCACCGTGTGTTTCAATCCAAGATATTCAACAAGAAACTTCGGCACGTAGACCGGATGATTGATTGTAATATTGAGTGTCCAGTTGGAGGAGATTTCCGGCGTCGAATCAAAGTCGAATGTATACTTCTGGCCGTTCAACTCCCATACAGTGTCCTTGTTTTGAGTCAAGTAGTCCACTTTGGTGGCATTTTCCGCTGGGTCTATTCCCAACAACAATCTGTATTCATTGCCGTACAAACTGCTCGATTCGTGGTTGATAAACCGGGAATCTTTCCAGAATGTCGAAAACAACCCAACTTGGCCATGGACAGCATCGTTCATCGAGATTTTTCCAATAGAGCTAGTGTATCCCAGAGATATAAGCCAATCCTCCAGCTTCTCCACGCCTTCAATAACCGATATTTCGTAGAGCAACAACGCCACTTTCTCGAGGTACAAGAAGAGGTTAGAGCTCGACGTCGATAACTGGTCAATGTTGGCCAAGTACTTTAGGTTGAGCGGGAAGTTGTTCAATTTGTCCTGCTGTAAGTTCTCAAGGAGGATTACTTCGGCCGTCGACTGCTTGAGGAACGAAAGCGGCGATTTCGTCACGTCCAACACCACCTTGTTGACATCTCCTGTTGTGGTCTGCGATTTGACATAGTCGCCCTGTTCGCGTGCGGTTTGGTCTTCTGGACTCGACATAGACACAGCAATGATGCTGTCTTCTTTAAAGTCCACATCTATCAAGATGAACGATCCTGCTATCGACAATCTCTGTGTGTCTTCCTTCTTGGAGGACTCGACAGTGTACCCAAGCGTGTCAACAAACGTTTCCAAACGCAAGTTCTGGGCAAGACGCTGGATTAGATCTATCGATACTCGAAACTTGGGGGAGTATTCATAGAGGGAGTCCAAGCATTGGGCTATTACAGTCATGGTATGGTGGTGGGCTATAATAAGTGGTCAAGTTGAGTTGGTCGTGCGTGGGAGATATTTGTATACCATCAAAATTTTAAACGCTTTACAATCGAGTCATACCTAAGCGTTTTCCCTTTTACAGCCATGTCATCGCTCGTCACGCCGGAAATCTTGTCGCTTATCGACCCAGTGGTTTCTAGCTTGAAGCGCCACCAGCTTGAAGGCGACAAAAACATTGCGTTGGCCATTGCCCAGTTGTTGATGAAAGTCATCTCGGCCGCCAGGTGGGCCAACCCATACGACTTGATCTCGGTGATCAGAAAGGTCGGCACCATTCTCCACAAAGCTCAGCCCAGACAGATAATAACAGGAAACATTGTTAGAAGAGTGTTGGCGTTGATCAGGGACGAAATTGAAACGGAACACACCGACTCCAATAACACCCCGATGTTGAGTTCGATGTTCAGTTTGTTATCGACTACCAACAACACCAGTCACAAAGAACAGCACAATCAACTGAAAAAGCAGACCAGCGATATGCGGTCCATTATTATCCAAGGTATCCGAGATTTGGTGGACGAAATCACCAACGTTAACGAGGGTTTGGAAACCATGTCGGTCGATTTGATCCACGACAATGAGATTTTGTTGACGCCTACTCCTAACTCCGAAACCGTGTTACAATTCTTGATTAAGGCTAGAGCAAAGAGAAAGTTCTCTGTCTTGGTCACCGAAAACTACCCCAACGACATAAACCAGGCCCACAAATTCGTCAAGACGTTGGTGGACCACAAGATCGAAACCATATTGATACCAGACACCACCACTTTTGCTGTCATGTCTCGTGTGGGTAAGGTTATAATAGGCTCCAACGCCGTGTTTGCCAACGGGGGCAGTATGGCCAACTCGGGTGTTGCCAACGTCGTTGAATGTGCCAAGGAACACAAGACCCCAGTGTTTGCCGTTGCCGGTTTGTACAAATTGTCGCCATTATATCCATTTAACAGAGACGATCTCATTGAAGTCGGTAACTCGGGTAAAGTCATGAACTACGACGATTTCCAGCTCTTGGACAATGTCGATGTCGTCACCAACCCATTGGATAACTACATTCCGCCAGAACACATTGATATTTATATCACCAACATTGGCGGTTTTGCTCCGTCGTTTATCTACAGAATTGTTTTGGATAACTACAAGACTGAGGATAATAATCTAGAATGAGTATAATAGACATCGGTTATATACGATACAGGCACCCTCAATCTAAGCGGCGGGAGCACCACTGTGGTTTGTTGCAGCGAGTTATATTCATTGCCGATATTGAGCGGTCGTGTTTCTGGAAGGGCTCGCGGTAAATCTGACATATCACACTCGTCTATATTTGAATCGATAAATCGTATCAATCCGTCGTAAGTTGCAATGGTGGACTCGATAGTATGTACTTCCTCGAAAAATTGATACATTTCCGCTATTGCTTCTAAGTTTATATCGTTATAGGCAAACATGTGTTGCGTATTCTATTTGTAAACTTTAACAATCCGGCATGATTTTACAATTTTGCAACCGTTTGGTACTTGGAGCATATAATATCTAAAAAACAAATTTAACAAAACATAACAATTCAAAAAAAAATAGACATGAAGGCACTCAACGGTCTGTCCTTCATTTCCACTCCATCAACATCTTCTATTGGTAAGGCATAGGTTACCTTGCGTTAATTATTCAAAACTTAGATCTACCTAAAACTTTTCAAAAACTACAACAGACAAATTATATACCAAACCCCGTGCCGCAGTACATTAAATATTACCCAAATCAAGCTGCCAAATATGTAGCATCAATCTTAGTCAAACTAGGACCCAAGTACAACTTCAATTTCCGTCTGTAAGCAGTAGGATTTTGTGTCTGTACTGGGTTACCTTCGAAATAAACCGTATCTAACTCGGGCAACTTGCCCAACTCGCGCCCAATATCGTCGAAGCTGGCAATCTTGTTATACGAACACCAGAAATCAGTCAATTTGGTCAAGTGGCTCAAATTTTCCAATTTAGTAAGCCTATTAGAGGTGACGTCCAAGACTTCCAAGTTTACGTTTTTATCCAAGTTTTCAATTTTATCAATCCCGTTATGCGATAAGTACAATTCCTTCAAGTTGACCAAATGCTCCAACCCCTCAATTTTAGTGATACGATTAGATTGGATCGACAAGACTCTCAAGTTTGTCAAGGTGTGTAAGTTCTGGAACCGGGAAATTCTGTTCTTACCTAACCAAAGCTGTTCGACGCTAACCAACAGAAGCAAGGTTTCGCTAATTTCTTCAATCTTGTTGCCTCCCAATTCCAAGTTCTTCAACTTGGTCAATGTTTCCAAATTTTTGATTTCTTTAATCTTGTTTTGCACAAAGAATAAGTTCTCCAACTTGGTCAATGTCTCCAAGTTTTTGATGTTTTTAATCTTGTTGAACGAGAAGTCCAAATTGACCAAATTCGTCAACTTTTTAATGCTAGATGAAATGTGGTTGATTCTGTTGTCGTAGAAGTCCAACTCTTCCATTGTCTCGGCCGGCAAATCATCCACACCCACAATGGAATCCACCAAGTTTTGTCTCAAATTTAAACTTTCGAGCTTGTGGAAACGGGACAATTTGAGGTCATCCAATGATCCAACCTTCAAATGTACCAAGTCAACATACTCGGTATCTGATGGATATTCTGCAGCCAAATCGGCATCGGCGTCAATCTCTTGTACCCGGGTATCAGGCAACACGGTTCCGGGATACTGTACAGGGAGCGGCTCATTATCGTCATCTTGGTCTTCGTCATCTTCATCTTCGTCTTCTGAACCCGATAAGACAGACTTGTCATCTTCGGGTCTGTTTCCCAATGTCTCGGGAAGGTCTGTTTCGTTCAATTCCCTTGTCATGATGGTGTGTTGGTTTTATAATTAGTTGATGATATAAGCAACTTAGCGAATAATTCGATCAGAGACAAAAAACGTGACTTGCCGCTCAATGGCAAACCAACCAATAAGATCTCCCGAAAGTGAACAAGAACCAACTACATGGCTACAGCACAGAAACTACAACTTCATCACAGCTTCCAAGCACATGACGAACTGAATCGGATTCACTTCAATAATCTCTTCATTAATCAGCCAAAAATTATATACAAAAGGCAAAAGGGCGAAGCCGCCCCTAGTGCTGCCTCACTTCTTCGGCCCTAGTGTGTATGGTAGCTGTTCATTCAGCACTGTTACAACTTTTGTTCTTCTTCGTAGATGTAATCAATGGCTTCACCGACGGTCTTGATTTCGTCGGAAATCTTGTCTGGGATTTCCAAGTCAAACTCTTCTTCCAAGGCAACCAAAGCTTCAACAGTGTCCAAGGAGTCTAAGCCCAAGTCCTTTTGAAAAGAAGCTTCTGTGGAGAGTTTGGATTCTTGCAAAGCAGCAACAGTCTTCAAAGCTTCAAAGGCACGGGAAGTGACTTCATCCTTGGTGATTGGAGCAACGGCGTAGAAACGGACTGGCTTGACAACCATTGGAGTTCTGGCAACAGAAACACGAGCAACACGAGCAGCTAATCTAAACATATTGATGGCGTGGGGTTAAGTGTAAGGTACGACTTCGTGACAATGTCAGCATCGAATTTTAAAACGATGATTGACGATTTTTCAAACTCCGATTACATAAGCAATTTATTCCCGGAAGCTGCAAAAAAAAGGTTTTCTATGGCAATGTACACTAATACTATATCATCTATTTCACTTTAAGCTTCTAATTTTTGACCATATTTCTCCAGTTCAAAGCAGTACGCTTCTGTTTGTTTGCAAAGTTGAAAGCGGAGTCAATGGTCGACTTGTCTGAAGAAAGTCCCGACAATCCCGAGTTACTCGAAGTAGAAGACGTTTGAGAAATCGTTCTTGTCAATCTCGAACCGGCAATCGAAGTTCCTCCTCCAATCATAGATCCAGAAATAGACCGTTTCTCAGAAGCAGAAGAAACCAGGGGTTGCAGCTGTTGGAACAGAGGAGCACTATGGTTGTACACAGAGTGTTCGTAGTCAGTCGAAATCTTCAAAGCAATGATATCGTCCTTGAAGTTCTTCTTGTATAACTCAACCAAAGCCTCGTGAGAGTTCTTCATCGAACTAGCCACCAACTTACCGTGCAAATGTAAACATCTGTTCAAGATCATGGTCAAGTCATTGAAGGCATTCTTTAAGAATCTGATCTTGGTAGAGTATTCGGGGTTGTCTTCGTACTTAGGATCGGTAAAGAAAGTACGGTATTGGCCCACACCACCGTTCACTGGAGAGTCAACGGTACCAGCAAGTTGTCTTGACAAATCGTTGAAAAGAGACATAAAGTCAGCTTTTTCTCTAAATGCCATATTGATGAAACTTTCCAATTGAATCAAGTCGTTGTTCTTGTTAACAATTGTTCTAATAGCGTTGTCCAATGGAGACAACTTGACCACCTTGGCATATTTGATGTCACTTCTATTCATCAAAGTTGGGAATGAAAGGATCGTCTCGTAAGTGGTTTCCTCAGTCCACAAATCAAACACAGAAGTGGCACCAGGAATCTTCTTCATGGTAGTGAAGAATCTCAAATCCTTATTTCTGGCGTATTGTCTAACACCAATGGAGGTGTTGAACAATTTATCGGAAATTTCGTTGACGGGTTCAACAACACTGACGTGCAAGTATCTACCACTCTGGTTCTTTTCTCTCAAAGATTGTGCTTCAGAATCGTCAGAAATGATTCTTGCACCGGGGTACAATCTCAACAATCTTTCATGAATAGAAGTGATGTGTTCGAATGGCAAACCTTCGTAAATTTGCTCTTTACCTCTGATGTTGGCAGGGAAACCAGCACCAATGAAGGCAACTCTAAAGAAAGACGAACTCAACTTGTCGGACGATTCAAGATCCAAATACAACTTGGCTAACTTGTTATGAACATAGGCGAAACTCTTCAAGTCGTAAGTATGAGAACTGTAGGAGTCCAACAATTCGTTGTAAGTGTCAGTTGCTCTTTCCAAACTGTTACCCTTGATGTAGTTGGTAGCAATCATCTTAATAAGAGATTCCTTTCTTTCAAACGAACTTTGTTCAGGGAACTTCGGTCTGAAACTTGGTGGTAAAATAGCTTGATGGTCCCAACTGTAAGTGGATGCTAAAAGTTCCAAACTCAATGCTGCTTGAATATAGTCGTTCTTGCGGAGGTTTTCTTCGTACATCGAATTGATGAAAGAATGGAACAATTCCGGCTTGTTGGCATTCTTCAAGTAAGCATTGATGTTCAACTTATGGAAGGTTCTGTCGTCATCAAATTCAGGTCCAACCGGAACACTGTTCAAATCATTAAGAACAGCCAAGAAACCGTGCAAACTTTCAATAAAATTGTAAATGATGCCAAATGCTTCATCTTCACGGTCTAACCTAATAGTAACCTTCATTCTTTCAATCAATTGCTGTTGCTCAGTAACGCTTGGCTTATAAGCGTTTCTGTAGTAAATATCGTGCAATCCAACAAGACATTCTTTTTCAATATCAATGATATTGTCACTCAAAATAAATTCAGAAATGATAATAGACCACAAAATCTTGACACTGACTTGTTGACATTGGTCGTTCTTTTGTAAAGCAAACAACATCAAATCTTGCAAGATACCGTAATCGTTACTAATGAATTCAACTTGGTAACCACCAAACTTGTTCAAGTTAAATCTAACAATATCTTCCTTGGTTGCGTCCCAGGCTAACATGTCCCAGGCTTCGTTAACCAAGAAAGCAATTCTATCACGCATAGTACCAGTGATTTGTTGACAAGCCTTTCTTGGAACGTCAGACAAGTGTTCAATAGAAACAGGTGCCATAACACCCAATCTCAACAAGGTCTTCAAGTAGTTGCCCCAAAGAACTCTGTCAAACTGTTCAGATTCTTCAAGCGGAGGAATGTAATTGCTGATCAACAAAGGTCTAACAAGTTCCAAGGCCAGCAAACCACCTTCAGCAATAATGGAATACAATGACAACCATTTATCTTCTGGGAAAAACTTACCTTGTCTCATGAGCTTAACCCCAGAAATAAGAGTAATGATATCTTCGTTCTTGAAGTTGTTGGCAAGGTACTTGTCGTACTTGAAGAAATCATTGGCAAGCTTCTTACCCAAGATTTCAGAGTAACCATCGTTACCAGCGGTCGACTTACCAATCTTGGCAACAAAACAGAACACGGTAGATAATTCAACCAAGATCTCAACCAAGACTTCATCGTTAACAATTGGATCAATTGAGGATTCCTTGTAGGGATATTCCGTTGGGAATAACGGAGTAAAGGTTCTCTTTGGCTTGAAGAAATCGTGACCTCTGGTAAACTTGTTGTACTTGATGATAGTTCTTGCAATAGCTGGCAACAATTTCGAGAAGGAGTAACATAATTCGATTTCTTCAACATGTCCCTTGACGAAAACAGAATCCCACAAGATGTTACTGGCAGCATTCAAAACAGTACAGGCCAATCTAGAAGCATCGATATCAGTAGGACCCAACAAGACTTCCATAGACCAAGTCACCGAATTAGAAATCAAGACTGCACGAGTTTCAGGTTGTTCAGCCAAGGCAGAACTGAAAAGACGACGAATCAAAAGCAACTTACTGATGATAATCTTGTGGTCCTTAACGGCGGCATTTGGCTTCTTCGTGTTGAAGCTGTCTTCGTTGACACCTAAACCTCTAATACCGATGGAATCAACAAAGGAAACCACCAAGTTAAGAATACTGAGTAAACTCAAGTGACTCTTAAATTCCAAAACGTAATCAATAATTTCCAAAATGAGAACCTGGTCATTGATCAAAGTAGAAGATTGAATAGAAAGGAAGAAAGAAGCGGACTTGAATAAGGAGGTCAAAGACTTCAAGTAGGCATCCTTATCACTGCTGGAGTTCATCGAGTTGATAGCTAACTTAAGAATCAATGAAACGATTCGGCACAACGATCTCGACATCGAGTTCCAGTTAGATTCCGCTCTAGAAAAGATCTCGGAGACCTTGTTCATCAAGAAAATACCAATTGAAGGAAGGTTAGTGTATCTTTGAATGAAAGTATCGATCAAGTACAAGTATTGTTCTTGCTTACCGAAAACGGTATCCAACAAGTGGACAATAGCCTTGAAAGTGTTGTCCTGCAAGATTTCGTGACTTGCACTGGAGCCAAGTTGGAACGAAGTATCAATGATGCTGTACATGGAGCTCAATAATTCAGGGAAGTACTTGACCAATTGGGAAATGTCCAACTTACAGAACGAAACCAAAGCAGCAGACAATTCATCAATACCTTTTGGACCGGTTTTGATGAATCTTTCAAATTGGAAAATACTATCGATGGAAATATCTGAGTTGTAAATCTTACCAACATACTCAGTACTAATTTCAATTTGAGCCATTGGTAACTTGTGGGTTGTGGATGTGATTTCAATGGTGTGACTTTTCTTCTTGTTAAATTCAACCAATCTGTTACCAGACTTGTAGAGAAGTTTACCTTCACCAGCCAAAACACCATTGACATACAAAGACAACACGATGTAATCTTCCTTGATGAGCTTCTTACTTGGGTTCTTCAAAGAGACACCATTAATCTTGATAATTTCCCCAACAACTTCATCGGGGAACACAGAGACAAACTGCCAGGAGCGCTTTTCCTGCTGGTTAGAGGCCTTAGCAAACGTAATCAACTCGTTTGTAGGAGTACTAACCTCGAAAGTCAACAAGTCATCCTTGCTGACGTTGTTGAGGAGGCTGACCTTACCCATAGCCAAGTAGATACGTTCGTAATTCTCAGCAATAGGGTCAAAGAAAATAGGCTTAATTCTAGAAATAGGAGCAGCAGTGGTGACCGGGTTGTAGTTTCCAACAAACTGGTGCTTGAATTCCTTGATGGAAACAACCAACTTTTCAGCTCTTGGGTTGACAACAACACCATGACTAGAACCAGCAATGATTCTGTCAACAAGTTCACCCCAACCATTGTTGACTTGGCCATCGGATGGATCCTTGATAAGACTCTTTTTGTTGTTGACATAAGAGCCAAACAATTTAATGGAGAACTGGTGAGATTCTCCGGATTCTAATGCACCTTGGTTCTTGGAAAAGATTCTGGTGATATCAGTGACACCGGCCGCAACACCCTTCTTGACTCTTCTGATCAGAGGGAGGTTGTTGACATTCTTGATGCTCAAATCAATTTCTTCAGTCAAGACGGCTACCAAGTAGACTCTACTGTTTTCAATTTCACTGGAAGGAATGTTTCTGAACAAAGCAGCACTGATCTTTTCGACGTTAACCAATTCATCAACCGAGTTTGTGTGGACAGCAAATGCTTCCGTCAATCTCTTACGGTTGTTACGGACATACAAGTACGCAATCATACCGGCAAACCCTGGAGGCTGGTAGGCAGAAGAACCAGAAACAGAATTAAAATCCACCAAGATATGCGATGGAGGTTCGTGGTGTAATCTCTTGTTTGGAGGAGGGTCCAACGAGTATTGTTGCAAGTGGTGGTGGGCATTGATTGGGAAGTTCGAAGCCAAGGCACACAAGACTTGGTTGAAAGCAATTCTCGAAGGTAATTCCCTGTCGTTAGAAAGCAACTCACCAGAGATGGTGTCTCTGGACAAGATGGCCTTGTAACCCGAAATATCGGTATTGGTGTTATCCAAATCGTACGAGGTAGCATTCAATCTAGCAGCCTTGGAAGCCAATTTCTTGGGGATCTTGTCCAACAAGTAAGTGGCAGTTTCCTTGGCAACTTGGATTTCATTCACAGTCAACAAGTTGTGAGTCAACTTGATTCTGGCTTCGTTCAAGTCGAAGTAGATCGATGACAACTTGTTGAAAAGTCTAAACTCACCAATGGAGTACAAGGCAAAGATATGCGAAGTCAACAAGCCAAGGGCGTGTTTGATTTCAGCAATCAAGCCGTCGTTTTCTCTAAAACTTTCCAATGGTAAAGTAGGAACCGTAGGTCTGGTGTCCTGGCCACTGTCACCGTCCAAGGCAACCCGGCGGGCCACTTCGGCATCATGGATGGTAGGGACAACATCCATGTTGGAGATGTTGTTGAAATCCTTACTGACGGAGATCGAAGAGATTGCAATCGTTTCCAACGGCTTGACATACTTCAATGGGAAGACAACAATGGCAATCTTGGTGCCTGGCAACTCATCCAAATTGACCGAGGTGATGGTGAAATCGGTGGGGAATGGTCTTGCCAAAGAGTAACCTCTGGCCCACTTGTCGTCCTTGGTTTCAAAAATGTAGACTTCATCACCAGGATACAAGTTCTTCAAGTTGTCATTACGCAAATGGGGATGCTTGTCAAACGGTAAGAACGGCTTGATGATTTTTGCTCTGGTAAAAGCTTCAGTTGGAGTCCACGACATTGCTAGAGTATACTTTGAAAGTCTTTTACAGCAATTGGTACAAAATTGTCCTGGGATCAACGAATATCGGTGGGAATGAATCTGAACACCTGGTGGAAATTTAGACGAGAAAGCGCCCAAATTTCACAATTAAGCCCAATCGGGAAAAACCTGGCAAAAATATCCTCCGCAGCCAATTTCAACAAGAAAAAAAATTCGCAGTCGATTTCGTATTATTGTAACGAAATGGATATATCCAAATAATCTACCCTAAAATATACAGTAAAAGAAGTGAAGTGCTAGGCCATAAAAGACATAGCTTTGTGAAAGACGTCCTTGGCGCTGCGGATGTTGTAGTCTCTGCCACCGTCCCAAATAAACCTGTCGATTTCTGTCCTTCCGGAATCGAAATCGAGTGTATCCAAGCTGACGAAGCTCGTGCCCTTAATGAACTTGTATCCCAAGTATAGTACGGCAAAAATCATCAACGAACCATAACTGGAAAAGAAGAATACCGTGTTCCATTCTCCGCGAAGAAACACCACGAAGCCCATGCCTAGTAAGATAAAGGCAGAGCCAAAGAGCCCGAAAAAGGCAGCGTATGGCTGGAATGGCGACTTGTATGGGTATGCCTTGTCGTCACGACTGATGATATCCGGTCTCCTTTTCAACCCGTAGTAAAATCTAATGAAACTGAGGCACATGGCAAACCAGAGAATAACCCCGGAGGACGCAATAAGACTCGTCATGTTCTGGAACACCACTGTAGCCTGCTCAGAAACGCACAAGTACGCAAGTAAGGCAAAGCTGGCGGAAAACAACACAGAATAGTACGGAATGCCAAATCTGTTGCAGTAAGTAAAGCATTTGGGTGCCTTTCTCTGCAATGCAAGCGAATAAACCGTCCTCGAACTGACATACAATTGGGCATTGCCACAACTGACAGCAAAAAACACCATGAAGACGTTGACGGCAGAACTTAACCGACACTGGCCGACACTTTGAAGAGCAATAATCCAGGGACTCTGAGCACCACTGCCGTAACCCGCAAAGACACCCGACGGTATCTGGCAATTGTCACCCCCAGCATAGGCAATGGCTATGTTGTTATCGAGTTGACTCTCCTCTATCCCGGTGTTTCCCAGGTAATAACGTAAGAGTCTAGGATCACCAGCATAAACGTTCAATGAGACAACAAACGCCGACAACAAGTAAAAGATGATGATTCTCAAAAACACTCTCTTTGTTGCCGAGGGCAACGCCTTTCTAGGATTCTTGGCTTCACAAGCAGCAATGCAAACAATCTCAGTGCCACTGTAGGCGTACGCCGAAACAATAATCGCAACTGTCAACGAAAGAAACCTGCCCTTTGCGCCGCCTATACCGTCAGTAAGTGGGTCTGTACCATTATCGTGCAAGTTGAACGTTGGCCGGAACAAACCAAAGATAATGTTGTTGTCAAAGTCTGATTTCAGGTATTGCCAATACTTGAATCCCAAATGGTTACCGTTGAATCCTCCAGTGTTCAAGACAAGCATGATGACAATCATGATCAACACGGCCACCAACTTTATCACCGAGGCAATGTATTCTATCTCACCAAACACCCGTACGTCAATCATGTTGCTTAGTAGAATGAGAAACAAAAATAACGTGACGAACCCACTTGACGAACCTTTATTTGAGGTGATGTTCAAATAAGGGTAGTATGAGAGCATGATGACACTGGCAACAATCTCGCCGGCCAAACCGATGGAGAAACTAGCAAAATACAACCAGCCAACGGCAAATCCAAATGCATCTTCAACGAACCGAGAACTCAACCCGGAAACCCCATCAACGACGGAAACAAACGTCACCATTTCACAAAAGGATATAATGGTGGCTAATACAATAAGGCCACAGATTATAAATGATAGCAAGGTACCAAATCCACCACCTATGGTGATGGCTTTGCCAATATTCAAGAAAAGGCCAACGCCCATGGTTCCACCGAAAGAGATCATTTGAAGGTGTCGTACCTTGAGTTTTCTCTGTAAGAAAATATGCAGCTGGGAGTTGGTAGAAGAGGACGAGGTATTGTCGACAAAGTAGTCCGCATCAACATACTCCGTTTTTGTTTTTTCTCGGTTCCACCTCTTGAATAGAGACTCGTTATTTGTTCTCGCTTCCTTGTTGTACCAGGTGTTTTTGGGTTTCAGTACTATTTCCAGATCGAAGTTATTGCCATCAAAGTTCTGGGCCAACTCCATGGGGTCCAATACATTCAAGTTTGTTTCGCCCTCGACGGATTTGTTTGCTACTTTCGAGTGAATACGGTCGTTCAACTCGGTTTGTTCGATGTATCGGTTGAAGTCATCGAGTCGGGAGAGTCCAAAGACGGACGAGTTATCTTCTTGGTTCCTGGCCTTTTTTAAGTTTTCGTACAACCCTAGGTACTTGAAACGGCTGTCCTTGACAGTTATAGGCCCGTTTCCATCCAAGGTGGTGGCCATTTGGTTTAAAATGGAGGGGTCAAGGGACTGTGCCTTTGACTTTATGGAGTTTACGTCGGAGACCGTATCGAAGTTGGTTTCAAAAAGATTCAGGTGTTCAGAGAGATCATATTCTTCCTCCCGATTATGGAACATCTCTCTGAGGTTCTCTATGGATGATGAGTCGTTCGAAGAGACTGCGTCATCTTCTTGGGAACGGAACGCAAGACTGGGAAACAACCCATTATTTATGACAGAAGAGTCGCTTGTCGACGCTATGTCCACTTCATGATCAGAGGAGATCATCGTGGGCCATCAACTGCGATCGTGTTTGGTATTGTTTAAGGTAAAGTAGAACTTGGCTTGTCGTTTTGAATGGTTAGTAATGCTTACGCTAGGTTTATGTACAGGAAACATTAATATCCTAAAACGGGTGATCTTTTTTTGGTACGAGAGACTGTTGGAGTGAATACGAGACAATTGGTCTGGGGTCAACTTTCTGTCGGATTACGTATATCGGTAGGGGGAACTAATGTAGGAAGCATCCAAGGGACGTTCTCTCGTTTGGCATTACATCAACAAGAATCAGTTTATCTGCACAAATTGCTATATGCCAAGTATTTTTCAGGATGATCTCCGGATCATTCTTGAAGAACTCATCTCGATTCCATCTTTGCTTTACATTAAACAGTACCCCGCCCGACTATCGACCAACGCTTCTTTTTTAAAACACCATAATGGCCACATGATGATATCTTAAAAGGTTTGCGTCAGAAGCCGAAAGTGCAATGGCAACGACACTGTGTAGTTGGGTGTGAGCAAGCCCATCAGTCCCAGCTACCAAGATCCAAAAATAAAGGTAACATAATCAAAGTCATCATTGATGACGTTTCAGCTGTTACACTGAAAAGAACAGATACTACACTTGATCTAAGCCAAAAGGCAAAGAGATTTGGCCGGAAAAACCAGGGAGTCGAGGGGGATGCGCACTATTTATACTTTGAAGTTTTGGCCGGGTAACATTTTGGCGATGCTGCAAAATTTTGACATTTGACGGGGACTCTGCGGGAATCTGCGAGACTCCCACCGTCACATCGCCACTGCAAAATTTTGCCCATACAAAGTTTCTACCGACTTCTTGTGCCAGGCACGAACACGCGCTTCTGTTACACAAACACCAGTTTTGCAGGGAAAAATTTTCACAGCGGCGGTTTAGAAGTTTTTTTCTGTTTCTACCAAAATCTTTAGTGTTCTGGCTTTTTCTTAAGAACGTGATGGAACCGACTCGTGCTTCCTGCAGGGAATTTGCCGAACCTGGCAATGCTGGCTGAGCCGCACCATCGGCCTCCATCTCATCTAGACATGCATTCTTGAAAATTTTAGTTTTTATATAAATAGGCCCATATACAACGGTATAGCATAGTCTCTGAATTGTACCAGTACTCTATCAAAAGCATTTTATAGACACAGAAAAGAGTCTCCAAGTTTCCATTCCTAGCATACCCAGCATATTACCACCAACTAATCAACTAATTTTATACATAATGCCTTCCTACCCAAGAAATACCAGAAAATACTCGAGAAAGAGTTTCTACCCAGCTGACAGATACTACCAATCGTCTAAGCCAACCACCAAGAAGTACAGAAAGTACTATCCAAACCAACGTTCTAAGAACTTGGTTTACGTTGAAGAACCTGAAAGCGATGCCGAATCTTCTGAAGATGAAGAAGAAGAAGTCTACGAATTCGGCTTGAACAACAACGACCAAGAAGACCAAGAAATCTCCTCCTCTGACGAAGACTCGGTTGACTCCGAAGAAGACTTCGACTCAGAAGACGACATCGCAGAAATTTACATCGACTCCGATGGCGAAGCTTACATTATTGACTTGAACGACGAGTTGGAAAACGAAGCCTTGGACATCTTGGCCGATGAAGGCGAAGTCTACGACTTGAACGACGAATTGGTCAGATTCTACGACGACGATTCCGAAGAAGAATCCTCAGATGAAGAATCCTCCGAACCAGAAGACATCTTGGATGTTATTGACTTGAACGACCAATTACAAGCTGAAGCTTTGAAACAAATTGCTGGCATTGAATCAGAATCCGACTCCGACTCCGACTCCGACTCTGACAGCGACTCCGACTCTGATTCTGAATCCGACTCTGACGACATCGAAGAAGACTGTGACTGCGAAGATTGCGAGGAAGAAGATTGCGATGACAGTGAATGTGATGAATGCAACAACGAAGAAGATTGCGACGACAGCGAATGTGATGAATGCAACAACGAAGAAGATTGCGACGACAGCGAATGTGACGAGTGCAACGAAGAACAAGAATGCAACGGCAGCGAATGTGACGAATGTGACGCTGAAGATTGCGCCGACAGTGAATGTGACGAATGTAACGAAGCTGAAGCTGAAGATTGCAGCGACAGCGAATGTGAAGAATGTAACGCTGATTGCGACGACAGTGAATGTGAAGCATGCAATGACTGTGAAGACTGTGAAAACTGTGCATGTGAAGACTGTGAATGTGAAGGTTGTCAATCTGAAAGTGACATCGAATATTCATCTGACGATGAACAATTGAGAGATCAATTACAATTGGAAAACGTCAGACAATTCTTTGAAGAAGACTTGGTTTCCAGTGACGAAATCGTCGTCTCCGAAGATGAAGACTCCGTTTTGGGTTCCGAACCAGAATACTTTGAAATCGAATCCGACATTGACCTTTACAGCGAAGATGAATTTGATGCTGGCAACCCAGCCAACTATGATTACGAAGGTGACTCTGAAACCGACTCCTCTGACGAAGAAGGTATCACCATCTACAGACACAGATTTGACTTGCCAGGTTACGACAGCGAAGACGATTCTACCGACGAAGAATTGATCCCAAGCGATGACGAAGTTTATGACGCAGAAGGTTACTTGCAAGCTGACGACTCCGATGACGATGACAATGTCGAAGTTATTGACTTGTCTGGTGAATTGGAAGACAGCAAAGACTGTGAAGTTCTTGAATTGGACGACAACACCTACCAAATCAACTTGAGATTCCCATCGTTGATCAAAGAAGAAGTTAAGATTGATTTCTTGAAACACGAAAACGAATTGGTTGTCAAGGGTAAGTTCAACTTTAACGACCTTGACGAATCTGATATCGAAGAAGTGGAAGCTGAAGCTGAAGCTGTCCCAGAAAACGAAGAAGAGGAAGAAGAAGAAGATGATGACTATGTTGATGCTACCAATGAAGAAGTTGAGCCTTTTGAATGGTCTGGCTTCGAAGGTCAAGAAGAAGACGACCAAGCCGAATTGGAACAAGCAGAAGCCGAAGACATAGAAATCGATGAAGAAGATGTTGAAGAAGAGGAGGAAGAAGAAGAAGAAGAAGAAGAAGAAGACGATGAAGAGGTTAGAGAAGATGCCGCTTCCCTCATCAAGGAGTTCAAGAACCACGAAGTTAGCTTTGAAAAACATTTCCAATTTGACAAGGTTATCAAATTTGATGAAATCAGAGCCAAGTTCTTGAGCAACGGTGAATTGGAATTGACTATTCCTAACGAAGGTACTGAAGTCTCCAACAAGGACAACCAGGTTTCAATTTCCATTGACCAAGATGATTCTGACGACAGCACCACCGAAGAAATCGATGCTCCTTCTCCAGAAGAAGTCGCTGAAACCGAAGCCGAGACTGCCGAGGTTGAAGCTGAGATCAACACCGCTTAGTTTGCTTTCCATTCCGTGTATATTATTATTTATAAATCAAAAAAGTTTAGTTCTCGTTAATGATTGCAAAAAAAAATGTAGAATGAAATGTGTAGATTTTTGCAGCTCTTTTTTTTGCTAACCAAAAACAACCAAACAAATACCATGGATCTCGATCTATTAGCCAAGGAGATTGGCGAACGTGTTGAAGGTGAACTTCTCACAGCATTATCTCCAAGCATAGAGCTGATTGACGCATTGGCAGCCAAAGCCGCCGACGATATGCCTTATCTCCAATCGGCCATGAGAATGGGCGGCGACGCCAGTTTCATGAACTGGGGGATAGATATATCTACCTTCGAACTACTTAGACTACATTTAAGCAAGTATGTCTTGGTATACGTTTTTCTTTTCTACAACAGGTTGATGCTTATTTGGGGTTACTGGCTTCAGGTATTGACGAGGTGGCGTCTAGCGCATTATATTGCGTGGAACTCAGCAAATCTTACTAAACGAACAACTGGGTTCCGTTTCATCTCAGCTATCAAGTTTGCATGGGATTATGTTACTGCATTGATTGGTACGTTTCAAAAGTATATACGGCTGGCTACGGTTGGATATACTCCTACTGAAAGAGATATCACCAGCACGTTTCCCGCATTGACACCCGAGAGCATCGGCTTGATTCTTCACAAGAGACGTCCACGCCTCCCTCCACCTCCAGAGATACCCAAGCCATACCTTGATGCTGATAAAATAATGGAGTACCCCACCGAACAAGAGGTACAGTCAAGTTTTGCCCTCCGTAAGGAATACCATTTTGTCCACAAGACCCATCACGCATTAGAAAAGGCAAACCTCAGGAAGGAAATGGCAAGAATAGTTGTTTTGAGTTCGTTTATTCCGAACATCAAACACATCAACATATTTGAGTCTTCAGGGACTGTGTGGCAAGAAGAATCAGATCTTGAATCAATTAAAACCTCTATATTCAGGGAATTCAAGACCCAATCACTCGAGTTAAGCGAATCATTTCCCAAAATTACAATTATCGATTTGAGTAGAGGATCAAGTTTAATTCTTAATGAAGATAACCATACTAAGGAAATAATAGTTTATCTTTCTGATAGTCGGAATAGAAAGGAATTGTTGGGCACCTTTTTAAAGGAAAATTTGCAGGCATTTGACAAGCTCCGAGAACGCAACGAGAATCAAATCTTTGATAAATTTGCAAAATTATACCCTCCTAGTTCAGAATTAATTATTTCCACATCCACCATCCAACCCAACAATATAAGGGGTTTTGCAAGCTTTAATACAGGGGAAATTCCTATCGAATCCGTGGTATTCTTTAACGATTCAAAATTAGACTATTACGATTTTGTTTTCGCTTTATACTATTATTCCAAGAACAAGCCGCCAGTTCCAACGGAAGGAGATCCCTTGACAGAAAGTCCAATTACCCCAGAAAACTACAAGAAGAGACTTGTACAACGTCTTAGACAACTAAGACTTTTCGATCACAATTCCAACGTTTCGACGCTTCCTTGAGATTGCGCACAGTTAAGAATTGTTGCTCTGTACTCGCTCTGTCGCTTATGCCCACCTAAAAAATCATGCTCATTCTGTGCGATTTTCTAGAGCGGTAAATCTAAAACGATTCCAACCCAACACAACTACAGAAACGACAACAATCCTACACCAACTAATCTAAACACTTTGCAAAGCTATTGATACCAAGAGGAGCTAATTTCATAAATATCCAGCCACCGTTTTACTTGAACAAGAATGTTAAGATATGGCACATTTATCCCAAAACTACTACTCACACCAACCACATATCCTTTGAGGAGGATACACCGATTGCTACACAAGAGACCTATACCACATACGTGTCAACGACCCCACCGGTTTTACTCTTCTATTACAAATCTGGAAGCGAAGGAAAACAATAAAGTCAAGACGGGCGAGAGCGATGTGGCAAACAAGGACACTCCCACCCCAGCAGCTAAGGCGGAACAACAGAAAGAAACTGAAATCAAAGAGGTAAACATAGAAGATGACTACCTTACAACTATATTTGGTCAACTTGAGCCTTACATGGATACGTACACCGTTTACACGCAGCTTAGAGAAGCAGGGTTTACAGCAGGACAAGCTGACGAACTATTGAACTTGATCGTACAGCAGTTGAATTTGAAACTCGGCAAGCTTTCGACCAAGTTTACTCAAGTGTACGAGCTAGAGAACGAACAGTACCTATTCGAGAGTGCCCAGCAAGAAATTAGAGTTGATGTCACCCGGTCTCGAGAACAGCATATAAACGAATTGATCAGTTTGATTAACATATTGCAGCGAGATTTCCATATCATCTCAGACGAGTTGAACAGCGATTTCATTCAGATGAGGAACGACTCGCAAGTGGCGATTAACGACCAAAAGTCAGACAATACTCTTCTGTCGAAGCGGATCATATTAAAGATACAAGAAGCAAATCACAAGATCACCACCGAGTTGAATTCAGCCATGAGGTCTGAGATTGAGAGTTTTAGATGGCATTTATCGAGATGGGGGATCATTGCCATTTTGGTATCTGTTTTCTCGGGATGTATGGTATTCTACGTGGAAAAGATTAAGAACGTAAGAGAACAACAGAGCAAGGACGACTTTGTGCCGTTGGTGATTTATGAGCCCAGCGAGTATGACGAAGATGATTATCACACCGACTTGGATAAAACATTAATCACATAATCGTTGAAGCAATCGAAAAATTAAAATACATTGCACATCTTTTTCCTAACTATGGCCGATCCAGAAGGTAGCGAATGTAAAGCAAAAGCATGCGCCATTCAGAATTGCTTACAGGGCAATGGGTACGACGAGTCGAAGTGCTCCAAGTTGATAGACGAGTTATACATGTGTTGCAAGGGCTTCTACGAAACCAATGGTCCCGAAGCGAAGTCGCTCTGCTGTCCAAAGTTTAACTTGCTACAATTGAAGCTCAAACAGCGGGAACTCGGCAGCATCGATGCTAAGCTAGTAGAACACAGAAGAGGATAGAACTAACTAAAACAAAAAAATACAAAAACTGGGGTTTAGATTTGAGAAGAATATGTAGGTTTAGAACCGCGTCGTCTATCCATTAATCCAGAAATAGACTCGACCTGTGAGGCTGGACAAAACCGTTAATCTAAGGCTTACCCGAGCACGAAAAAACCACATGGTGGTTATAGATTATATGTAGAGGAAAGCACATAAACCGTGACTCTAATGGGCGCCTATGTTAAAAGACATTGTATGAAGAAGAAAAGACGAAAAAAGGCTACGAAATTTTCTGCTTTATAGTGATGGGAAATGGCCGGGTAACTGCACCAATTCTGTCATCTCCAAGGTATCAAGGTTTGACTTTTAGTTAGTCGGAGTGTTCATTTGCGTTTGAATATGTATACTAGCTGTAGCTTTAGAGTAGCTCTAGTGAGATATCGTGGAGTTCTATTGGTTCTTTTCTTGTGGAACCTTTCAATAATGGTCTAAACCTGGCGTTTTGTAGTCGGACCCGTACTTGTACTGCAATTATGCTTAGGTTGATACGTTTCCTGAGTTACTTCATTCGTCCTTATCAACAATGCTTCGTTTATCATACTCGTGAATGTCTGGTAGATATGATTTAAGTGCTGGATGTTAGTAATTGATCTCTCTCAAGTATCGTTTTCTCGTTACATACGTGATTGGTCTTCGAGCCATAACACTTGGCCACTGACATTCTTTACCGAATTGTCTATCTTGACATTCTTCTCAAACTCCTTGACGGCATTGTCGATTTCTATTGGGTCCACTCCGGCCTCCTTCAACTGTCTACGAAGTAAGGCTATGTGGAGTCCCATCTTGAAAGCTCTCCTGCTGTGCTCTCTACGTTCCTGTAAAACCTGGAGATCACGCTTCTTACGGGCATTGAGGAAGTTTTGCTGTTGGAGCTGGAGTGTTTTCAAGTTGATAGCGGTGGCTTCCTGAGTCAACTTTTCTAACTTGACCCGATTCACATAGTTATCCACTGCAATATATGCCAAAGCACCCATGGCTAGAAGCCCAGTTATTTCTTTGAGGAAGCCATTTCTTTCGGAATTCTGTGCAAAGCGAGCAGGTGCTTGGGGTTGTGATTGTTGTGACTGTTGTTGTTGCTGTTGTTGTGGTTGTGGTTGGGATGGTGGCAAACTGGGGGATTGTTGCTGGTGGTGTTGTGGTGATGATGCCTGGGATTGACGAGTCGAAAAGGTTTGCGGAGGAGCATTGGCATCAGCAAAGTGGGATGGAGGCGGTGTACTGAGCCAACGAAGGGCTCTCTTTCTAGCCACTTGGGCTTGTTGGCGTAACATGGTTTACGGGAAGAAGTGGAGTAATCGCGAACGTTCAATTTTCATACTCGAGCAACATGCAAGTCGGTCCCTCCAACGCAATACCAGACAGTGGCTACAGTTAAAATCTCTATATTATGTAGGTTTTATTGAGTAAAGTACTTAAATTACAAGGGAGATATTTAGTGCTTTCTGGATTCAGCAATGACTTGGTTCATTTCTTCAACCTTTCTCAAAGCTCTCTTGTGGGTACCCAATCTCTTCTTGGCCAACTTCTTAGCTCTCTTTTCACCGGCGTTTCTGATCAATTCGATCAATCTTCTTTCGTATGGAGCAAGACCAGCAACTTCCTTGACAATGCTTCTGACAAATTGAGTTCTCTTAGACAAAGCACCCTTTCTGTAGGAGATCTTTGGAGCGACTTCCTTTTGGGCAGTGTTGTGACCCTTGTTTAAACCAACAGCAATTCCTGATTGTTAGTAAATGATCGAAGCTATTACGGATGGGTGTGCTTCTTTAATCAAATGATTTTCGTTTGGTTTCCACGTCAAGCCCAGTGACTTCTTGATACTATGAGGATATGGATATTACATGTAGAACATCTCTTTGGTGTTCATGCAAAACTTTTTGCATTCTTCTCATCTCGTCTTTGACGGTTTCGTCGACAGTTGGATAACTGCCTAACTGACTGGGGTACTTCCTCCATTTCAAAACTGGTCTCTTCTCTTTAGATGTACTTTCAAACGGAATCTATCAACTCACACACTTCCTGAGCATGGTACATACCTGATTTAGCCATATTTACTATGAGATATAATGTATATGAAAAGTCTGAAAGATTTTCTATAATCCTTTTTTCGTGGACCAGGATGGGAAGCTTGAAAAATTTTCGAGCCTGCAGTTAAGCGCACTATGCCTTGACTATTGGTGTAAGGATTTTTCTTAATGAGGAAAAACAACTATCGTTTCACGTGGGCTGTGACTGTTTTTTGTTTCAGTATAATTCACACCAAGTAAGCTTAACTATGGAGTATACCCCAGAATCATAATCATATTCAGATCTGGGTCTGATTTGGGTCTGATTTGGGAAAGCGAGATAATTTTCTCCAACAACTAGTGAATACATACAAGGGAGTGTTTTCATCGTCACAATTCTATTATATCTCTTTCTCTATTGCTAAACTATGTACATGACTAGATAGAGACACTGGAAAAGTCGTAATTATGCTCTTGTAACTTATCAACAAGTTCACCTATGGTCAAATAGCTATGGTTTCTGTGGAACTCAGTAGGAGTGACCTTGATGAGACTGCTCTTTCTAACCAATGGATATAACTCCTTCAATAACTTGTTCTTTCCGACAATAATTTGCTTACCGTCGTTATGGATATGGTACACCTGGACTTCGCCAGTTTCGGTCTTGAGCTTGGGCAATTCGTTGAATTCACGCTGTTTCAAGACTTGGTATTTCAAGCCCCAGCCTTTCAAGCCCAAGGTCTTTACACGGCCCGGAGTCTCTTTGGTTAAGTAGTTATCCAAACCACCTTCTTTTGTGATGGTCTTCAAGACCTTGGTGCTGACTTTGGTTTGGATCGTTCTGCCGAGTGTCTCGGACCACAATTTGGACTTCTGGATGTTTGGCAAATGGGTTCTCAACGACTTGTTACCGGATTCCGAGCTGTTCTTGGATCTCTTTCTTTGGACCCCACCGAACAACCCTCTGTTTTGCCTCTTGAAGTACATGGCTTCGTATTGGTAATCAGGGACCTGTTTGGCCTGTAACGGGATCTTCAAGTCTCTAGGGATAACGTCGCCGACTTGGTAGCCATTGGTGGATGTGACTGGCTTGGCGTACTTTAAAATTTTGAAGAACTTGTCATTTGTGGTTCTACTAGATGATATGGTGGACAGACTAAACAGCCTGACTCCGTTCCAAATGCCGGCACCGAACATGATGATTGTTGATGGTGATGGTAGAGTCGTGGATGAAAATTTGATGGTGAGTTGAGGGCCAATGTGCAGGACATCCCAGCGTGCGACAACTACGAATAAAGTTTGTGGAAAATGGCTCGAGGGCCGAGGGTGGAGTGAGCCAGTGTTGTCCGTTGGGAAGGTAGGGGGTTCCCTGAGAGTAAGTTAGAGTTTTGTGCTGGAGAGTTGACAATTGGACCCAAAAGGCATGATGATGTTTTGTAGAAAAATAACCAGCACCATCATGTTACGCGACTGACTGTGCTACTTCAATGAGCCTCGCAATTAGTGGCCGCCTGCTAATGGGTTTAGATTTGCTCTAATTGCAGAAAGTTGCAAAAAAATGGCAATAAAATCTCGGAAGGCGACAGCCCGCCACGTAATCGATTGGCGCCCAACGGCGACTAAGCGAGGTTTAGTGCTCACAAAAATTTAAGGGAGAATATTTAAGCGACATCGGCGGTATTATGTCTCGGGTTAAATGCTGGTTATAGCAGGCGGTACTTTGCCCAGACAGCTTGTCATATGCATCCATGACAACCGGATTTGGCAAAAAATTCCACGGTGTAGACCAATTCTAAAGATAGACACGCAATGTCGAACCTTACCTACTAATATAGTAAATACCAGTGGGAAGCCGATCGGGAAATGTCCCGGACGCGAGCACTGGGAAAAAATCTTATATTGACCAGACCTGATTGGGCTTGGAGGGTGGGATAAGTATTTGTGATGGGTCCAACCGGGCCAATTCGACCGCCTCCGCCACCAACAAACGCTAGGCACACCGTCACGTTTCTAGCGGATTGTGAACCCGATTTATCCCTTATTTTTCGCCACCTGCCTCGTTTCCATGACCCTTCGCTGCTCTTCCACCTACCGTTATCATCATGATATCACAGGGGAGAAATTTCTTTTTTTGTTTGCATTTTTTTTCTCGTAATAATTCGGGTTTGTGTAACGCTTTTTTCTGGATTGTAAATTATTAGTGATAGAGCAGAGGCAGATGCCAGTTCTCTTACCACACGCCGTTCATCTCCAACAGAAGCAAACCGCTTTGTTACTACCTACTACACACACCAACAACTAATATCCTCAATTGGTAGTCATTGTCATCGCACGCGACTGTTCCACGGCCTCATTACCCTCGACCCTTATTGGCGCCCCTCCTCATTCCTTTTTCCTTCGTTCCCACCCGGTCCCCAAATTCATAATAATTGTTTAAAACACTCCAGCGTCTTTGCCGCCAGTTAATCACATTGCATATTCATAGACTCGACTGATAGAGATGGCCGACTTCGCTAAGTCCATATTTGGTTTCGGCAACTTCAACAAGAAGGAAGACCAGTCGACCCCTGCCTCAGGCGCAACCTCGCCCACGCCCGAGTATGACAGCAGACCAACGCCCTATCAGGACGAAGCCAAGTTTCTTCCCAAGGGCCTTGCCAATGTCACGCCTACAACCGCCGTATCCAACAATTCCTTGGTATACGGAACAACTAGCACCAACACCAACAACCCAGGCAACATGCTGGAAGCATACTTGAACCAAACGTTCAAGTCCAACAAACAACAACAACAAAACCAATTCAAGCAATTTTCCCAACAACCATACCAACAACAACAACCAAACGACTTGAACCACCTCCAACAACCATTCCAACAACAACAACAGCAGCAGCAACAGCAACAGCAACTTAACCAATCGGCCCAACACTACTCCAACGGCCAGCCAGTCATCATCACCACCGATGAAACAGGCCAGACATTGAACCCAATGGCTAGAAACAGTCAACCAAAGGGTAAATTGAAGGTCACTATTGTTGAGACTAGAGACATCCTTGCCAGTCAGCCGTACGTGGTGTGCACGTTCGAATCGTCCGAGTTTGTCACCAATGCACCATCATCATACGGCAAGTCCCCTCAAACCTCATACAACCAGAAGCACCAGCCTATGTCAGGCAACCTCAACACCCAGATCCACAACAACAACCACCCTTCATCTCGTGCATTGCCAGTCAAGTCGAACCGGCCTGCTTTGTACCAGAGACAATCCTCCACACAACAACTCCAGTTGGCTTCGGCCCAGGAAAGTAATAATAGCATCTACAACCACGAGGCGATTTTTGATGTTGTGGGATTCAACTCTGAGTTGGACATCTCGCTTTACGATGCCGCCAGAGACGACGCCTTCTTAGGCCATGTTCGTATATTTCCATCTACAGTCACCAACAAGACCTCGCAAGCAGAATGGGTTCCTTTGAAGGCCCGTATTGTCGGCGAACGTGTTTCGTCTGGTTCTATCAAGATTATTTGGGAGTACACTTACTTGGACAACAAAAAATCGTACGGCCCTGACGATTTTGACGTTTTGCGCTTATTAGGGAAAGGTACATTTGGTCAAGTCTTTCAAGTCAAGAAGAGAGACTCTGGCCGTATCTATGCCATGAAAGTTTTGTCCAAGAAAGTTATTGTGAAGAAGAAGGAAATTGCCCATACCATCGGGGAACGTAATATTCTTGTGCGTACTTCGGCAGCAGCTTCTCCCTTCATCGTTGGCTTGAAGTTTTCTTTCCAGACACCCGCTGATTTGTACTTGGTTACCGATTACATGTCGGGTGGAGAGTTATTCTGGCATTTGCAAAAGGAAGGAAGATTCGCCGAAGATAGAGCCAAGTTTTACATTGCAGAATTGGTGTTGGCTCTTGAACATTTGCATGATAATGATATTGTGTATCGTGATTTGAAACCCGAAAACATTTTGCTCGATGCCAACGGACACATTGCTCTTTGTGACTTTGGGTTATCGAAGGCCAACTTGAACAACGACGGTACTACAAACACCTTTTGTGGTACCACGGAATACTTGGCACCAGAAGTCTTGCTTGACGAGTCAGGATATACTAAGATGGTTGACTTCTGGTCGTTGGGTGTACTTATTTTCGAAATGTGCTGTGGATGGTCGCCATTCTACGCAGACAACACCCAGCAAATGTACAAGAACATTGCCTTTGGTAAGGTGAGATTTCCCAAGGAAGTTTTATCGTTAGAGGGCAGGTCGTTTGTCAAAGGTTTGTTGAACAGAAACCCCAAGCACAGATTGGGAGCCACCAACGACGCCCGTGAGTTGAGGGCACACGCATTCTTCAGTGATATTGATTGGGACTTGTTAAGGTCCAAGTCGATCCCTCCTCCTTTCAAGCCTCATTTGACTTCTGAAACGGACACTTCGAACTTCGATCCCGAATTCACTTCTGAATCTACCTCGGTCTTGAAGAAACAAATGGAAATGGCATCTACGCCATTATCTCCAGGTATCCAAGCCAACTTCAAGGGCTTCACCTATGTTGATGCATCTGCCATGGAAGACCATTTTGGCAAGTCTCACAGAATAAACACCTACAAGAACCCAGGATCGTTTATTCCAGGAAACCCCAACCTTCCACCGGACGAAGATGTTATTGACGATGACCAGATTGACGAAGAGGATGAGATGGAGATTGACCAAGATCATCACATGGACGACGAGGAATTTGTCAATGGCAGATTCGATTTGTGATACAAACTATTATACTTTTATTCTTCTTTTTACGTGGGTTATTACTGCAAGTTGTAAATTTATTTATTTAATATATAATGTCGTATAGAATTTCCCGTGGAAAGTGTACAAAGAACCCAGTTGCAGGATTGGCCACTGGCCACTAGCAACAAACCTGTCAAGGCCCGATACGATATTACCGTTTACGATTAAACGGGCGGGAACATAGCCGTGTACGCATGTGCAGGAAATACAATATGCACACCACGAACATGGGGCAGTTAAACACCCTCTACAAATGGATTTGAAAAGCTACAATGACGCTGACATTGACATAACAGACTTGATACCAACTGTACAACTTGGAAAGAGCCAAACACTAAGGGAAACACCGACAATGAGGAGATTGATCCACGGCAGAAACTGGAATAAAAGTCGTGCACCACACAAACACACCCAAAAAACCGACTAGATAACAATTCAAACAACAGACATACAACCATCACAGTCATGGCACATCCAGGAAGACCCAAGGGTCGTACGAATAAACGGACACAACAGGCACAAGCACAGGCTCAAGCACAGGCCCAGGCGCGTGTACAGGCCCAGGCGCCCGTGCATACCGTCAGACACGTCCCCCACCAGATGCACCAAACCGACATAAAAGAGGGTGCTGGAATTCAGTTGCACGACGAAGCAGACTTGGTATCTTATCGGACAGATGCATTGACACGATTTTTGACGAACCAGGAATATATGGAGAATGTGACCTCGAAGCTTGTGCATTCGTCAAAGATTATTCCACCAAGTATGTTCCCCAGCATACCGAAACGAAGCGACGAGGAAATCAGCAAGTTGACTGCCGAAGACATATACTTTGGAGACTTGAATGCAATGAAGATCAAGGAACGCGATGCCAGCAACGAGCTTGCTGATTTAAAACAACATGTCGCCAAATGGTTGCCCAATGACGAACAATACACTTTTCAACAAACAAAGGTCGACCGGTTGGCCCAACTCCAACTGACCTTGGTTGACAAAAAATCAGTGGACGAGTTGGAGGCAGAATTGACGACGGTGCTTGAGCAATACGAACAGAAATTCACCAAGAAGTACCAGTACACCCCTAACCACAAGAAATTCTCAATCCCAATAGACAAAATAGATGCTGAACTCAAGGTGGATTCCGCCCCTGAAAACTACGACCCCAAGCTGATCAACTCGTTCATTAATATACCAGAGCCCCAGACAAATGGCACTGCCCCAGAAGTTGACTTGGAACAATTCAACGGAAACAATGAGATATATGTCAATTATGATTCCAATGGCCATAATGAGCCCGCATTTGACAATAATGTTGGACAAGGCTACGTTGAGGAGAAACCCATTAGCTATCCACAACCCATCAGTGCTACACCCAGCAATAACCACAACAGCATTAACCAAAATGATGATACCAATCTTGAAAACAATCTTGAAAATAATCTCGATAACAGCACGAATACCAACGTGGAACACGCGGAAGATGCATTCGTGCGGTCAGGATCGGAGGTGATATCTGGAGTCGACGACATGAACGACTTGTTTGAAGAAGAGGGCAATTTGGACCCCAATCTGGGTATGGTAGACGATGGAATGGAAGACTTGATCGATTTTGGCGACGAGGGAGATGAAATGATGGGTGAAAGTGCCTTTGATCAGGATTTCCTCAGCCAGATTGACCACAGCATGGAATAGGTTCCTACCAAAGCGGCACCGACACCGGCGCGCTGCCCCCCCCCCTGTATTCAGCCATAAGTAACGAATTGTAATAATATGATTATAGTAATCGATGTATAGTCACGTGCCGGAACCGAAAAAGTTTTGACGTGTGTTATTGATTGTAAGATAACCCGTTGATAGATCCCCGAAAGAAGAACAGTTGGCGTTGTATTCGTTGTCAAGCTAGTCGTTTCCAGCAATAATATTCAAGTACCTAACACGGCTTGTTATAGAAACAGGACGAAAACCTCCTGGAGCAGTGGATAGAAATGGATTCGTCCAGTCCTGCCACAAGGCAGCGAATATTTAAGCAACAACAAGCCCAACAGGCACGAATCAAGATCAGGCAACAGAAGTTGCGCTTTACATTCATTGGTTATGTTATAGTGTTGGCTTTGATGGCAGTGGTCCAGTTTATCGGCGTGGGACTCTTCACGCAGGGGTTTCTCTTGTCGAGGCTGGTGCTTCCCAACATTGCCGACTGTGCCGACTTGGACACCTGTTTAGATGCTCCACGGTTTGATAAGGCGGTACTTCTTGTTATAGACGCACTTCGGTTTGATTTCGCTATACCTGTTGAGGACTCAGAGGAGTATTACCACAACAATTTCCCCATTTTGCACCAGCTTTCCCAGCTGGATCACGGTGTACTCTTGAAGTTCATCGCTGATCCGCCCACAACTACCTTACAGAGACTAAAGGGACTTACCACTGGTTCGTTGCCGACGTTTATCGATGCGGGATCCAACTTTGACGGTGATGCCATCGATGAAGATAACTGGCTCCTCCAGCTTCACAGGAACAACAAGAGCATCGCATTCATGGGCGACGACACCTGGTATGCGTTGTTCAATGAATACATAAACCCGCAGCTTAACTTCCCCTACGATTCGTTGAATGTCTGGGACTTGCACACTGTTGACAACGGGGTCATAGAACACTTATATCCATTGATAGAAAAACAAAACACCACCAAGTGGGACCTTTTGGTTGGTCACTTTTTGGGTGTTGACCATGTTGGCCATAGATACGGGCCGCGTCACTACTCGATGAAGGAAAAGTTGAACCAAATGAACGATGTTATCAACCATGTCGTTTCGCAATTGGAAGACAATACCTTACTTGTGGTTATGGGTGATCATGGGATGGATTCTACTGGGAACCATGGTGGTGACTCACCCGACGAAGTGGAATCGACGTTGTTCTTGTATTCCAAGAACCGCAAGTTCAACAAGAAAGAAGCTACGCACTACAATACGCTGAACATGGGCAAGAATTATAGACAAGTCAACCAGATAGATCTTGTTCCTACCATGTCTCTCTTATTGGGATTGCCTATTCCGTACAATAACTTGGGATTCCCTATTGACGAGGCATTTGGCAGTGAAAAGGAGTTCACTGCCGCAACGTACAAGACATTACAACAACTCCAAACTTTCCGTGATGCCACTCCAAATTTATCCCCTCAAATTAACGAACAATTCCACCACTTCATGGCAAACTATACCAATCACATTGCTGATACCGAAATGCACGCTTCGTTAGTAGAGCAGGGTAAACTTTACCAGTTTGAATCACTTGAAGAATGCAAAAGACTCTGGGCTCAGTTTGATTTAAGATTGATCGGGATTGGTATTACCATCATTTTGTTAAGTTTGACATTTATTATCACCTATGCCAGGTCTATTCCTGCAGTAAGAGTCCTGACGATGTCCTCCGAGTTTATTGGCTCGGTCATTGCCATGTCCCTTCTCGGGTTGGTACTCGGATTTTCGGTGTACGTGGTATTGAGACCTCAAGACTTTAACTTGAAGAAGTGTTTGTCTATTGGGTCGGCCACGGGTATTATCATTGGGTTCTGGGCGCCAATTATGGATAGATTTAGCCTCAACTGGCTTTGGCATCAGTTACAGGATTTTTTTGTGTACAATTTCAACAGTTGGTCCTTCATGGGTTTGGTATTTGTGGTGGCTCATTGCATGATATTTGCATCGAACTCGTTTGTGGTGTGGGAAGACAAGATGATTCTGTTCTTCATCACGACGTTTGGCTTCTGCTGTATCTTTAGCAGTGTCATCAACACAAAGATCACCCGGGCCCAGAAGATCTTGGGAATACTGCATGCGGTCACATTTACTGTTCTTTCACGAGTTGTATCAATGATTAATTTGTGTCGTGAAGAACAGCGTCCATACTGTGTTCCCACATTTACCACTACGTGGTGGTCATTGATAGTTTTGCACTTGTGTTCATACTTATTGCCGACTATCATCACATCGTTTTACCAACTCACCGACTCATATCACTCAGCAGCTCCGCTCTGGATTGGAACCGGTCTCAAGTTCTTGATGTTTATGAACGCGATATACTGGACATTTGAATATATTCAAAACAGCGAGTATTTTGCTGGTACTACACTCATGGTCAGCATCGAGTTGTTGAAGTCGTTCAAACTCGCCATTGCCAGGATCGTGCTCTTTATTGCATTGGTTCTTGCCAACTTTAGTTGGTCTCGGGGTCCACTTTGTGTCAAGCTTGATATCAAGGAACAGGCACCAGAAGACGAGGACAGTTCCGAACCGCAAAAGACCGCCACCATCTTGGGCTACAACAACGTGTATGGATCGTCCTACTTCTTATTGGTGCTCAACTTCACGGTAGCCATTCTTCTTGTGAGTAAACCGTTGGCTGCGATCTCGATAAACATGTTGATCGTCCAGATCCTCTCGATGTTGGAATTGTACGAGATCCTCGAGTTGCGTCGCAACTTGATTGCCCCCATCATCTTTGGCTTATTGGGGTACCAGCATTTCTTCAGCACCGGCCACCAGGCAACTATACCGTCTATTCAATGGGATACCGGGTTCATGACGACGGAGACGATTACGTTCCCGTTCACGCACTTGAACATCGTGTTGAATACATTTGGATCGTTCTTCATTGTGTGTCTTTCGTTGCCGTTGATCACGCTCTGGAAGATTGTTCCCTCGAGCAAGCCCATCACGGTATTATCACAAGTTGTAACCAACGTGACGACGTACATTGCCTACCATGTGGTTACGGCGTTGTCGAGTTTGATCTTCGCCGCCCACTTCAGAAGACACTTGATGGTGTGGAAGATCTTTGCGCCGCGGTTCATGTTGAGTGGGTTGTTGATCATTGTGATCAACATCTTCTTGATAATTGTCACCTTGTGGTTTGGCACAGGCAGAGTGGTCACCCAAGTAAATAGAATTTTCGGAAAGTAATTCAATAAAAACAGTATTTATAAAGTCTTTTTTTGCAGCTCTAATCACATTTTTTTTGCGACACGATTGCCAGATCGAGAATTAACGCACTGGACTTTTGTAATCATAAATCAGGTGCTTGTGACAACGAATTAACACAGTTGTGGATTGAGCAGGAGATATATAATCACGATGAAGCTATTGCTATGTACACTTCTACTAGCATTGCCAGTCCATTGTGGGTACGAGTCGTCATTCACCCCCAACCACACGCGATATCTCAAGTCCCAGACAAAAGAGCTCTTTCGCCACGCCTGGCTGTCGTACATTGACTATGGATTCCCGGCCGATGAAGTAAGACCAATCACCTGTGAGCCATACGGGCCCGACTTTGTCAACATTGACGACACCATCCGCAACGATGCCATGGGAAATACCTCGCTGACCGTGCTTGATAATCTCGATACTTTAATCATCATGGAGGAATGGGACCAGTTAGCCAACATGTTGGACTACTTGAAGCAGAACAAAGACGATCTATTTGAACAGGACACCATTGTCCAGGTGTTTGAGTTTTCTATCCGGTCTCTTGGTGGGTTGTTATCGACCCATCTCCTCCTCACAGACGTTACCAACAACAAGTATGTGCCGAAACAGCACGAGAAATACCGCCAGATATCAGATAGCTACGATGGCTTTCTCTTGACTATGGCTCATGACTTGGGACTCCGTTTGATACCGTCCTACAAAACAGCATCGCATATCCCTTTCCCCAGAATCAACCTTGCCAAGGGCCTCAAGGCAGTACCGAAACGCCACCAGAATGATGCATGTACTGCCGGTGTAACGACCCCAGTACTAGAATTCACCCTTCTTTCGAAACTTACAGGAGACCCCCAGTTTGAACACTACACACAATTGTCGTACTGGAAACTCTGGTCGTCGAAACTGGTGCTTAATCTCTTGCCCATGACGATAGATCCATTTCTAAACCAGTGGAAAGACGCCGTGACTGGAGTGGGTGCATCTATAGACTCATTTTACGAAGCTTCAGCCAAGGCATCCATCGTTTTCAACGATAGTTATATGTGGAACGTATTCAAGACATCATACAAGGCACTCTTGATACATCTGGCCGAAGGCGGGGCCCAAGGCCAAGGAAGCATGATCTTTCGAAACGTGGGATCCTACGATGGAGTCATCAAGAGTGAATGGATCGACCTGTTGGGGGCTTTCTTCTCCGGGCTCCAGGTTCTTACAGGGCACGTATCCGATGCCATCAAGACCCATATGGTTTATATGAAAATCTGGAACACGTTTGAACTGATTCCTGAACGTTGGAACTATGCACGCATGCCACCCAAGAGGAAAACTTTAAAGGAAGCAGTAAATCTCGAATGGTATCCATTGAGACCCGAATTTATTGAGTCTACATACTACTTATACCGTGCAACGAAGGATCCAATGTATTTGCAAATTGGAGAACGCATATTGGGACTTTTAAAGGGCAAATTCAGGGCCACATGTGGATTTACTGGTATTCAAGACGTCAGGACCGGCGAGGTCCAGAACAGAATGGAGTCGTTTGTTATGGGTGAAACTTTGAAGTACCTATTCTTGTTATTTGATAGTACCGACGAGTCGTTCCTTCATGGTTCCTTGATGGACAACAAAAACTGGGTGTTTTCGACGGAGGCTCATCCACTCTGGTACCACAAGAAGTTAAATCCTATGAACAGAGAACAATTGAAAGATGATGAGCTTGTACATTTTAAGAAGCCATTCTACCAGTCATTTTTATCGATGATTTCGTTCCATGATAGCCAGAAACAACAATTGATAGAGTCGGAAGATACGAGCAGCTACTACAGAAATATTAGCTTAGCTTCTGTTAGCCAGTCTGAGCTTCCAGAGAAAGAATTGTCTCGTTTCGACAGGACCGATCCGTTTGGAAACAAGTTTGATACTTGTGAAACCAATCCATTTGCCAAATTCAAGACAAAGAACCTGTTTATGAACTCCGGGTTCTATGCCATGGACAATTTATTCGAGGCCGATTACAATTTCAGAAACTCACTCATCAAACCAGACTATTTGAATTCGTCTGCCATGGAATTAACCAAGTCATTTTATGACACCTACACGTTATTCGACCAAGAGGGGCTCCATTTGCAATGTCGCCGGAGAGCTACATCGGACATTTTCGAAGCGTTTCTTGGAGACATCAAGGGAGTCAACCGGTTCGAGCTCTCAAAGCTTGTATTAAAGAAGAATGTCACCTTGCTGGGACAGTCGACCATGCTCGAAAACGATTTGTGGATGCCGCAACTCCAAGCAGCCCGGATAATCTTTGAGAAGATTGCACCGGGGAAAGTTGATTTGACCAACACGGTTGTTACACAGGAACTTATAGAGTCCTTGAGGCCCGACGACTACGCTACTGATGGGACCTGCCCGACAAAAGTCGAAGTTGCATCGGATATCGAGTCTGTTCTTCGCATCAAGAAGATCAATGGTGTTCACATGGAACCGGGTGCCATGATATGGACGGTTCCGTTCGAAGTCCCTTATTCCAACCCCGGCGAAATCAAGGTGATAGACATAGCCAGTGACGGAAGAGTCATCTTGCAGGGCGTAGTTATAGAGAACTTGGCCGTATACTATCAGTGAGCCATCAGGCCTGCACCCGTGCGGAGGTGGATTTCCGGACCGGTATCGCGCAAAAAATTTCAAAACTCGCGAGACATTAGTCACTTGATTACACCTATTCTTTTCCATAGAACCCGACCAATGTTCAGAAGAATAATAGCGAGAGGAGCCACAGCTCCCTTCCGTCAGTTGAGATTCGCTTCTCAGTTAGCACCTCTTGACGCAAGTAGGTTGGTGACCACCAAAACCACTACCCCCAAGCAGAAGCTTCCCAAGGACCAGTTGGTGTTCGGAAAGACCTTTACCGACCACATGTTAGAGATAGAGTGGGACAACAAGGCAGGCTGGGGTACTCCTAAAATCAGCCCTTACCACAAGTTAGCGCTCGATCCTTCCACCATCGTGTTCCACTACGGGTTTGAGTTGTTTGAAGGTATGAAGGCTTATCGTGACGTCAACAACGACATCAGAACGTTTAGAGGTGAAAAGAACATGGTCAGAATGAACTTATCTGCTGATAGAATTGCATTGCCAACCTTTGATGGCGAGGAATTGCAGAAGTTGATCGACAAATTGATCGTGCTTGACGAATCTTTTGTTCCTGAAGGTGCCGGATACTCGTTGTACATTAGACCTACCTTGATCGCCACATCCGAAGGGTTGGGTGTTGGTACCCCTGATAAGGCTTTGTTGTATGTCATCTTGTCTCCTGTCGGCCCATACTACTCGTCTGGTTTCAAGCCCGTTTCCCTCGAGGCCACTGACTATGCCGTCAGAGCCTGGCCAGGTGGTGTTGGTAACAGAAAGTTGGGTGCCAACTATGCTCCATGTGTTAAGCCTCAGTTGGAAGCTGCTTCGAGAGGTTACCAGCAAAACTTGTGGTTGTTTGGTGAAGAAGGTTACATCACGGAAGTCGGTACCATGAACGTTTTCTTTGTGTTCAAGAACGCCGATGGAACCAACGAATTGGTCACTGCTCCATTGGACGGTACCATTTTGGAAGGTGTCACCAGAGACTCCATTTTGGAGTTGACCAGAACCAGATTGCCATCTTCCGAATGGACCATTTCCGAACGTAAGTACACCATTGGCGAAGTTGCCGAAAGGGCTGCCAAGGGTGAATTGGTGGAAGCATTTGGTGCCGGTACTGCTGCTGTGGTGTCTCCAATCGAAAGAATTGGCTGGAAGGGTAAGGACATCAGCGTGCCCACTACCTTGGGCAACAGCGGTGAATTGACCCAGCAGATTGCCGACTGGATCAAGAAGATTCAATACGGAGAAGAAAGCTACAAGGGATGGTCGAGAGTTGCCAAGTAAAGTAGTTGAATTAATATACAAGTATGCTGCTGTAAAAATGGGGAAGTGTTGTGCACACTCTAAACCCTCTCTATATCGGGTAACTGTTGGATTTGGCCCAAGATGTAATCTCTTTCGTCGACCAAGTTGGGGTCGTTGAAGGTTTGTATATCGAAATCGTTAAAGAACTGGACAAAGTTGCGCTTGTTCTTGGTGAGTATATCTAGCACCTTTTGCGATTTCTTGGGCTTGGCCACAAAGAACTTAAAGATATGGAAGCCCTCAATCTGGAGGTTTTTCAGCTTGTCACTGAGCAAGAGCATGATGATCTTGAGGTTGTTGGTATCGTCAAAGTACTGGGTCAAGAAGGCCTGGTTCTGCCTCTGCAACACCAAGTCTGACAAGAGACGGACGCTCTGTCTCTTGGTGACGTAGTTCTTTGACTGGATAAGTTTGTTGATCTGAGAGGTGAACTGTTCGTAGAACAGGGCCAAGAACTCGGACACGAGTCGTTTGTGGACGGTTAACAAGTCATGCAAGGTGGTGAAGGCGTCGGTGGCGATCTCAAACACCGGGATCTGGACGTACGAGAAGTAGTTCCAGAACAACGGGCTATCTATGACAAAACGGTTGATGACCTCGAATTTGATACAGTCACGCAAGATTTGGCCACAGACCAAGCCTGTTTCGGTGGACTCAGGTCCCTTTATTAACATGATCAAGATTTCGGGCTTGTTATTGATGAGGTAGTCGACCGTCGGCGACTTGTTGCCAATCTGTCGCCGCAACAACGCCAGAAACAAAATCAACACGTCTTTTCGCGAGTCAAAGTCCAACTTGGCGAGGTTATAGATGAGGAGGTACAAGCAGTCGGTGGCATAGATCTCCTGGGCCAACAGACTGATCTGGTCGGGCTGTGGTTCGTTCTCGTCGTCGCCGTGCAACGTGATCTTGATCTGCTTAAGGTAACGCGAGCATTCGTCCTGGTACTTCTTGCTGTGGTCACTCTGGTAGTCCAACTTGGCCACCTGTTCGTTCAAGGCCTTGATCAATTCCTGGGGTGTCTTGGGGTTTCTCTTGAACAAAAACGTCATTGGTCACTGGTACTGTAAAGGGGATTTTTGGAAAACGGGATTCTATTTACAACAATGTAACAAGCAGCGGCACACACAACACTCTTGGATCAATTTGTCCTGGGGTCTATGTAGTAAGGTAACGAGGCGAATTGGAGTCCGATGATCTGAGGTCAAGTAACCACAAATAGCCGAGTCCGCGCGGTGTGTGCAGGAAACGTTCTCCTCCTTTTGTTGTAAAGAGCAGTGAGCGCGGTTGGGGCAACAGCAACAGGTTAATCTAGAACTGGGGACAGGCGTTAGGCAGCCGTCGCGATCCATGAGCTACTTGAACGTATGGAAGCCGATACTTATAAACCGCAGCAACCGGCCCATTTTGCAAGACAACGAATTCAACTTGTACATCCGCGATGATATCGGGTTGTACCAGGGCAAGCTGAAGATGGTCGACCGGCAGCACGGGCGGGTCTACTTGACCAACCGCCGATTGATCTACTTTGACAACACCAACAACGAGAACTCGCTAGCGTTGGACTTGGCCGATGTGGCGCGGTTCGAGTTTGTCGAGCGGTTCCTCCGGTCGTCACCCAAAGTCAAACTCTTTATCAAGTCGGACCAGAAACCGGCGGGGTCCGCTTCCAGTACGGCCGCCGCCTCGAGAATGCTAACGTGGGTGTGTCGAATCTGCTCATACAACAACCAGATCAGCTCGACGTTTGATTTCTCCACCGATATTCCCAAGTGTACGTCGTGCGGGATCCAGCCTGGTAGAGACCATTTGGCCCGCGTCATTGAGGAAAACCGGTCTGAAACCACGAGCAGAGAGTCAACTCCCGACTCAATTGCCCGTGATGACCAGTGTCCCACCTGTACTTTCATCAACCACCCGTCGTTGAAGTACTGCGAGCTCTGTGGCACCGAGTTGAAGTCGACGGTGTCGAAAGACTTGAAGAAAAAGTTGGATGTGCTGACAAACGAGAACGAATCACATCTCCAGTTCAAGCTCGAGAACAACAACGAATCATACACGTCTGGGGCGCCCTACGTCAAGCTCAGTTTCCGCAAGGGCGGCGAACAGAAGTTCCACGAACACTTGTTGGCGGTCTTGGACGAGATCAAATGGGATACGTTGAAGAACAAGGGTGCCATCAACCAGAACGGCAAGAAAGTCGAAGACAAGAAGGCACCGGAGGTTGTCAAGGGCCGTGGCGGTATCCATGGCTTGGAGCAGATTGGCGAGCAGCAGAGGAAACAAAACGAAATTATTTTGACGTCGTCGCTCGAAGACTTGGAGCAATTAATGTTCAAGTTCCAGGATTTGATCAAGTTATCGAGTTCTTTTAAAGGGTTTGTCGGCACCAACGCCGTCCAAGATATCATCCCCCCACTCAACATCAAGAAAACGCTGGCTCTATACCATCTGGAGTTATCAAGACATATGAGCGAGTACCTTGTAACTTACGAACTAACGAAAACTACATCAATAATTACGTCTCAGGACCTCTTTGCCAACTACAACCGGTACTTGGTCAAGTCACAGGGGTTCGGGACCGAGCTCATCACTCCCCAGGACTTTACCAAATGCATCGAGCTTTTCGAAGAGCTCCACTTACCAGTAAAGCTTGAACACTACAAATCGGGGCTAGTTGTACTAACGCCAAACACCACGGGGACCGACTACGAGCGGTTCATTGTGGGTTTCTTGAAGGAACAACAGGCGGCGTTCAAGTACAACCAGATCAAGATGGAATTCGTCACCATGGGCGACTCTGACGTCAATGCGTTTCTCCGTGACGAGTACCATTACTTCCGGGGGAACACGACGTCGGAAATAGCAGACAAGTTCAACTGGTCGTTCAGCATTGCCATAGAAGAGATAGAAAAGTGTGTTGAGCGTGGCCTGCTTGTAATTGACCAAAACATCGCCGGGACGTTCTACTTTATCAACCAGTTTGGCGTGGCCGAGCCCGACAACGATGACGACACCGAGTTGCGGGCCAGGATCAGGAACGAGGTGCTCGAGGAACAGGAATCCATCACCAATGACTTGATCGTCGAACACGAAACCGCCAACAATTTGATCAGTTTCCAGCCAGAATATACGTTTGGGAAACTTACGGAGCCGTCGCAAACGCCAGAACCGGACCTGGCCCCGTCCAATAACGAATCGATTTTGGAGTTGGCCGGGTTGACCTTCGAATAGGGTTGGGGTCCGTGTGCAGGAAAAAGGCCCGACTGGTCTCAACTTGCCTCGATCAAGCATCAGTAATATTCACCATCATATAGATATAATAATGAACAATGCTCTAAATGGGATCACGCAGCTCCAGGCATTGCAACAGATCGGAAGCAACCAGATGCCGGTGATACCGCAACCGGCGTTGATGGCGCTGAACTCGATTCTCACCATTGGCCCGTTCAAGCACCGCAAAGACTTGACGCGGGAGTCGGTGTTGTCGACTTACCACATCTTGGGCTACATTGCTGCCGGTACCTACGGTAAGGTGTACCAGGCCAAGTTGAAAACTCCCAAGGATAACAAGGAGAAGGAGGACGCTGGCGGATTACGAAACGAGATGAACCTCCACCCTCGCCACAAGAGCCACCCAGTGGGGGACACCAGCGGCGACACCCAATTGTTTGCCATCAAGAAGTTCAAGAGCGACAACCACAGCAGCAACAAACAACATCACAACCACGACATCAACGGGCAAGAAGTGGTGCACTACACCGGCATTTCGCAGAGTGCCATCAGAGAGATGTCGCTCTGTCGCGAGCTCAACAACAAGAACATCACCAAGCTCGTCGATATCATTCTCGAGAACAAGAGCATCTACATGGTGTTTGAGTTCTGCGAACACGACTTGTTGCAGATCATCCACTACCATTCGCATCCCGAAGTCAAGTCGATCCCCCAACAGACGGTCAAGTCGTTGATCTGGCAGATTTTGAACGGGGTGTCGTTTCTCCACCAGAACTGGATCTTCCATCGCGACTTGAAGCCGGCCAACATTATGGTTCTGTCGAACGGGGTCGTCAAGATTGGAGATCTTGGGTTGGCGAGAAAGTTCAACAATCCGCTCCAAAGCTTGTACACGGGAGACAAAGTCGTGGTCACGATCTGGTACCGTGCCCCCGAGCTTCTCTTGGGGGCCCGTCACTACACTTCAGCCATAGATCTATGGGCTGTAGGGTGTATTCTTGCGGAACTCCTCTCGTTACGCCCTATTTTCAAGGGAGAAGAGGCCAAGTTGGATATCAACAACAAGAAGTCGGTTCCGTTCCAGAAGAACCAGTTCCAAAAGATCATCGAGATTCTCGGAACGCCCAACTTGAAGGTGTGGCCGTCGCTCAACAAGTACCCCGAGTTCATCTCGTTCCAGCAGCAGATCACGAACTTTTATCCGCCAAACCTCATCAACTGGTACAAGGGAATAGGAGGTACCAACAAACAGTGTCTCGCCCTCATGAAGGGATTGTTGGAGTACGACCCCCAGGTCAGACTCACGGCAGAAGATGCGCTCTTCCACCCGTACTTCTTGGAGTTGCCCAAAGTACAAGAAAATGCGTTTGAAGGGCTCAATTTAAAGTACCCACGAAGAAGAATCTACTCCGACGACAATGATATCGTTTCCAACTTGCCCATCCAGCCCAATTTCAAGAGACACGGCGGCGACGATGCCAGCTTGAGGAAGAGACAGAAGTAGGTCCGGGTAACCTGGGGAGGGTACCGAACATTATCTGCAGGACAGACACACCCCATCACAACTGACACACAACTTTAATCGGCGTCAGATATGGAGAAGAACAAGCGCTATATCGAGCGTAAGAGATTATACAGTGGCCACTACAGCGATATCTATGCGTGTAAAGACACCCTACTGAACACACCGGTGTGTTTGAAGATTGTTGACGAAGATATCCGGTTGAAACCCCACGACGTCCGGTACGAGATCAAGCTTCTCGATAGGGTCCGGGGCGACGCAATCGTGCCGTTGTTGGACCACTACCATTACATCGACGATATTGTATTGGTGATGCCGCTCTACGAATACACATTGGACCAATTGCTAGCCGCCAAGCACAGCCGCAAACGCATCCAGTTCAACTTGACCGACCCGCTGGCCAACGGATCTGTTATCCGTAACCAATTGGAATTGGCCGATGGCATCAAGTTTTGCCGTCAATTAGCATCTGCATTGGCACATATCCATGCCAAGGGCGTGATCCATCGCGACATCAAGCCCAGCAATATCTTTTTCCTGGCACGGCCTGATGGCCGTATGATTGAGCATCCCGTGTTGGGGGACTTTGGCATTAGTTATGATGCCGAGGTGTGTGTCGATGAAGATGCAAAGCACAAGTATACCGATGTGTGTAGCGGCATATATAAGCCGCCGCAACTCTGTTTGGGAGTCGTCAACTATGGACCCGAAGTCGACGTGTGGTCGTTTGGCGTGGTGATGACGATCTTGTTCCTGAACAACCTTAAGTCGTGCTTGGAGGATGATCTTGACGAAGAGGCGCGTGTCAACGATTTGGCGTTGCTCAACAGTATATTCAAGACGTTTGGCACGCCATACGTTGAGCCAGCGACCGAATCCGACCCGTTATACTGGCGCGAGATAGATAACGACGACTACTATTTCAAGAACTTTGAGTTCACCACGAGGCGACAGGGCCGGCCCATTGGCGAGATCTTGCCGCGGGCAGACGACCGGGTCAAACAAGTGTTTGGCCGGATGATGATGTATGAGTCGAGCCAACGGGCGACGCTGGCGGAACTTGCTGAGTTGTTTGGGTAAGCAGTGACGGTGGGATATGCCGCTAGACAACTAGAACACCTGGAACATATGCCCTACACTAGCAGAACTAAGGGTAAAGGTAAAATTGCGATAGAATGAACTAGGCTAGATTAATAATACGGAGGTCAGTCAGCACCACAATAAGTAGCAATACCAAGTCTTAGTAAGAACGGTATTACCACTAGCACCTGGTTCTTGGTGGTACCAACTAAACCTGGTGGATCAGATAAGCTCAATTAGCCACCGTACCAAAAATTGCCCCTTATGCATCACCATCTCGACTGTACAGGGACAGCCACGGCGATCCATGTCCGACCGACGTCGGCATTAGAGCCCCGGACCGAAGTCGACCCAGAACTAAGGGCCGAGAACAGAACAACACGAGTATTTTTAAGCGTTTTTGTCACTGTAGAGGGGCAAGCCAAGCAGATCTGCCCCGCCGGCGGTGTCGGTGTGGGTCATACGATGGTGGAGGCGACGAATCACCGAATCTGCCGTCACTAAAGTTGCCATTTAGGGTTGCCGCCGCCGCTGCCGGGGCCCAAGTTGCAGCCACGATAACTCCACGTGCAGCGACGGTTGCCATACCGTTGCCCCTTCGCTACGGCCGCAACACCATTGGCTGCAGGGGGGTTGGTGGGGGAGAATGTGGGGCCAAAAAATATCTGCAGCCCCGAATTGTTTTTGCGTGTGGCCCGTCGCCGTCCCCTCATTGCTGCCAGTTCCACACCGGCGGCGGCCGTGGGGAAGTGGTACTCGTAACCGGCAGATAAGGTTGACACATTAAAAAAAGAGGAGGTGGAGAAGAACGCATGTGCCGGGAATGGATGATTAGTTTGAAATTGTAGAGGAAACCAGCGGCCACCACCACAAACAACAACCCTGGTTCTTCTACGATGTTAATGAGAAGCTTCAAGGGAGACACGCCCGAGTCCGAGTCGGGGACGGAGTCGCCGGCGGCGCTGGAGTACATTCGTCACCTCAACTACGAAAAACTCGAGAACCAGTACGATATCCACAAGTACGTTCCACGCTACATCCATAATGGCGACTGCACCACGCCCGACTTGAAAGACCTCATCTGCACCAAGCCCATTTACAGCGAGGTTAACAAGAAGGCCAAGAAGAAGCACAAGAAACACGGCAGTACTGGTGGTGGTACTGGTGGTGGTAAAACAGGCATAGCCGCCAGTTTCCGTCGCGAAATCGAAGAGATCAGTGCCGCGTTCGACGAGGAATTGGTGTTTACCAACCCGTGGGACCGCAAGGAGTTGAAGCAGGTCCAGCGTGAGGTCCGCCGGGAACTCAAGGAGGCCCACCGTGAGGACAAAGAGGCCCACCGCGACGACAAGCGCGAGCTCCGCGACGACCGCAACCAGATGCGCCACGACCACCGCGACGACCGCAAACAATACAAACAGGCGACAGCATTGGAAGCACGCGCCATCAAGCTCTCACGGTCGCTCAAACAAACCCACCTGGACATCCACGAGCTCCACTCACACCAACAGACCCGTCTGGAACGCAACTCGCGCGTCGAATCCAACTTTTCCCAGCGGTACCACGAACCGGCACCGCGACACGGCTCGGTCGACCACCGGGCACCGGCGGCAGCAATTGCGGCACGCTCCATACCGGACTCCGACATGGTGCCGCTAGTCAAGAGCAACAGTTATGACCAGACCAAGAGTATCATGACTACACAAAGAAAACACAGCAAGTCCATCAAACAGCGCCTCTTGGGGTTCTCCCTCAAGCGCAGAAACAGTGAACAGATCGGTACGTATTAACAATTCATTTGGCATTCTCCTCAGCAAAGTGGTGTGGTTTGCCAATAGTGGTGTGAATAGTGAGCGTGCAATTGGCGTGGCGGGGCGGCGGCAGCGGAGCGCGGTGCGGGCCTACGCCCGAGAATCGTGCCTATTTTTGTCGTTGATTTGGCGCCAGCAACCTCCGTCGCTACGACGGCGCGCCGCCGCCTGCCACCGCCAATTGACAATGGGTGATTTTTTTTTGTGGTTGACGTGCGCTTACTAAAAGTGGGGTAGTGCAAAGGTCATGCGTTGCCTTTGTGTAATCTCACTTCCCACCGACTGGAAAAAACATCAACATTCCCCATACACCAGGTGATTGGTTATGGGATCCACCCTGTCTTTATCAGTATACTAACATGTCTAAAATAGAGGTTGTCACCGAGACCGTGAAAAACGGCTACACCGGCCAGGACCAGCAGATCCAGTACACTCAGTCGCAGATGGTGGGCCACGGTTCGTTTGGCGTTGTGTTTCAAACCCACATCTTGCCCACCAACGAAATAGCCGCCATGAAAAGAGTGTTACAGGACAAAAGGTTCAAGAACAGAGAGTTACAGATCATGAAGTTGGTCCACCACCGCAACATCGCCGACCTCAAGTACTACTTCTACACCAACACCGACAAGAACGAACTCTACCTCAATTTGATCTTGGAGTTCGTCCCCGAAACCCTTTACAAGGCCAGCCACTACTACGTCTCAAAGAGAGTGTCAATGCCCCCATTGGAGGTCAAACTATACACCTACCAGATGTTCCGTGCATTGAACTACATCCACTCCCTGGGCATCTGCCACAGAGACATTAAGCCCCAGAACTTGCTTATTAACCCCGAAACGGGCGAATTGAAGCTCTGTGACTTTGGCTCGGCCAAGATCCTTAACCCGGCAGAACCCAATGTCTCCTATATCTGCTCTAGATACTACCGTGCGCCCGAATTGATTTTCGGGGCCACCAACTACACAACGAAGATCGACGTGTGGTCGGCGGGCTGTGTAATGGCCGAGCTTATCTTGGGCCAGCCTCTTTTCCCCGGCGAATCGGGTATCGACCAATTGGTCGAGATCATCAAGATCTTGGGCACGCCGTCCAAGGACCAGATCAAGAACATGAATCCAAACTACATGGAACACAAGTTCCCTCAGATCAAGCCGGTTCCGTTACAGAGGATCTTTAAGAAAATGACGCTGGATTGCATCAACTTCTTGATCCGGGTGTTGCAGTACTCGCCTGTCGATCGTATCTCGTGTGTCGAGGCCATGGTTGATCCATACTTTGACGAGTTGAGAAACGAGTCGTTGCAATTGCCCAACTACCGCAAGATCTTTAGCCAGGAGTTCCACTCGTCGTCACAAACGTCGAGATCGTCGCATTCCAACAACGCCAACTACCAGATCTATGCCAACCAGCCCGACATGAGGCCCATCCCCGAGTTGTTTGACTTTGATGACCGTGAGCTCTCGGTGATGCCTGTTGAGTTGCGTGACAAGTTGGTGCCTGCATTTGCGTTCTCGAGGTTACGGTTGACCCAGCAAGTGAGCAACTTGCTGGAGTTTGTTCCGTGGACAAAAGAACAGTTGCAGCACACGCTTGAATAGATTTAGTTCTTGATGATGCATTATGAACGTTACATACATTTTTTTGTCATAGATAGTTTCATGAATGATGATAAAAGCCTAGAAACCCCCATATATATTAGAGCCGGGGTTTATCGATCTTTTTGGTCTTGACAGCGGTGTCTACATGGTCACCGTGTGCCTTTGGTGACAGCGATACTGCTGGTGGTGGCGGTGTCTTGTTTCTCCTCCACATCTTGGTGAATGGGATGATGAACCAGCGGGCAAATGACGGCATCAAGGTGACACTCAACAAGATCCGGAGCGGCAACAAGAACTTGACAACAACAAACGCGTAGGCGCCCTCGGTGACGATGGCAAACTTGTCACCTACCGAGTAAGTGGAGAAATCAAACCGTTCCAAGCTCGAGTCGATGATCTTGGACCCCCGTTCGATGGCCCATGTCGGAAGATCCATGGGGATCATCCAGTGGTACTTGTGGAAAAGGTACCAGAAGCCCACAAGCGGCACGATGGCGGTGAGCTCGTGTAGGATAAGAAACGCCGTGACGTGTGAGAGGGGCGCATTGATGAAGTTGGAGGTGTAGGGACGGAGGAAGCGAGGAATCCGCTTGAGAATGGGGTGGGTCACTGGGGACGACGGCGGTGGGTGGTTTGGCGATGCCGACGCCAGATCTCCCTTAAACAAGTGCCGTGGTGCCGAGCGGTGCAACAGACGCAACCACAACGGCGACGCTACCGATGTTCTCAAGCCAACCCGCAACATATACTCGAGATGTGCTTGACTACCGTGGACCGAAGGAAGTTTGTGCCTGGTGATAATTGGCCACGCGCACACGACCCGTTTTTTCTGTCGTTCACGTTCACGCGCGCGTCGTTTAGCGCCTGGTGCAAAACGACGACTTTTAAACTTCGTTTGTACGACTTCTTTTCCCAGTTATACCAAACATGTCTGCTCCTGTTTATATTGTCTCTACTGCCCGTACGCCCATCGGCTCGTTCCAAGGTGGCTTGTCTTCCCTCACATACTCGGACTTGGGTGCCCACGCCGTCAAGGCCGCTCTCGAAAGAGTCCCCCAAATCAAACCCGAGGATGTCGAAGAAATCTTGTTTGGTGGTGTGTTGCAGGCCAACGTCGGCCAGGCCCCCGCCAGACAAGTGGCTTTGAAGGCCGGCTTGTCGGACGCCATCGTGGCCACCACCGTCAACAAGGTGTGTGCCTCCGGTATGAAGGCCATCATCTTGGCCGCCCAGACCATCTTGACGGGAACCGCCGATATCGTGGTGGCCGGCGGTGCTGAATCGATGTCGAACACGCCCTACTACGTGCCTCTGGCCAGAGGCGGTGCCAGATACGGTGACGCTGCTCTCGTTGACGGGATCCAGAAGGACGGGTTGTTGGATGTCTACGAACAGAAGTTGATGGGAGTTGCCGCCGAAAAGTGTGCCAAGGACCACAACATCTCGAGAGAAGACCAGGACAACTTTGCCATTGGCTCCTACACCAAGGCCGGTGCCGCGTTGGCTGCCGACAAGTTCGCCAGCGAAATCGCTCCTGTCACCGTCAAGGGCTTCAGAGGTAAGCCCGACGTTGTCGTTGCTGCCGACGAAGAAATCAAGAACTTTAACGAAGCCAAGCTCAAGTCCGCCAGAACCGTGTTCCAAAAGGAAAACGGGACCGTCACCGCCCCCAACGCCTCCAAGTTGAACGACGGTGGTGCTGCCGTCATCTTGGTGTCCGAAGCCAAGTTGAAGGAATTGGGATTGAAGCCATTGGCCAAGATCACCGGCTGGGGTGAGGCTGCCAGAGCTCCTATCGACTTCACCATTGCTCCATCGTTGGCCATTCCAAAGGCCTTGAAGCACGCCAAGTTGGCCCAGGACGACATCGACTTCTTTGAGTTGAACGAAGCCTTTTCGGTTGTCGGCTTGGCCAACGCCCAGATCTGTAACCTTCCAGCTGACAAGTTGAACGTTTACGGTGGTGCTGTTGCCTTGGGCCACCCATTGGGCTGTTCTGGTGCCAGAATCGTCATCACCTTGTTGTCGGTGTTGACGCAAGAGGGCGGCAAGTACGGTCTTGCAGGTGTCTGTAACGGTGGTGGCGGTGCTTCTGCCATTGTCATCGAAAAGATTGGCGACAACTACAAGTTGTAGACCAACCGGTTCTAGTCAAATGTATACTATAGAACGATCTATTCTAGTACTATAGAACGATCTATTCTAGTAATAAAGTGTTGTTATGTAAGCGCTTATATAAGGCTTTTTTCCCCATCGCCGATTCCTGCACATCCAAACACTCCCATCAAAAAGTATATCAGTTTGATAGAGACAAACTATGCTGCTGCTGGAGTATCTCTGGGCCACGTCGCAGGAGGAACAGTATCTTCACATAGGAAATGTCGAGCTCGCGTCGTTTGTGTTGATTGGACCCGAGCCACGCCGGCTTGTCGACAGCGTCATCGAGTGGTACCAGCCGTTTCTCGACCACTATCTGTGGAACCACTCGATGCCGAGCTTGCAAATACACAACCATAACTCGCTCGAGTACGTGTACGGCCAGCTTGAAGGAGACAGCAACGAGGACCAGAACGTATTCTACCGCCTCATCATCGAATTCACCCACCATCACCCGTGCCATGTCCATTTGTGGCACACCACTGACCGTGAAATCGTCGCCGTGTTGACCAATGGAACGTTGGGCGACGATACGTCGCTCGAGAACCGCGTGTGGGTGACCAATGGCGAGGCTGTTGTCACGAAACTCCATCCTGACGCACCAAAGCATTTGCTGTTGGCCCAGGCGGTGGCGCAGGTACGAAACCACGACTATTCCGACGCCGTCGCCATCAACGACCAGCTCAACCAGATCCCGGGCTGGTCCCTGTATCACTTGGCCGACATCGCCGACATTGCATTGAAGTTGCCGTTGGCGGTGGCGGCGTTGGTATCGAGACAGCCGTGGATCGTGGGCCGAGCTGTTGGCGAGGTCAAGGACAAGCAACGCCAACTTCTAGCCGATGATGCGTGGCCACAAGTAGTGGTGTCGGTGCCGGGCCGTGCTACTATCGATGCCCGGATCGAGGCCATACGATCGGGGACGGATTTCTCCACCATTATGGCTTCGACGCTTATGCATGGAATAAAAGCCATGATCCAACGCCAGTTGTTGCAGTGGGACGATCACCTGGAAGTAATGGCCCCCATAACCAGTAAGCAGGCCTTGCAGCACAAGTTGATCTCGAGCCACCGGTTGGACGCCGAAGTGCCCGACCAAATGCCCCAGCTCGATGCCAACAACCCCCAGCCGAATTCCGATGAGATGGAACGTCTCTGGGGTAAATACTTTCAAGAAGAATCAATCAAGGAAGCCCTTGAAAATGACCTGCTTGGTGAAGAAGATGATGATGATGAGGAGGAGGAAAGGCAAGATTATCCCAACAGCAACGAGATCCTCGAATCGTTGGGGGCACATTTGGGAAAAGACGGCCAGTTTCTGGACTTTGTTGACTTTCTTCGGGAACAGGAAGGCTTTGGCGACGTTGGAGGAACCAACGACGATGCTGAAGTCGGTGGCAGTGCCACGGTTGCCAGTTTCAGCCACTATAACGACGACAGCGACTACCAAAGTGATCTGAGTGAGGAGTGCGTTGTTTATGACGATGAGCCGGCCAAGGCCAAGACCAAGTACGCATACGTATCTGGGCCCGGGTCCGACGGCGATGGGACCGATGACGAACAATATGAGATTAATGACGATGGAGTAGACTATGCAACATACCGGATGGAACAAGTCCTTTCGCTCTTGGAGGCCGACGGCAGCACCAATGCCACGTCGCGGCGGTTGAAGGAAACGCTTGAGAACAAGATAAATAGTAATAAACGTTAGGACGGGATCGAGATGCCGCGTTCACTCAACTGGTGAACAGTCCATATCCAGGTGCGGGCGGCGTAGTCCATGTTGCGGGCGACCTTTGACGGCTCAGCCGTGATGCCCTGGGAAAAGTACTTGCCATTGTCGTGTTCCAACGTGAGTGCCGGGTCGATACAGCACTTGACGGTAGCGTCGGCGGCGTCCTCCGCCGTGATGCCAAAGAGCCAGTTGAAGATGGAGAACCAGCACCAAAACACAATGCCGATGATGGGCAAGCGGGTCAAGTAGGCAAACAAGTTGGTATTCATGACAAACCCCGGATGGACCGCGAGCGACAACACCTTGGGGTTGCGGAGGGCAAGCATCTTGATGAAGTGGATGCACGCGAGCTTGGCGAGGCCGAAGCGGAGCCAAGTAAACAAGAAGTTGGGGATATAGTTGAACGTCGACGCCATGCTGAAGTAGCGGAAGCTCAAGTAGTGGCCGACGGAGCTGAGGTGGATGATGCGGGGCGGGCCCTGGTGGGGGCAGGTATCGGCCGTCTTCTCCAACAACGGGAGGAGTTTGGTGGTGAGGACAAACGGCGACACGTAGTTGGTCTGGAGCTGGATCTCGAAGTTGTCCTGGGTCACGGTGTAGGGAAGGCCCATCAGGCCGGCGTTGTTGATGAGGACGTTGAGGCGGGGCTCCAACGTCGTGAAGGTGTGGACGGCGGCAAGCACCGACAGGAGGTTGCTCAAGTCGATTTCCAAGAAGTAGAGCTCGCCGACAAAGCGGTGGAGGGCTTCGTGGGACGTGTACTGCAGCCGGACGGCGGTGGCGCTGTGTTTCAACTCCTTGATCGACTTGAACCCGCGCGACTTGCTGCGGGCGGCGATGTAGACGACGTAGCCGTGGAGGTAGAGCTGGAGCACGGTGTAGAAGCCAACGCCGCTGTTGCCGCCGGTGATGAGCACGACCCGGCGGTCGGCAGCGGGATTGAGGTACGGAAGCATGGCGCTGCGGGTGTGTTGGTGGTGGTAAAAGTTGGCGATCAATTGGCGGGCGCGAAACGCGCGCACAAAACTTGGCTACAGCGAGCGGCAAGCATAGGCACGGCGGTGTGGGCAGCAACGTGTATTCTATAAAGCCAAGTCGTGGAGGATCTCGGTGTAGATCTGGTCGGGCGTCTTGTTGGTGGTGTCGACCGCGAGACACTCGCCGCCGTGGGCAAGAAGCTCGGCTCCGTGCGGGATCTCCATGATGTCGTACTGCGACTTGACCATGTCGGACTTCATGAAATGGCCCTGGCGGTTCGACACCCGCTTGAGCAACTCGTCGAACGTGGTGTAGAGGAACACGAACCGGAACTCGACGGGTTCGCTGACCCCGGCACGCCCCAGCACCTTGATGTGGTCGCGGTACGCCTGCTTCAACATCGAACACGACACGAACGCCACCTGCGACGCGTTGGCGGCATCAACACTGCGGGCCCCGGCCTCGTGGCTCAACTTCTCCAACCAGCCCCAGCGGTCGTCATCGGTCAACGGCAACCCCTGCGACATTTTGGCGACGTTGGCCTCGGGGTGGAGAGCGTCGCCCTCGATGAACGGACTGCGGTAGTGGGCACTCAAGAGCTCGGCGATCGTGGTCTTGCCGGTACCGGCGGGTCCGCCGACGACCACTACTGTATGTTTCATTGTCATTGAGCAGTGAGTTGTGTTTGATTTAATCTTGTTGACAATCTTGTCGGTAATCTCGTCGGTAAATCTCCGGTTGTTGGCGTCGTCGTCCTACAATCGCGGGTGGGGGACGGTGGTGGGGGCGGGGAGACGCGGCGTGCGTCCACCGAAATCCCGTCCTCTCTTCCTCTCCTCCTCTCCTTCCTCTTCTTCCAGTTGTCGATGCTGAACCTGTTTGAATGGCTGTTTCATTCACACCCGAGAATGGTTTGGCCACGGTGTGTTGCTGGGTTGTGGCATCTTTCCCACCGTTTAGTACCAGTACTGGTTGATGCTGCTGGTATGTTCATTTTTCGCAGCCGTTTTTGTTGGGACGCTTTTGTGGGGGCATTTTGTGGGGGCCGCCGGCGCACGCCAGCTGCAAAATCTCCATCTAATTCTATCTCCATCTATTTACACGTTTCGAGATCATCTCTGGTTGGCCCGCCGTAAGTTGAGCAATTCCTGGCTGATCCGCTTCTCCAAGAGCGACTTGATATCCATGGCACTCTCCTTGTCGACAAAAATCGTCGGCCACCGCTGGCTCAACCATAAAAAGAGCAACACTTGCTTGTGGTTGTCTTCCAAAAGCTGCAACGTCTCGACTATCTCGTGGTCCTGCGCCGTCCGCTTGCGGGTCCGCGATATGACGTCGCCGTGGAGAAACTCAAAGTCAAACACATTGTTGGTAGTACACTCGGTGATGCTCTTGATAAAGCTGAATGCAGTATCGACCACCGACTCCGATGCCGTGATGATGTTGACGGGCGCCAAACTCAACGTCAACTGGTCCTCGATCGAGGTCTTTTTGTACAAGTCATCACGTAGAAAGAGCCGCAACACCTCGTTTCTCGAATCGATGTCGCTGATAAAGTAGTCCTTCATCTTCAACGACGACGTCTCGATCTCAAACTGCCTCAAGATCTCAAACAACGGCGTATCCTTGGAAAACTTGGCCATGTAGTGTTTCCACACGATGTTTGTCGGCCAGAGACACGCCTTCTGCAAACTCTTGTTGGGGGCAGTCATCTGGTCCCGGATAAACTTCAAGTCCTGCGAGTTGAACGTGGTAACAAACCCTTCCAGCTCTCCCTTATCTTGGCTGTATCTGCCTGCTCTTCCGGCAATCTGCTTGGCCGCCGATGTCGAGAGCGAAACCATATCGCTGCCGTTAAACTTCTTGACCGACTGGAAAATGATCCGCTTGATTTTGAGGTTGAGTCCCATTCCTACGGCATCCGATGCCACCAACACGTCGTACTGGCCCGAATTGAACCTATTGGCCTCTTTGGCCCGGATTTCCGGCGGTAACGCACCGTAGATTATTCCTACCCGGAACCTCGTGGTTTTCTCGATCTGGCACTTCAAGTCCAAAATCTTTCTCTTTGAAAACGCAATCAAGCAGTCTCCCTTTCGTAAATTCTTGAGTGACATGAGGGCTTTCTGCTCAACAGTAAGTTTGCCCAACCGTTCGTACTTTTTGACCACCAACTCGTCTCCAGTGACACTACATAGTTTCTTGATCAACGTCACGGCACTTTCTTCTCCGCATAAATGGACTTCCTTGGCCAACACTCCCAACACCGCGTTGGTCCATGCTGCTCCTCGACGGTCATCGGCAATCATTTGGATCTCGTCAATCACACACACGTCCATCTTCTTGTGGAGCGGAATCATCTCGATGGTCCCCGACGAGAGTTCACTCACCTTGCCGAACTTGTCTATTGTCGGTATGACTTCCTCCCCCGTGATGAGGTTGCATTTGATGTCATCGGCGTTGTATCTTTCGTAGATCTCACGGGCCAACAACCGAAGTGGACCGGCGTAGTAGCCCGATTTCGCCTTGGCCAACGTCTGGAGCGAGTTGTAGGTCTTGCCGCTATTGGTAGGCCCCACATGCATGATGATTTTGCGCTTCATCTTCCTGGCCTCGGGGAACCATTCTGCCGGGTTGGAGAAGTCGATCATGGTGCTCTCGGGCTCGGTGGACTTGATTTTCATTTCAATGAACTCCTTGTACAAGAGCTTCAGAAGTATGAGTTCATGGAGCTCGGTGTGGGACCCGAAGCTGTAGAACTCGAGCAACTTGTCTGCATACTCCAGGTGCGGCAACAGCACGAGATGGGGCAAGTTGGATAGGTTGGGGTTGATGAAGTCGACAAGCTTGGGTGCACCATGGTCGAGATGAGAAATGTTTTGTATCTTGCTGCTGAACTGGGCCTCGAGCGCTTGTCTCTCCTTGGTATTGAGCTCATTTAACGAACCAAACTGGGAATCAAACGATCTATCAGCTAACCGCTGGAATAGGTGGGTTAGCGCCGGCTCCAACACCGATTTGACGTGAGGTTTCGGCACCGCCACAGTGGCAAGGCCAGCTGTAAATTCATGCCAAACTCGTTGACGTGTCAACGCCCGGACCGGTCGTATCATTGTCACTATTGGTCGCTATAAATAATGGTGATTTAGGCGCTGCAGATTTGGGTCCAAAATTTTTGAGCTGCGCGACACGTGAGTCTACCCAGATCTCGTCATTCAAGAAATCGTTTGCAATAAGCAGAAAAGTCCCACTGCAGCCCACTCTCCGCTGTAACATCACCACTACCGCCACTGCCGCATGAATGGCTCACAGAAGCTCATCAGTGACCAGAATCACCGGGCGCAATTAGCCGCCCAATTCAACGATTTCTACCTCCGCATCACGGCGCCAGAATGGAGCCAGATAGGCAACTATCGTATTATCCAGGAGATAGGCGAGGGCGCGTTTGGCAAGGTGTACTTGGCCAACCATGTGTTGTTGGACATCAACGTGGTGCTCAAGTGTGGATTGATAGACGACCCCAACATTGTACGAGAAATCTACTACCATAAACAATTGAAACACAAGAACATCGTCAACCTCTATGAAGTGGTCAAGACAGAACACCATCTCTGGCTCGTGCTCGAGTACTGCGAGGGAAGCGAATTGTTCTTTCATATCTACGAGAAGAGACGATTGGAACTCAAGGAGTGCCAGCACCTCTTTTTCCAAATCGCCATGGCCGTCAAGTACGTCCATTCGTTGAACTTATCGCATCGTGACTTGAAGTTGGAAAACATCTTGCTTGCCGACAAGAAGAAGTCAGTGGTCAAACTCACCGACTTTGGGTTTGTTCGTGAATTCAACCCCCGCAACCGCAAGTTCTTACTGACGGTGTGCGGAACCACAGTGTACATGGCTCCCGAGCTCTTGCGCAATGACAAGTACTCGGGCTTCTCAATAGATATCTGGTCTCTCGGAGTGATATTGTACACCATGTTGTACGGCGAGATGCCATTTGACGATGACGACGAATTGAAAACGAAATACCAGATCTTGCATGAAGAACCAAAGTACCGCGACACCATCCCGCCTGACGTCATTGAATTGCTCCAAAGGGTTCTTTCCAAGGACCCAAGTTTGCGTCCCGATATCAATGGCATTCTCAACTCGCCGTTTTTGTTTAATCTTCACAACAGGTATGTAGAGAAGGCGTCAAAGAAGTCACACACCGATGCCGAATCCATCATATCTATCAACCAGCATTATCATCACAACATCCAGCCTTTCCAGTCGAAAATTGAGAAGGAATTGCTCAGACGGTTGGAAAAGTTAAACATCAACGTCGAACAGCTTCAGAAAAGCGTCTATGCCAACGAAATGAATCCCCTCACTGCACTCTACGAATTGCTCTTGACAAGAGAGTTTTCCAAAAAGAAAAAGAAGTACTACCGCAAGATGAAGAAAAAGTACCACCATAAAGCCATGCGATCGCGAAACAAGGTCAAGAGTGTCCTATCGCTTACCGACCTCAGTCCGGGGAACACTTCGGGAAGTCAGCCCTTGGAACGGATCCTTTCGAGCATGAGCATTGGCTCCAACCGCAACACGAGCAATACGAGTAAATCGAATTTACAACGGGTTGGCGACTCGAGAAAATCGTCTGAAGTCGAACAGAAACGGGTCAATTCGGTTCTGTCACGGACTTCGTTGCTCAACAGCACGAGGAAGCCCTCGTCACTAAACAACGCCAATACTTCCGTAAATGATTCGCCGAGGACAGAACGTGATTCAGTTATAGGACCGCCTTTGGAGAAGACGGTTTCATTCTTCACTGACAATCCCAGACGCCTTTCAAACGCTACAGCAACCCCCACGATTCCCGAATCGGGAAAGAGAAAGGGGAAACTCTTGAATAAATTACAATTTTGGAAAAAGAATAAGGATGGCGACGACCATGAAGGTCTCTCCAGCACACATAGTTCTGAGACCCGCAAGTCGATGAACAGCGAAGAAGCAAAATCACGCGAAACCCCAAGCCCTCAACACGTCGAAACCAACGGCAATGCCCAATTGCAGCCGAGTCCCTTGATACTTGTCAATAGAGATAAAGACGTCACCACGTCTTCCATCCCCGAGTCTAAGGAGAAGGACGAACGGCTGGATATATTGGACACACCACCTGCCATCAACGACACCTTGCGCAGTCTGCGGACGAGACCTTCGTCGATGATATCACAAATTAGTCAAATAAGCCACCTCAGTCAGATGTCTACAATGATGTCTGAATCCGAGATGGAGAACCTCGACGAAACAGACACCATGGATGACTACTTTGACGATGATGATGTGTTGTACGAGTCGAGCATCAATGCATCACAAGACTTTAGTCGACAGTCTAACGGGTTGGGCTCTACAACCATGGGAGCATCCACTTCTTCGACCAGCAAGAACCCCAGACCAAAACCATCATATAGACGGACGCTCTCATCGGACATCTCGATCAAATCTTCGTCGACCGCCGCCACGTCTTCGAAACACCAAAAGAAGTTCTCGTTATCGAAGTTCTCCAGTAACTCGTCCGATGATAGCTCGCTTTCCAACACCAATAACTACGTGTCGCCAGTGCCGCTGAAACCAACGCAAGTCCACGACTTGGATGCGGCACTCTCACATATCCAGGCGGCCCGCTCGACGTCTCCTGACTTGAACAAGAACAAACGGTTCAAGAACCCGATTTTTTCGCAGCCAACGGTTCCGTCGCCCAGCAACGGTTCTGCAACCACCGCCGACACAGTTTTCAGGCTTACAGACAGAGATACATATTTCCGGTCGCACTCGCCGCCTGTGCCCAAGAAGTTCAACAAGAACAGCAAGCAAGTCAAGCCGGTCAAGACGGTATTTGAGATCGGATCGGGGGGTCGCGACAGCCCCAAGTCGCCCCCATCGGGCCCACCGACGGCCAAATCCTATGAGCCGGTCATCAATGAAGAAGAGGAAGACGATTATTAGTCGAATTCGACACAATTGTGCTTGTTGTCGCCTCCAAAGGCGGTTTTCCACTCCTTCACAGTTGGATATAAAAGTTGATCTGGAGAGATTTTTTTGGTGTTCCCTGCATATACGCCGTTTTGAAAATTTTTTTTCACGCCGATGAAGAATAATTCAAACTGGACCCAACCACAATATATAACTATAGACAACATGGCCTCCGTTATTGTAGTTGACAACGAGTTAGTTGATTCCGTCAAGGAATATGGACAGATCATCAATGCTGCCAACCAAAACACCGAATTTTCCTCCGGGTTACAAGCATACGTCAAGGACAACAAGATAACCGATAAAGCCCAATTACTCGAATACATCTCCACCAATTCCACCAGCGAATCGTTCAAGAAGTTGTCCGACAGGGAGTTCGAGCCTACCTTCAACTTGTTGATCCATATCACCACCGAGTTGGGCGGATCCGATGCCTTGGCCAACCCACAGTCTCTCCTCTTGAAGGCGTTGATCGAAACCACACCTACGACCCAACCTTCCTTGAGAGACAGAAAATCCATCAAGTCCACCAGTATCTTGTCGATCTTAAACACCATTTTCAACTTATTACCACCATCGTCCAAGAACAGAATCCACATATTGAGCCAGATCTTGAATGTGCTCAAGATCTCCAACATTGACTACTCTGTCATTGAAGCTAGCATTGGTACCAACTTGATTTCGTGGTTGAAGGCAGCCCAGGCTGATGACGCCGAGGTCAGATCCATATTCTGGGACTTTGTCAAGTTGGACACCAAGTACTCCGAACAATCCTTACAATCAATCAAGAACTTCACCAGCGTCTACCAATTGAACAACGCCGAATTGAACGAGTTGGTCGCATTTGCCTTGTCTTCTGAGGTCGTCGACGTCTCCTTCTTGGTTAACAAGAACGTTGCTGCTGCCTTGGTGGCCCACGCCAGCGACGAAAACGTTGCCATGTTCAACAAGTACGTCAACGGCGAATTGGTCACCGTGCCATCGTCGTCGCCACTTCCAGCCGCTCACATCAACTCCAAGTCGAGAATCTTGGCCCTTGCCAAGTTCTTTAGCGAACAGACCACCGCTAACCCAGACAAAATAATCTTCCAATATAGCGAAATACCAGTTGTGGAATCGTCAAGAGAGTTCGAGACCTTGTTGGTGAAGGCCATCAAGTCCGGTGTCATTGAAGGTAAGTTGAACCAGATCACGGAGACCTTCTACTTGACCAGAGTCAACAGACTCATCCTTGCCAACCAAGACAACACGCAACACTGGAACAACGTCAAGAAGGCCTTACAGGACTGGAAGACCTCGTTGACCAACATCAACGAAATCGTCAAGGCTTCTAGAGAAAACATCGTCAACAGTTCTGCGTAATAATGTGTTGTTGATTACACTGTATAATATCTAATTTCATATACGTAACGAGCAGGAAAGATGCAATTGCCGTAACCTTAGTCCTTCTCACCGTCAAGAACAACCAAGAGGCCACCAACTAGGTGCAAAGATCCGCATACAAACACGTCAATCTCGGTGCTGCTGACGAAATCGTTGGCCTTGGTCAAACTCTTGATGAAGTTGACTCCGGTCTCGATGTCATGGAAAATGTGCTTTCTCGAGCTACATTTGTTGGCCAGGTCCAAGTTGGCCCACGTCTGCGCCAATGCCTTCTGGATAGTCAACTTATCCACCAAGTCCTGAGAGGTGTTGAGCGAGATCAAGTCGGAGTTGTACTTGCCATCCGACCAGGTAATGTTGGTGGTGAAAACAACGTGGTCAAACTTGACTCCAGACGACGTCTGTTCGTATAACTTGGTGAGCAAAACATCGGCATTCTCTCTGTTTTGCTGGTTGAAAAGAAGCACCTTCAAGTTCTTGGGAGCATTCTTCTTCTCCTGTTCTTGTTTGTACCAAGTCGAAGCAACATTGATCGATTCAACCGTGTGTGCACCGTCAATGTAGAAGTTGATGTGTTCGAACGTAGGCCTGTTGCGAATGATTTGGCATCTGCCTTCCCAGTTAACTTCGGCCAACCCAGTGGCAAAGCTCTCTGGTAATTCTTCAATCTGTCCAAGCTCGTTGTATCTTGGCAAGTTGGCTGCATCAACCCCTAAACTAGAAAGATGTTCTGATGCCAACTTGACGGCCAAGGCGGCGTTCTGCTTCTGGAACTCGCCGGCTAAGCCCAACTTGGTGTCCAGAGGCAAGGCGTCGTTGGCTACAATCTCAAGCTTGGAGACTTCCAATTCGTTGGCTCTTTCCTTGATGACATCAAGTGCTTGCGGATACTCTATCTGGTCACTGACAATGGCCGGAGCTCCCTTCTTGAAGATCCCGGTCTTGTTCCAGGTGATAGACTCAATGGTGTTTCCAAGCATGAATGTGTGGTCGATTCCCATGCTGGATATCCCTGTAACGGTGGGTTTCTCTATAATGTTGGTGGAATCGTACTGACCTCCGACACCCACCTCGTAAATGGCGGTGTCGACGCCCTCGGACATGAAAACGTGGAAAGAGAGAATGGTCAAGTACTTGAAGTACATTGGTTTCACGGTATCGCTGGGTTGCAACGTAGGGAACTCTTCGGTTGAAGACGTTGTTGTCGACAACTTGTCCCACACTTCAAAAAAGTACTTGGTGAACTTGATCTCGTTGATGGGGGCACCATTGATTCTGATTCGTTCTCTGACGGACTTCAAGTGGGGGGAAGTGAACAACCCAATCTTGTTGATGGAACCGGCCTTGTTGTCTCTGACCAAATGTTGCTTGAGGATTGATTCGGTAAAGGCACACGTCGATCCTTTACCCTTGGTTCCAGTGATGTGGATAAGATTGAGACGGTTGAAGTCGCCGGGAGCGTATCCTAATCTGCGGGTATACTCGTAGACTTCTTTGATGGACAACTCGTTTCTGTTGACGTTGGGACCGAGCTTCTTGATGGCTTCGATCGAGGCAAAGTTGGACTGCAATGTGTTGAGGTAATTGATGGCATCCTTATAGGTTCTGGCAGCAGCGGGGATTCGCATGTCTGGGGATTCGGTAGGCTTCTGTGGTGGCGTCGCCTCTTCTTTAACTGTAGCTCCGGCTACTTTCTCCGATACGCCCTCTAGTATGGACAGACCAACCATGTGTTGCAGTGAATTGATGGTGATACTGAGAGATAGAAAAATTTGTGCGACTGCACCGTAAGCGGGAAAACAGATCAAGTTTGGCGCCAAACTATTTCTGTAAGCGGAAAACGTTCTTGGGGGAGTGGAATGCTGAGAGTTGGAGGCGTGCGATTGTCCAATTGGTGTCTAGCGAAAGGGTGTGTTAACGGAACGTAGCTACATAGACATGGTAAACCATGGAGCCCGAGATAATTGTCTACAACTCTTCACTCAAATCCACCCAGTTTGCGTAGATACAATTGGCTCTAACAACAAGCAAATGTCAATTTACAATTAAAAAACAGTGTAAATACTGCTGGCTTACTTCTCGTGGGTATAGCTCTACTAATGCTTATACATTACTACGGCCACGGGCAGCCGCTAGCGGCAGCTTTCCGAACTCCTCTAGCCGTACACCAGCCGCAAAGTAACGATAATGGTACAAAACTGTAAACTCTGCCAAATCGTAACGAATTTTTGCAACCTGACAGCTGTCTAGATAATAACCTTACTGTTTCTAGGTACTCCTGCCCTAACCAGTTCGTTTCCCTGTTATTCTTACCGTGTTGTATTCGGTTACCCAAGAAACCCCAAATTTATCTGCAGGGAGTGAGTCATTTTGCAAAACAAAGTTACACAAAGAGGGAAAGATTACACAAACCCATTTTCTCCATCGACCAAATCCTCATTAAGCACGCAAGCATCCACAACACTTCCCACCCCACCAGGACTAACTCACCGACTCCAGATAAACCACCATTTATCGCAGCACCTTCTTCCTCCGACGTACCAGAAACTAACCCGCATTGCCAGCTCAACTCCTTCCCCCCTTAATCCAGCGCCGTTAACTTCATTTTATAATATATTTTCCAGTTTCGAGATGAATTTCTACCGTACTTATTAGGCCGGCAGTGTCTTTTATAATTGGTGGATTCTTTAGTTTATTGAGTGTTAGTCTCGTCCTAAAACATCCGGTGTGATCTACGACGTTTGTATTTATAACATTGATTTGTTTCTAGAAGCAGTGAATTTCTGATCAAATCGGTGTTTACCCTCCCCCCCCGGAAAAGTTTCAGTTGTATTACTCATACAGCGTTTTTTGCCCTCCATAATGGTCACGGTTAAGGATATGTATCCCATTAACTCTACAAGTACCCTGGGTTCTCCGCCAAAAGGCGCCCAGGGACCTACTACTGGTCTGACTATACCATCGCACGATTTATTGATGACCCATTTTGGCTCGAATAATTTCAACGGCAACAGCCTTGATATCACTACTACACACGGCCTTGATGATGAGTTTGTCGAAGATATGCCTCTTCTTGTTTCTGACAACGAAGCATTATCCGATGACGATACTTTCTCGACCAAATCGGCCCAGTCGCACCACCTCATGGTGGCTCCAACCAACCACGTCCAACATCAACCCCAGGACGTTACCCAAGTGGCACCCGCGCCCGCTACTTCTACTATACGACCCTCTGTTGCTGCCGAGCAAGTCAGAAGAGCCGTTAAGTTGGCTGACATGAATAGCCAAGTAAGAACCGAATCTCCGTTACAGAACGTTACGAACCGTGTCGAAGTAATCAAGAGAAAGGAACCGTTGTCGGCAGAGAAGTTTCAGTACGAAAGAAACCAACTCATGACGATCGTTGTCAAGTACATTGCCACCAAGATCCACAACTCGTTCCCACCGGAATCGCCGCGGTCCATCAAGCCCAACGAACTTCCTTTGGATAAGTTTCTCTTGTTATTGACTAGCAGATTACAGTTGGGCTTGCCAGTGTTCATGAAAGGTATCATATACTTGTTCAGATACATGGACATTATCTACTTGTTACGTTACCTCAACCAAACCAACAACTTTGTCAACTACAATGCCATGGATTTTGAGTTGAAGAAGTTGGTGATTGGATGTTTCAAATTGGCAATCTTGCGTGAGAAGAAGCTCCAGAGCCCGGCGTCGAAGGCGATGAACGAACATAACTGGGTTACCATCACTGGCTTGCTGAACAAGGAAATCAACACCATCGTTCGTAAGATTGTGTCGAGAATGAATGGCAAACTCAACATTAAAGACGTTGAGGTTCTTCGGTTGAAGTCGGAAATCTTCAGATTTGTCAAGATGGTTACTACTGAGGTTTAGGTTATATAGGTTTATACTCTTCTACACTAGTTAGTTGAGGTTAATATTGTGAATTATGAAATATTGATTGAACAGGCACGCCAATATGGCAGTGGTGTGAGTGATTGGCGCGGGCGATGGGCTTGGTTGTGTGCAGGCAGAATATGTTGTACGTATAAGCTTGTGTGCAGGCAAGCAGTTTTGTCGCTTATACCAAATTAGGACATTTATTGCAGCGGCGTACCGCGGTTAGGGCGCCTGCACAGGCACCTGCACAGGGCACGGTGGCTGGGACAGCACTTTTATCTATTACTGCGGCACCGGTGTGTTCGCAGCCAATCTGTGACTCTTTAAATACGCAACTGATAAAACAGCAACCGTGCTCCGGTACAGGCCCCGTCGTCAACAGGCGAGGATATGTCCCCATGCACGGGGCGGTGGCCTATTAATCTAGTAGTACGGTAGAGAAAACATCGGCGGTACCGCGATTTCGCCGCCGGTACCCCATCAAAAAAACCGGGGACTCCATTGCTTATATCTTACGGTTATCGCAAGCTATGAGTCATCGCGGCCTTTGTGTCACCAGATAACGCAGCGATATGTAGCGAAAAATTGCCGCTAGCGATTACTCATTTTCGGACCGAAGCTTTGACTAATAACGGGGAACTGAAAAATTTTTCGGGCCTATAAATATAGTAGATCCACACTGGAAGAATTTGAAAAAGCCAGTAATTCATCACCATGTCTGTTAATTCTAATCCCTATGGGCCAAACCCGTCTGACTTCTTGTCCAACGTTAACAAGTTCGAGCTTATCGAGTCCACCTTGAGAGAAGGTGAGCAGTTTGCCAACGCCTTCTTCACCACGGAGAAGAAGATTGAAATCGCCAAGGCCTTGGACGACTTTGGGGTTGACTACATCGAATTGACGTCGCCAGTGGCTTCCGACCAGTCCAGAAAGGACTGTGAGGCCATCTGTAAGTTGGGGTTGAAGGCCAAGATCTTGACCCACATCAGATGTCACATGGACGACGCCAGAGTCGCCGTTGAAACGGGGGTTGACGGTGTCGATGTCGTCATTGGTACGTCGCAATTCTTGAGACAATACTCCCACGGTAAGGACATGAACTACATTGCCCAGAGTGCCGTTGAAGTCATTGAATACGTCAAGTCCAAGGGTATCGAAATCAGATTCTCGTCGGAAGACTCGTTCAGATCCGACATTGTCGATTTGCTCAACATCTACAAGACCGTCGACAAGATCGGGGTCAACAGAGTCGGTATTGCTGACACCGTGGGGTGTGCCAACCCCAGACAAGTGTATGAGTTGGTCAAGACGTTGAGATCCGTCGTCAAGTGTGACATTGAGTGTCACTTCCACAACGACACGGGGTGTGCCATTGCCAACGCCTACACCGCCTTGGAGGCCGGTGCCAAGTTGATCGATGTGTCTGTGTTGGGTATTGGTGAAAGAAACGGGATCACTCCCTTGGGAGCTTTGATGGCCAGAATGATCACGGCCGACAGAGACTACGTGTTGTCCAAGTACAAGGTTCACAAGTTGAGAGACTTGGAGAACTTGGTTGCCGACGCGGTGCAAGTGAATATTCCATTCAACAACCCTATCACCGGGTTCTGTGCCTTCACCCACAAGGCCGGTATCCACGCCAAGGCCATCTTGGCCAACCCTTCAACCTACGAAATCTTGAACCCTGCCGATTTCGGGTTGACGAGATACATCCACTTTGCCAACCGGTTGACTGGTTGGAACGCTATCAAGTCGAGAGTCGACCAGTTGAAGATACATTTGACCGACGAACAGTGTAAGGAAGTCACCGCCAAGATCAAGTTGTTGGGAGACGTCAGACCGTTGAACATCGACGATGTGGATTCCATCATCAAGGACTTCCACGCCGACTTGGGCACGCCCATGATCGCTCCCCACACCAATGGTGACGTTGACATCAGTGAGGAACCGCTCTCCAAGAAACAAAAGTCCGAATAATTAATATTATGACGCTTCCTTGTTGATCTATTCAGATTTTTTGTTTCTCCATTTTTACGCTCCATGTTTGCTTCTTTTATATCGTTACTACTTATAGCATAGGAAGTAGTTTATTTCCAGTCGGAAATCGGGTCATGACATTAGTTAAAAGTTAATACAATGTATTTATTACTCAAGCGTAGAGTTGTTGAGTTGTTGGTGATTGAACCGTGGGTTACAGTGGCAGCTCACATGTGCCGCCGTGTATATCCGGCGGGTCGCCCGAGTGCACCCCGCATTTTTTTCGGCTTTCGGTATAAAGACTCGAGCATGCTGTCAAAACGATGGGGAAATTTATACCACGTACAACTACGATGCTTCCTACTACTCAATCCGGCTACGGCTACGTCGACGGCGAATCCCTGATCCAGACGTTTGTGGATCTCCCTGTGCCCCAGCCCAAGGAGGGCGAGGTGCTCCTCAAGATCGAGGCCGCTGGGTTGTGTATGAGCGACCCCCACCTCTTGGTCGCCGGTCCCATGATCAATCCCTACACCGACACGGCGCCCGAACGCTTTGTTATGGGCCACGAGATTGCCGGCCTGGTTGCCGCCGTGGGACCCAACTTGGCCCATGGAGACTTGTACCAGGTCGGCGGCCGTTTCGCCGTCACCATCGCCGTCCCCTGTACCGTGTGCTACAGCTGTAGGGTCGGCAAGGACAACAGTTGTGAGCGGAGCCACCAGGCCTACGGCTTGAACAAGGACGGCGGGTTCCAGCAGTACCTTTTGATCCGCAACTTGAACACATTGTTGCCCATCCCTGACAACGTCTCGTACGCCGCTGCTGCCGTCACCACCGACTCGGTGTTGACTCCGTTCCACTGTATCGAAAAGGTCAAGGCCGACTTGACCCCCACCACCAAAGTTGCCGTGTTTGGGTTGGGCGGCTTGGGCCTCAATGCCATCCAGATCTTGAAGAACTACGGTGTCCACATTGTCGCCGTTGATGTCAAGGAAGAATTGCGTGATATCGCCCTTAAGCTCGGGGCCAACGAGTTCTACACCGATCTCGACGACTCTGACCATGAGCCCGAGTCGTTCCCCGTGGTGTTTGACTTTGTCGGCATCCAGCCTACGAGTGACGGTTGCCAGGCGTTCGTGGCTCCCCAGGGTAAGTACATGATTGTTGGCTTGGGCAGGTCGAAAGTGGTGCTCCAGAACTACCACCTTGCCAGAAGAGAGGTCCTGGTGATCTTCTCGTTTGGAGGCACGTCGGCCGAACAGATTGAGTGCATGAAGTGGGTCTCGTTGGGCAAAATCACCCCGCTCCTCAGCGAGGTCGACTTCAAGAAGCTTCCTGAGTACTTGGAAAAGCTCGAAAAGGGCAAGATCCAAGGACGCGTGGTTTTCAGACCATGCAAGCTTTAGTAGTAACCCAGTGAGTTTACAGTGATGATTTTTCCAAGTATACCAGTAGTTTTCCCGAGTTTCTATTCGTCGAGCCCTCGACACATAAATCGGCCTTCGGTCGACATTAGTGTAGTTGCAAAAACGTGCACGTGACTTTTTTTCTCCCATCAATTTCGAGATCGGTCTTACGAGAACACGCCGAAACACATCAATCAGTACCCACCATGGCTAAAAAGGGCGGAGAAAACACCAAGAAAGCTGCCGGCAATGCCAAGAAGGCCGACAACGCCAGCAAGAAGAAACAGGTCGAAGAGGCCCAGATAGAGGCCGAAGAGGGCTCGAAGTGGGACCAAGGTTCGAAGAAGGGCAACAAGAAGAAGGAAGACGAACAATTCAAAAAGGAAGAGGCTGCACGTAAGAAGGCCGAAAGAGACTTGCTTTTACAGGCCGAGGAAGCCGCTTTGCCCACCAAGCCATTGAAGGCCAAACAAAGAGGTGCCGACAAGGTTGCTTCGCGGAGAGCCGGCAAGATCGACGACTTTTTGGACTTCAACAGCGACACTCCCGAGTTGAGTGCCAGCGGTATCGACGGTGCATTGGAAGCATTGTCGTTGACGGGCAGAGACGGCGGTGTTGCCACCAAGGACATCGACAAGCATCCCGAAAGAAGAGTCAAGGCTGCGTACGCCGCCTACGAGGCCAGAAGAATTCCCGAAATCAAGCAGGAACATCCCGGCTTGAGACAACAACAGGTGAAGAACATGGTGTTCAAGGAGTTCCAGAAGTCCGCAGAAAACCCAATGAACCAGGACACCAATGTTGCCTACAACGCCACGCGTTCTGATGTCGACCTGAAGAAGCACGACGTCCGTGCCTCGAGAGAACAGCGGTTTGCTTAGTTTAGTTAATGGTTATAGCTAGCGCCATGTTTGTGCCACAAAAAATCTCCCTAGGGCCGTGCGCGCCCTCGCGCGCCCACCACCACCGTGTCTGGGTTCGTACGATGGGGGCGTGCGCCGCCCGAAAAAATTAAGTTGCAACTTTCTCAAAGTATAAATACACCCAAAAATCACCAAATGAGATGGTGCTTACCATCGAACAGACGTGATACACGCGACGCAAATTTTGGATTTCCTCCGTACACTTACAGATAGTTGCAATATACCTATATTCTTTTCCTGATCGCAACTATATTTTGCCCCACATTCTCCTTAGCAAAAACTCACAGACTCGTATACGTACGCGATCCACCACATGAAATTATAGAATGTCCCGATTAGATAGATTGGTAGTGTTACTAGAGACGGGGTCCACCCCGTTCATCAGAAACACCGCGGCAGATCAATTGTCCGATCTCGCCAAGGGTCATCCAGAAGAAATCATCAGCCTATTGGGTAGAGTCTACCCTTATCTCAAATCAAACAAATGGGAAACCAGAATCGCCGCCGCAAGAGCATTTGGCGGTATTGTCAACCATGCCGACCTCTGGGATCCAAACTCGGACGATTTTATAAAGAAGGAACAGCAAGCTGAAGACTTTATCAAAAAGGAAAAACAGTTTGAAAGCGATATCAAGCAAGAAACGACCGATGACATCAAGGTCAAGGACGAACCTGACACCGACGACCAGCTCAAAATAGAGCAGGACGAAGAATTGAAAAAAATGGACGATAACCTCCTAAACCTCGTCACTTTTGAATCTTTCAGCTTGAACGAACTCTTGAAGAGCGGTAAACGCTTGCTTGCATCGAGATCGGACGAAGACGCCCAGATCGAATCCAACATAGATGAAAACTCCTTGATAGGTAAGTTGAAGAAACATAAGGCGGCCATAACAAACGGCTCCGAAGAGACTCCAGACGCCGAAATGGTCGATTCCAGCGTGTCACCATCATCGACGCCACCCATAAAACTGGAACCAAATTTGGACGAATCGGCCAAAGATGATGCATCTCAGCGCCCTGGTGCTCCAGCCAAAGCCATGTCGAGTGCCAGGTTGAAGGCCATGCAGAAAAGACGAGCCAAGGTCAACGCAAAAACCAGCGCAAACAGAATCAGACCCGTCGACATTTCACAAAGCTCCATTTCCAGACAATTAGTTGAAAATGGTGAGGACGGCAACGTCGATCCAGCCTCTAACGAACCCCAATTTGATGTGACTTCTCAACAAGGTGGCGAGAAGTTGGTTGTCGAAACAAAGGCTCCCGAATTATCTCCATTGTTGTCCCAACACGCCAAAATTGCTGGCTTAGTGTGGCAGTTCCAAGGGGTATACGAATTCTTGTTGACCGACTTATTCGATGACAAATGGGAAATAAGACACGGTGCCGCCTTGGGTTTACGTGAATTAATCAAAAAACACGGTAAGGGTGTTGGAAGAGTCATGAAAAAATCCATACAAGATAATGATGTCAATAACGCGGCCAGCTTGGAAGATTTGGCCGTGCGATTGTGTACGTTGTTCTCCCTCGACAGATTTGGAGATTATGTTTCCGATACTGTTGTTGCACCCGTGAGAGAATCTGGAGCCCAGACCTTAGCTGCATTGTTGATTCATTTGGATGATGTTGTGGTTTTGAAAACTTTTGACTGTTTAAACAAATTGGTGTTACAAGAAGATTTACTAGTCAAATGCTGGGAAGCAAAACACGGTGGTATGTTGGGTGTCAGATACTTCGTCAGTGTCAGAACAGATGTGTTGTTAAAAACTCCCCATTTGCTTGACCTGGTCGTTAATATGGTTCTTCATGGATTGAAAGAAAGTGATGACGACGTTCAGGCAGTGGCCGCTCTCACATTAGCCCCCATTGCTTCCGAATTCGTTGTGACCAAGCAAAACTTGATCCACACCTTATTAAACGTCATTTGGGATTGTTTGGTCAATTTGAGAGATGATTTATCTGCATCCATCGGTTCAGTTATGGACTTGTTGGCAAAATTATGTACCCATACTCAAGTCATTGATATCATGCAAAAGGATGCCGTCGAAAACGACGAAAACTCTTTTGGAAATTTGGTTCCAAGACTTTTCCCATTCTTAAGACATTCCATCACCAATGTTAGAAAAGCAGTTTTGAGAACCATCATTGAGTTCTTGTCGATCAAGGATCCAAACACAAAAAGTTGGATAAACTCAAAGACTTTAAGGTTAATATTCCAAAACTTATTAGTTGAACAAAACCAGGACGTTCTCAAATTATCTGCTGAAGTCTATGAAAGATTGTTACTCGAAATTGCAAATCACAAGGAATTGTTCCCATCCATGGATGAAATATTTGGAACTCACTTCCAGCCACTTTTAGCATTGTTAATGACTCCAATTGGTATTGCTAGACATAACTACCAGATGAATACCAGTTTAATCATCAGACCCTCTGGCCACAATCTTGGACCAATAGACAACTTGGATCCCGAAGATAGAAAGGGACGCAAGAGAAAGAATGAACAGCCAGAAAGTGACATTCCTACTGGTGACGAATTGAGAATCAACATCGATGCACCAATGTTTAAAGGTGATGTAATGTTGGTTGGATATGATAGATTCATTGCCACTAGAAGTGCTGCCGCTCATGCTTTTGGTAGCACCTTGTCTTACATCTCCAATGAGGACATCTTATTGGTTGTTTTTGAATCAATGTTAGCTTCGTTAAATTCAGCCCATGCCACGCAACGATTATTTTCTGCCTTGATTATTCAGGAGTATGCAAATGCCAGAAAGCTGAGAGATTTACTGTTATCTGCTAAGGCCATTGAATTGTTCAGTGAACCAATTTTGGATACATTGCAAGAGCCAGAAAAACTTGTTTTCTTTAGAGAATTGGTTCCTACATTGAAGTCGGTAAGAACATCGTGTTTGCAATTGTTTGACGTGTTCATTACTCATGCAAAGCTTTCTCCAACGAAGGTACCACAGTTACCTGTGGTTGTTCAAGGTGAAGCAGAGGCTGGCCCAGGAGCATTCAGTATTGACAATGCTGAAAAGATTGTGGGCGACACTTTTGATAAGTTGAAGAAGCATTTATCTGCAACTTACAGAATGTCTGCTAATCAAGCATTGGAAGATGCTAAGCACCGTATTGTCATTGCTATTGATGAAGCTCGTACCGCCAGAGTTCATAGGGCGACCGGAATACTATCCGCCTATGCTGCATCTATCCTTGCTTTGACCGGAATCCCAAAGAAACTTAACCCTATCATTAGATCGCTTATGGATAGTGTAAAGCAGGAAGAAACCCTTATCTTGCAAGAGAAATCGGCTATAGCTGTGGCTCATTTGATCAAGGAATTGAATCATGTTTCCAAAAAGGGCGCTGCTGATAAGATTATTAAAAACTTGTGTGCATTTTTATGTGTTGATACTTCTGAAGTTCCAGAGTTCCACCATAATGTTAAATTCACTGATAATATTTTATCATTGAGAAAAGAAGAAGCCAAAACTGATCCAGCCGATATTGCAGCTCACGAAAAGGCTGTACATGAGGCCAGAATCAAGCGTAAGGGGGCCATTTTATCGTTGGAAGCTCTTTTGGATATCTATAACGAAGATTTATTCAAGGATGTACCGAAATTGAAGGAAATCATGCTTGAACCATTGAAGTTGTTGGAAAAGTCTTCAACAGATGAGGTTGTCAAGGATGAATTGAAGGGCCAGAGCATTATTGATGCATTAGGTGTACTTCGTGCATTGCTTCCAAAGCTTAACAAGTCATTGTTGGGTGAAATAACCGACCAATTGACCGTTCTTCTCCCCGGGTTGAGTTCTGTCTATTCTATATTCAGATATTCCACTGCCAAGTGTATTGCAACCATTTGTCTGGTGGCACCTACTAAAGCATTTACTTTCTTTGTGAAATCTGTTTTGCCTATGTTGAACAATGCTGGTTCATCCAAGGAAAGACAAGGTGCCATTGAAACCATATATCACATTTCCACAACCATGGGATCAGAGATTTTGCCCTACATTGTGTTTTTGATTGTGCCAGTGTTGGGTAGAATGAGTGATTCTGATCACGACGTTCGTGTTCTCGCTACTACTACGTTTGCTGGTATCATCAAATTGGTTCCTTTGGAAGCTGGTATTCCCGACCCTGAAGACATGCCTCAGGAATTGTTGGAGGGAAGAGACAGAGAAAGAGACTTCATTCAGCAAATGATGGATCCTACCAAGATTAAGCCGTTTGACTTACCGGTTACAATTAAGGCTACATTGCGTAAGTATCAACAAGAAGGTGTCAACTGGCTTGCTTTCTTGAACAAGTACCATTTGCACGGTATTTTGTGTGATGATATGGGTCTCGGTAAGACTTTGCAGACCATCTGCATTGTTTCTTCTGATCATTACATCAGACAAGAAAAGTTCAAGGAAACCGAATCTTCCGAGTTTAGAAAGTTGCCAACATTGATCATCTGTCCTCCATCGTTGACAGGACACTGGGAACAGGAAATCAACCAATACGCGCCATTTTTGAAGGTGTTAGTTTATGCCGGTGGCCCAAGTGTTAGAGCTGCACTCAGACAACAGATTCCCGATGTGGATGTCGTTGTGACCTCCTACGATGTTTCTCGTAATGATGTCGAACATATCACGACTTTCGACTACAATTACTGTGTGTTGGACGAGGGTCACATCATCAAGAATGCTGCCTCGAAGCTTACCAAATCAGTGAAGCGCGTCAGAGCTGAGCATAGGTTGATCTTGTCCGGTACGCCTATTCAAAACAATGTGTTGGAATTATGGTCGTTATTTGACTTTTTGATGCCCGGATTTTTGGGTACTGAAAAGATCTTTCATGAAAAATTTGCCAAACCAATTGCTGCCAGCAGAAACTCCAAGACTTCTTCGAAGGAGCAAGAAGCTGGTGCGTTGGCTTTGGAGTCGTTGCATAAGCAAGTGTTACCATTTATGTTGCGTCGTCTTAAGGAAGACGTTTTATCGGACTTGCCACCCAAAATCATCCAAGATTACTACTGTGAATTGAGTGATTTGCAGAAGAAGTTGTACAAGGACTGTGCCAAGAAGCAAAAGACTGCCGTCTCGGAAGAAATTGGTAAAGGTGGAGAGGAGGTCGTCACCGAATCAAAGACACATGTTTTCCAGGCGTTGCAGTACATGAGAAAGTTATGTAACCATCCTGCGTTAGTGTTATCGGTCGACCACCCCCAATACACTGCTATTACGCAGCAATTGCAGCAGCAAAAGTCCGACATCAGAAGCATTGAGCATTCGCCCAAGTTGTTGTCGTTGAAGACGTTGTTATTGGAGTGTGGTATCGGTGTCACCGACAGCGACTATTCCAGTGCCAAGTATAAGCAGAAACAGAAGCAGCAACAAATGATCTCGGCCGAGGGAGTCATTTCCGAGCATCGTGCGTTGATTTTTTGTCAGTTGAAGGATATGTTGGATATTGTCGAGAACGAGTTGTTGAAGAAGTACTTGCCGTCGGTCACCTATATGAGATTGGACGGTAGTACTGATCCTCGTGATAGACAATCGATTGTGCGGAAGTTTAACGAAGATCCGTCGATTGACGTGCTTCTCTTGACGACCAAGGTCGGGGGGTTGGGGCTCAATTTGACGGGTGCCGATACGGTGATTTTTGTCGAACACGACTGGAACCCCATGAACGATTTGCAGGCCATGGACCGGGCCCATCGTCTTGGACAGAAGAAAGTAGTCAATGTGTACCGGTTGATCACCAAAGATACCTTGGAGGAAAAGATCATGGGGTTGCAAAAGTTCAAAATGAACATTGCTTCGACCATTGTCAACCAGCAGAACGCCGGGTTATCGTCGATGGACACCAACCAATTGTTGGATCTCTTTGACGTCGACGAGAGTGCAGCCAAGATTGTCGAAGAACCCGACAACGACGACAGGAGAGAACGTAACGTGCCAGAAGACGTCGCGGGAGGACTTACAGGTAAGGCCGCCGGGGCCGTCGGCGAGTTGGCCGACTTATGGGACGAGTCCCAATACGAGGACGAATACAACCTCGACAACTTCATCAAGACCTTGAAGTAGTAACAGTAAGTAATCGTATAGAAAAATATGTATACTAGTTGTACCTTTGCCCAATGGAGGTGGTCTTTGTGTAACTTGATTTTGATTTTTTCAAAACCCATGTTGGTAAACCCATCTCATCACGCCAAACTCCACAACACGATAATGGCGAAGGACAACAAGCTTGTTGAGCTCGAGCAGGACGCCGAGTCTTCGTTTCCGTTCTTGGCATCTGACGAGAAGTCGGCGACGCTCCGCAGCGCCGAGCAGTTGGATGCGCAAGCGACATCGCCATCGCCCGCGGCCCAGCCCAAGAAGTGGGTTCATTTCATCGCCGGCGGCGTGGGCGGCATGGTTGGTGCCGTGGTGACGGCTCCGTTGGACATCGTCAAGACACGCTTGCAGTCAGACGCCTACCATGCCATGTACAACAAGTCGCCCAAGTCGACCAATCCGTTCATCAAGACGGCGCAGCATCTCAAGGAAACCATCCTGGTGATCCGTGAATTGCGGGTCACCGAAGGCTCCCGGGCGTTGTTCAAGGGCTTGGGGCCCAACTTGGTCGGAGTGATACCAGCACGGTCTATTAATTTCTTTACGTACGGTTCTACTAAGGACATTCTCACCTCGAACTTTACCAACGGCGAGGAAGCCACCTGGATCCACTTGGTGTCGGGTATCAACGCCGGGTTCGTCACCTCCACCGCCACCAACCCCATCTGGTTGATCAAGACGCGATTGCAGTTGGACAAGACCAAGGGCAAGCATTACAAGAACTCGTGGGACTGTCTCAAGCAGGTCGTGAGAAAGGAAGGCGTCACCGCCTTGTACAAGGGGTTGAGTGCGTCGTACTTGGGCGGGGCAGAGTCGACGTTGCAGTGGGTGTTGTACGAACAGATGAGGATATTCATCAACAAGCGGTCGTTGGAGATCCACGGCCACAACCCCACCAACAAGACGACGAAGGATTATATTCTCGAGTGGTCGGCGAGATCGGGGGCTGCCGGCGCCGCCAAGTTCATTGCATCGTTGATCACGTATCCCCATGAGGTTGTGAGAACAAGGTTGAGGCAGGCGCCGTTGGCGGCCACGGGCAAGCCCAAGTATACCGGGTTGATCCAGTGTTTCAAGCTCGTGATCAAGGAAGAAGGGTTGGTGAGTATGTACGGGGGGTTGACGCCCCATTTGTTGAGAACCGTTCCAAACTCCATCGTGATGTTTGGCACCTGGGAATTGGTGGTGCGGTTGTTGTCGTGAAGCGACGGACGGACGGGGGGTGAAGGCCATGTATAGATGCTTGTAAATAGTGTAATTTATGCGTCACAAGAACGCTCGACCTTGGCTTTCTTGTAGGGATTCCGTCTGATGACGGTGGGCGTCATGGTTGCTGCCTGTGCCGTGATGGTGTCGACAGTCGGCTTGTTGATGTTGTGGACCTGTTTGTAGAACTTGGGCGGCGGGCCCGATGGTAGCACGACGTCCCATTGTGCTAGCACGGGGTCTGGTGGACACCTGGTGGTATGTTTCAACGGTACGGTCAAGTTGGCACCACCCAGCGGTACCTTTCCCAACGGATTCAACTCGGGGTTGAAGTAGACCGACCGCGATCCCCAGAGCTTGGTGGCGGCGGCCTGTTTACGTTCGCTCTCGTGCTTGGCCTCCTCCAACAACGCCGTGACCTTTTCGTGGTGGAGCTTGTTCTTCTCAATGAAGTCCCAGTCCTGTTTCAACCGTTCGAGGTGGACGGTATCGCGGTCAGACCTGGTGGCATCGTTCTCCAAGCGCTGGATCCGGCGGTACAACCGGACGGGATCGACGTGCTGGAGCTTCTCGGTCTGGTGCTGCTGCTTCTGCCTGGTCTGGACCTTCTGTTGCTGCTTGCGTTCGTTTTTCCGCAACTCCGAGCTCAAGCTCCACGTACCTTTGATCATGTCTCGTAGTGTCGTGGGGGAAGAAGATGAGTTTTGAAGTCGCGGCGCGAAATGATAAATCTCCATCACCAAAACTACCGCCAACAATGGACACCCAGGTGCCTGCCGACTCGCTCGAGTCCATACGTAACCGGTTGAACCAGGTGCATCTCTCGTTGCGGAAGCTTGCCGAGCAGGTCAACCACCATAACCGCCACCCGGGCAAGGTCAAGCTCCCGTCGTACGCGCACTTCCAGAACCAGTTCCAGGTGTTGATCACCCAGCTCTACTCGATAGCACAGAACTTGGCGGCCAATGAAGATATCTTGAAACACTCCAACGCGTACCCCATTCCCAGTTTCCCCACCACCCAGCAGGAGGGCTTGGTGACGACGTTGTTGCGGAAGAAAGCGTTGCCCGATGTCGACGAGTGGATCGCGAGCGTCGACGGCGCCAACAACGCCACCAACCTCCAGAAAGACGATTTGTTTGCCCAGTGGTGCTTTGCCAAGGTCCAGGAGCTCCGGGACGAGTTCCAGTTCTACGGCTTCCACACCGTCCAGGAGTTGGACCACATGGAGACCCCCGAGGGCAAGCACGAGCTCGAGGTCAAGAAGAAACAGGAATCGGACAAGGACGAGGATTCCCTCAAGATCACCGCCGGCGGCAGCACCCCACTCACCCCGAACCAGGTGCAGAAGTTCATGTATCAAGGAGTTATCTAGACGTGTGTATGTGTATATATAATAGTAATAGTAGTAGGGGTATTCGCTTAGTCTTCTATGTCGTAATAGGCGTTGTAAAAATACAAGAGGGAGAACACAAAGAACGCAATGGCGCCTCCCAAGGTGACGTTTCTCATCGAGATCTTCTTGGCCAACAACTTGCCCCCGATACACGCAGCAGCGGTGCAGACAAAGTGGCCGACGATGGCGCCGATAATGACGACCCAGTAGTCGGAGCCGGCAGCCATGGCAATGGTGGCGATCTGGGAACGGTCACCCCATTCGCCCAAGAACGTCATGACAAACACCTGGATCCACACGGGCAGCAACACGAACGACGCAAGGTCGGTGACCTGGTCGCCCAATTCCTGGTACCACGGCTGTTGTTGGGCGTCGTGGGTCGCAGACATGCCCGACTCCATGGCGTGCAATCTGTCGTTGTTCTTGGACGACTCGATCTCCTGTTCGACCTCGGCCAACTCGTCCTCGACCCCCATTTCCTTCGACATGGCCAAGCCTTCGTTCAACAACTTGACGCCAAACACGACAAACAAGAGCAGGGCCAAAAACTGGGTGACTCTGCGGGAGATCAACGTGGGCAACGCGTGTCCCACGATCCCCGAGAGCACCGTCATGATGGCCAACGACACGAACGCCGACGAGAACACCACCCATCGCGAGTGTCTCATGGCCATCAAGGCCGCGATCAAAAACGTCTTGTCGCCAATCTCCGACACCACAATCATCGACACCGACATGATGAACGAGTCGTACGACCGCGGGGTGTCGTCGGAATCGGGCACTTCGATGGCCAACGCCGACGGCTCATCGAGGTTGGGCACGGCCAACGGGGCGGCGGCGTCGCCGGTTGCGGCCACGGCGGATGCCACGGACGCGGCAGAAATAACAAGCAAGAGAGTGGACAACTTAGTGGGGCGGAACATCGCGTGTTGACGGCTGGATCCACACAATTCTCTCGTGGTGTAGTGGTGAATCGGAGACAATCGATGGTTTTTTTCAACTTATACCATCGACGCGAACTCCGAGCGGCGTGCACATAGAAAGGACACATCACGGGCCGGGTTACGTCATCTGCCACCAGGGTGTTGTCGTTGGCCGGTGGAGCCACTTGGGAGTGGGCTCGGCATCCGGCGTTGTGTGGACGCGGTGCTGGTTCGGGAGTGGCTTGTTTGTTTACAATTAGGCGGCGGTCTATTTTGGTGGATCGGGCCGCGTTTGTCGACGCTCGGGACCCACGCTAAGCGACGGCCGTTGTTTCTAGGCACTGGCGAAGCATTGTCTAAGCCCGGTGGCTTATCGTGAGCAAAATACAGCGGAAATTGTTATTGTTGAGTAGCTTCTATACGTGGTGTGTTTGAGCAGAAATATGAGGACGAACTAGCTTAGTGGGCCGGGCCCCGTCTCGACTCTACAATAAGGCGACCCCGATGGCGCCCAAGGCGACACCAACAGGTGCGGCAAACGTCCTGGCGCCACCCTTGGATGAAGAGGCGCTGGTGGTGGAACTGCTGGAACTGCTGGAACTGCCACTGGAACTGCCACTGGAACTGCCACTGTGACTGCCACTGGAACTGCCACTGTGACTGCCACTGGAACTGCCACTGTTTCCACTGTTTCTACTGTGACTTCCACTACCGGTCGTTGTACCGTGAGATTCGCTTGACAGCGCCGATTCCAGCTCGCCAGAAGCACTGGGGATCGATTCGACAACACCAGAAGTCACCGAGGCCGACGTTTGGCCATGACCATGTTTGGATTCGGACGAAACCGACAAGTACGACTCCACCAGCTCTTGGATATCGAAGGCATAGTCAAAATCGGAAAAACTGGAGTAATCGACCAGGAATCCAGAGATTTCTTCAAAGCCAGCGGTCTGGTATACCAGGACTAAAGAAGCGGCGGCCTTAATCCAGCTAGACTTTGTTGTTTCGTCTGACGTTGACCACCAGTCATTACCAAGGTAATAATCGAGAAGATACGACGCATCTTCAGCGTCTCCAGCACGGACGGTGGCGAGTAAGCCCAAAACAATCAAGAATCTCATGGTGTTGGGGGAAGATTAAGTGTTGCGGACCAATTTTCTTTGGTATCGCAAGTGAGGCGGAATCCATCAAACCCCCGCTGAAATCGTCCAGAACTCGACAAAAATACTCTAACCAAAGAATATGCGTACGTTCTGCTTGCTTTAACCCCTCGGACATTTGAGCTTCACAATGCCAGAGCTTTGTACGTTTACAATTGCAATCATCGTCGCCAATGCTCAGAGATAAGCGTGGTTATGGACATTGAAAATAGTATGCACTTTCCAAGTCTACTGCTGATTGGCATTTATGTATTTCGATATACTCGCATTGAAACCTCCGGTAACGCGATGTCGATGGGACAAAGAACTGAATTGGGTTGGATAGTGGGTCTACAACAAGGCGACACCAATGGCGGCCAAGGCTACGCCCATGGGCACCGCAAATGGCCTGGCACCGCCGCTGATGGGCCTGCCACTGCTGCTTGCACTATTGGTCGTTGTACTGTGAGATTCGCTTGACAGGGCCGATTCCAGCTCGCCAGAAGCAGCGGGAATCGATTCGACAACGCCAGAAGTTACCGAGGCTGAAGTTTGGCCATGATGATGCTTGGATTCGGACGAAACTGAATAGATTGACTCCAACAGCTTTCCGATTTCGTCGGCATAATTAATGTTGGCAAGACTGGTGTAGTTGATCAGGAACCCCGAGATGTTTTCGAAGCCAGCGGTCTTGAATCCCAGAACTAGAGTGGAAGCCATTTTAAGCCAGCTGGACTTGGTTGCTTCGTTTGACACTGTCGGCCAGTTGATACCAATTAAAAAATCAAGAAGATACGACGCATCTTCGGCATCTCCAGCACGGACGGTGGCAAGTAAGCCCAAGAGAATCAAGTACATCATGGTGATGGTGGAGGTTTTTTTGTTGAGGCTACTTTGATTATTAGTACCATTTCCCTGTCAAAAGCAACTGAAATTCGTCACCACTGTCAAACCAATCAAATCATCCTACCCCTCAAGCAGGTGCCAAAAAGTAGTTTTAACAAATTTCTTAGCGTGAACGTGTCTGTATTGCTAGCATCAACCTATTTATGATGCCTATGTCTCTACCCCCAGCTCTATTCTGTACTTCATCTTTTTATTAAATATGATATATGCAAGACCATTACTGGTTAATCTACAAAAGCAACTGCCTCTCTAGTGGTGAGCAGCAGGCAATGGGTTATCAATGACAACACCTTCCTTGACCTTACCGCCTTCGACCCAGCCACCGTAGGAAATGGTTTCGTTTTGTCTCTTGAATTCGTTAATTCTGTCCACCATGACTGGTCTGAAAGACTTGATCAAACCTTGGATTGGCCATGCGGCAGCATCACCCAAGGCACAGATGGTGTGGCCCTCGACTTCCTTGGTCAATTCGAAAATCATGTCGATTTCCTTTTCGGTAGCTTGACCCTTGACAAATCTGTCCATCATTCTAGCCAACCAGGTGGTACCTTCACGGCATGGAGTACATTGGCCACACGATTCGTGCTTGTAGAAAGCACTGAATCTTTGAATGGCTCTGATTATATCTGTTTGTTTGTTCATGACAATGACGGCAGCGGTACCCAAACCGGAACCGACATCTCTTAAAGCATCGTAGTCCATCAAAATGTTGTCACAGACGTCCTTAGGCATGACAGGGACCGAACAACCACCAGGAATGACTCCCAATAAGTTGTCCCAACCACCCTTGACACCACCACAGTGCTTTTCCAAAAGCTCCTTCAATGGAATGGACATTTCTTCTTCAACGGTACATGGTTCGTTGACGTGACCAGAGATACAGAACAACTTGACACCGGCGTTTCTTTCACGGCCAAAGCCAGCGAACCAGTCACCACCTCTTCTCAAGATGGTTGGAGCAACGGCGACGGTTTCGACGTTGGCAACGGTGGTTGGTCTACCAAACAAACCAACACCAGCTGGGAAAGGAGGCTTTAATCTTGGCTTACCGGCCTTACCTTCAATCGATTCGATCAAGGCGGTTTCTTCACCACAAATGTAGGCACCCATACCACGGTGGATGTAGATGTCAAAGTCGTAGCCGGAACCACAAGCGTTTTTACCCAACAAACCTTCCTTGTATGCTTCGTTGATGGCGTTTTGCAAGATGACGGTTTCGTTGTAGAATTCCCCTCTGATATAGATGTAGGCAGCGGTGGCATTCATACCACGGCCAGCCAATAAACAACCTTCCACCAACTTGTGAGGATCCTTTCTAATAATCTCACGGTCCTTACAGGTACCTGGTTCACCTTCATCGGCGTTGACCACCAAGTATCTTGGGCCTGGGTTCTTATCCCAGCCCGGTGGATTCATGAACGACCACTTGAGCCCAGAGGGGAATCCAGCACCTCCTCTACCTCTTAATCCGGACTTCTTCATTTCGTCAATGATCCATTTGTCACCCTTCAATATGATTTCCTTGGTCTTGTGCCAGTCTCCCATCTTCTTGGCCGACTTCAAGTCATGGCCGTACTTGCCATAGACGTTCTGGAATATACGGTCTGTGTCTTTCAAGCCGCCATGGACTCTGTTGGGGTTGGTGGCTGGGTCAGCAATGGTGGCGAGGCCACGTCTGAACGCACGCTGCTGTGTCTTTAAGCTACGGAGCATGATAAGCGTAGGATTAGCGTGGTGGTTGTGATGCAGATTTTTCGCATTTTTATTATGGGTTGGTAATTCGATTTGGTGGAATTTTATTGGGCGAACAAACATCGGTACCGCAGTACTCACTCCTCCATTCTTTCATTCACAAACGGTTCTTTAGCGGGCATGGCTCCGTATTTGCAATTCCTCGGCCATTGTAAGGCAGGACCGGATGATATTGGTTCTATATGATTGTGTTTATGATGTTTTCGCTGCTGAAGCTGATTTTGGCAGATTTGATGTCTACAACTTCTTATTCCCATCATGATTACAAGTATCCGTTTCGGTAATTGTGATATTTTGCAACAAAATCGCAAATATTAATTCTTTATCATCAATCTTGAACATAAATAGATCAATTTTATACACACCAGCCATCCGTCGATGTGGTTCCGTCTTAGTATAATAGCGCTCCTTCTTGGAGTCTATTACTATCAGGCTCATGCTCCCGCCTCACACACCGAGCTCATCTACAATGCCATGGGCAAAGGTCAGCCCAAGCGGGCGTCAAATACATACCTTGAAGACAGAGTTATTCGTGATCGTTCCCAGTTGGGTACAGAAAACGCCACCATGGTGATGTTGGTGCGAAACATCGAACTAGAGGGCGCCTTGGAGTCGATGCGGTCTCTTGAGGACCGATTTAACCGCAACTATCGATATCCATGGGTGTTCTTGAACGACGTACCGTTTGATGACGAATTTATCGAACAGACAAGCTTAATGGCCAGTGGCAAGACCTTCTACGAAGTGATCCCGCAGGAGGACTGGGAGCCTCCCAGCTTCATTGACGAGGAGAAATTGCAACGGTGTCTCACCGAGTACCACAACAAGAGAGTCATCTATGGAGGGATGAGATCGTACCGCAATATGTGCCACTTCAACTCAGGGTACTTTTACAAACAGAAGCGTCTCTTGGACTACGATTGGTACTTCCGTGTTGAGCCCGATGTCCAGTACATGTGTGACTTTCAGTACGACCCATTCTCCCTCCTTCGGGAAAACAACAAAACCTACGGGTTCATAATTGCCATCCACGAGTTTGAGAACACTATCCCTACGTTATGGCAAACTGTAGAGAAATTCATGGACGAATACCCCCAGTTGATCCACCCCAACAACTCATTGGACTTCCTCATCACCCGTGAACCCGACGTCAACCACATGGCACCAAACCCTCCCTCCAATTCAAGCTACAATTTGTGCCACTTCTGGTCCAACTTCGAGATCGCCAACTTGAACTTCTTTCGAGATCAGCCGTACAATACCTATTTTGATTACTTGGACAAGGCCGGTGGTTTCTACTACGAGAGATGGGGCGATGCACCGGTCCACACAATTGGCGTCAATCTACTCTTGGACAAGGACCAGATCCACCATTTCGACGACATTGGCTACTTCCATGCGCCCTACTTGGCTTGTCCCGCATCGAAAGATGTTCGTGCCTCGAAACGGTGTGTTTGCAAGGCGTTTGGTGCAGACAGGAAACGTATAGAAAAGGCCGTTGACGTCAACGTCTTTAGCTGCTTACCGCGGTGGTGGCGGTATGGCTCGGGCAAACGGTTTCTTAACGAGGCCGACTATGACTTCAATACCTGATAGTGAGTCGTGCCCGCGCCCAATATTTTTTCTCATCTCCATCGCAATAAATTTTTCAGCCATCGCTAATACAATTAGTACAGCAAGATGGCTAAAGGGGGATTATTGAAGGCTCAATTAAAGCAGCAACAGGCCACTGACGTTTCCAAAAAGACTAAGTCCAAGGCTGGACCAAAGCCAGCTGCCAAGGCCGAGCCAAAGCCAGAAAAGGCTGAAGAAAAGATAACATATGTCGAACCAAAGGCTAAGAAGACGAAGCAGGACGACTACCAGAGTGACACTTTATCCAAGAAGGAACAAAGAAAATTGAAGAAATTGCAGGAACAAATCGAAGCCGCTGAAAAGGCTGACGAAGAAGACGATGAAGACGACGAAGATGAAGAGGATGAAAGATTGGACTTGGAAAGATTGGCTGCTTCTGATAGCGAAAGCGAAATAAATGATGAAGATGACGACGAAGATGACGAAGATGATGAAGATGAAGAAGATGTTGAGGCCGAAGAAGATGAAGAAGAAGAAGATGAAGAAGATGAAGAAGCCGAAGATATTCCATTATCTGACGTTGAAATAGATTCCGATGCTGACATCGTTCCACACACCAAGTTGACCATAAACAACATGGCAGCATTAAGAGAGTCATTAGCCCGTATTGAATTGCCATGGGCCAAGCATGCATTTACCGAACATCAGTCTGTTGTGAGTGATAACCAGACCGAGAGCCAGATCAAGGACATCTACGATGATACCGAGAGAGAATTGGCATTTTACAAGCAAGGTTTAGATGCCGTGAAGCAAGCACGTACCACTTTGTTGAAGTTGAAGGTTCCATTTTCCAGACCATTGGACTACTTTGCCGAGATGGTCAAGAGTGACGAACACATGGACAAGTTGAAGAACAAGATGTTGACCGAGGCTGCCAACAAGAAGGCTTCCGAAGATGCCAAGAAGCAGAGATCTTTGAAGAAGTTTGGTAAGCAAGTCCAACACGCCACCTTGCAGGACAGAGCCAAGCAAAAGAAAGAAACGTTGGAAAGAATCAAGTCGTTGAAGAAGAGAGGTGCCAACGAAATGAGAAACGACGACGACTTCCAAGTTGCCCTTGAAGAGGCCACCCGTGAAGACAAGCGTGAAGACAAGTTCAACCGTGGTGACAACAAGAGAAGAAAGGTCAACTCGAAGAGACTGGCCAAGGACTCCAAGTACGGTAACGGAGGTATGAAGAGAGGCTTGAGAAAGAACGACGCCAGCTCCTCTGCCGATGTGAGTGGGTTCTCCAACAAAAAGAAGTCTAGACCAGGCAAGAGTAAGCGTAGATAGTGTACAATAGTATGGGCTTGAGGGCGCCAAATAAATGCAGTTAGAAAACAGAAGTAAACAGAGACACTCAAAAACATGGCAAACAGTGACTCCAAAGTAACGAAAGCACCAAAACACCACAATAGCACCAACTGTTGCAGTTACAACGCCATTGCTGTCAAAACCAAGTCAATTACCTCGACCATTCGGTTCGATTCGCGAGTGTCGTAATTGTCGCTTAGCTTTTCCTCAGCCGTCGCCCACGATTCGCGCTCGATCGCACTCGTCGTAAATCTCGTTTAACTTTTCTTCAGTCCATCACCCACTACGTCTTTAACACCATGAGCAAAGCCGACGCCAGACAGAGATTTATCAACGTGTTCGACCAATTGGTCGACGAATTAACCCAAATCTTGGTTTCCTACAAGATGCCCCAAGAAGCCATCGACTGGTTTGTCAAGAACTTGAACCACAATACTCCCGGCGGGAAGTTGAACAGAGGGTTGTCCGTTGTCGACACCTACTGTATCTTGAACAACACCACGGCCACCGACTTGTCCGATGAACAATACAAGAAGGTTGCCATTTTGGGTTGGGGTATTGAGTTGTTGCAGGCCTACTTCTTGGTCGCCGACGACATGATGGACCAGTCCAAGACCAGAAGAGGCCAACCATGTTGGTACTTGAACGAGGGCGTGGGTAACATTGCCATCAACGACTCGTTTATGTTGGAAGGTGCCATCTACATGATCTTGAAGAAGCACTTCCGTCAAGACTCCTACTACGTCGATTTGCTCGACTTGTTCCACGAAGTCACTTTCCAGACCGAGTTGGGCCAATTGTTGGACTTGGTTACCGCCGACGAAGAGATTGTCGACTTGGACAAGTTCAGTCTTGACAAGCACTCGTTTATTGTCATCTTCAAGACCGCCTACTACTCGTTCTACTTGCCCGTTGCCTTGTCCATGTTCGTTACTGGTATCAGCAGTGACGAAGACTTGAAGCAAGTCCGTGACATCTTGATTCCATTGGGCGAATACTTCCAAATCCAAGACGATTTCTTGGACTGTTTTGGTACCCCAGAACAAATTGGAAAGATCGGTACCGATATCAAGGACAACAAGTGCTCTTGGGTCGTCAACCAAGCATTGTTGCACGCCACTCCAGAGCAACGTAAGCTCTTGGATGACAACTACGGTAAGAAGGACGACGAATCCGAACAAAGATGCAAGCAGTTGTTCGCCGATATGGGCATCGAAAAGATCTACACCGACTACGAAGAATCCACTGTTGCCAAATTAAGACAACAAATCGATAAGATTGACGAATCCAGAGGCCTCAAGAAGGAAGTTTTGTCCGCTTTCTTGGCCAAGGTTTACAAGCGTTCCAAGTAAATGTGATGTATATATATTATTATTAACAAATGTATATCTTAGACGTTAACTCTTTCCAATTCTTCTCTACCTTCCTTGGTGTACAAGTATTCGTTGTAGTCTCTGGCGTTGGTCCAGATGTTCCAGACAATAATACCTGGAATAATGACGAAAAGGGCTTGGTTCTTGGTTCTTCTGAAGGTGTTGAAGACCGAGTTGTACAAAGCACCCTTCAAAGGCTTGGTGGCATATGGAGAAAGGGTGTAAGTGGTGATGTGCTTTTGAGCAGGGGAACCGAGGTTACCCCACCATCCGAGATAAGTTTTAGGACCTGAACCAGCCATTGTATATGATGTCGTTTGTTGGTAGGAAGAAATTTCTCAAGATTTTATTTGAGTGGAAATCTATTGGTTAGGTGTGTGCAGGAAAATTATACTAGGCATTGCTTGCAATAATCAATGGATTCTTAATTGTTGTTATTGGTGCAAGTAGAGGCAATGTTAATGTCAGTACTGGCAACTGTATAACGAATTGAAGGTTGATTTGTCTTTTTAGAGTTAATTGTCGATGTAGTTGATAGATAGGACTTTTGAGCAGTAGCAAGACAGGAGGCCAAAGTACTATGGGCCAAGTTCAAGCCATCTGAAGTAAAGAAACTACTAGATACGACTTATAGGTGATACTGTTTCCAGTTGCCCGAAGACTAGGATTCAATGATAACAATTTAGTATTTATGTTATATTTATGAATTTCGCAACCAAAGTGGAGAAACACAAATTCTAGCTATCAAAAATGTACTTATTACAACTATTGTCCCTTATTGTAATACTTTACCATTGAGTGTAAAGATGCCAAGGTGACAAGGGGTTGGATGTAAGGGAATAAACTATATACAACAAACATAGCCCAGTTCCAATTATGCTCGAGCCCTTTCCCCACTGGTTACGGTGAAATCTTTCATGCTCATTGAAAAAAGAGGTGAAAAATTCACCAACAACTAATGCCCGATCGGCTTTACTTGGGTAGCACATGTTCTGGCTACTAAGCACGTTGATTGTGAGGCTACAGTTCTTACTACAAGAATGGGACGTTTCCGAAACCTAATTATATTATTGGCATTGCTATGATTTACTGTTGATTTGGGTGATTGAACACTTAAGCAGCAGTCAAACGCTTTTGAGCAGCTAATCTACCTCTTTGTCTGGAAGACAAGATGACCTTCTTGGTTTCAGCAGCCTTTTCAACAGCTTCTTCTTCTTCAGTCAAGATCAATTCGATGTGGGATGGAGAGGATTGGTAGGCATTGATTCTACCGTGAGCTCTGTAGGTTCTTCTTCTTTGCTTTGGAGCTTGGTTAACTTGGATGTGGGAGATCTTCAACTTTTCGACGTCCAAACCCTTGGCTTCAGCGTTGGATTGAGCGTTTCTTAATAAATCTTTGATGAAGTTAACAGACTTGGCTGGCCATCTAGCCTTGGTGACACCAAATTCTTTACCTTGGGCGGTTCTACCAATGGAGTGAGCGAATCTTCTGAATGGGATAGCTCTTTGGTGGTCCAAGACTTGGTCCAAGTACTTTTGGGCTCTTTCCAACTTCCAACCGTTGATGGCTTGAGCGGTTTCTCTGGTGTTCTTGAAAGAAACTCTCAAGTAAGAACCACGAGCAGAAACAGACTTAGCTGGGTTAGCAGATTTAGCAGCGTAACGGACCATTATTTCTATAGATGATTACTGATGTATTTCAGAAGAAGGAAAAATTTCAAAAGTAAATCTCTTTTCCTGGTGCTCAGTACAGTGAATGGGTGAAAATTTTGACAATTTTTTCGAGTGGGGAGTTTTGTGTAATGTTTAGTTGGGTAATTATTGCGGCACGGGCCACAGCGCGCACTAGTAGTTTACCAGAATATGCAGGCGTGAGGGCTGTACCCTAACACTATTCACGTGATAAATGTTTCATCATTATTTCCTACGTCGTGATATTTTTTACTGTTTGCATCCTTCCGTTCCTGAAATTAAAATTGGCCATTATTATGTTGCCCCTTGGCTTTCGCCGGCGATTGCCTAATGGGGCTGGGCCCGGCGCATCCACTTGGAATTTCTCTGAGACGTGTTGCAATGGCTGCATCAAACAAAAGCCGCTGGCCCCCATAACAATATCGCCGAAACCTACCGCCAGAACCCACGACTCACTATAGATTTACAATGGCCCACTGTAGAAATGCAACCTTGAGTAGAACAATGCACAAATAAAAAAACCCCGGTCGATAATCAAACAACCAACCCCCATCTTGCCACGCCCGATACGTCACCGGCGCCATGTCAAGTCTCCCAACGGGCCAAATCCGGGCGTGTTTCCATGGCACCAAGTTGCGATTACCCGCATATCAGCTTACATAAGCCACCGGGGTTAAAGTTTCTTAACCATTCGTCTCCACATTCTCGTATACTGGAGCAATCAGTTCTGAAGCCCATCAAATAGCGTGTTTTGAACGTTTCAACGCTGTGCCATAGGCTGCTGATTGTGGATATCCATGGATATCGATCTGGTGGCCATACTCTGGAGATAGACACTCGGGGGGCCCTGTAGGATTGTAGCCGACACGACTTTAACCAGCAACAAAAAAAATCCTCAAATGAAAACACACGTCTCCATCCTCAACAACCGACGGTACTGTGTACACATTCTTTAAGCATGGCTAGTTCTGGTGACGACAATTTGGAGAGCGAGCTTGGAATCGACTCAGGTGCAGAGGAATTCACCTTCGACATACCGGAACAAGGAATTGACCCTCCTGAGGAACCAATTGACCAACAACCGACTGTAGAGGCCGATAACGAAAATGTGTCTGGCGACGAAGAATCATTCAACAATATTGAAGATACAAACGAAGAGGGGTTGGAAGACATAATACCGGGCGACAGTGACGCCAATACCGACGACCAACTCGAGCAAACTCCTACCGAAACTCCAAACATTCAAGACGTCGAAATGAACGACGCCGAAAGCGCGAATGAAGGGTCCGAAGAACCACAGCCTGAACCGGAAATTGATGATGAAGTAGATCTCAAACAAGAAACGGAAGAACCTGAAGCTCTGGAAGCACCCGAAGATACTGCGGTGCCTCAAGAGTCAGAACAACTTCCAGACATTGAGAATGAACAAGAAATCGAGAGACCTCAAGAAGCAACAGACCAAATAGTTGCTGAAGGACCTCAAGGAACCGATGGATCTCAGGAAACAGAAGAACCTAAGGAATTTGAAGAACTTTCGAAAACTGAACAACCTCAAGAATCTCAACAAGAGGCAGACGAACTCAAAAAGGAACAAGACGAAAGCATCCCCACACCATCAGCAACAACCACAACTACCACAACCACTCCTGGTCCTTCTGCTGATACTCCGTTCAAAACAAATGAAGGCACCCCATCCAACGGAAACGATGTAGGTGACGATGGAATGGAAGAAGACGAGGAAGAGGAAGAAGAAACAAACGAAGGTGACGACAACGAAGTAACCTTTAACGGCATTAAACAAACTCACTTGATTGTTATTCCCTCCTATGCAAGTTGGTTCAATATGAAAAAAGTTCATCGCGTCGAACAAGAATCGTTGCCAGAGTTCTTCAGCAACAAACATCCTTCTAAATCTCCCAAAATTTACGTCAACTATCGTAATTTTATGATCAATTCCTACCGTTTGAATCCTAACGAGTTTTTAACGTTGACATCCTGCCGTCGTAACTTGGTAGGTGATGTTGGTACTATTATGAGAGTGCATAGATTTCTTAACAAATGGGGCTTGATCAACTACCAAGTGAAACCCCAATTCAAACCAAGTTACGCCGTGGAAAAGATGCCCAACGGTCAACTGGTTGGCTTACCATACACTGGAGATTTCCATGTCAAGTACGACACTCCTCGTGGTTTATTTCCATTCGATACCTACAAACCAAGTCCAGATAAAATAGATATTCCCAACTTGAAAAAGTTATTGAAATCAGAAGAACAGACTGGTGACGAGGCTAGTGACACAACTTTATCGTCTGCCGGCAATAGAAAGCATACGATTGATAACATTGACCAGCCTGCTTCCAAAAGACAAAACGATGGGTGGACTTCGGAAGAAACCGAGAAACTCCTATTAGCAGTCAAAACACACAGAAATGACTGGTATAAGGTAGCAGACGAAGTGGGGAAGCCTCCCAACGAATGCATCTTGAAGTTTTTAAAGTACCCTATAGAAGACAGATTCAATCCTTCGACCAAAGACAAGAGTATTCTCAAATTATTGAAGTTTGCTCCCAACTTTCCCATCAGTGCTGTTGATGATCCAGTTTTAAGTAACTTGGCTTTCTTGACACAGTTGGTGGATGTTGACGTTGCACGCGCAGCAAGCACGCGTGCATCCAAGGTCATGGACGAAAAGATAATAGAGAAGTTAGAAGAGGTTAATGGAGACAAGGAGGTCAAGACGGAGGAAACCGTTGATAAGGAAAAGGAAGGCGACAAAGAGGAAAAATCAGAAGAAAAGGAAGTGAAGGATGAACCAGAAATAGCTGAAAATGTAGGAGAACATCCAACAGAAGCTGAGGAGGTTAAAGATAAGGAAGAGGAGGTCAATGACGATATGGATATTGTGAACCCCGAAGATGATTTGCCTAATACACAAGAGGAGCTTGCTGTAAACGATGACAAAGAGGAAGAAGCAGCACCGGAGGAGGAAAGATCCAACGGATCGTCAAATCACGAGACCACAGAGGAAAAGACCGATGAACAGGACGATGCTTCGATTGAAGAACTTGCTGCCAACTCATTTGGTATTGTGGGTGCCAGAAGTCATTTATTTGCTACGTACGAAGAAAGACAGATGAACAAACTCACCAATGCCATCGTTAACCACGAGATATCCAAGATCAATTTGAAATTGAGCAAAGTCGAGGAGTTGGAAAAGATCTACGAACGTGAGAGAAAACACTTGGCCAAACAGCAAGAGGAAGTGTTCATCGATCGTTTAGCATTGACCAAATCTACATTAGCCATCACGAGGAAGTTGGATGACGCTGTTTCATTAATAGAGAACAAGGCCGAGGGTCCAGTTGACGGAAGCATTGCCTCCTTGTTGGAAGAAGTCAAGTCCTTATTGTACAAGCCTACGAGACAGGCGTTGGTACAAATTGCCAAAGACAACGTGAGAAATGGCGATGTCCACGACGTCAAGGCGCCAGGAGATCATCCTGCTGAGTCACACGACAACAGCCACGAGGCCGATTTTAAGCCACTCTCTCTCAAGACTCCTCAATCATTCAAGTTGTGGGCTCCATAATCAAGGCATTTTGAAAATGTTTGGGTATTTTTACTTCATACTTTGAGTGTATATTTAACTTTTCTATGTAAACCCGCGTACTACATACAGGATGACGACATCCCCCCATAATAAATTTATCGCGACCCACAATTACCCACGAATTGGTGTTGGAAGTAACACAAGGATGAGTACGTATCGCAGCGAGGAGTATGTTACTTATATTACAGGAAGTGAAGAGGAGGATTGGTCACAGCACGAGCTGGACAGCGTAATAGCGCCCGAGAGCCGTGATGGCGTGTCGTCAACCCAGGCCGACTTGGGCGAACCACACGGTACCACGACTTTCTCCGACAGCGAAGATGATATTGAGAACTTGGAGGCTAAAGGAATCGTGCGAACTCCAACGCCGGAAGTTCCACACCAGACACTCAGTAACGAATCTTCGTCAATTGAGTTATATTACGACGGGAGCCAACTGGTGAGCCCGGCGCAGGATATTGTCGTGCTGAGACCGAGGGCCGGCAGTATCGTATCACCGTTACCGTTGGTGTTTAAGGTTGCAGACACCGAGTTTTTACTAGTCCCTTACTTGCAATCGGACATTGATTGTTCGCACTTGGTATCGTTGTACGATACGCCAGACATTCTCGAACTAACCCTAGAAGAGTTCTTTGGATCGATACGTTCACACGAAGATCTCAATGAAATAGTAAAGTTTGATGTGGCCAACGAGTTGGTACTTACCGTGCCGGCAATTGACCTCTGCATCACCGAGGACGACGTATATTCTCGCTACATATCCATCAACGACTTTGTCAAGGCAATAGTCGACATGTCCGCCAATACCAAAGACGAGAGCGTGGTGGTCCCCGACCGTATCATTTTAGTGCTTAGCTACCAAACCAGATTTATCACCAAATTCAACAAGTTGACTGAATTGATACGAGAGGGCCACGGTTTTGAACAACTAAAGTCGACAAAACGACCTGGACAAGAACTACCACAAGACGACAACAAGAGAAGAAAAATATAATATACGTCTTGTCCACTGAACTTCATTTACCCTGTAAAGAGCTATATTTGTAGTATATACTCACGGCAAGATTCCGCTGTCTTTCAACTTCTCATACAAATCACCATCCAAATGGTTTTGCAAACTTGGTTCTCCAGTTAAACCCTTTCTCCGTCTGGTTTTCATGACAAAGTCCCTGGCCAAGGACTCGTTGGGCACTGGTTTCAACTGAGGCAAGAAACAGTCCTTGTCCAACGGATCGCCAGGAACAATTTCCCACTGATCAAACGTCAACAAGCACGAAGCCTGGCCCTGGGTATGTAACTTCATTTCGGCATCTAAACCTATGGATTCAATCACTGGAACCTTGCCTTCAACCACATACAACTGGGTTCCAGGAATTGGCGTTTCTGCCACCAAGTATCCTCTTCTTTTGCTCAACAACTTCGAGACAACTTGGATGGCTTTGTAGGTAGCGGTGGCATGGACAACATAGATCGGTTCCATCAACCGTGGAGATGCAGACAAGAAACCCACATGACATGCCCGTCTAATCGTCGGTATTATCTGATTACCGCTGCGCATGAGTTTGGAATCATTCAACACTGCATCCAAGATCTTGAACTTTGTGTTTCTAATTGGTTCATTACAGAGTGGACCTTCGTTGACACCCCACTTGAACCCCCAACAGATGTGATCCTTTACCGACGCAAGAAGTGGTTTATCGGTTTCATCTTCGAGAGTATCATCCATCAATATGTTGGGCGACTGCATGTCATCTGGGCCAAAACACCATATCGATCTGGCCGATAATGCATCCCATCCGAATTCATTTCGTAAGTACTTGGCTGTAGTCTTGGCTGGTTGTGTCAAATTGATTTTGCCCGCTTCAATTGCCTTACTCAATTCAAAATCTTCAATTGGCTCTGCAATGATAGAAAACAGGTTGTGTTGTGCTGGGGTTTTAATCGCTATCTTGGTGAAAGATTGGTCAATACATGTCTCACTGAACTTAATCAATGGATCACTGACTTTGATTTCTAAGTCGTCGGTGAAGAAGAGACGTAAGTCATGAAGAATGCAGTCCATGTAGAGCTCACCAGGTGCCAAAACAACACGTTCACCATTCTCTTCAACGTTGATGATACTTGCAAGATAAGATTTGTTGACTTTACGCAACCCATCCAATAACTTTGGCAATTCAGATGGGTTTGCCGGCTCCACAGCCACTTTGAAAACGGAATTATCACCATAGCGAGGTAACAGGAGTTGGATTTGATCATCTGAAGTTTCTGGAGTATATAAAACTGCCGATTTTGTCACAATCGAGTCGATTCCTCCGACAATGGCTATTGACCCAGCAGGAGCTTCGTTTACAGCAAATTTGTACCGGCCCCCAGGGATATACAACTCCTCTATGGTTTCGATTCTAGAATCTTTACCAAAATCATCGGCCACCACCTTGACCTTTGTACCGATTTTCAAGGAACCTCCATAGACTCGCACTAATGAATAGAATTTAGATGCATCTGCCGATTCAACAAGTTTGATTACTCGAGCAAGAGGTCCAGCAGGTTTTGGAGCATCAACTGCGGATATAATCGAAGACACAAAACCTTTACTTTCACCGAATACCGCCTTGAAGACATCCTTCAACAACACTTGGACATCCTGTTTGTATTGACTCTTGTGAAGCAGTACTCCAAAATTATTCCATAAGAGTTTTGGTAATATTCCTGTGCCTGGATCTGCAGTTATGGTGTATGTGATGATCTTGTAGATTGGCTCAAGGACAAATGAAATGAATGATCTGGGACCTGAAGCTTTAGTGGTAAAAAGTTTAGATTTTTCGTTATAGTAGATGTCTCCCCATAATCTCAGGCTAAATTCCTGTGGATCTATGTTGGTAATATTGTGGGATTCAAAGTAGAGCTGGGTGAACGACTTCAAAGTAAAGCTGAATTCTAAGCTCGAAGATGCAAATATAACGTTGTCGTTCTCAGGAGACAAGGGCATCTTGTGCTGGTAGGTGGCAATTAATTCATTTTCTTGAATGAATTGATTGATATCGTCAATCGTATACTTGAGCTTATGGTAGGAATCCTCAACTGGTAACCTCACTTCAAGTACGAGACGGTCAATCTTATTCAACAAAAGGACAATTGGGAGGTTCTTTGACATGATTTCTGTAACAAGCTGTCTATCACGAGCAGTAAAACCTTCCACAACATCAACAACAAGAACAGCACCATCAACGGCTTCTAACGAGGCAGTGGATTCGTCAGCAAAATTAACATGTCCCGGTGTGTCAAGAATATTCAATGCAAATGAAGTACTCTTCAAATCCTGCAACAAGAGAGTGATGGGTGATGACTTTATACTTATTCCTCTATCAATTTCTATCTTGTGATTGTCCAAGTAACGTAAGGGCTTAAAGTTCTTGAGTTTTCTTGACAAGGAAATGGATGGAGAATGAGTATGGAGAACTAGCGAATCGACAAACGTAGTCTTTCCTGAATGCAAATTCCCAACTACTGCAATGTTTCGTATTCTCTCAGGCACCTGCTCCATGGTGGACACCATATATTCTCGCGAATAGATCAATTCTGGGAGAGCAGATTCATCCTGAGATGTGTAGTCGATCATCATTTTCTTTTCCTTGGTGGGCTGGATGACGGGTTCGTCCAATAATTGTTCATATGGCTTGACAACCATGGTCTCCACCTCCGGGGCATATGTGTCCTTTAACGGTTTATGAACGAGGGCACCATTGGTGTTATCTTCCGTGCCAGATTCCTGTTCGCTGTCGCTGGCGTCTTCGCTAGCGATTTCAAGCAGATCGTCCAGAGATCCAGCATCAGAATCAAGTGGGTCTCCTATGAGGTTTCCAAACTCGTCGTACAATTCTTCCTCGGGCATTACTGGTGATGGAGAAGTCGCTATATCAATTTCGTTTTGATCATCGCTCGCGGCCTGCAGGTTAAAAAAATAGGTCTGTAATATTACATATACACTAGCCACTAGCGTCGTCTACGTGGTGCTGGCTATGCAGTGTTGTACGTTGTGCTTGATTTTTAGCGTTTCAAGAGCTGTGATGAGTTTTTTTTGCAGGGAGTATTGTGAACTCTTTGTTGTTGCAAACAACCCCAACGATGTTGGACGTTTGACGTGATCATGACAACGTCTGGTACTTTCTCAACTCTGTCAACAAAGTCTGCAACTGCACGTCGGAAACCTTGTTGGTAAGACTAGGAATTAAAGACTTGGCTTCTTCGGCATCTTCACACTCCAACGTCCCGAGTTGGGCAAGTTCGAATGGGTGTAATGGTTCGGAAGCCAGGTTACTGAAATCGTTCAACAACTTCTCCACTGTCTCGGTGGATGACGAGTTCTTGAATCTGGCAAAGTTTGACAAGAAATTCAACGTCTTGTGCATGATTTCGTTGGAGTTGGGCCCGGCCAAGTCCATGTTGGCGATTTCGTCTTCTTTATCGTTTTCGTCGTTGTCGTTATCATCAAATTCCCGCTTGACGTTCTTGTTCTTACGTTCTTTCAACGCAGCTCTGATCAAAAGCCTGGCTTCGCTCAAGTTCAAGGCTATCAACTGTTCTTGGTCTCCACTATTTGTTATCTGTGTGAGCTGGAATTCTGGGCCCAACTTCAAAAGAGCAGCGTTCTCTTCATCGTCTATATTCTGCCTCGTGGCTCTTCTTCTTCTGACTCCAAGGGCACTTGTGCTGACGTTCATTGTGTATGTATTGTATGGGACAAACTAACGACAAAGTCTGAAAAAGTTGAAAACCAAAATCGAAAAAATATTTGGGTACGCGCACGTCCTCAAAATACACTGGTATGGGTGCAAAATTACTATGATTATCCTACTCTAACGACAAACTATTTATCCGAGATGTCTACCGTTCGCACATCGTTTACAAACGGATGCTTCAATGCCTCTTGTGGAGTCAATCTTTCCAATGGATTGAGATTGAGTACCTTCGAAAGGAAATCCACTAGAAGTAACCTTTCCAGGCACTCTTTTTCAATCATGGTTGTCGTCATCTTCTTGGACGGCAACTTGTAGTTGAGAATAATATCCTTGAGAAGTTGGTGCTTGAAGTAGTTCTTATTTTCTTGTTCCTTTTTGGAGTGTTCTTCCTTTCCCTTGGTGGTTTCGAGAAAGTGGACGTATTCATCGTACGTCTTGATGGTATACATCCTCTTGCCATCTTCAGGCAATTCTGTCTTTTGGAAAAAGTTTAAGGCGTTGCGTCCAACTTCAATCATGTGGCGAGGAGGATTTCCCAACATGTCAACAATCTTCCAAATCTGGTTGTATTCAGAGGTACCAGGAAACATGGGTAATCCCAAGAACAACTCTCCCACAATACACCCTAGTGACCACATATCTATCGACTCGGTGTAGGGTAATCCCAAAATCACCTCGGGAGACCGATAGAAACGCGATTGTATATAAGTGTAGATGGTCTGCCGGGTGAAACAGGCCGATCCAAAGTCAATAACTTTGATGTCAGGTTTATCTGGCTGACAAAGTAGAATGTTTTCCGGTTTTAGGTCGCAATGTATCATTTGGAATCCCTTCAATTGTGCCATAGCTTCCAAGAGTTGCCTTGTTAAAAGCTTGACCAACTTCATGTTCAATCCCTGAAACTGATTTTGTTTGATCAACTCATAGAGGTTGGATGCTAAGAGCTCAAACACCAAACACAAGTGTTCCTTATGCATAAATGTGTCCAATAACCGAATAAAACTTCTTCCATCACTATTTGCGTTCAAAAACTCAAGTAGCTTTACCTCTGTCAATGACTGGTTCATGTAGGCCGGCTTCGATTTAATCACCTTCACCGCACACACCGACTGGTTCGATAAGTTTTGACATTTGACGACTTGACCAAAAGTTCCAGAGCCTAGGAGGTCCAAGACAATGTACTTTCTACCTTCCTCTGTACCGAGAATATCATTCACGTACAAAATATAGTCACTGTCTTCGTTGTCAAACCCATTGTTGAACTTAGGTTCCAGGGGCTTCGTCAAAACTCGTTTAGGATTGGTCGACTTGGAGTATTGAAACTTTTTCGGTTGACAAATGCCGTAAGACTCGGTCAAATACACCGATAATGCATTGGCTGGCGATATATGAATGGAGTTGACCGAACATCGACGGTACTTGGGTTGCTGGTGGACTTTGGGGCGCAAGTCGAGCTTGTTGTAAACCTTGGTGACCTTTGGTGCCGGGTTCCTTTTGTTGACGGACCGCTGTTGCTGAAGATTCTGTTGATACTGTTGGTACTGAACAATCAGGGGCGACCTTCCGACTTTCGCTTGCGAGATGTAGAGCAGGTCGCGGTCTGGACCAGTGGCTACTGAAGACCGGCGAACGCCCTGAGCTCCCGGTTGGTTTTGGAGGTACTGGGCCTGAAAGTTACCAACATTCTGGGGTGCATAAGATTCGTAGTTGTAGTAGGGCGTGTCGACTGCAGCCGACATACGGCGGTCCGAGCTTCCCAAACTCACTTCTTGATTAGTATAATATTGGTTGAATGGATTATCTGCTCTGGTGGGTGGATGTATATACGGCGGAGCATTGACTTGTCGCTGATCAGCGTATTCATATGTGGTGGGGAGCTGGTTGGCGAAGGATAGCCGTTTATTCTGTTGTTGCTGCTGGAGTAAAGGTAGAGTGGGTACCAGGCTCTTGGTTGGAGATTGTGATAAGTTTACCGCATTATTGTTGCCCGAGGGAGGGCCCGGAGAAAACCACGGGTTTCTGAATCCCAGCATTTGTTGCTTCTGTTGTGATTGCGGACCAAACTGGTGAGGCGAATGTTGGGAGTTGACCGCGTCCTGGTTCTCGCCGGTCTGGTTGTAGCCCAGCGGCGGGGGTAAGTGCCAGTTGCCTCCAATGGAATTATGCCTGTGGAAGTTGTAGTTATTAGACATGGAAGCGTGCTGTTCACTGGGACATCGACCTATGGTGGTGGATTGTCAGTGGTGATTGAGTTTCAGTTGTCTCCCCGATATCAAAAGGTCACGTGAATTGAATTACCCAATTTGCGCTTGCCGTGATGTAATACTTCGAGACAGAGAGGGATGGAGAATGGTGGAAACACCGAGAAACTTCTACAATTATAATCATCAAATAATATACATTAGTCTATAGACGTGGAAAGGCATTGATTGCATGAGATATGTACAAGGAAAAGATTCATTAAGCGGCGAGTTGAGCCTGTTCTTCTGGATATGCTGGGGCCATGGTTGGTTGGGCCAAGAATCTGGACATCATCATACCAACACCTTCAAAGACACCCAACAAACAGGCACATGTGATGGCGGAGTTTCTTGTGTGTCTCCAGCCTCCTCTGACAGCTAATGCACCACCAGTAAAGAAACCTGCAATAACGGCGTTCCATGCATCTTCTCTCTTCCTCACGGCCTTGACAGTACAGTCGAATGTGGAAAATAATCCACCCCAAACACCTAAGTTACCTCCGACGACGGGGGCTCTGGTCTTGATGGCCGAGATCGAGCCGTAACCTCTTTCACCGTATGGAGAGTTACGGAATCCCTTGATCCCGTGCCAGACACACCCACCAATAGCACCCATGGCAAAGGCACCACCGAAGTCACTTAAAACGACAATAGGACATGGATCTCTAGAATGGTCTGCGGACATGTTGTAGTTGATTGAGTGACTGGTTGAAGATTTAAACGGCAAATTTTTTTGAGGTTTCGAAAATTAATTTTTCAGTCCCAGAATTACGCTACGCTAAGTAACTGCGAGCATCGCTCCATGGTACATAGTCAGTTGTTGCTTGTGTATATCTATAAATTACCTGCTCGATACTTCAAAAAGTACGTCACTGTCACTCTCAGTCGAGATCTCCTGCTCGTCAAAACTCTCCACTGCGTCATGGGACGGATTTGGTGGGCTCAATTGCGTTTTCTTTGGGGGTTCCTCTTCCTCTCCCTCGTTATCGTGTAGTTCAAAACTGTCATCGGCCCAATCAAGGTTCGACGCCCCCACCGACGTCGTATTATGCAATTCAAAGTAGTCTGTATCAATCTGGGGACCATGGAACGTGCCCACACCCCAAATCCGATAGCCCAAGCTTGCAATGCCGGCGAATGCCAAAATCACCAAGAAGGCATAGTTCATGGTGTACCACGTAAGATGCTTGATAACAGGAGGGAGACACAAGATCACAAACAGAAAGATCACCCATGCCACCGAAAGGCCATTGACAACCCAACCAAGCTTACGGAGCCGAAATGCAGCACCCTTGATCTTTTGACGTTTGTTCAACATGAGACACAAGATGGGAATACCGTTGGCCAAAGCCAATGACACCACTGAAGCTCCCATGAACGCATTGAATGCAGACGCAGAAACCAAAGAGATGAGACAAAGCACTCCACACACCGCCATCGACAAAAGCAAGGCATTTCTGGGTACCTTGGCCTCGGAGTCGACTGCAACCCAGTAGTCTCTGAATGGAAGCCCACCATCACGAGCAAATGCATATGTTGTTCTGGATGCCGTTGTCAATGCACCAATGGCTTGAAAGAACACGGTTCCAATGAGAAGAAGCACCAACAAGAAGGAGAGAATATATGAATCGGTCGATAATTTGAACACCAAGTCAATAGGCATAATTTCGGGCGTTTTGTCCAAGAGTAACGTCAACTCGGGAAGAATAGTCAAGAGTGGCAAGATGAAAATGAGGCCGGTGACGGTTGCCAACAGGATGGCACTGATGGCGCCCTTGGGCATGTTTCTTTCCGGGTTCTTGACTTCATCGGTAATGGAGAACAACATGCCGTACCCCGTGAGGGTGAAAGAAGAAGCCTGGAGTCCGATCATGAATGCTACGGGGTCGGGCCACCCGGAACGTGAATTGTCAAAGTTGGTCAAGATCTGTTCGATGGAGTTTGTCCGTTTGGCAAAGAAGATAAGCAAGAAATCAATGGCCAACACGGTGTAGATGGACCAGTAGATGCACATCTTGTTGATTTTTTCCAAGTACTTGGAAAACTTGAAGTTGACAAACCCGCAAAACAGGAGGACGATGTAGTAGATGCCGAGGACATAAAGGGCGTCTTGCTTGTAGTAGGCGTTTCTGAGTCCAAACACCGAAAGGATGAACTGGGAGCCGGAAAACATGATCAGGACGGCGTAGGTCCAGTTCCCAATGAGCAAGAACCAGCCGGTGAACCACGAGCTGATGAGCGAATACTTGTCATTGCTCAAGATGGCGCTGAAATGGTACACCCCACCGGCGGTGGGGTACTTGGAGATGATTTCGCTCAAGCTTAGCACCACCAAGAACGAGAAGAAGGCGACGACAATCCATCCGTAGAGCATGGTGACGTTGGCGCCATCGGTGAGCGAGATCCACAACGTCGAGGAAATCCCAAACGGAACACCCATAAGGGTGAACCCCAACCCAATGACCGACGTCACCGTGAGTTTCCGTTCGAGATCCTGCTTGTACTTGAAGTGTTCGACATGTTCGATCTCGTTATCCTCCAAGTCGTGGAGAAACGAGTTGAGGAGCCGGACGGGCGCCAGCGTCAGCAAGCCCTCGGGAAACTGCGGCACATGGAACGTCCGTCCCTGGTCCGTGCCGGGTGGATCCGGAGGCGCTGAGTTCTCGGGCTGTTGCTCCATGATGTATAGACCACGAGTCGAGGGATGGAGGCACCGAATGCGGAATTAGGAGCTGGATCTGACAGAATGCATATAATTGCACCTAACCAAAAAGGCGCATCATCGTGCATAAATGTGCCCCCAAATGGGCCAACAGTGTAACGTCGATAGACCAATTGGGAGTCCATCGGTTGGTCCGATGGTGGGCGTGGTGGACACGGGGGAATGTTGTGGAACGTGGTGGAATGTTATGGGATGGTGTAGGGCCGTGGTTGTTGGTGTAGGAGACGGTGAGTATGTTGCAAAAATTGTCAATATTTTGCAATTTCTGACATTGGAATTAGAAAGTTCATCACCAGTCAGTGTCCTGGGACCTACAGAGAACCATATAAATTACGGAGTATGCATTATGGGTAGGAAATTGGTCTATGTATTTTTCAAAAGTCAAAATCACTGTCTTCTTCGTCGTCGTCCTGGGCCTCGACGGTCTCCAACACCGGCAAACTAATACTGTCGCTCGTCTTGACATGGACACTGCCGATATTGCTGACCGACTTCAACAAGCCGCCGACGGGCGCATACTTGGCCTCAACCAAGTACAGCACGACGTCGTTGATGTTGGCGAGGAGCTCGGACGTCGTCCAGTCGGTGTACCCGACGCGGATCGACAAGCAGTTGCCGTTGACAGGCGGAATGAATGAGGTGTTGCCTGCAATCGACTTCATCTGCGCCCGGACGTACTTGGGCTCACACCGGTCGTCCTTGAGCTTCGTCGACTTCTTGCCCACCGTCAACTTGGCGTCGGGGCTCGGCTTGGCCATCTGGACCATGAAGGGGATCTTCTTGTTCTTGTGGTAGAACTGGGCCCCAAGGATCCCCGGAAGGAACTTGTGCACCCTGTTGTCGGCCACCACGATGTCGAACTCTTTGAAGAGCTTGTACACCTTTCTCGGGTCGCGCGCCATGTTGCGGAGCTTGGTCAAGGTGTAGATGTGGTTGAACACGTCCTCGGTGGGCGAGTCCTTCTCGGTCAACGCCTGGCGGTACGGCGTCGACGGGTCCTTGGTCACCAAGAGCACCGACTTGGCGTCCAACTTGTCGAGGGGCTTCGACACCGGGATGATCCGCGGCGTGTAGTCCTTGGTTTTGGCAAGCACGATCTTCAAGTTGAGGATAAGGTACACCACTTGGGCGCCGTCGCTGTGGCTACTGAGCGACCGTAGCGACTTCTGGCCCTGCGTGTACGAGTCCTGTCCCAACAAAAACGCCATCGTTGTCGCTGACTTTTGCTGGTGAAAATAATTGTGAGATGATCATCAAGGTTTTTTTCGGTGTTTTTTATCGACAAAATGTACATATATCAAATACTATAGACGGCAGAGTAGTTGCAGGGGGTTTGGTTGGCTTGGTTTATATGTTTATTCGTTAGTGGTGTCGCCAAAGGGGCCGGTCTAGTCTCCGCGTAAAGCCCGGATGACGGCTGGCCGTCTCATCATGTACTTGGTCCACTTGTAGACCTCGGGGAACTCGACCTTCAAGTTGATGCCAATGCGGTCGACGACGTTGTTCCAGGGCACAAACGACAAGTCGGCCACGGTGGCACGGTCGCCAACCAACCACACGGGGTAGTCAAAGTATCTCGACTGCGACAACGGCGTCGTTCCCGCACTGTAGGCCGCGGCGTTCTCGACGTCCAAGTCCATGATCAACGCCTCTCTCCTCTCGGCGAGCGCCATCTCGATGACGCCGTACACCCGTCTGACCTCGTCGGTGTATCTCTCGACCGCGCTGGGCACGGGGCAGCTGTGGAAGTATCGGAAGTGCAACGCCTGGCCGATCATTGGCGCGTGGCCTGACGTCTGGAAGAAGAGCCACGACGAAATCTGCGACTGTTCGACAAAGTTGTCGGACCACAACGGACACTCGCCGTTCTCCTTCAAGTACTTCGACACCAAGTAGAGGATGATGGCGCCCGACTCCCAGATGGAGGTGTTTTCGTTGAAGTGGTCGATCAACGCAGGCACCCTGGCGTTGGGATTTATCGTGACGAACTCGGGCGCTCTTTGTTCGCCATTGTTGAAGTCCAAGAAAATGGTGTTGAACGGCAAGTTCAATTCGGAGAGGATGATGGCTACCTTGAAGCCGTTGGGGGCCGAGCGGTGCGAGAACAACGTGTAGCCGTCGGTGGGTTGGTTCTGGAAGAAGTGGGTGATCCGCGACTGTTGCTGCAGCGTGGTGGCCTCGTTCTGCAACTGTTGCTGCAACAAGTTCAAGTTGACCTCGTTCTGCTGCTGGTCGGCAAGCGACACCGACTTCAAGCCGGCCGACAAGTTGGAGATTGTGCTGGGGTTTGCTTTGGTGCTATTATTTGTGTTATTCGACATGGTGACATATATGGGGCGGCACGGTGGTTCGTTGTGGCGGGACGGTGGTGGTGGAGTGGGAGGAGTGCGAGGTGGAGGTGGAGGTGCTGGTGCGGAGGGGGTTCAAACGGCGATAGAGATGCAATGACGCGGTGATGCGGTGGCGAAGTCCGGATGGAAAGGCGTTTTTGGCTGGTGTCCCGGCGGTGGTCTGCAAGTATGGCGGTGGTGTCTCCTCACGGTAATGCCCTCCAGTTGTGATTGATTGAGTTTTTTTTGGGTCGGGTGGAATGGGGCGCGCGCACGACCCCGTCGAAAAACGCCTACCGGGCCCGGAACCGCGGCGGCGGCCCAGCGCCATAGATAAGGATGGGACAATCCTGTCAAAATTGACGATGGTCCATCAACTGAAGGATGACCGTCGATTCCAACGCCCACATTGCCGTTCTTGTTTGTGACACGTACTCGTCTGACGAGTACGGAGACTTTGGCGACATGGCCCGCCGGTTGTTGGCGTCGCCGCTGTCGTGCCGGTGGCCGGCGCACAAGTACCAGGTCGCGATGGGGGGAACGTCACAAGATGCCAGTGACCAGCGCCAGTTGGCCGCGACGTATGCCCGGTTGAATGAGGGCATTGCCGACGGCTCCATCAAGGGCGTGTTCCTCACGGGGTCGCGAACCGACTGTTTTGCCGACGGCGTCTGGTGGATCGATGCCCTCGATGCCTTCATCACCAACACCCTCTTGGCCGCCGCCAACTTGCCCATCGTCGGCATCTGCTTCGGCCACCAGATCATGGCAAAGAACCTCGGGGCAAAGGTCGGCCGAAACGACGCTGCAGGCTGGGAATGCGGCACTACTGCCATCACCCTCAACGACGCCGTGTTGGTTCCTGGATCGCCGTTCGCCAAGCACGTCACCGCATCTCCACAGGTGTACATCTCCGAGTACCACCAGGACATCGTCCACAGTGTTCCTGCAAACCACAACGGCACGCGCTTCGTCTCCATTGGCGCTTCCGACAAGTGTGCTGTCCAAGGGTTGTACTCCGAGTCGGGACCCACCAGGTTGTTGACGTTCCAGGGCCACCCCGAGTTCACCGTGCCCATCGAGATCGAGCTCCTCGCCCACAGCGTCGAGTTCGGCCACCACACGCCGGAGGAACACGACGTCGCCGTCGACGCCACCATGTCGTTGCCAAACGACGGCCCGTTGTTGGCCCGCGTCATTGGAGACTTTTACAACTAGTTTTACTTATAGACGGGAACTTTTGTTTCTATTAAACCTCCTTAAACCACCTCCGTACTGTAACTCAACCCCCGTTAAACATTAAACTTCTTGGTTGGAGACACAATGTCGAGCCCCTGTAGCTTTCCGCCCGGGTTCATCAACGTAGGGTCCGGCGTCACCAACCGTTTGCTCAACGTACCGTTGATCAGCTTCGTTTCCTGCAAGTTGGCCTCGAGCTGTCTGATCTTGTCGTGGGCCACCTTCATCTCGTGCAGGTGGTTCAACGTCAACTGGCTCACCACCTCGCGCAAGTCGTCTCGCTGGCTGCGGAGCGTGGCAATCGCCTCCTGCGATTCGTCGTAGCTGGCGTCGTAGTCGACTTCCGGCATCAACATGAGCTGTCTCGATCCACCGCTGGCCCCGCCGTTGGGCGAAACGGCGCCCTGGGCAATCCGCTTCTCCATGTCGGGGATGACCTTGAACTTCAACTCGCTGTTTTCCTTCAACAACTCGTTGTACTTGTCGAGCAAGTTCTGGTCCTGGCCATTGTTGCGCGTCTCGTACTCGTCAAGCTTGTCTTCGAGCTGGTTGACCAAATCGTTCTTGATGAGCAATTGCTTGTACAACTCGGTTTTTTCATAGTTGAGCTTCAATGGACTAGGCGATTGTCCATGTTCAAGCAATAATGCATGCTCTTCACTGATGAATCGTAATCTTCTCTCCTTGTTCAATTTCTGCTGCAACTCGGTAACCGTCGACAGCTTGGTGATATCCAGCTTCATCCGGTCGTCGGCAGGCGTACTGTTTTTCAACCGGCTCTCCAACGCCAATTCGCGCTTGATCGAGGATGCCAATTCGGTCGTCACCAACTCCAATTCGTTCAACAAGTCGTTGTTACAGTTCATGATACTGAGTTCTTCCTTAGTAAACGTCAACATTGGTTTCGATTTCTGCGATGTGGCAGACAACCGACGCTGCTGACCCACAGATGATGTACGAGTAACAACCAGAGCTTCGTCACCTTCGTCATCCTTTTTCGTCTTTGATAATCTCCTGAAAATGTTTTTCGATTTGCCCGACAATGAGAATCGTTTCTTCTTGTCCTTGGAGGGGACTTCGGGATTATATGGGTTCTCCTCAGCCACCAATGAGGTGTTATAAAGATCAGACGTGCTTGTGCTTCTTACTGGATGTTCAATCTCGTGGCCTCCATATTGATGCACGTTGCCATTGGAAATGTTGGATGTGTTATCCGTAGTAGGCGTGGAACCACCCAAGGTTTCTGGATAATTCGAACTCTTGTCGGACGATGGGTGCGATAAATCAACTGGTGCCAGATTTCCAGCTCTGTCAGGAGTTGCAATTACATCATCGTCAGAATAAATAGAGTCCTTATCTTCTTCCTTTTCTGAGATATGGTTACTGTGAAGAGATTTGGACCCAAAGCTTGTATCGTTCGATACCGTTCTAAAATTATTGAATGCAGTGTTGGCCACCAAGGATTTAATTGATCCCAGCTTTCTAGTACCAAGTGATGTTTCGTGTTTAGGAGAGCCTCGTTCGCGAAGCATGGTGCTCTCGAAGTCAGTAGGCTGTCCATCGATTGTATCCGAATCCTCATACTCAACATCCTTTCTAGGCAGCTTAAGAGGCAGTTTTTTAGGCAGGACTTCCTTTTTGTTTGGAGTAAAGTCCAATGCAGTGACAAACACATCCTTATTCAAGCTGGTAGCGTTGGAATTGTTGTTTGCAGTTGCACCGATAGTTCTGAACTTATCGCGGTTGTCGTGACCATTGTCTTCATTATCAATAATGGATTCTCTATTATCGGGTTGGTGACGCAAATTGAAGGAAGGAGAAACGTGCAATTCCTCATCTTCCAAGGATTCAAGCGACCCAGATGTAAAGGGAGTATGATTGGATTCTTCCCTCTCCTCGATATTCTTCTCGTCATTATTAAAAAAGTTGAGCTTTCTCAATCTCATGGAGTTGCTCTTCTTCAATGTTGATTTTCTGGAAAGTGATACGTTATCATCCTGTGGATCAAACTTGTAGATTACTTCGTCTTCATTAGTGTCTCTTAGCGGTGATGATGCCATAAGAGGTTTCGTACTAGCTTCTTGTCTCTTGGGATCGAATCTGCTCCGGACCTCTTCTTCCTCCTCCTCAACCACATTCATTAGGGAATCGTTGGAATGCAGTGACTGGTAGGGACTTGGGCCTGTTGGTGGAGGTTGCTGGAAGTTAGGATTAGGATTATAGCCGTAACCAGCTGGCGGTTGCTGCTGTACTGGAGGCGGCACTCTTGGACCAGCTCCTGCGGAATTCAACGACATTGTTCTTGGATTGTTGGAATATTGGGCATTCTGCGGAGCAAAGGCCCCGTTAGGCTGCTGAAACCCGTTTTGAGGAGGATATCCATTAGGCTGCGGTCTTGGAGCACCCGGATGTCCAGGAGGGCCAGGAGGGCCAGGAGGACCACCAGGATAAAACTGTTGCGGATGCTGTGGATGTGGACCGTTGGAGTTTAGTGACATTGTACGTGGAGCATTGGCATAAGTAGAGACAGGAGCTCCACCGTAGGGAGAATACGGACCCGGTTGCATGGGGTTGCCACTCCTTACCGACATTGCTCTGGGACCTTGGCCCTGGCCTGGAGGAGGCATGTATCCATTTGGAGGTGGCGGTTGCATGGGTTGGCCCTGGCCCTGTCTGTTGAAGGACATGGCACGTGGAGGACCGTTGAGCGGGTTACCCAACGACATGGCCCTCGAGTAGTTGCCAGGGGCGTATGTGTTCAAGGACATGGTGCGTGGATCTCCTTGGAGAGACTGGAGCGGTGGCTGTTGTTGCATAGGATTACCACCTGCAAGAGACATCGCTCTTGCACTCGAGGCCAAAGCCATCTTCTTCTGCAGGTTCATCTGCTTTCTATACTGGATGTTTGAGATGGACTTGGATGCTAAGTTGAGAGTACCGTTGGGTCCAATCGTGGGTATTATCGGGGTGGAGTCAAGGGTCTTAGCCGGGTTGATGCCATAGGGACCACGGTCTCTGATGTGTGTGATGTCGTCAAACGAGACGTTGGCGCCGTTGGTTAAATCCATGATATCGGCGCCCTTGTCGTCGTCAAACGCGCCCGCCTGTTTCCGGCGAAAGAGCCGTTGCATCCCCGACAGGGAGGTGAGCGAGGCCTTTCTGGAGCCGGAGCCTGAAGCGTTGGGCCCGGGGAGTGGAGTCATCAAGTCGTAATTGTTGAGTTGGGGTTGGGCCGCCGCAGCGTTGGAGCCGTCGCTGTCCAAGAGCTGTTGCCTTAGCCGCGCCCTCTGGCCCGCCATTGCTGCGTCCATGATGCTATGTGTATGGTGAAGGGGGTGTTCTGCACGCGAAGGGGGTGTAGAACGGGCGTTAGAGTGTTGCCTAACAAAGTACGGTTATTATCGCTAATGTTTCTATGCGGAAGTGTACCTGAAACTAGAAAAATCTTTTTCCAGATGCGTCGCGGGCCACGTGACCAGGGAACCGGGTCGGAGCTAAAATGCACGGGCGTGGTGCACCTGCGACGGGATCCGGGACAGACGGACGGTCGTTACAGCCACGCTATTGGCTGGCGGGGTAGAAAAGTTGACACAACTCGCGGCTGGACCAATGCGGACACTATGGGACCGGCCCTGAACGTTGTTATGGCGGTGCAGGGCGGTGCGTGCGCCCCCAGAACTCCGTCCTTCTCCGTCCCCCATAGCCATCCCTTTCCAAGCCTCGGGTGTGCACACAATCCGTAACCGAAGTGGCCCTTCCCCCAACCGGTGGCGGTATGGCGGGGCTTGTTTACGGTAGCAAAGTGTAAAGTCGAATGTTGTCCGTTTAATTGGCGGCGGAAAAGTGGCAGTACTTTTATGGCTCGTGAGGTAGCACGATAACTAAAATAGACTGTTTTGGGGTGTCGTCATGGCCTGGCGATGGCGATGTTTGTTGTGGTGGTTCCAGAAATAGAATTGGGCCGCCCAACACCTCCGATATCCTACGTCTGTATCGTGTAAGTCTACAGTCCCCCGTCCCCCTTATGGGGAGGTCACTCCTACTTCTCTGATTCGTTGTCATTCATTACTGCTCATGGTCGACTATACCGACTATCTCGTATCGCTTGCGGAAGAACAGCCCCCACTTGTCGATGATGTCGTTCTCGGTGTCGCCCAAATCGTCAACGTACCAAGTGGTGTCGGTCAATTGGTCCGACTCGGCCTGTCCGGGCTGCAACTCGAGCACATTCATCCCCAACAACCGCGACACGTCCTTGCCGACTAGACGGTGGTAGCCCTTGCCCGGGCCGTAGCTCTTGCCGTTGGCCGTGACGTCGTAGATGTACCCGCGGATGGCAACGTATATTTCCGGGCGGTCAACGCCATTGTACTCCGCCAATTGGCCCCGCGTATACTTGGGGAGCTCAGTAAGGTCGAGCTGGTTGTTATGGCTTTCAATTTCACTAACTTCGCTCATGGTAGCAACAAGTGTCGTAACTCGAGACCCAGACGTAAATCCCCAAATCGGGCGATCGCGGCACGACCTTTTTCCCACTCATGAAAACTCATTTCACACCCACCAACGGCTTGTGACACACTATATTTAGCACACTACAGACACGAGTGTAGTCCACCATGGTAAGTCCCGTTCCATACAACGTGCAATTAGCTTGAGCCAACAGTTTACTAACAACAGACCGACGCAGATAAATACCCACCCAATATCCAGCAGCTCTTCGCACCTAAACCTCCACTTCTTTACGCTCCGCCCATCGACTATGCCCCCGAAAACCGCTCTACGGGCCACATAACACCGTTGGCCAAACTTAAAGCAACATACACAGCATATATTACCGAGGAGTTGCCGCAAATAGAGGCGGCCCAGGTGCCGGTGCCGCCCACCAAACACCAGCAGCAGCTTGCACTCCACCAGAAAAGACAGACGCGGATCAAGGAGTCCCAGAAACGCCAACTCGAGGAATGGAACGATCCTTCCATTCTCCAGCAGAACGAACTGGAGTTCATGAAGGATCCGTACCGGACAGTATTTATTTCTCGCCTTGACTTTGGTGTCACAGAGCTAGAACTCTCGAAAAACTTTAGCCAGTTCGGCGTCATTGAATCAATTCGGATCATCAGAGACCGCAAGGGAAAATCCAGAGGCTACGGGTTTTTGGTGTTTGAAAAGGAAGCAGACGCAAACTCGTGTGTCAACGAATTGGCTCGAACGGGGATAAAAATCGCCCTGCGCACGGTTCTCGTTGATATCGAACGTGGTCGCTTGGTACGAAACTGGAAACCAGCACGTCTTGGCGGCGGCTTGGGTGGCAGACACCACACACGCCCAGGTAGGTTCTCCAACACGGCGTCTGCTGCTGCTAGTGGCAGAAGACTACATATTTCCAACAACCCCAGTGTCCCAAGCCAGAACGGATACCGTAACTCTTTCCAACAACCCTCATACCCGTCTGCCGCAGCACCTTCTTCCTATACCCCCGCGGCCTACAAACAGCCTGTTCCATACCAACCACGGGAAAGATCGGGCCCAGAGAAGTCTGTTCGTGACAAGTACGCAAAGTACTCTTCCACTGGGAGTTCAGGAAACTCCAACGCCTCTTCAAATGGCGATACACGGTCGATAAGAAGTATAAGACAACGGGAGTGAATTTGCAGCCATTATTGCATGCAGGCAAGATTGGTGTATCTTTTGCAACAGGGAAACGGATATATACAGAAAAATACACTAACGTGCAATGGTTCACAAACGTTGAAACAAGCACACAACACAGAATGCATTAAGTAACCTCGAATGTAAAGCTGGTGACCAATTCCGTCAACACTTTTTGGCAAGTTGACAGGTTTTAATCGTTCGCGGCACGACTTCCGGCATATAGACCAGACACACCATTGATGCGATACAAATTCGTCCGAACTCAATTGATTCACCAGCAATTACAATGTCTGAAGATTCGACGTATAAGAAGAGGAAATTGTCCGCTGAAGAACAAGCTCCCCACTCAGATGGCGATGATAGTTCTCTTGAGGATTTGAAATATCTCAAACAGACCATCACCAAAGAAATATCCGCCAGATTTGAGGAGCGTTTCCACAGGCTCGAACAAGAAATCCTGGTGTTGAAAGAACACATCAACAAGTCCGATGTCAAGATAGAAGTTAAAGAACCAGCCAAGACACCAGTGCTTGAACGGAAACCAAAGGAAGAGCCAAAGGTCCAACCAAAACATACGTTTGGTGCCAGCTCATTTGCAACTTCGGGCCTGTTGAAGCCAGCCACACCGCTTAATTCGTTCGCTTCAAACACACAGGAGACCCCAACCGCCCCCAACACTACAGAAAGCTCTCCTGCTCCTGCCGTGACGTCTCCACGCCCGGTATTTGGCGCCACCTCTTCGTTTGGAAAGAACATTTTGGAGAACATCAAGAACAGAAAGAATGTTTTTGATTCGTTGCCCTCGCAGGTATCTCAAACCAAGACGTCAACAACATCAGAGAGCCAAGACACACCAGCAAAGGCTGCAGTGACTAGTTCATTTGGTGCTCACTCGCGTTTCAACAATGCCTTTGTTGAAGCTACTTCCAAGAAATCGTTTTTGGATGAAGAGCCAAAGAAATCGATTCTTGACGAACCTCAAGCACAAGAATCTACCCCGGCTGAAGGTAAGAAGGCCAACCAACAGTTTAAACAGGTAGATCTTGCTCCAACCACCGTACATACCGGAGAGGAAGACGAGGTTTCCCTCTATACAGTTACTGCCAAAATCTTTGAGCTTGACTTGACCAACATTTCTGAGGGCTGGAAGGAAAGAGGGTTGGGTCCATTGCATTTAAACCAGTCAAAGAATGACAAGAAGGAAGTTCGTTTGGTTATGAGATCGCAAGGACTCTTGCGGGTGGTATTGAATTACAAGGTTAATGGTTCTACCGAACTCTTGAAAGGATTAGAGGCCAGTTTGACTCCTGGAAAGTTTCTTAGACTCAATTCCGTCAACTCCGAGGGCAACCCAATTCAATACTTGTTGAAGTTTGCCAACGAAGTCGCCAGAAACGACTTGGTGGCCAAGGTTGACGAATTGAAGCAGGAGATCGGCCACAAAGAAGACTAGTGGGTATAGTTTGTATATTATTGTATATCAAAGTTTCTTGAAAGCAATGCTACATATAGTAGACCCCTGCACACCGCCGAACTGGAAGCTGGGGTACTTGATCTTGTCCCAGACACCAAGGGCACCGGTTTTGGTGATGATTTTCTCCAACTCCACTTCGGTGAAGTTGCAAGAAGTGATGAGAAGAATGGAGTCTTTGTCCATCAAGTGTTGCACTTGATCGGCATAAATCTCCATACCTATTTTGCCGTCGTACACCGGGTCCTGGTTCAAAGCTATGGCGTCCAACGTTCCCTTATCCAACAAGATATCGAACTTGTTTTCTTTAAGGAAAGGGTTGTCTTTGAGTAGCAAGTCGACCTGGCTGAACTTGAATGGAGTGTCGGGGTATTTCTTGTGGGCAATTTCCGAGGCAAACCCTACAGAGTCGGGCGAGTAGTCTACCCCTGTAAAGGCGAAAGACGCCGTGCCGTCGTATTCTTCCTCCAACTCGTCGTGGAGCTCAAATAAGAGGTGGCCGTTACCGGTGCCAAGATCAAGCACCGATATTTCATCGTGATCAAACGTTATTTCGTCATCATTCAACTTTTCAAGGAGAAACTGGACCATCTTGGCCTCAGCGCCCGAATCATCAAACCAGCACTCACCGGTATCCTCTTCATTATGGGCAAAGTTCTCTATTTCCTTGCGGTAGAAGTTGTTCCAGCTGTTGTTAGTAAGGTCTGGCAAGTGGTTCCAATTACATACTAGTCCTGGGTCCCCAACTTGGACGAGTTCAATCTGAGTTCTTCAGTCATGGTCCCCGATATTAATAATTTTTCACGCATCAAACCCATCATCAATTAATCAACACCAGTGTCCACCACCGCCTACGCGCATTTAGTAGGCAATGGAAGTGCAGGAAGAAACACTCATTGATGACCAGACGCAGCAGGTGTACCGGGTGTGGAAGAAGAACGCGCCGTTCCTCTACGACTACATTCTGACCAACTCGTTACTCTGGCCGTCGCTCACCATCCAGTTCTTCCCCGATCTCACCACGGGCGACGACGTAGTGTTCCAGCGTGTGTTGCACGGGACATTTACATTGGGCCAGTCCACCGACAGCATTTCCATCTTACAACTTCCGCTCTACAAGAACCTCAACCACGACATCCAGATTAACAAGTTGGACTACAACCACGAGAAGCAGGAGTTTGAGCTCCAGACCGCGTCTTTACACAAGCCACGCGTGCTTCAACAGATCAATCACTATGGTGACGTCAACAAGGTGCGCTACATGCCCCAGAAACCCAACGTGTTGGCCAGCAGCAACAATGTCGGCGATTTGGTGGTGTACGAACGGACCAAACACGCCAACTTCAAGAACTCCATCACCAACGACCTCAACCGGCCCCAGCTCCGTCTTACAGGTAAGACCAAGGAACAGGGAGTTGATATCTTTGCCCTTGACTGGAATCTGCAGAAGGAAGGCGTGTTGGTGGCAGCCAACATGGTTGGCGATATCAACGTGTTTGATATCAAGGGCCACTACGACAAGCAAGAAACGATGCAACAAACACAATACCTTGATAATGGCAACGTTGGCGTCAACGACATTGAATGGTTTCCCAACCACGACTCCGTGCTAGCATCGGTCGACGATAGCGGAACCATCAAGGTTTACGATACGCGCACCAATGCTGTCGTCCGCCAACATACTCCGGCTGCCGTCGCCATCAACAGTGTCAGCATCAGTCCATTACAGACTTCAGTGCTTGCTACGGGGGACAGCGATGGGTTGATCAGTATCTGGGATCTCCGGACGTTTGGCCTGGAGAACACCACGCCCATCAAACAACTCAACCACCACACCGATTCCATCACCCAGTTGAAGTGGCACCCCAAGCTCAGTAACGTGTTGGGGTCATCGTCGTCGGATAAACTGGTCCGGCTCTACGACGTGGGGTTGGAGGACGAGTTGGTGTTTGTCCATGCTGGCCACATGTTGGGAGTCAATGACTTTGACTGGTCACAGCATGACGATTGGCTCGTGGCGAGTGTCGCTGACGACAACTCGCTCCACGTATGGAAACCTGCCCACCGTTCGTAAGCAACTTTACTCCTACAGTCGAGTTTTTATACGAATATGTATTATATCTAGTTCATAATCACCATCACTTAGTTCTTAGCAAACAAAGCTTCGATTTCAGTAACAGATTCGGCCAAAACCTTTTCTTGGAACTTAGGGTTTTCGATTTCCTTGTTGACCTTTTCCAAAACAGACTTGACCAATTGTTCTTGTTCCAACTGTCTTTGTTGTTGTTCGAATCTGACCCAGGAGTCCAAGGTGGACTTGGCTTCGGCAACGACGGCGAGCTTTTGCTTCAATTCAAAGGCTTGAGCTTCCAATTGGGCGGTTTCCTTGGAAACAGCAAACAATTGCTTGGTGGTAGCGACAACGTCCTTCAATTGGGAAACAGAGGTGATTCTGTTTTGGACTGCAGAAACGTGCTTGGTTCTGGATTCGTTCAACAAGTCGTTGACCTTCTTGATTTCACCATCGGCCCATTCGGTGTATAATGGAGCAACGAACTTGGCAACCAAGGCGGTGAAGGCAGCGAAGGTGATGACCAAGATGGTTTCGTCGTGGATGACAACCAATTCGTTGGAAATACCGTAGACGGCAGCGGCAGCTGAGGTAGCTAAGATACCAGTCTTAGACAAGTAGTTGTTACCTGGCAAGGCATCGATGATAGAGTTAGCCTTTTGCTTTGGTTCAACTGGTGCTGGGGTCGAAAGGTAACGCAAACCAATTCTAGATTTGTTAGTATATGTTTGGGTTGGATTCACAGGGGTCCACACAACTCGAGCCATATCTCATGGAGAAACGGGAGCAAATCATTCGTATCTTTTGCTACTGTTCAATTCAAGCACGGGTCTCCATTTCAATGACCTTTTACACTTATAGGTCTCCGGGGTGTCTGGGTACCCTTATGGATGCTTTGCCGTCGTTGCGGTATGGATGGAGGTAATCGAGTTGGTTTTCGAGATTTCTGATTTTTACTTACGGCACTTGACGCATGGCCACAGGACGAACAGCCCTTAATGCAATTCTGTTAATCATGGACATCTTGAATACGTTGCTATGATTGAGAGTTAATTTTCAGTGAATTTTTTGGTTACTTTCGGACGAGCTTCGGGACGAAAAATTGATTTTGATTGGAAGATGTCGACTTCCTATTTGGGAAGGTTGTGTCGCGCTTCGCTTTGTCTATTATACACGCATTACTATACAGGAGAGACACGGACTATTATTCCCATCTCGTACATTACTTGACCATGGCCACCGCTAGTGCTTTTCTTCAAAGCGCGTTTGCATAATGCTGTGGATGGCCTTGTCGGTGTCGGCTTTTGCGGCGGCCAAATAGCTGGCTATGTCTTGTTTCAAATCATTCGTGTAGGAATTGTGTTGAGGTTGTGTGTCAAGGTTGAAGTTCAAGTCGCCGGCTTCCTTCTGAGCTTTCCGAAGAATTGAATCTTGGAGACTTTGGGAAATGGCCTCGACTGTCTCTCCTGACTTTGTAAGATTGAGACTCGGCACATCTACAATCTTTTGTTCTGTAGGAAAATGTGGTTCGTGGTGTTCTTCAATTTGTTCTGGAGTGGTTTGGGGTTGCGGTTGTTGCTGATCTTGCACTATTTCATCCTTCTTTTTGCCTCTATTCTTTCTGAGTGCCGCCAAGCGTGCCTTTCTTTCGTTCGATTGCTCTTCTTGTTCCATCTTCCTTTACTGCTGTCAATCTACAAACTGCTTGATTTTGGTGCAGTTGGTAGCCACACGATTTTTTTATTGCAGCCATCTTGGTTTTACACATATCATGAATACTCCTAAAAAGGTCCAAAAACCACCAACTCCGCCAAACTCAGTCTCTCCAAAACGGAAAATAAAGGCAGGTAGCATCCCTATCCAGAAATTCAAACCTTTTTTCGACAATGGTCGCTTCAAATCCATTATTGATATTGATGATAAAGAAGCTCTCATAATGCCAACTACTACAGACAAGTCCCCTTGTCTCCCCATTAAGATACCACCAAAAGGAAGAGTGTTTCGTATTGGATAACTAGAACTTAGATCCTAAATACTTCATGGCTATATCAACAAGATACGTTTCAGGTATCTCCATGTGGTCTCCAGGAAGCTTGTCAAATATCAACTTCCCTTCAAAAAACAACGTTCTTAAGCCTATCAAATCTTCTTGGAATATCCTCGTGTTGGCTACCGGTACTACATCACCGGTCTCGGAATCGATTTCGGTGAACCATGCCGATTCCTTGGGCACCAAAGTGGTATCCTCCGTAAACTGAATCATGACGAACTTGTTGATCTTGACAAAATTCTTTCTGTATGTTGCATTGAAATTCCTCTCGTTATTGATATCGGCCAAGAAATGTGAATAATCGAGGTATTGTCCAAGCTGCTTAGGATCACGAAAGTATTGGGCAGGAATAATATGCTTCTGTACGCTATCAAACCATACTTGCTTTTTGAGAAGAGCATTTCTCCCTCGGCACACCCAATCACCAGGATCCCGGCACAAGGGAAGCTCTTGGACTCCAAGATGAGGCGACCCAAATGTAACCAAATTATGAATTTTGGCTTCGTGACAGGTTTCGGCCAATGCTCTCAACAATAATCCACCTTGGGAGAATCCTACTGCATCAAATCCCTTTTTCAATTCGGGTATGGCTGCTATCTGTTCACACGCAGCCTGGACCTCCGCATTTGCATCACCAAACATCGATAATTGCTGGTCTTTACTTGGATCTATGTCCAAATAGATGTAATGAACAAACACATTGGGATGTACTTGATTGAAAATGGCTCCGGCACCCGTTATACCCGAAGAATTGTAGTTGTCTCCTAACCCATGCCAGATAACGATGGGCCTGCGCTTATCAAATGTTAATGGTTGTTGATCATAATTCGCTGGAGAATTTACTGTTATCTGTGGAGTTGTCGTTTGTATAAGTGAGTTGATAAAAAAGTTTGCCACTCCCAGCAAACTGAGGATATTGTACAAGTACATGGTGGTGGAGTTCTTTAAAGTGGAGGCGCTAAATTATATCTCCTTTTACTATATACAGGAAACAATCAAAAAATCCTAATTTAGTTGGAGAACTACAGATATCAATTAGAAACCAGTCAAAATACAACCAGGAGAAGGCTAGGACGGGCAAAAATATAAAAAAAACAGACGACCTCGGTGAGGGTCGAACTCACGATCTCAAGATTAACAGTCTTACGCCTTAACCAGCTTGGCCACGAAGTCTTGCTTATATGCACATAAAACGAAAAAATAGTTTTGACATAATTTTGTGTGACACTTCTGCTGCTTTAAAATTGTATTAATGTTGGTAGTCATTATTGCAATATGTTATTAAAGCGATAGTTACAGTTACTTTTGGGTCCTTATCACTCTGTCAGTTGCATGTTTATCAAAAATGTTTAGCTAATTTTGTGTTATTTTTCATATTATTAACTTTATGTAGATATATTCTCTATGGTAATTCGAGAACCTTTTCAATAACTCCCAAAATGTCGTCCTTCTCCACGGAATGTTGAGGATTGGACAACTTTGCTTCTATAAATCCATCAAGCAACTTTCTGAGTCTCTTGATCAAAACTCCATTTTTACACCACGTTCGAATTGGCATCCAGTTGGCCATGACAATCCCCGGAGACGAACTTCCCTTTTCAATAAAATTAATCAAATTATAAGAGATATCACCACCGAAAAGCAACGTGGCAAGTGTGCTTGATGGCGTGACGTCTCTCAAGTAAAGCTTGTTAGTAAGATGCGACGATCTAAACACAACAAATGACGATTTGAGAACAGGGTTACTTGACTTTTGAACTTGTGGACTAAGGTCGTACAATTTACGGGCCTTTTCGTAATCAATTTCCCCATCCTCTTTGGTAGACTTCTCAATGATGTCAAGACTCAATGACATGTCTTGTTCACTACTTCCAAATAAAACTGAAGAAGGATGAATAAATGCCCTGGTCGCAGGTAACTCGTCGGAATCTGGCGAGTTGATGAACTTCTCATTACGGAGCCAGAACTTGGTCTTCTTGGCATCCGGGTCGACTGCTACAGCCCCAACCATAGATTTGAAGAATTTGGGATCTGGTAACTGAACCCTAGCCATTTGTGGATAGTACGAGCCGGTAACAATTGCACGAAGAACAGAATAGTTTTCGCCATTTCTGTTGAAAGCCTTGTTGTCGTTCTTATAGTCGAACGGAATAAAACCCAATTCTTTCAAGATCGACAAGTATTGTACTCTCGTCGATGCAATGTCTTTCATAGTCAAGAACGAAAGATAATTTTCCGACAAGAACCTATTCCCATTACCCTTCTGCTTCTCCAATTCATATTGAGAAAATGCATTGGCAATTGCGATAAAGTCACCTTGGCCAGCAGCAAAATCAGCTTTCACCAGCTTGATTTTCTCCTTTTCATCAAAGTTTGACGAGAAAGGACTTCCAGTCGAGCTGATGGCTGCTAATGTCAACGACACTTCGACACACCCAAAGATACATCCAAGGATCAATAACTTACCACCTTGAAGTTCCGTTGGAATAAACGATAAATATTTACCAAGGTGGGAAAGATGTCCACCAGTCAATGCACCAATGTCTTCCAAGAATTTCTTAGATTCTGCCAAGGACGATTGATCTGGTGCATCGAGACCACTATTCAAGAACTCTTCAACCTTATTGATACCCATAGATTTCACAACCAAGTACAAGTTTTCTAATCTTGTTCTCTTAATCTCAGGAATTGGTTGAGGGATCATTGCCGCCTCTGTTTCCTTGGTATACATATGATAGCAGTTACCATTGGTGACACGTCCAGATCTACCTCTTCTCTGACCAATTTCTGCCTTTGAACACCAGTTTTCCACAAGTTTTGTGGTGTTTAACTTGGAATCATAGAACAATGTCTTGGAACGACCACTATCTATGACGACCACACAATCCGGAATGGTGATAGAAGTTTCAGCCACGTTCGTAGACACAACAATCTTTCTCCCTCTGCTCGATTTCTGGAAAACTCTCTTTTGGTCCTTCGAAGCCAAAGCCGAATGCAATGGAAGGGTCCAACAATCTGTCTTTCCACTTCTGAATACAGTTTCAATGTTTCTTATACATTGGTTAATCTCCATGATACCTGGTAAGAAAATCAAAATAGAACCATCGTTTTCTTCCTTCTTTAACTTATCGTGAACGTGAATACACAATTTTGCAATTAAGTCATAATTGATATTACCAGTCTTGAAGTACGTTGAGTCAGCTTTGGGTTTGATTATTCCATCTGACGTCGACAAAGAGTAATCCAAGTTATCCAAGATAGAATCCAAAAAGTAATCTTGAATTGGAAACGTTCTTCCTTCAATGTGAATATGGTTCAATGGCACATCAAAAAAGGACTTAAATGTGTCAACATTAATAGTGGCCGACATAAGGATGATCTTTAACTTTGGGAAACGTTTCATTACCGTTTTCAAAATAATCAACAAGAAGTCACTATCAACAGATCTTTCATGGACTTCATCGATGAAAATATATTCCAAGTGGTCAAAAATGCTGCCACTATTGTCTTTTGATGACAAAAATGATTGCAACATTCTCAACAATACACCCGTGGTCACAAACGAAAGACGCGTATCCCTTGCAGTTTTATTCTCACCTCTGATAATGTATCCAGTTTCTTTACCAACTCTATCAATTCTTTCATCCGAAATTCTTTCAGCCAATCCAATAGTTGAAATACGTCTTGGTTGAGTACATATTATCTTGGACATAAAATTACCCTTAGAGTTCATTTCATCTAACATGAACTGAACAATTTGGGTAGATTTACCCGAACCAGTTTCACCCGTAACTAATGTTACCTTGTTAGAGTTAATGACGGAAACAAGTTGTTCCCTCTTCTTCCAGGCTGGCAAAGTTGCTCTTTGTCTCAATGACAGCTTCATCTCGTTTGATTTCAACTTAGTCGAATAAGTATGGCTAAGTTGATTTATATCGTCGTTCAGAAGCGTGATAGTTTTCTGGGCTCTCTTGTTCCTTGCCTTTTGGGCTTCTCTTTCTGATGGCTTGGTGTGTTTTAACGTGATTTGGTCGTGGGTCAACAATGGTCCCGGGTTATCAATAATTCTGGCAATGTTGCCCTCCAACCATTCCACAAGTGAATAAATAAAACAATCACCAATGAATCCATTGTCAACAATGTGATTTGATGCTTGAGTTATGATGGATAATTTGATATAGTTGGCTAAATTGCGGCCAGATTTGTTAACAACAATATGGAATCCTGGTAATTCCAGCGGATACAGCTTGCTCTTAAACAAACGAAGACCAAATACCTCTTTTGGCATTTTGGTAACGTTCAACAATATATTGACCACCTTTTTATCGGTGTTTTCAACAAAATCCACCTTGTTTGAGCCAAGAATTTCTATTCCTTCCATTTCCTGTTCCCAAAGCTCTTGAGAATCTTCGACATCTATATCCACAGGGTCAAGTAATGCTAATTTGTGAGTCAATTTAACGCATGTCTGTAACTCATCGTTATCGTTATCTTTCAAGGCTTCTTCGATCTCGTCTCTATCGCATCCTGATTCAGCAAGTCTCTTAAGAAGATACTCATATTGCATATTCTTGGAGATTGTAAGAGAAACACCTGAATCCTTATCAGATTTAGCAAAGAGGACAGGCAAGTCATCTTCTGGAAGATGAAACAAGAGCCATTCCAAGGCGTCAACGTAAGTTGAAGTGTATTTCAAAGCTTCATTGACATGAGACTCTCTAAACCCGAAATGGACCAAGGATGCAGAAACTTTTTCTGCAACATCTGTATTTTCCAAAGTATCTTGCTCATCGAGAATCCAATTTAGATGCTGTCTGATGGAAGATTCAATTGAAATACGCAAATCCGTCGGGAAATCAATGAATGGGGCTGCATCCCAGACTTTTCTAGGAAACGTAGGAGTAGACTCTACCTTCAATGCAGCCACAGAGGAAGTTGTTTTCTGTGACTTTGGTTTCGCAGTAGAAATGCTGATAGTTGGCTTTTTCACTTTCTCGTCATTCTGCTTCTTAATAAGCAACTTCTTTTCTTCAGCTTCACGCTGATCTCTTCTTTCTATAAATGCAGTGAATGGATTGACGTTGTAAAACTTGTCGTGGCGCAATTTGTTCCCTTTCAACAACGCAACTCTTTCCTTCTCGAGTAATGACCAATAGTCTCCAAACATTGGTGGTAATACCATCTTCATATTCTTGACATAGTTAATGCAATGTAATGCATAAGTAGCACAGTAGTGTCTTGCCTCATTGGTAGTATCACACAATTGGGATAATTTAGCTTCGTATGGAATCATTGGAATCTTGATGTCCTCTTGAGTCTTTGGGTTTTTCCAATGAAGCACAGCAGTTCCTTCAAACTTCTGGCCGCCGTATTGGACATTCTTTGTACGCATTTGGTAGTCAACACGGCCCCATTTCTGTTTCTGACAATATTCGTTGAGTAATGTGACTGGTAATTTACCTGTCCAGCCAAAAGTATCGCCAATAGTCTTACCTCTTCTGGGCTTAGTTGGATCATGTTCTTCCTCTTCCTTTTTCCCCTTTTTCAGAGCATTTCCCTTTTCCACGGGAGGGGGATTAGGAGTTCTCTCCTTCGGTTTTTTGGCCATGGAGTATGGATGATATGACGATAATGATTCTACTAAAAAGCGAATTTAGATTTCCCGATCGAGAAATCCACACGATGACAGCACCAAAAAAAAATGACACGAGCAGGACTTGAACCTGCAACCTTTTGATTTGGAATCAAATGCTCTGCCAATTGAGCCACCGCATCAATTTTCTGCAAATTTTATTTTGCAGAATTTTACTAGACAGTTCGTACTGACTAGCGATTCAACAACTTCCGGTAAAATAGAGTAGAACATCGTGTGTTTTCTGTAACATTTTGAGATTAAGGTAGGGCCGTCATGAAATTCAATTGGATATACCGTTTTTGATTCAACATTCATGCACAATATCATGGTTTATTGTTTGTTTTTTCAAATGGTGCAGTTGAAAGTCTTAGGAATACAATATTTTAACGTAGCATTTGAATCTTGGATATAACAATGAAATCTTATTCTTAACACTATTCTCTACTCAGCGGAACTCATGGATTTATTCCACAAAACATCATGAAATGCACTTGATTGCAGAACCAAAACCAAAAGATTAATAAATCTGTTTATTGAATCCACTATATCATACCGTGATGATGATGGGGTAGTTCCCGATATTCGTATTTCGAATAAAATATGGGTTTCAAAACCAGCGAGAATTAGACTTTTGCAAAAACGAGGCCAGAACGTCAGGGCCCCTGCTAATGCCGTTTTAGATGGAGCAAATAAGCGAGAGAGGAGAAAACGGGCTTGTTGGAATAGACCAAATAATATTCGAAACCACACGTAAAGTTAAGGCAATGCAGCAACAATCCGGGCTGGCTGGATTGCCAAAAAAGTACAAACACGACAGCATGACCAACATGTTATGATTCATTTGCTACCAAACAAAGCAATTCTTTAAATTAGCCGCGATGCCCCGTGATTCAGGTCGTCAAACGTTGAATAAAAAATAATTGTGGGCAAAGATCGAGACGTTTGATAGAATTAAGCTTTTTATGACCGGGTGCATATGCGTTACAAATGCGGACGCAGTTGCTGACACATATTATCGAGAAGAATAGGAAGGGCCGTATAGCATGACTTGCTTTACATATGGAACAATACGTACGTTTCAGGCCAGTGATTAAATGAGCTAATATCTTTTCTCGCGGGTAAACCTAGTCGCCGCCGGCCGTAAGTTCGATATTGCTGACACAACATAAGCTTGGTGCCATCGGTAGCGATGAAGTCAGCAGCAACCTTAAACATCATACATTGAGGTGAGCAATCGGTGATCCGTGGTGTTACCACGTATATACTAACATGGCCAAATAAAAAGCATTTAGGGTTATTTATTAGGATTATTATTGAGAGTATATTATTGAGTATATTATTGAGGATATTATTCAAAATATTTTTAAACAAAATATTATTTCACCCCTACGAATTAAGTGTAGCATCGAGCCAATTACACGATATTCACCTCCGCCTCGTATTGCTGCGGTCTGATGGTACGGTTCTAGAATATTATTTTGCCGCAACGCAATTCTGAGTGAGACGGGGAGCAGTTCATGCTTACCCGCACGCCTCATCTAGCGCAACTATATCATCGAATACCGTCTGTGGAAAAGCCCCTACTGAATAATATCGCGGTTTACCCTTCGAGTATTTTTTTATTGGCTTGCAAAGTCTAATTTCCTCACTGGTGGATATTTTTAATCACTCTGAAACGACCACGCGAAGGTCATTTCAGGCGTGGGGCACGGCAGGTACACGCGGAATCGTTAAAAAGCTGTCACGGATGGGTGTGCATCTCCCACCCCCAGGCACGGTTGCACCCCCCTGTTTTATGCTACGTGTTTACCGTTGAATCACGCCAAATGCATGGCGGTATCATCGCTTCAATTCAGGGGGAAGTTTACGCGAAGGAACAGGACATTTAGCGTCTCCATAACCACATCTACGCAAATATTATTTTTTGTCGTATTTTTTAAGTAGCCTAATACTATAATATTATAGAAGCATAAACTCCAAAATAAAGTATCACCTTGCCGTAGACCCCCCAGTTGGGATGAAACAAACATCGTCATGGCGCTCCAGGCGGTCTATACTGCTTCTGTGCTCATAAAGTAGACATTGAAATCCATTCCTAAGCTGCTGAAATATGTCTTCCATTCATCCTTTAATTTGTCATTAGCTCCGTTGTGGTCGCCGTCATTAACGATGATCAACTGGTTGATCTTCTTGCTGAGTCTGATAATCGACCGGATTCTTTCTTGGTAACTTTCTGTTTCTTGAGACGACGCCTTGGCAGAAAGCTTCTTGTTCAATTGGATGCGTAAGTTGCCTACTATTGTGCCTAACAACTTGCCATCTTCTGCCATAATGACGTCCTTAAACGCACTCTCGTGGTTATTGATAATGTTGATCAAGTTGATCGTCGACAAGATAATAATATCATTCTGCTCATCAATGAGTCCACAATCGATAATATTATGTGCGATATCGACGATGTTGACTTCATTCTCGCTGAGAATCTCCTCGTCCAACGACGTAAGCGTGTAGATAAATTCATAACTCAACTTTCTGATCTCCAACCCTTCATCAATAACATACTTGTATGGTCCCATAGGAATGATTTTCTTGAACTCAGCAACCTGCTTCAATTGTTGGTACAACTGTGGCAAGATCTTCAGATTCAACAGCAGCAAGATCGTACTTGGTTTGTTGTGCAATGCCGTCAACAAATTCCCAATCAACAATTGCTTAATATCGATGTTCTTCAAGTCCATCCATTCGACTGAAAAGTCCATCAATTGGGTCAAGATTGCAATCTCCTGTTCCGAGTCGTCAAACTTGTTAAGCAATTGCTTAATCACAACAAAAGTGGTGTAAACGACTGCTCTTCCAGTATCGCGATCGGGTTGATGTCCTTCCTCGTAACTCTTCAATACCTCAAGAATGAAGTCCACCTTTTTCAATACGATATCTCCCAACAAGTCACCACTGTTTCTCAACTCACCACAAATGGCATGTGTAAGTTCAAACGAGTTGATAACTAGCCAAACCTGTCTCCAGATGACATCCAAGTGAGCGTCATTGCAGCCAGAGAGTATGGTCTTCATCGATGTCGTAATGTAATTGCGTGATCTGTCGTTAGCCTCGTGGTAAAACTGAATCAATTGATCGAGCTTGCCATTAATATCCCTCTTCACAATCAAACCAATAGAAACGGCAATAGCATTTCTAATTGCTTCTTCAACCGAGTTTACAACCTTTTCTTGTGCATGGTTCGCTTGCACCAGGACAGAGTCAGTGTTTCTCTTGTTGAGCAATTCCACAAGGTTATCTATCAGTATGTGCGTAAGCGGGCAGTACTCACCAACACAACCCAAGTATTGGATATTAAAGAGAAGTTCAAGCTCGCTGTCAAAACTATTCTTCTGTAAATGCGAAACCAATTGCAACTCGCGGCTCTCAATTTCACTGACCAAGTTATTTTCATAACTGACAATGGCCAAGATTTTAGCACTCGAGAAAAGCTTCAAGTCCAATCCCAGAAGTAAGCTATCAAACAAAGCCGGATCTTGAACTGAAAATAACCGCACAAGTTGGAAGAATGGTGTGTTTTCGGGCTGAATTTTGTTTGCGTTGTTCACCTTAACAACAGTTGAAAGTAATTCGTTCTTGGATCCAACAGGAACGGAAAAGTTTCCAAAGAGCAAATTGAAGATCTCAAATAGAATAATAATGTTGTCTTCGTTAGATTTCTCCAACACTTTGATGAGGTTTGGTACTATCTGGGAAACATCATCGTTATGCAGTTTGCCTATAATGAGTTTGAGTAATGTCAAGGAGAGAAAAACAACCACCTCGTTGTTAACTAACACCAACTCGTTCAACTTATATATGATGAAGGCATTAAAGGCAGAATTGGCAAACTCACCACTGCTGTGTATGTCAATCAACACTTCCAAAACCTTTTTGACACTAATTTCGTGATCTAAACATACCTTGAACGTTTCCAAGATCCTAAGAGGTTCTTGACTCAAGTTTTCTTTGATCAATGCACCTAAGCAGGTGATGGACAATTGAACAATATTGCTAGAGTATTCCTTCTGTTTGTTCACTATATTCAAAAGATTATTTTCAATGCTCTTGGTTTGTACGTCACTGACAATCCTACTGTAAGGATCTTGGAAAATGTTATTCAAAAACTTGATGCTTTCGGTGACGATGTTGAAAGATCTATCTTCAAGAGAAACAATGATATCGTTGGCAATGTATTCTGCAATTGGGCCAGCTAACAAAGTTGGGTCATCTATGTTGTCGACGACATTTTTGTAGAAATTGATATAGTCCATCGAGCCGCTCGTCACGACGTGATATTGTGCAAACTTGGCAAATGTTTGTGTGACCAAGTCGACTTGATTGAATCTATTCAATGCTTCAATGAGTTTCAATACTTTTGGATATTGGGCAGTTCTATCAGGAATTAACAATGTGTTAACAATGGAGTTTCCAATTTGATCAAACTCAGGAACGGGTTGGCTCAATTTATCGACGATTGCAATCACGGCCATTATTGCTTCGTTGGAGACCAATTCATTCTTGTCTTCAATTGGGAGAAGAACTAGGAGCTCCTGGTAATGGGGCGATAAGTCTTCTCTCTCAACGTAGGATTTTAAAAGAATGAATGCCTTTATTCTAACCTTCCATGAACCGTCATTGTCTTCGTTAGAAGCATCATTTTCGTCATCACTAAATTCTATTTCATCTTCACTGTTATCAAAGTCCATGTCATCTTCATCGGCTGTGTTCTTTAACGGATCGAAGACAATAAAGAACCTGATGATTTCGAGAAGCTGTTCATGGAATTGGGCGAGGGAGTTATTTGAGTTGACAATATCATTTAAAACAGTCAAGGAATCTTCGCGAACCAAGTTGTCTTGTATCAACCTATCAAAGTCAAAGTCGTCGTCCTCCTGCACTGCATCCATGTCCAAATTTTGAGTAACCACTTCGAATGTGTGGTCAAAAAGTGCTGGGTCCAACTCAAATGGACTCTTTAAAGCAACTGAGTATAAGAGAAACTCGACTGCTAAGGAGTGGCGGCCGTCTTTGGTGAATGACTTGACAAACCGAACGGCTTCATTCAAGGCCGACAGGTCGGCAAAGTACTGCGATAAGAAGCCAAAGCCGGCAATAGCTCTCTTACTAATAATGCCGGCTTCCTCAAATGCGGTCGATATTAAGTCTCTGGCTAATTGCAAAACCTCTTCGTAGCTCAAGGCGTAGCCCAAGTTCTGAATGATGCTGATGACGATTTCGATAGAATCGATCGTTTTCTCGTTTCTGCTGAGCTGGGGGACCAAGCTATCGATGACGGACCGGCTCAATCTTGGGTTGAATGCATGGACGGTGTTGTCATCGTTGCCTCTCGTAGAGTTCAAGATGGACCTCAACGCCATGTTTGGGACCGAAGTCGTAAAGCTCTTGAAACTCGATTTGTCCAACTTGGTCTTTTCGTGCTGGGCAAGCACCAATTTGTAGAGCTTGTGGATCACGCCCAACAACGCCTCGTTGGACAAGTACTTGACCATTGGCTCAAATGACTTGACTGCCTGGGTCTGGACGTCTGAGTTGTGGTCGTTCAACAAGATGTAGAGCGTGGGGATGAAGTTCTCGAGGGCGCGTGGCGACACGGCGGGCGCCGTTTCTTCAGTGTCTCCCAAGTACTTTTTGAAATCCTCAAGTGCCATGAACCGAAGATCGGGATCGACATCGAGGGCTTTGTCCTTCAACGAGTTGAAGTTGATGTCTTGCATTGGTGTGGTGTGGATTTGATTTTTGTTTGCGCGGAAGTGTGGTTATAAGTCGGACGGAACAGACATTTATCAAAAGTTGGCACTACAGTTGCAATATCACTACAGTTCTACTTGCGGGGTCGGTTATGCTTTGTATTATCGTAATGTACATGGTGGTCACGTAAAGTAATCATAATGCGTTGCGAATGCTGGCCAGACTAGTCACTCTTGGTGTTCTTCTTGGACTTTTTCTTCTTCTTCTTCTTGTCCTTCTTGTCGTCTTCAGGCTTGAACAGACTGACGTCGACTTCCTCTATTATCAAATTATCTTTCTTGTCTTGTTCCTTCTTTTCTTCTTCAACTTCTGGTTCCTTCTTTTGTTCTTCTTTCTTCTCTTCTACCTTTTCTTCTTCAACCTCCTTCTCAATTAAACCCTTCATTTCAACGGCTTCTCCAGTCATGGTCTTTATCAACTCGCGACATCTGTGAGCATAGTCGTAGTCGACCTCATCTTCTTTGCTTTCTTGTTTGACCTTGTTTTCCTTGTTTTCTTTCTTCTCTTTCTTCTTATCGTCGTCCTCCTTGGTCTCTTCGCCCCGCAACTTACGTTCCAACTCTTCTTCGATCTTCTTCTCGGCAATCTCGGCGACTTCGTTCCAACGAGCAACCACCTTGTTCAAGTCCTCCACAGCACGGGTTCTGGACCCTCCTTGCAATCCACTCAAGTACAAGTACAATGCCGACTCGTAGTCCTTGGGAATGCTCTTTATGTTCTTTAATATCCAGTTTTGTTTCTGCTTGCTGAACTTCCAGTTGTCCTTGTCTTGTTCGTACTGCTTCAAGTACACCAACTGGTCCTTTTCTGGAGGTGGAGCACGCTCACCCTTGGGGACCTTGACTCTCTTGGGCGCCTTCTTGTTGTCGTTGTCGTCATTATTGGACTCCTCCAACTTTCTCTTTTGCTTGTTGATCTTCTTGATTTCTCGGTTGGTGAGGTCGGAATGGGCAATGTGTGTCGAGATCGCCAACGGATCCTCTTCTAACTCCTCCTTCACCTTCAACCCAATTCTCTTCCATGCTGGAACGTGTGCAGACATCGTTGTTGTTGTATTGTTTCGTGCCGTTGTAGGTTTATCGGGTCTCGTTAATATTGGGATGGCATCGCGGACTCGGTGTCCGGGTAAATAAATTTTCACTTATAAGCACGGAAAATCCTGTTGAGTCTTCAAATTATTCAAACTTCTTACTTTCTATAGTAATAAACGTTTCAATCGGAAATATCCACTTGTAGTTGCGGATGTGGAGACGGGCTTTCCGGCTTGTCTCTTCGGCAATTAATCGTTCCTATGGTTAATGGCTCAAAATACGTCCAGCTATATTGATTAATACATGGTTTGAGTCCGTCATGGGAAATTTACACCTGTGATGGATATAGAGATTGTATACATTCACTAATTATTCTAATGTCGAGAGAATGTACTTGGTGAGCTTCTTGTATCCGTCAACAGCATCCAACAAGTCACTATGCTCGACGTATTCGTGATCGGAGTGGGCAACATGGATTGTTCCTGGACCGTAGAGATACCGTTTCTTGAAAGTTCTCTTCAACCATGGAATGTCCGTGGCGTAGGCCAAGATAATGGAATCAAACCCTGGAACTTCGTAGTCCAAGTATTGTGGCTCGACGCTACCAGCGACTTCGAAGTCCAAGTTATCGACATTCTCAACAATACCACGAACCAACTCGTCCACCTTTTCAAGCTCAGCAGCTACTCTGACAAATACTCCGGCTGTAGCCTCGGCAGGAATCACATTTGCAGCAATACCGCCAGAGAATTGACCAATGTTTAAAGTAGATGGACCTAACAACTCGGACTGGGGGAGTTCCAACTTCAAAAGATCATTCAAAACAGGAATCAAGATTTCGGAAGCAGAAATCCCCAATTCAGGGTACCCACTGTGGGAGGCCTTACCGTTGGCCTTTAAGTTGACGATATAACTTCCCTTGTGACCAATTCCAAGCTTCAACTCGGTGGGCTCGCCAAAAATTGCAGTTTCCCAATGGGCGTCCAACGAAGAGCTGGCAACCTTCATACCGACACCATTGATCTCTTCACCAACAACGTAGAGTAACGAGGCGTCACCTTCTTTGATTTCTCCCGATTTCAACAACGACAAGTAAGCAAACACTTGCGATGCCACCGAGGCCTTGGCATCTGAAGAGCCTCTGCCATAAATACGGCTGCCTTCAACACGGTAAGGAATGTAAGGGGGAACGGTATCAATGTGTGAAGTAAGCAACACCTTGCTATCTTTCTTCTTGCCGGAGTAGGCATAGACGTTGTAGCGCAACGGGGAGTCGTCGACAATCTTTTGCAATTGAACCGTCAAGCCAGCAGACTCCAAGAATTTCTTTAAGTAGAGAGCCACCTCGGTTTCGTGGTTGGAAATGGACTCAATCTCGACCAATCCCTTGTGTAATTCGAGAAGCGATAACTTGTCTACCTTGTAGTCTTGGAGGGGAACAATCTCGTCGTTCAACAAAAGGGGCAGATTGAACCATTGAGGAATGGCAAAGGCCTCGACTGCAGCCAAGCCAAGCGCCAAACATGCTACCAATCTCATTTTCTACGGAGAATGAAGTGTGGGTGTAATTATGGCATTAATTTATCGTGGGGAGAGAAGATTAAAAGTGAGGAGTTCACGTGACATAACCACTACGGGACAACCATCTGTCAGAACGGCGCCATAGCTGGAGCCATTGGGCCAATTGCCGTGAAACCGAAGCCAACGCCACGCTTATTGGTCCTTGACGTCTTCGAACTTCTTGTCATCGAGCTCCTTCTTTTGCTTTTCCCTTTCGGACACCCAGTGGTCGAACTTGGCGTTCAAGTCGGCGGCGATTTCTCTCGCGGTAGCCTCTTTGTCGGAAGACGTGGCCATTTTGTAGAAGGCTCCCAGTATGTACTGGAACGACGCTGTGATGTATTCGTCCACATGGGGATTGTCACCGTTGGGGTTGAGGATGCTCTTGGTCAAGTCCATGAGTTTCTGGGCATCTTCCGACAGCGGAAGGTCGTGGTGTTGGGCAGTGGCCTCGGGGCCCCCGGACGTCTTGTCTACTTGTGTCATTGAAGAACTGGCTGGTGGTGGCTGGTGGTGGCTTGTCGTAGTACCAATTGGTGTGAAAACTAAGGTTTTTGCCGGGTGTTTTATCGCCTCGATAAGTGGTGCGTTTCTCCATTGGGGAAATGACCCCCAGGAAATTACGGAACTACGCGGCGTGCGTCCACCAGAAAAAAACAGACTCTTGTATTCTTGCTACGTTAGCGATGATATAAAGACGAGTTATATAGTGACCATAAGGGGCGACGGGGTTTCTTACTTCTCGTTGGTCTCGACCTTGCCCAAGGTACCCTTCTTGATCTGGTCCTTGTCTTTCTTGGCCAAGTCGCCCTCGACCTTGCCCAATTCGCCCTCAACCTTGCCTAATTTTCCTTCGACTTTGCCCAAATCACCTTCGACCTTGCCGAGGTGGCCGCTCTTAGCGTCCTTGGCACCGCCGCTAGCGGCAGCTGAGTCCTTTGCTGGCACCTGGCCCAATTCTCCAAATTGTTTCGACATTGTAAGTATAAACGAGTTAATATAGTTAGATATCGAGGGTAGCACCCGATGTGGTATTTAAGTTGGAATATCGCGGGCGGGATAGCAAAAGTGCGGGGGACTATGTGCAGGAAGCTCACACCATTTATATTTGATCGTTTCGGAATCCTGGCGGTGCCGGTATTTGCAACCATGTTACTGCGTTTTCTGACGGCAGCAAAGTCAGCTCGGCTCGGTGCGGTGGTGGCTGATTGGGACGAGACCATCACGGCGAGAGACACCATCCAATTGGTGGCGAACGCGGCGTACGGCGCCAAACCCCAGTACCGGCCCCCGTTCGGCCATTTCACCAAGGTGTACATCGATGCGTACGCCAAGTACAAGCGCCAGTTCGAGATAACCAATAGGCCCAGAAATACACTTTCCCAGGAGAAGCTATTTCAAAATGGCATGAGGCTGGTCGAAATGAGTTCCATTGCCGAAATGGAGACGTTACATCTATTTGAGGGTTTGTCGCGGGACGACTTCCGGCGCCAGGCGGCCCACGTCGAGCTCCGTCCAGGGTTCGTCGAGTTCTTGAACGAGTTCTACGGCAAGATCCCCATTGTCATCTTGAGCATCAACTGGACGAGTCTCATTATTGAGCAGGTGTTGCTTGACAAAGGGTTTAAGGTTGGAGGAAGTGAGCTCACGATTATTGTTAATGAATTAGAGTTTGACAACAAAGCCATTTCCACAGGCCGCTGGCTTTCGGTTCCATCGATACGAACGGCGTCCGACAAACTCGATGCCATCCAGGGGCTCCGGAACCGGCATGGAACCATCATGTACATCGGAGATAGCTCGACCGATCTACTTGCGCTTGTCGAAGCGGACCACGGCATCGTTATTGACGGTGGTGCCGTTGCTTCATTGCTCTCCCAATTGGACATCGTGCTCCCCATCCACAACTGGACCTCCATCGCTACGCTTGTTCGTGAAATGAATGTAAATAATGTAAATAGAATATACAACTAGTAAACTTCCTATTTTAAAAATGGAAATGAAGTATGCAATTAGTAAATGTAGGTTATAATACATCTCTCGTAAATCACCTTCTCCAATTGTTGATTGGTGGGGCATATGGCTGTTGCATGTGTGCAACAACCCCTCCTTGCATAGGAACATACTGACTGTAGGCGTAGCCTGGTGGAGGAGGTCCAGGAGGCATTCCTACTGGCGGATACCCTCCGGCAACAATGTTGGGGTGGTTCAATGGTGATCTTTGAGGAATTCCGTGGCCCTCTGCAGATATTCCTTGCGGGTTGTGTGGGGCCGGTGACATCTGGCCCGGTGGTGGAGGTCCTTGGTAAAAGTATTGTGGTTGTTGTTGGTTTGGCGACCAGATCTGGTGCTGTGGTGGAGGAAGCTGTGGTGGGGCTCCCACCTGTGGTTGTCTGGGAGACTTGCCTTGGTAAATACCTTGTGGCGTGTGTTGGAAGTGTGGAGGTGCCGTTTGTTGAGGAGTCTGTTGCACTTGCACGACTGGGAGAGGAGGGCTTTGTTGATGTTGGGGATTTGGGGTCTGTTGGTGGTGTGGTTGTTGGTGGTGTTGTTGATGGTGTTGTTGCTGATGTTGTTGCTGATGTTGTTGTTGTTGCTGATGTTGTTGCTGTTGTTGCTGTTGTTGTTGCTGTTGCTGCTGCTGCTGTTGTTGTTGTTGTTGCTGTTGTTGTTGTTGCTGCAGTTGAGATGGGCCTTGGATGAATGCTATTCTTTCAGAAGGTAACAATGCAACAAGATCTCTCAAGATAAAGCTAGGAACATCCGGTGGGTCCCGCAAAGCAGGAATAGGAGCTTCCTTCTTGGAAGCTTTGGACAATTCAACTGCTCTTTCTTCAAAATAAACGGCACTCTTTTGGTCGCCAATCGATCTGAAACAAGCAGCCGATCTAGAACAAGCATCAGAAGCATCCATCAACTGATCGTCACATCTCTCATATACGCAGCTCAAACCATCCCAAGCTGTAGCAGTTCCTGGCGAACCTTCGTCAATCTGTAAACGGAGAGCTTGGGAATAGGCAGCCAAGGCGTCCGACAATTGCTTCAACTCCAAGTACAACTTACCGACAGCCAACCAGGTGATAGGCGAGTTAGATGCTCTTCTCAAGGCAACTTGGTAAGAGTCATAAGCCAATCTTGGCTGGTCAATCAACGAGTACGCCTTCCCCAAAAGATACCAAGGTAAGAAGTCGCCGTCGCTGACGGGCAGGTCCAAGTCCTTTTCCTTTTCCAAGTCAATGATCTTGTGCAATAAGTGAATGGCGTGGTCAGCGTTCTTCTTGTCATTGTTCAAGAGTAACAAGTATGCATGGGTCATCAATATTCTTGGGGAGTTACCCACGGAGGCTTGAGCGCTCTCACATGCTTGGATAGCGCCCGGAATGTCGTTTGCTCTTTCCTTGGCTGTAGACAAAGCACACCACAATGCTATGTGTTCGTTAATTCTTGACAATGGAGGTGCGGGCAAAGATAACGTGGCGGTCAATTCGGAGATCGACAACTCAATGTTGCCGTCAGCAGCAGCAATAGCGGCCAATTCGGCGTGTGCTGCCCGTGCAGTTTCAAAATCAGTCGAAGAAAACTGGCTGATGGACTCGGGCAAAATCGAGAGACAGTGGGCCAAGGAGCCAGCAGCATGACTTCTGGCACCGGCTCTAATTAACGTCTGGGCACTTAACAACCACAAAGATGCATCGGCTGGTGCCAACTGGATGGCGGTTTGGATAGACTGGTGGGCCTGGTCATTCAAGCCGACCAACAAGTAGCACTCGGCCAACTCTTTGAAAATCGACAGTTCCTTAACCAAGCCCGGGAACTGTTCGAGGGCCTTGTTTAACTTGTCGATGGATCCCTGTGACCCAATTGTTTCGTTCAAGTTGATGTCATTCAACCGTAACGAGTAGCTCAAGCCGCAAAGGGCCCGGACATTGGCAGGATCGTGGCTAACCGCGTTTTCAAACGATTTGATGGCTGGAACAACCAACCCGAGCGTGTTGGCACAGTTACCACAGGTGATCCATGTCTCGGTGGCAGTGTTGTTGTAGTTCTTGATGGAGTCGTCACTGATACGTTGTCGTTTCAAGCCGGGGGAGCCCTGTTGCAGGTGTGGTTGCAGGTCCTGCAGTGGATTGGATTGGTGTCTTTTTGGCATGGTTGTTGTTGGATTGCTAAGAGGACACCAAGAAAAGAAGTGGTGAATACAAAAGCGAGGGACACAATTTCTTCCAAATGACTTTTTTATTGTAAGTAAATTTTTTGCTACATTATTTTTTGAATTTACACTTTTATTTTTTATTGTTGTTGCATGAGTGGCATACACTACAAAATCCAAAAAAGAAAAAAAAGCATTGAAATGGGATTGTTGTTCGGAGAATAGACCAAAAAATGCTAATGCAACAAAACCTACCTCATCAGGAGAGCACACCGTTAGTGGAAGAAAGATTGAATTGAGCAAGCTGGCTTGAATGTTTAAATCCGCAAAATTTTCAAACTTCTCGACTCTTGCTTTATTTGAAGGGCGGTCACTAGGAAGCGGGAATATGCAAACACCAAGACAAAACGATATTTTTAATGTAGAAACGCAGAATCCAACATTCAAATTAATCATGCATAAAATACATCTGCATATTGCAGTCGCGCATGATTGCGCCTTTGTATATTTTGAATTTAAAAAGGCTTTTTGGAAGACACTCAAACAGATAAATAATAATTTATTTATTGACGCACCTTAAATGATTTACAACTTTGTTTTGGTGGCAATCATTGTTTATTAATATATTATTTTATTTCGTTACGATTCTCCCAACCTGACAACAATTTGTAGCCCACGCAGTGGTGCTCACATTGTAATCGCCATTTGGGAAAAGAAATACCTTGATATTGTCTAAACCGTCAGCACCCCTCCGCAGTATACAAAATCAACGTAGCAACTTAACGACCTGCTCACGCAGAAAAATTTAGTTAGTCCGTTAAATATATTAATCGCTCTGTGCTGCCCAAAAAGGTTCTGCCTCACATTAAAAATACTACCGATTGGGTAATGTAACGTATTATATGCAAGACCAGACACCATGTCGGCAGAAGCTGCACGCTGGTTTGATTATGTATGCATGATCCGCACCTTGCATAATATGACTAAAGCTCCGAACGCTGGTGGTTGGGTGCGTGCGGGCGTAGTGAACAGCGTGGACAAAATGGGTCCCACAGAAAACGGTGGTTAAATTAATGACATTCTGATGACAACTTGCCTAATGGGGCGGATCTAGTGACCTGGTTAATGAGAGTAGGAGCATGTGGCTGGCCACGACAAAACCACAGGGCGCAGAATTGCCAAACTAAAAATTAAGTTTTAACTTGAACAACCTCAATAATCTAAATGAAACTCGACGTAATTAAGACCCCTTTCTTGTGATACCGAATATTTGTTGAGGGGTGCCTCTTGTGATCGCAACAGAAAGTGCGGGTGTCCATAATCGTTCCATGTTTTTGTAGCCGAAGCAGAACCGTAATTAGATTAAGCTTTCTGATGTCCAGGATTCTGGGGCCAGCATATGGTCGGACATAGTAAGACCACATTCCTATATGCATTACCGCAACACCTTGGCCATGACGATTGCCCTATTAATGTGGATAAACCAAATTAAAATAAAAGGTTTCAGATATTTAATTTTAGAGTACAAAAATATTTTCTTGCTAGGTTACATATATTCCGTCGGCGACGGTATGGGGTGTGAAAAAGGGGGCTACAGGTGGAGAGGTTATTGCTTTATACGTTAAGATTCTAAATAAAGTTTAGATTATCTGGAAACGACTGCTGCTACTTGCTGAAGCGTGAGGGGTTAAGAAAGGAGAGCATGAAACGGGGGCTCGGACGTTCCAGGCATGAATGCTCCCCTTATTGAGGGTACAGTCACTGTACATAGAAGTGCAGATCCGACTCCAATTTTGGCGAAAAATAATTCGACGTCCATCACGTGTATGCATGAAATTAGTTACGAGACTTGATTTATAGCAATACAGAACAAAATATTTTAACTTTCGTGCATTGCGTATGTAAGGAACTATAAGTTAATACTTGCTTAAAGGGAACATAAAAACCGTGGATAGGAGCCCGCCCAATATCAGATGGCGAAATGACGGTGAGACATTTGGCCAAACGTTATTACCCACAAAAAAAAAGTCCTTCTATTTGAGTCCAAACAGTGACCTTAACTAGGTGATGTTAGTGTCGTATTTGGATAAGTGATCGGCCGATACATATGGTGGATATTCTTTTAAACATGAAACGATTGTCGAGTAAAAATATGGTTTTGTTTTTTCTTTATCTGAGGTAATTTTTGCTAGATCCACCGTTTAGTGCAAGCCATTTATTTTTTAGCCCTATAAAAAAAACAGGTGCATTGCTACCATAATATTTTTTGAGTACAAATACGATCAGGCTGAAGAACAATCATAAATATTTTCTAGCAATTATGTGCACGTCCGGAAAAAAGTGAAATTGCCTAAACTACAACCTTGCTCAACCGGGTGCATGAAAACAGCCTTGAGTACAGTCCGGCCCGACAAATATTTTATTAGTCCATTCGATTATGTGGGTTGTGCAAGATATTTTTTAATCGTCCGTTATTGCTCGATAGGATTTGGTAGGCCGCTAAAATAAAATTCCCATGCATTGGAATATCAACATTAACTCAGTGCTGGTTTGTCGCCTTTTTTTCGAAGCCGAAAAGTTTTTTTAGTGGGTTGAGGGAGGAAGCCTTCCCAATTGGGAAAAGTCCGCACATTAAGTTAGTGCCCATCCCAGTCTTCAATTTCACTTTCAGAGTTAAAATAGAAGGTTTAGGTTATCACGTAAGTTCGGAATTATTAACATTTTGTGGTGCGTGCTGGCCCGTAAATTGTCGTACGTGCGCAGTATACCAGTAAACAACCGCACAACATGACGTAGGCTAAACATACTGCAACCCTGGTTGAGTCAACAACCTCCTGAGTTCGACCGCGTTCCGATCCCAACTTAGGCACAGGTTACGGAGGCTTTTTTTTCGCGCGATTTACGACCATGCATGTATGATGCATTACGTATAGGCTTGGCACCGACCGCTTAAAAGCTTCAAAACCCGAACATCGTTGAATACCTTAATTGTGTCGAGATTGCATGATGCAACTTAGATAGCCTAACAGTGGGTTGCATTGGTGTCATCCTCACCTGGAAGCCCCGGTTCCGGTAATTTTGTGCAGGCACCAGGTGACGGCGGGGTGACGGAGTTTCGGACGGGGATGGAGAAAACATTTCCGGGCGTGCGCACATCAACTTCTTGGCTCATCTCGTTATATGCAAGTTTCGACGATTTCAAGTATTAAACAAAGCTTACCCCCACATATATATCTCGTCCTGGATATGTTACGATACGTAAGGCAACGATTTTATTCGTCTTATGCACTAAACTCGTCCGTGTTACTTTCTAACCTTTTCAAGGCGTGCAAATCGTGTGGTATAAAGCTCCAGACGGCCGATCCCACGAAACCAGGCTATTACCAACTAAGTCAAGGGTCCGCCAGAACAAAACCGGTCCGCAGAGAAGATGATGTCTACAACAAGTATTTGAGAAATTTGTCGGCAGAGGATAGACAGTTATTGGTCAATGGTTCTAGCATCAATGAAATCGACCCATCTCAATATGTTAAGGAAAGGGCCAAGTTGCAAGAACAAAAGAAGAAGCTTATTCCACACGAACATGAGGGAGACAATGTTGAATGCGTCCGTTGTAGAGATGCAAGCTTCAGGTCCAATTTCCACGACAACGAGTTCCCTGTGGATACTTTGGACGCAGTGGTTTCGACCATCCCACCAGAGAGTAATATCGTCTACACCATTAACAGTCAAGACTTCCCCATCTCGTTTAACCCCAAGATCTTTCATTACTTTGGCTCTGATAAGGTCAAGTTCATTATCAACAAATCCGATCTTTTGTTCAAAAACAACAGTACCAGTTTGAAGTACGGCTTAACGTTTTTCCAGGACTACTTGCAATCCAAATACAAAGTACCGCGGGAAAATGTCATGATTGCCAGTGGTTTGATTGACTGGAATGTGGAACGAATGCTTTCTTTTATCCATAACAATTCATATATCATTGGGAATGTCAATAGTGGAAAGTCGACGCTCATCAAATCGCTCTTGTTTGCTCTAAACAAGGCCAAAGATGGCAAGCGACAACTCTCATCAAAGGAACGCATTGAATTGCAAAAAAATCAAGATAGACTCATCAACGGGAAGCATCAAGAGGGTGAGATTTCTCGCTACCAAAAGAAGAAAAACGCAAAGAACTTTGAAACCTACTTCAAGTCCAAGGTTGGTCCAGGTGTTTCATACATGCCAGGATTCACCAGAGGTGTAATCCCAATAGAATTGACAGGGACAAATAAGGTAATTTATGACGTCCCCGGATTTTCACCATCGGAATCCCAGGAAAACGGTCTTACCACACTCAGCTCCAGTAAGGATATCAAACAACTCATCAAAGGAGCAAAAGTGTTTGAAAAAGGAACATACGATGCCAAGTACCACACACTCAAGGGTGGCCAGTGTTTGAGCATGGGTGGGTTATTTTACTTGAACTTCCCCTCGGGCTCCACCATGTACCAGATCCGGAACTGTATCAATTATGACTACAAAGTGTTTACGAGCTTGTATAAGGCAATCACAGTGACTTTGGAGCAACCAGTCGAGCTTCAGAACCAATTTCTTGTTGCGCATCCCCAGGACCACGTCAAAAATCTTCGGAAATACATTATTCCGCCCTTTTACGGTCCAATAGATTTGGTGGTGCAGAACGTCGGTCATCTCAACATCAAGCCTACCGGATCCAAAACAGATAACGCTCCGTTAACGATATATTTACCGGAGGGGGTCGAGGCTGTTATTAGACAGCCCATCACCAACTATATTGCAAAGACGTTGACGGGCCGGGACAACAAGGGGAACGTTTTGAAAAAAGAAAACGTGTTGAAGAAGTCGTCGTTGGCTCTACAGAGATATAACGGCAGGAGGCCGTTTTCCAGTAAGCTCATCAGGCACGCTAATGGCGACATCGATGAGATTTTGGCGGGGAAAGAGCCCGAAACCGACCGGGCCGCCGAATATACCCGGATTGGAGAATGGATCAGTATGGCCAGGAGGGAGCACATTGAATTCGGCCCGGATACCGTCATTGACGAGGCGCAGAAGGTCGAGTATTGGGTCGAGTAAACGGGACCAATTATGCGTCGACCTGAAACATGGAAAGGAGGCTTGTAAATAATAATATATTGGCATTAATGGAAATAGAAAAAAAAATACGATCATGCGTCGTGCAGGACGCACCCTAAAATAATTTCTGCAATTATAAATGCAGCAGACTCGTAACAAAGACAAGTTTTACCTGAAATTGGCGTGTGGTATTGTGGGCAGTCTGGTTCGGGAATGTGCTGTGGTGGTGGGAAATACGCACGACACTGTTCTAAGAAATTTCACAGGCGACACTTTTTTTTCCATTGTGGGCCATAAGTGGCCATATGTCTTCACCGCCCCCCCCTCGACAACAATAACACCCACACGCACCTACTTCCAAGAAAATGCAAACGTTGCATCGTGGCCAATTCGGCAAGATGCTTCGAAACGCCTGCACGCAGACCGCAGTTACCGCATTAGGCCAGAAGCAAATAAACCGCCAATCCGACCCACCGGAAAAAAACCCATCTAATCACGTTGAGAACCACCCCGATTCCATCAATGCATAACGGCCTAATTCAGCCGGCCGGAAACCGTATTTCAGATCATACAGGGATCGTTTCAGCACCATTCCTGCGTAGGGAACGGCGGGGCTCGATTCCCCCCCGTAGCTATTGCCACATCACGCGACAGCCCCATCCCTTATCCCTGCCCGGTGCGCGTCGATGCTTTGGCAGGGCTGCGCGTTTTAGGAAATAGTTGGCTGCCTGCAGGAGGTTTATTTACACTTTTTCCTATTCTTCTTCATATAACCTTTTTGGTTTGCTGATAGGTGAAAACCCATCCATAACTCTTCTACTGGTAGAGCACCGTGTTACCGTATCACCCCCTACAACATGTTGAGAAGCCATAGTATATCTAACCTTGGGGAGCAGAAGAAAAAGGGCAACTTCTTCAGTCTGCTCCGGTCCAAGAAGTCATCTTCCAACGATCTCCATTCCATCGTTGCTGGTGAAGATTCCACTCCACGCGAACCACGTCCATTGAGCTCCAGCGTGTCCACCTTGAACTTGCTGAGATACGACAACGAAAGGAAGCACTACTCCATCTCGAGTCCGTCGCCCGCATCGAAGCAGAGATTCCAGCTGCTGGACAAGGAGAACTACGTGCTCAAGCTGGAACCCGTCGCCAAGTCGCTCAAACCACGTTCGAGTGCCCCCAACTTGAACCGTCACAGCATGCAGCTCCACACCAAGGGCAACCGGTCCTCCATCTTCTTGGGGAACTTGATTGGCAAGCCCGTCCCCGCCACGCCCATGATCTATAACGACGAAACGCTCGTAGAGGCCACCTCGCCCTCAAAAACCGAAGATGACTCGCCCATGACCCTCAGCACGGTGGATTCGTTGTTGGACGCCACATCGATCCAGTTCTACGACTTTGAAAACAACATGGACGTCAGTGATAACATCGACACCACGGGCTCGTCGTCGTCGTCCATCATCGACTCCGACGACACCGTGAGAGATTCGGAACCCCACGATTACGTGTCACACAAGATCCACCGTACCACCAACCTCCACAACATCCACGAATTCTATCAACTCATGAAGGAAGACCCATCGACCGACGACTACATCATGAACAAGTTACCTCTCAACAACCGCAAATCGTTGGAATACGAGTCGCTCGAAAGAAAACAGTTGGCCGAGCTCTTGAACAAGGCCGCAGAGCCAGTCCCACAGACCGAGCCGTACGCGTGTATGTTGTCCCTTGTGGAAAACACCGTGGTGTTGTCGGTTTCCGACGTCGAAGTGGTGTCGGAAGCTCTGACGTTTATAAATAGCTTAGACGACCTCGACTACGGCCACCTCCTCAAGGAAGAAGAATACGACACCGTGTTGGGCGACGACTTGTTCTTGCTTCTCTGAATTCATTTCTCTGTATATTATAACGACCTAATACAACATTCTATATCGATCATGGAATATCGCGGCCAGACGTGGTTCATAACGTGGCATTTTGCACCCAAGCAAATGCCGAAATAGTGGCCCGCTTCCAAGCCCGTTTCCTGTCCAGCCGATAACGCCGCTTTTTCCCTGGCCAGAACCGGCGCTGCTTTCTTCGCCATGCGACCGCATCGTTCCAATCACCGGTTTGCCGTAGCTCGTAGTTTGCACAAAAGCTTAAATAAACTATCGAAATCGGTTGCGGCTCGACACTGGACAGTTCCGGCTCCGAACCGTACGGACAAGTGTCCCGATACCAAGACCAAACTGCCCCAGACCGGTACCAAAACGGCCAAACGGCACCAAAACGGCCAAACAGCCCCAATGCTCGGCGGTAGGGTAAACGGCGGGGCCCGCTGGGCTTTCCCGGGGACGGAATAGGCATATACAGGAATGAGGTCACATTTAAGAACAGAGTGACAAACACCTGTCCATTAATTACACCAACGTACCATGCCCAGCGTACCTATGGCACTTAAAGCAGAAATAGTCGAAACGGCGTTTGTCCAGATTTCGTTGTTTCACAAGACATTCACGTCGAATATCCACCTTGAGATCAACGGAACCGCATGTGTGGAGGCTGGCTTGTGTGCTGCACCCGATTCCGATTCATTGCTGGCACTCAGTTCGACATCGCCTCTTCAACTCATTGAAGCGTTCAAAGATACCTTTTCGACTGCCTGGAAGGACTCAGAATATTACTGGCTCACCCTTAACAACAACAACGGAGGTGATGCTGCTAACAATGCACCAATGGAATTCTTCCCATCGTTGGCCCACCAAGTCGACCGAGAAAAGTTGATTGTCGTGTTTGGATTCTATTTGATCCTGGCAATTATCCTCCTGTTGTTGTATCGGTTCAGAAAAAGGTTGAGTGTCGAGTATGACTTCAAGCTCTCGACCCTTTCGAAGCTCATCTTCCACTATTTGGTGGTTAAACTCATCAGTACCATTGTCTACTTTGTGTTTTTGATCATTTTCACCAAGGGCATTATGAGAGACTTTTTGTTCCTGAAGCCCTACCTCATTGACTTTTTCACCATCTGGAACTACTTGTTGTCTGTGGCCAGTTTCGGTTTGGTCGTGTTGTTTTCACTTGGTTACGGTACGAGGTACTTTGCCATTGATACTAAAATGAAAATCAAAACCGCCATCTTGACGACGTTGTACTTTTTCCAAACCTTTACGTCTTTAATTCACGAATTGGACGAGATCCGCTTGTTCTGGCTGAGAGAATACAACACCTACCACAAGGTTTCCATCGGGGTTGTGTTTGTCGGCATTGTCATCACGGTCATATACTTTGGACTCAAGACTTACAATACCAACAAGGATAAACGGTTCATCCAGTCTGCATTCCTTATTTTCGGCGCCTTTGCCCTTAACCCATTCATTGTTATTCCTGACGGTGGGGTCAGTAACATTTTTGTCGACAATGTTGTTGGAGCAGGTCGCAGAGGTGTTTATGGTCTGGGCAAACATATTCCTGAGATCTTGGAAGTGTTGGTTTTGACTGGTCTTATTTACATCTGGAGAGATGTCAAGGAAGAAGAACAAGACTGGAGCATTGTTATGCAACCAGTCAGCACTCCAGCCTCCGAAACAGCCTGATTTTGCACCCATTTAAGTTTTCATTGTGTGAACTAACGCTCGTGACGGTCCATTGTTCACTTCCATAGTAACTCTTCTTAGCAGGAATGTTTAGAATGTATGTCTGCATTGACTTAATCGTGTACGGTGACAACGGTATTTAGAGGCTAAATGACCACGGACCGAAGTACCTAACAAGACATCTACAAGATAACATCACCTGGATATGCAAAAAAAAATGCGATTTCTGTGGATCGAACACAGGACCTTCAGATTAACTGTGACTGAATCTCTTCAGTCTGACGCTCTCCCAACTGAGCTAAAACCGCATTAGAACCCACGGCGGGAGTCGAACCCGCAATCTTTTGATTAGAAGTCAAACGCGTTAACCATTACGCTACGCAGGCGGTTATTGAGCTTAGAATTTTGCTGCTTTGACAGTAGTATGCTTATATGAATAGTCACTACAGTCATCTTCATTGCACTAAGTGGTAGTCTATCACACTGAACTATCAATCCGCTGTAGTTTATTGTAGACAACACTCAGAAATAAACTCTTTTTTCTCAAGGTGCCACAATCTGGCCGGATTCTGTGAGATACCCGTAAAACCTCACCGCAAACAACCAAGGCATAGCCTTCAACTTTGTTAGAGATCGCTGAAACGGTTGGCGTGACTCTTGCAAGATAAGTCGCTGCTTTTCATTGGAGAAAGATATTCAAGCGATACTGACACCGTCTGGGCCAATCAAACACGACACTGGTCATACAATAACGGGAACCCACCACCACATTTACCGCTATCTTATCGGAACTATAGTTGCGGTCCCGCCTAGCCCGGTACCATTGTATCAGTAAGCTTTCTGCCAGTTGTTTGCTCCACGCTTATCTCTTACGAGCTTATCAGCTTCCCAAAGCGGAAAAGTCCGCTCACGTGACTTTCTGCAATCCAATTTGGCACCAAATATTATTCACCAATGGATCTGGAGCTGCTTAGTCAAACCGTTGAACGAAATGCGTGCATTGATTGGACGAAGAATACCTCCAGTGTGCAGAAGTGGCGCTGTAAGGCGGTACACCACTGTTCCCAAACGGGAAACACCCTATGGAACGCTTGCTGGTGCCGTCTTTGGGACGGTAGTGGTTGGTTCCATAGCTTACAAATGGGGCCAGAACAGTGCTGTGGCCGTCCCACATCCAGCGTTGTTCCCCCTCGAGTCTACGACCAAGTTGGATGACTTGGAGTCTCCCGTATATTGCACTGACGCCGAATTGGCCCAGGCAATTGGCGAGCTCACGGCCATATTAGGGCCCGAACGCGTTCTCAACTCGGCCGTCGAGCTCGAACACCACACCAAGAACGAGTTCACGCCCCAGCCGCCGTTGCTGCACGAAAAGCCCCGTTATGTGCTTTATCCCGGCACTACACAAGAAGTTTCCGATGTGATGAAGGTGTTGCACAAGTATAGCGTGCCCGTGGTCCCGTTCAGCGGCGGTACGTCGTTGGAGGGCCACTTCTACAACACAAGACAGGGTGTGGTGTTGGATACGTCGAGAATGAACCAGATCTTGGACGTCCACCACGACGATTTGGATGCCGTGGTGCAGGCGGGAGTCAACTGGCAGAAGTTGAACGAGGTATTGGCACCGTCCGGGTTGATGTTGGGCACGGACTGTGGTCCCAATGGGTTGATCTCGGGCATGATCAACACCAATGCGTCGGGGATCAATGCTTCACGCTACGGCGCCATGGTTGCCAACGTCATTTCGATCACGGTGGTCCTAGCCGACGGCACAGTCGTCAAGACGAAACAGAGACCGCGCAAGTCGAGCGCCGGCTACAACTTGACGGGGTTGTTTATTGGCAGCGAGGGTACTCTCGGCATTGTCACCGAGGCCATTGTCAAGCTCCACGTCAAGCCAAAGTATGAAACGGTCGCCGTCGCCCAGTTCCCGACCATTCTCGACAGCACCAACGCCGTGACGCAGCTTTTCCGTGCGGGCATCCAGCCCAACGCCGTGGAGCTCTTGGACAAGGATATGATGCATTGTCTCAACTACAGTGGGTACTGCTCGCGCGAATGGCTCGAGTGTCCGACGATCTTCTTCAAGCTCGGGGGTATCAACCAATTGGTGGTCGAGGAACAGATCAAGCAGCTCCGCCAAGTGGCCGAAGCCAACCATTGTGCCGAGTTTGTGTTTGCCCGCAACGTCGAGGAACAGCACGAGTTGTTTGATGCCCGCAAGAATGCGTTCTACGCCATGCTCGACTATGCCCGTAACGAGATCGACGAAGACGTACGCGTGTGGGTCACCGACATCGCCGTGCCGCTCTCGAGGCTTCTGCCGGTGTTGGGCAAGGTGCACGAGATGATGCAGGGGTCAGGGTTCGAGTCGATCATCTTGGCCCATGCCGCCGACGGAAACTTCCATGCCGACATGTTCTACACGCCCGACCAGAAGGAGAAGTGCGAGGCTGTCGTCCACGAGATGGTCAAGCTCGGCATCGCCAACGAAGGAACGAGTACGGGCGAGCACGGCGTGGGCAATGCCAAGCGGGCGTACCTCGAGATGGAACTCGGGCCCCATGCCGTCGACTTGATGCGCAAGGTCAAGATGGCGTTGGATCCCAAGCGGATCCTCAATCCCGACAAGGTGTTCAAGATCGATCCTGCGGATCCAAGTAGATATTAGTAAAGATAGAGATAGAGATAGAAGTGACAGGTGAGACAATAGAAGATGAAGATAGAAGATGAATAGAAGGAATAGATAAGTGCGATAGTGAAAAACCGCGGCCAATGAAACGTGGAGAAACCTAAACGAAACGTGGAGAAACTCGCCGTGGAGAACAATTACGTCAGCGATACAGAGACCCTTGACATGTGGCATGTGAACGGCTGGTGGGACCAGCGGAACACACACGGGCACTGTGTCGGTAAGGACCAATGAGAAACGAGCACCGACTCCGCAAACCACCGATCCGATCGCAATGAGTAATCGACCCCACTGCATGGCCACACCGTAGCCACTCGCCGTAGCCACCGTAATATACCACCACCAAACCATATATCGATAATCAGCGCCACGCCAGCGCCAATTCCGCTCCACCACTCCGATTCCACGCCATCGTTCGCCAGATCTGCCCAGATAACCGCGCCGATAACCAAGTTTCCGCAAGTTTCCCCACGCTCCCGCAACTCCCACACTTCCCTCACGCTTACCGCCACTGCACTCCCCTCCCGTCACCAAACACCGCGATCTACGCGGCTGACGGCGTGCTGACATTTACCGCCGCCACACCCCTATTCGCTATCGGCGCCGCCCCCCGCTCTCGTATCTTTATCGCAACCGATATACAAATTTTTCTGCCTGTGCGGTGCGAAAAAAATTTCATCTTTAACGAGCCTATCTTTTGCCATCCAGCACCACTGCTGTTCCACCACACCGCCACCCGCACCTCGTCCCGCACCTCGTCCCGCACCCCCTGGCGCCCGGCCATGTACAACACAGACTTGGACAAGAAGTTGGACCAGCTTTCGCTCGAGCCCGAGCCCGCGGTGCCGCCGTACGCCGCGCCGCAGAAATCGCTCCTCTCGTCGTCTCTCGCCAACGAACGCTACCACCACCACTACCAGCACCAGCACCAGGCCGGCGCGTTCTTCAGTCTCGACGATGAGTCGAGTTCCACCACCGGGCCTACCGCAAGGGCCATCGACATCCAGCGCCACTACACCGACGACCACCCCGAGCCCGTGCTCCTCGCCACCTCCGTCGGCAAGGACCAGGACGGCCGCATGATTCCGTCGTCGTCGACAATATCGTTGCTTTCGCTCAGCATCGAAGATCCATCGCCCGCAGCCACATACAAAGGTCCCCAGCCCCAGGCGTTCCTCGACCGCAAAAACTCCTACAACAACATCGCCACCCGGTCGTCGCTCACCCACTTGAGCCAGCAACGCCTCCAGCCCTACACCAAGTACACATCGCCGCTGCCGGGCCCCCAGCCAGCCCCAACGTTTGGCAGCTCGCCCCAGACCACCGCCAGTGCCGAACACAACCACTCGACCGCCCAGAGCATCCCCATCGGCGCCGGCGTCATCGTGCCGGACTCTCCGAGCTTGGACCCGACATCGCTCGGCGGATCGCCGTCGCGGTTCTGGCTCACGGCCCAGACACCGCCACGGACGGTAGCCACGTCGTTCCGCGGCCCGGGACGCGCTACGAGCACCCAGGGCCCGCAGAAGGCCCATCCCATGTACATACCCATCCACGTACCGCCGACCATCAACAACTACACGACGCTGGTGACGTTGTCGTCGTCGCTCCAGGGCTGCGGCGGCGACCTGCCGGTGCTCAACCCCGTCCAGACGCCGTCGGAAGACCCGCCGATGACACCGCTCTTTCTCAACCGCAACCCCGGCGACTCGTACTTTGGCGACTACGGCGACGGCCACATGGTCGACGCGGTGTTGGAGGAAAACGAGGACGAACGCAGCGACCAGGAAATGGACGTTCCCCAGTAGCGCCAGACACCCACCACGGACCACGGACCACACTAACGCATGTAACGACATAAGGTAAATAGGCAAGGCACAACACATTAGAGGAGCGCGGTGAGAGTGGCGTAGCGACGATCGCGACGACGATAGCGACGTTCGCGGCGACAATAGCGACGATTACATCGCCATTAGTGGCAAATTCCGCGCGGCCGCTCGCTAATTTTGGCCGACCACAACGAATCGCCATCACCACCAACTACACCAATGTCGACGTACGAAGGTATGTTTGTGCTTGTACCGCCAGCAACAACTAACAGAAGATGACCACAACATAACCACGCCCCGCAACGGACAGACCCGCCCGCCTGCCGCCCCCGGCGCCCGCCAGCACCAGACGCTCGCCGCCGTGTTGGACTCGTTCTTCCACGCCGAATCGGAACCAGGCGTCGCTGCCGATCCCCGTGAACGGTTCCTGGACGCTCTCCGGGCCATGAACACCGCTGAGGGCTCGGCGATGGCGCTCGAGCTCTTGGAATCGTTGAACGCCGAGCCGGAGGGCCACGGCGACACCAGGGGCGTCCCGCAAGAGATGATCGACTCGTTGGAACGGGTGCCGCTCGACAAGGTGCCGAACCGCGACACCGCCGACTGTCCCATCTGTACCAACCGGTTTGTGGACGACGAGTATCCGCTCTTGGTCAAGCTTCCGTGTAAAGTGCAGCACCGGTCGGCGACGTCCAAGGACCACGTCTTTGACTTGGAGTGTATCGGACCGTGGCTCAAGGTCAACTCGACGTGTCCCATATGTCGGTTTGACATCTTGGCTGCCGATAAGCAGAGACGCCAGAACTTGGACGAAGAACTTCGTAAGGCGAGAGAAGAAGACTCCGAAGACGAGGAGCAAGACTGGGATGTTTACGGCTGATGACGTCTGATGTTTGTCTGATTGTCACTCTGATGTTCGTCTGATTGTCACATCATATTATCGTCAAACCGTGATTGACGGTACCATCGCCATACACCTCACTAGCTAGTTCTCTGTACAGACATTTATTACCTCGCGGTTCTCTATTTACATCTACTGGGTCTTTGGACCCTCACCCTCCAAGAAATGCTTAAACGTATCGGACTTCAACAACTGTTGCACCTTGGCAGCAATGGGGTCGGTGGTGTCGCTGTAGGCCTCGGGCAACGAGAACTCCGTCATCGCATCCAAGTCGTCGTTGAACGCCAACGATTCCTGGGTAGTGATGGTGGCCTTGTATTCGACGTCCTGAACAGCGTACTTGTTGACAAACGACAACCACAAGTCAAGCACTTCGGGGTCGGCGTCGTACGCCGTCAACTTACGGTTGTACGTCACACGGTGGAAGTTCTGCTTGGTTTTGGCCTGGGCAAACGGAGACTTGATCACGGTGTACAACCGCTTTTCCGTCTTGTTGGTGATGATCTTGGACGTGGGGATCCCGAGGTAGAACGCGGCCCTCGAGGCAAACTCGGCGGCCCGGATGAGCAAGTCTTCATCGTAGCCCCGGAACAGAACCGCAGCGACCTCGTCACCGTGGGTCTGCGGAAGTCTTATGGGCTTGTACTTTAAGATCTCGACATTTATGGGGATTGGTCTTGATGTGACCTCGTTGAGGTTGTGGCTCGTGGCATATTGCGGACGGTACTCGAACTGCTTGTCCAACAACTGCTGGTGGTATATCTCGTCGTCGACGGCCTGCTGTTTCTTGTTGTCGACGTATTCTTGGGGCAGCAGAAACGCCTTCTGTGCACACACAGATGCTGTGGAGAAAGAACGCGCTATAGGACGACACAGACGGGCTAACATCGGGAACTTGACGATGGTCACTAGTGGTGGTTCAATGGTAAATTTTTCAGTGGACGATGTGGTAGACTGGCCTGTGTGCAGGTTTCCACCCACCACCGCTCCCACCAAAACGCACCTACGAGCCGTGAAAATGCGATGCCATCACCAACAAACCGTCGGCAATGGGCAAGTCCAGCAAGGATAAGAGAGATTTGTACTACCGGCGTGCCAAAGAAGAAGGCTGGAGGGCCAGATCGGCGTTCAAACTTCTCCAGCTCAACGACGAGTTCCAGTTATTCGACGGCATCTCGCGGGTCGTCGATCTCTGTGCTGCTCCCGGGTCGTGGTCTCAGGTGTTGAGCCGTGAGTTGTTTGAGAAGAACAACCAGCACGACGCCAAGATCGTGTCGGTAGACTTGCAGCCCATGGTGCCGATTGACGGCGTCACCACCATCCAGGCCGATATCACCCACCCCAAGACGTTGCAGAAGATCCTCGAGATCTTTGGTGGAGAACCGGCAGACTTTGTGTGTAGTGACGGGGCTCCCGACGTGACCGGTCTCCATGACCTTGACGAATACATCCAGGCCCAGCTTATTCTTGCGGCCTTACAGTTGACCACTTGCATCTTGAAGCCCGGCGGGGCGTTTGTCGCCAAAATCTTCCGTGGCAGAGACATCGACTTGTTGTACAGCCAGTTGAGCTACTTGTTTGAGCGGGTGATATGTGCCAAGCCCCGTTCTTCGCGTGGGACTTCTCTCGAAGCATTTATTGTCTGCTTAGGCTACCGTCCCAGACCGGGGTGGCAGCCGGTGCTCGACCCGGCAAAGTCCACCGAGGAATTCTTTGAAGGGGCCGATATGGGCAAGGCAGGAAACCTTGAACACTTGGAGTTGCCTGAGGACGAACGGGCCATCGCCAAATTCGTTGCCTGTGGAAGCTTGGACAGCCCCGACTCGGATGCAACCTACGCCTTGGACTCCGAGGTTGATCGTAAGCAACTCAACCCGGTGCAGATGCCAACGGCTCCTCCGTACAAGAAGGCATTGGAGATGAAGAGAAGAGGAGATTTGGTGAGGCGGTAGCGGAATTAGTGTAATATATATTTAAAGAAGTAGAACCCGATGAAAAAGTACTATTAAAAACTAAACCTAGTTAGTGTCTTCCTTACCTTCGGCCTTACCTTCGACCTTGACATCTGGCTTCAAGGTTGGGAACAACAACACTTCTCTAATGGTGTTGGAGTTGGTCAAGAACATGGCAATTCTATCTATACCACATCCCCATCCACCGGTAGGTGGTAAACCGTATTCCAAGGCGTTACAGAAGGTTTCGTCAACCATCTGAGCTTCGTCGTCACCTTGGTCCTTTTGTCTGGCCTGTTCTTCGAATCTGGCTCTTTGGTCAAATGGATCGTTCAACTCGGTGTAAGCGTTACAGATTTCCTTGGTGGCAACAAACACTTCGAATCTTTCACACAAACCGGGAATGTCTCTGTCCTTCTTGGCCAATGGAGACATCATTTGAGGGTGACCAAAGATGAAGGTAGGGTTGATGGAAGCGTCTTCCAATTCACCAACCAATTTGTCCAACATTCTGGCGTTGGTCAATGGTGGAGAGCAGTCCAACTTGTTGTCAATCAAGATTTGCTTCAAGAACTTACCGGTTTCTTCGGTGTGCAATTGGTCGCCAGCTGGGAAAGTGACGTTGAAGACTTTTTCCAACTCTTCAATCATGTTGACTCTCTTCCATGGTCTCGAGAAGTCCAACGTAAGGGCTTCGTCTTCTGGTCCGTTAGGATGGTAGGTGACCTTGTAGTCACCGGTGATTTCCTTGACCATTTCCGAGAACAACAATTCAGTCATGTCCATAAGGTCATAGACATCGGCGTAGGCTTGGTAGAATTCACAGGTGGTGAATTCAGGGTTGTGGGTCATGTCGATACCTTCGTTTCTGAATTGACGGCCGATTTCATACACTCTGTCCATACCACCAACAACCAATTCCTTCAAGAACAATTCCGGAGCGATTCTCATGTACATGTCGAGGTTCAAGTCGTTGTGGTGGGTAATGAATGGCTTGGCAGTGGCACCACCAGCAATGACGTTCATCATAGGGGTTTCGACTTCGATAAAGTCTCTTTCATCAAAGAATCTACGGATGTAGGAGATGATCTTCGATCTGGCCTTGAAACGGTCTCTGACGCTGTCGTTCATGATCAAATCCAAGTATCTCTTTCTGTATCTGGCTTCTTGGTCCTTGAAACCAAAATGTTCCGTTGGCAACATGTGCAAACATGGAGTCAACAATTGGACGCTGGTAGCGAAAACCGAGATTTCACCATCACCACCCTTGGCTGGGGCAGTTCTACCGGGGTAACCAGTGACACCGATAATGTCACCTCTTCTCAAGTATTCGTGCATCTTTTCGTACTCCTCGGCCGATTCGACGTCTTGAGCCTGGGCCATGATTTGGACCTGGACACCGTCACCCTTAAGGACGTAGAACTTCAACTTGGAACCGGATTCTCTCTTGGTCATGATTCTACCGGAAACCTTGACTTGGACGTCTGGCAAGGTTTGGCCACGGGTCAAGTTACCGTGCTTGGCAAGGAACTCTGGCAACGTCAAGTCACGGTGGAACTTGTGGGGGTATGGGTTGAAGGCAGATGGGTCTTCGTTCTGAGCTGCTCTCAATTCGTTGACTTGACGCGATCTGATCTCAAAGTACTGGTTTGGGTTCAAGTCGGCCAATTGGTCCTTCTTCTTGGCCACCTTTGGTGCGGTAGCAGCAGCCTTAGCAGCCTTTTCGGCTCTCTTGGCCTCCAAGGCTCTGGCCTTTTGTCTCTTCTTTAACTCGGTCTTGGAGATTTGTTCACCGGTGACATCATCCAAGTAAGTCTTTTGCAACTGTTCAGTAATTTCTTCCGACATCGTAGCGTGGGTTAGTACTCTTTGCGTTCAATTGACTATCTTTTGGTTGAAAAAAATTTCAGCGATGAATCACGACGGACGTTACACAAACGGGGAAAGATTACGCTTATGTAATTGAGAAAAATCAACATATATTTGGTGTGTGTTACGTAATTGCTGACGTAACATGAGGGACGATGAAAAAATGTGTGAAAAATCTTTAGCAGCAGCAGGTCTGATCTTACAACTAACAAAGGATGTCCAAGCAATTCCCAGCCGCCTCCGGCTCATACCATCGCGGTCCCAGAAGAACTGAGGAGTCCAACGAAGACGACCAAGAAAAGGTCAAGAAGGTTGCCGCCCCTACCATCCCCAAGAAGTACCAAGCACCAACTGCCCACTCCATCAGTGTCCAGTCGAGTGTTGTTCTCTCCTTGGTCAGACACACCTCTGAAAACTACCCATCGTTGTTCTCCGGCTCTTTGCTTGGTTTTGAAGACGATGAAGGTGCTATAGATATCACCCATGCTTACCCGTTCCCTTACGCAGACCAATACGAAGGTGGATCCTTCCGTTCTAGATCCGGTACCAAATACCAACAAGAGATCTTGGATAGCTTGAAGAGCTTGGGATACGGTCTTGACTTCCAAGGCTGGTTCCAATCCACCATCTCCGGTAACTTTGTCACCTCGCAATTGGTTGAATCCGTCGTCCAACAACAATTGACCAACAAGAACGCATTCATCTTGATCCACAACATGTCTTCTGTCGGTAAACACGTTGAATTGACGGCATACAGATTGACCGCCAACTTCATCGGTGCCTACTTGGAAGGCAGATGGAAGTCGAAGGACTTGGAAAACCACAAAGTGTCATACCTCAACATCTTTGAAGAAATTCCTATCAACATTCACAACCAACAGTTGGTCAACTTGTACTTGGCCAACTTGGACAACGAAGCCAAGGAAGAACGTGAATTTGACATCTTGAACTTGTCTTCTAACCAGAACGTCACCGCACAATTGCTCAACTCGTTGTACAGCCAAGTCGACTCGTACAACTTCGACCAAACCAACTTCAACTACTACCAGAGATTACACCAAAAGGAACAATCCAAGATCACCCAATGGAAACAACAAAGAAAGTTGGAGAACTTGGAAAGAGCCAAGAGAGGCGAAAAGGAATTGGACGCTGAAGAATGGAAACAAATCTTCAGATTGCCAAACGAACCTTCCAGATTTGCCAACATGTTGCACAGTCATGCCATTGATGTCTTGGCTGACGACATATTGAAGAAGTGTGACGAAGAGTTGACCAAGAGTTTCGCTATCGAGAGAAAGTTGACCATCGAGAACTAAACTTTATACACATAATGTACACTATAAGTTAGATTTATTGAATCAAGCGACAGTTTATGGAAGTTACGTGTAAGGCACTAAATGTAATTAATAAGAAGTTGTCTGTAAAGTGTATGTCGATGAACTAATTACAATTCGTCGAGAAGTTTAGTAAGATCTGAAAGATACTTCTGCCAATCGTCAAAGAGATCTGATGCTGCCCATAATTCGAAAAGTTCACACTTGTCGCTGTTAATCTCTTTCAACGCAGACTTGGCTAATTCTACCACGCCTAGGCCATTGACATATGTAGCATTGGCGTACTCAGAGTTCCATTTAGTTTTATTAACCTCACTAAATTCGGCAAACTGTTTTCTAGCCCATGGAGGAACGTCTTCCCCAAGTGTATCTAGGATGTCTATGTTTGTCAAGGCCAAAATTGCATAAATCGACATGATAACCGGCGACGCTTCGTCAGATTCCAAGTATTCGAGCTGAAGGGCATTTTCAAGAGATGAAATTAAGTGTTTTAAATCGTTGGAGTGGTAAACAAGACCCCAGAAACTGCAACCAATGTCATCTTCAAAGGCAAGAGCACCAAAAGCACCCATTGTTCCCAGGTTGTTGGAATTAATCAAGAAAGTTTCACGCACATACTTAGAGGTTGGTCTCGTCACGTGCAACATAACTAGATGCAATCAGCTACTACGCTATAAAGGTAGCATGGTTTCCTAGTTTATAACAAGATTATAGCTGTGATGTTGACAAGACATAATTTTATACGTGAAATGTGATCACATACCTTATTTAACGGAAACGAGGTGATTAGGCAGTAAGGTACGGCTTGGCCTTATGTGCAGGAAGCAGCACATGCCCCATACAACTATAATGGATGTAGTAAAGTCTACAGGGTAGAGAACAAGAAATGGTGATTGGGTGACACGGCCATATCCAAAAGCTTGTCATATTGGTGATTTAAAAGCATTCAGGGAAATTGCAACCGTAAAACCTAAATTATGATATGGTTTGCATGCATCCACGCCAATAACCTGCAACCATCCTATCAAGTTGTGTATCTACCACAGGAGCCCTGTATGGTCGGCAACATTATCCAATAGTAGAGAAGTCCGAAGTGTTGTTTCAAGGCAAATTGTAGTATGTAAAAGAGTCAGAGCCTGCCGGTGAATGGGGAAAGAGAATTTCAAGACATGAAAAATTGGCCCCTAGTGCGATCTTGGCAATTTACCGCCCCTGCAACGATCTACAATCCTGAAACATAGCACTAAGGATGGGTACTTGGGGACCCCATGCGTTTGAAGATGATTCAGCATGCGAGATTTTGGATGAGCTCTGTAAATCCAACGATTTGTCACTGGTGATCAGAGCCTTTGAAGACGTTATCGGGGTTGGAGACGTGGATGCATACTGGGGAACGGCGGTTTTGGTGTCGATCAATGTCCTTTTTGTGTTGACCAACGTTAGTATAATAGAGGAGATGTCAGACACTGTGATTCATCCCATTGTCAAGCAACAACTCCTTGAATTTTCCCACACTAACAAGGCTAACTGGGACTCTGAGTATGCCAATGGTACATATGTCAATGGTCTAGGCGTGGTGGAATTAGCCAAAGCTGCGTTGAAGGAGGTAAACAGCGACAAAAGCGATCTTTACGAATTGTGGGATGAATCCGACAGCTTGCAAGAATGGACCTTGTACCTCGATTACTTGTCTCTGCTATTAGGGGGTATGTAATTGTACCGAGAATTGATGTTACATCGCAAACCTTAAACCTCGCCAAACCCTTGTAGAACCAGTTTGGTGACGGTCGGATTTTACAAAAAAAGGGGCTTGTTTGCAAGTGACCACGAGATCTAAACGAGTAATATTATCTACTACCTCAAACAATTTGCCAAGTTTTGGTAGAGCAAACAGTTCCCCAAACTATTTATTTCCGTGTGTTTCAAATGTCTGGTTGCCCCTTGCCCGTTTCGAATACTAAACAAAAACCTCGCCATTGTCCCAACTTAGGGAAACTTTATTTCATTCGTCTGCCTCAGATATGCAAGAGTATAAATTGATCGGATTCACTCCGATTTTTTACGCGTGAAGACAATCTCCAGCATCCCCTACTCAGCGTAGTTCAAAATGGTGGAACCCCTTATAGTTACGCCCGAAGATTACTTTCGAGACGACTTCAGTAGACATCCTATTTTAAAGCAGAACCGCTATCTCAATGAGTTGAAAAGAGCCGTGTGTTTTGCAGCCGGTCGCAAAATCATGGCCGTAGATGTTGAAGCTTGGGAACAGAACACCGAATATATCACCGAGATTGGGTTGGCATTGAGGGGATTGGGGAAGACTCATGTGCCCCAAATCAAAGTCATTCACATCCAGATTAAAGAAAACTCGGACCTCAAGAATGGCAAACATGTCCCAGATAATTCCAACAGTTCTATGACAGGAACAACATTGGTGATGTCTTTAAATGCCGCAATTGACTTTATTCAATACATACTCTGCCAGGGCTACACTTGGGTCGGCCATGGTGCTTCTAAAGACATTAATTGGCTTTCTGACGCAGGATTGCAGTATTACAATGATCCTAGTTTTGATACTCAAAACTTAATGAGTTTTACCAATGGTCCAAAAGGCAATAGCCTTATCAAGTGCCTTCGCATGCTTGATATTCCATGTGCCCACCTCCATAATGCTGCCAATGATGCATACTACACCATGCTTCTTTTCTTAAATCTTGCTGATCCCAAAGTCAGAGACCTTCGTGACTTGGACAACCCAGATAAGTACGGCCATCATAAACTTGGGCGTTTGACGTGGGCTGGGCCCGAATATGATGCCCACACCCACTCATTCGGTGTCGAGAAGGCCAAAACATGGTTGCGCAAAGAATTAAATGATAATTACTCATTATAGAGTACAGTTGTTTGTTCTAGCCGTTTCTCCATAAGTTGGAATTCTGGATATATGTTGATTTCTTGACTCGACATTTTGGCCAAAAGTTCAGACCACATTCAGTGTTTTGGGGATAAAAGTACATCCAACTCCAAGCAAGCAACGAAACTGTTTACTTGCAAGGAAACAAAGCTACATGATGATCTATGCAATCTAGTTGATTTGACTTCTGTAGAAAACGTGAATAATGCATTTAGGCTGCAAAAACTTCCAGAATTGTGAAAACTACACATGGTAAAATTGCCCAAGTGTTAGTTTATTGTCTGTCTAATGTATATTGGTAGAATGAAATCGATGGATCTAAATCTGCAACTCAAATATCACAGGGCAGTTTGTTCGATACTTGTTGACTTGAACCAGCAGTCTAAATTGTAAGTCTTAGATCTTGAGATTTAATGATTGTCTTGCCCACTTGACAGCTGCTTCCACGTCTGCCATAAGGACATTTTCGGCGTCGTTGGCCATGGCTACTCTCTTCCTCTTTGACCGTTTGGTAACTGCCCTGGCGTGGGGACGGCCATAACTGTTTGGTGCATCCAATTGAAAACTCTGTCTCTCAGTAAAGTCACAAAGTTTAATGGCAAGAAGTAAGGTATAGTACGCATCGTTAGCAGCATTATGAAGGAAAGCGCAAGGAATATTGACATCGCGGAGGCCGTTCTCAAGACTATTGCCGTTTTTCCCATACGTAAATGTCATTAAGGTTTCGGTGTCTATGATATATCTGTTTTGAGGAATGTCGACGCCGGCTTGCTTGAGCCATTTGAGATCACCGCCGATATTGTGTCCTACCAACGTATAATCCAAGTCGATGATTCTCTGGACAAATTGGACGGCGTCTTGTAGACGCATCACTACCGATGTGCCGCTGACACAGTATTTGGTATGGTTTGGAACGTACTTACCGTTGCATTTGTAAAAGTGTTCGTCAATTCGGATGTGAATCACCTTGATATCCGGCATTATCAGCTTGTTCAGTTGGTTGGTCATTAATGCAAGTCCTATCTCAAGGATTTTGTTGTTATCGTCTTCCCACGCTTCAATATCAAGTGCAACCATGTTTCTTCTTTCAAAAACGTGTGTCATCGCCTTCTGGAGGTATTGGCGACGGTGTGGAGTACTGAGAACGGGATGACTTTTGGTTTGTTCTTCCAACCGTTTAAAGTAGTTGGATAAAACATAGTCTGGAGCCGCCTTCTCGAGGTCTTGCTCTAAACTCTTGATGTAATGCAATAGTTGGTCGGTGGCTTTGGTGTATGCATCTGACTGTGAAAAGTCAATGCCATCGAGCAGTTTTTTCGTGGTCGACGAATAGCGTTGGAACTTTGAAGGCAAAAAGTCAGTGTTGTTTACGGACTCCTTGGAGCTATGTTCGTTGCTTGCGAGGCGATTTGCTTTGGATGGAGGCATGTAATTAGGTTTGGGGCATGGAACTGAGTGAAGGTCTGTGACATAAATATGAATTTTGACACAAAAAGTTGGCCAATGTAATATGCCGGATGTAGCAGAATACTGGCAGGGAGTGTTGCAAGTAATGTTGCAATTTGGTGGTTTGTAGATGGATATCAAGAATCGACTCATTTCGAAATCTTCTTGTTAAGGAGCTAAACTTTGATAGGTTTAGGTTTGAGATAACTGACATTTTAAGGTACATGTAGTTTATAAAGCAAATGTCTGGATCGACTGATTCTAGAAATGGAGTGACATGGTCCAGTAATTTCGCTCCCGTATAAGCATGACTTGGTAATTGTTAGTAGTGGGGTGGGGTGGTGGCTATCAGTGGACTGGTCCATTGTGGACTGGTCTGCCAACTTGACTCGAAGAATTGATAGTGGAGAAATCACGAGGGTCTTTACCAAGATATGATTTGGGTGCTCACATTTGGGACTACAACATGTTAAAGTTCAAAAAATGTCTTGTTGCATAGAGTTTGTTTAGAGTTTGTTTGAAGTAAATATGGGAAGATGTTGCAGCCAACGCATTTTCATGTGCGGTTTTCTGATATTGACACAAAGCAAAGGGGGTGATAAGAACCGCTGTTTTGTGGGTATAGGTCTGGCCTCTATTCATTACAGTGGCCCAAGATAATGGTACAAGTAGAATAATGTTGTAAATTATAATAAAATGTCATTTATTGCACGTTCATGATCAAAATTTGTATAAAAATATGTAATCTTCACCAATACGTTGAATAATTTCAAGAATATTTGACAAAAATTGCAAATAATTACAATTTCACAAATACCAACCATTCCACCATGATTGACAGAGCTACAATAGAACCAAGACCCGCTCACTATAATCGAAAGACACCACTTTCCCAGAGTTGACGGCGTTGTTTGTAATTTGCAGCAATTGTGGCGTTCTATACAGGACCCGGCGATACCGCAACCGATAACAGCAAGGAGCAAGTAGGTGCATATGGTCCGGTTCCGGTTCTAGAAGATTCTCGTACCCCAAAACCACCGTCACATCAGCATACACCACAGCCAAGCCATTTGTCTTGGTATTTGGCCAATCGCAATGGGTGATGGCATAGATGACCTGATGACTCGCACACGTGACTGTCGAATCATCCATTCGCAGCAGAATAATAAGACATTACTAAGGTTGCAACGATCGCAGTTTTTGAAAGAACAACATACCATGGGAAGGCCGAAAGTAAGTAGCCACGACAGCAGCGCCGGTGGAAACAGCATACTAACGTTCAGTACATATTATTGGTGCGCCATGGCGAGTCTGAAGGAAATTGCGACAAGGCTGTCAACAGCTACACCCCCAACCACATGATTGCATTGACGGCGAAGGGCCACCAACAGGCCATAGACGCCGGAGTGGTTCTCAAGGACTTTCTACAGCAAAAGTGCTTTGATGAGCCCGTCGAGGGCAAGAAGAACCCGCGGCTGATCTTGTTCTACACGTCGCCGTACATGAGAGCCAGACAGACGTGCAACGATATCATAGAGGGCATCAAGGATGTCCCCGGAGTTTCGTACAACATCAACGAAGAAACCCGGATGAGAGAACAGGATTTCGGCAACTTCCAGAGCACTCCGGAAGAAATGGAGAAGATCTGGGAGGAGCGGGCCCACTATGGGCACTTTTTCTACCGGATTCCCCATGGCGAGTCGGCGGCCGATGTGTACGATAGAATAGCCAGTTTCAACGAGTCGTTGTTCCGGCAGTTCCAGGAGGACTGTTTTCCCAACATCTTGGTGTTGGTGACGCACGGGATCTGGGCCCGCGTGTTTCTCATGAAGTGGTTCCGGTGGTCGTACGAAGAGTTTGAGTCGTTAAAGAACATTCCGCACTGCCAGTACTTGATCATGAAGAAGAACGAGAATACCCACAAGTATAAGTTGAAGTCGCGGTTGTTGACGTGGGACGACTTGCCCGAGGACGAAGTTGACGCCGAAGTGCGCCGCGAAGTCGGCGAGGAGGTCAGTTTCAACTCAAAGGGTAAGATGTGCAACCCCGACGACATGGACATCAATAGCATCATCGAGGCGCAACGGAGCGTGATCAAGAGCAACCGGAACAAGAACCGTGCCATCAAAGAGGCCTACGAAAAGATCCAGAACAAGGCCTACACCAAGTTCAACCTGGAAGACAGCACCGACAGCAGCGGCGAGTGCCAGTAAGGTAGACAGTTTAATATACACCGCGATATACACCCGTTCCCAATTGGGAAATGCCACCACAACCGCACCAATTTCCCCAAAGCGTCCAATTTTTTTGGCCCACCGACAAAAAGTTCGCACCACCTCGGAGTTTTTCTGGGTTGGGCTGGAGAAAAGGAACTAAGAAAAACCGTTCGCGGACGCCTACGGGTTGCTACGCCATTGTGGGCCATGCCGGCGCCGCCATTGGTCAATGGAACCGTCAGGGCACCCCACACGGAGCCCGGGCCAAATGCGGCCGCAAACCACCGCGGTTTATCCGGGCCCACGACGGCGCCGCGTGCTGTGGAGAACCACGCTCCGAGCTCAGGTGACTTCTCGGGGGTCGCACGTCCTTCATCTGGTGACGGCCGAATCCGCATATAAAAGACGCCGATTCCCACGCACCGCATTTTCACCGACTCCACACCCACATCCATCAATTCCATCATGGCACGTCAATTCTTCGTCGGAGGCAACTTCAAAATGAACGGGACCACCGAGTCCATCAAGCAAATCATCGACAACTTGAACCAGGCCGACTTGCCTGCCAACGTCGCCGTTGTGATTGCTCCACCAGCTCCATACATCCCATTGGCCGTCAGCGCCAACAAGCAAAAGACCGTCGAGGTCTCGGCCCAAAACGTGTTTGACAAGGCTTCTGGTGCCTACACCGGTGAAATCTCGCCTGGCCAACTCAAGGACTTGGGTGCCACCTGGTCGTTGACCGGCCATTCGGAAAGAAGAACCATCAACAAGGAATCCGACGAGTTCATTGCCGAAAAGACCAAGTTTGCCTTGTCGCAAGGTATTTCCGTCATCTTGTGTATCGGTGAAACTCTCGAAGAACGTAAGGCCAACATCACCTTGGAAGTCTGTGCCAGACAATTGGACGCCGTTTCCAAGATTATCGACGACTGGACCAACATAGTTGTTGCCTACGAACCAGTCTGGGCTATCGGTACCGGTTTGGCTGCCACCCCACAAGACGCTCAAGACACCCACAAGGGCATCAGAGCCCACTTGGCCAAGACCATTGGTGAAAAGCAAGCTGCTGAAGTCAGAATCTTGTACGGTGGTTCCGTCAACGGTAAGAACGCCCCAGAGTTCAAGGACAAGGTCGACGTCGACGGGTTCCTTGTTGGCGGTGCTTCTTTGAAGCCAGAGTTTGTCGACATCATCAAGTCCAGATTGTAGATGTCTAAGTACGATTAATGTAAAAACGCTTTTGTATGTCTAGCACGATTAATGTAAAAACGCTTTGTATTTCTATTGTAGTCTAGGGGTGATGCCGACGGAGGTTTCGATGTTTGACCAGAGTTGGTCGCGGGTCAATGGCGTCAGCAAGGCGATTTGGGCCAAGATCTCGATGAGCTGGGCATCGTATTTGCTGGCGGTGTCGTTATTGGTGTCATTATTGTTGGTGTCATTACCGGTATATGTATCAATGGGCATATCGGTCTCAATCAAGAGCTGGGTACGGTCAAAAACCTCAACCAACGCTGCCAATGTCTCGGGCTTGGCCCCGTTGATCCAGTTGGAGAGCGAGACGTAGAGACGGCGACCGTGGCTCCGTACCCATTGGCGCGCATGGTCAACCGACCCGCTGTAGGAGTGGAGAATGACGGTGGGGATCGCGGGATACGCCGACACCGCCTCGTGTAACATGGCGTGAGCCTTGACACAGTGGAGCGACACCGGCCTGGCCACTTCTGCTGCCAACTGGAGCTGCCTGTCGAGAACCGCCCGCTGGTGGGCCAAGTGGACGCGACACGCCAGGAGCTTGGATGGCGAGTCGTTGGCGACGTCGGGGTTGCCGTAGTACCCGTTGGTGGGGATACGGAACGGTTTATCGAGTCCAATCTCGCCTATGCCGTAGATTCCGCCGTGGACTTCGATGTGACGCTTGATTTGCGCCATGTGGGCGTCCAACGCGATGGGAACGGGGAGGACGGCGAGCAACGCCGCCAGCGGCGCCGGATGGAGGACTCTTGTGTAATGGGCGTGCTTGACATCTTCGTCCGTGCCACTAAGCTTATCAGTGGCAAAGAGATGCGAGTACCACGGATGGATGCCAAAGTACGGCACGACGTAGGGCCCGTCGACGGCGGCCAAGAGGGTGTCGAGGGCGGCGAGATCGTGGTGGTTCGTCGACATGACGTGGTAAAAGTACGGGCGCCGTTCTCGATTGATCCGTGCAGCCAACACCACAACATCGTCGTGGCCACACGCCATCAGCAAGTGACAATGGCTATCGGCCAAGCGGTCCATGTTGTGCTTAGTGATGGGGTCGGGGTTTTTCGCAGTCAGTTGCAAGAAATGGCGATAAACGCCACGTGACCCGGTCCCAGCAAAAAACAAACAAAAACTACACGCAACTTTAGCTACCACGGAGCGCCAGCATCACCACCACCGCATCGCCTTTATACCCAGAACAACCCCCGTCGCAACAACATCCGGCGGCCCCAGCGATGTTTGAACCGACGCCCATCACACTCCCCCAGTCCGTGCCGTTCCCCGTGACCGTCAACGCGATTCTCTGTCGCGAGGGCGACACTGTGTCGAAGCACAGCACGGTGTTGCGGTACAAGTACTGGGAATACGAAGACGACCCCAATTCAAAGGCCGATGTTCCGCCCAAGATCCGCGTCGAGCGCATTGGCTCGTTCGAGCTGCCCCTCGACGGCAAAGTCAACACCATCGACGTCCGTGTCGACGACGAGATTGCCCACAGCAACGTCGTGCTCTATTCCGTCATTGAGGCGTGCACCCACACCGTCCAGTACGGTGGCTTGTGTGCGCTCTGCGGAATGGCGGTTGACGACGAGAAGGACTACACCGGCTACGACTACAAGGACCGCGCCACCATCGAGATGTCCCACGACAATACCGGCCTCAAGATCTCGATGGACGAAGCCGCCAAGATCGAACACGGGACAACAGCGCGGTTGACCACGGAAAAGAAGTTGATCTTGGTCGTCGATCTCGACCAAACCGTCATCCATGCCACCGTCGACCCCACCGTCGGCGAATGGCAGCTGGACCCTGACAACCCCAACTACCCGGCCGTCAAGGACGTCAAGACGTTTTCCCTCGAAGAAGAACCCATTGTGCCCCCCGGATGGACGGGCCCACGCCTCATGCCCACCAAGTGCACCTACTACGTCAAGGTCCGTCCCGGGTTGCTGGACTTCTTGCTGGAAATCTCGACGAAATACGAACTCCACATCTACACCATGGCCACAAGAAACTATGCCCTTGCCATAGCCAAGATCATCGACCCCACCGGCAAGTATTTTGGCGACCGTATCCTCAGCAGAGACGAGAGCGGGTCGTTGACCCACAAAAACTTGAAGCGACTCTTCCCAGTCGACCAGTCGATGGTGGTTATCATCGACGATAGAGGCGACGTGTGGCAATGGGAAAGCAACTTGATCAAGGTGGTGCCGTACGACTTTTTCGTCGGCATTGGCGATATCAACTCGAGTTTCTTGCCGAAGAAGAACGGCCAGTTGACGGGACCCACGAAGAAGAGAAAGTCCATAGCCCGGTTAAAGGCACAGCAAGATGAGAAAGAAGGCACATTCACCGAATCCGATCCCGAGGAAAAAGTTGGCGTCGACCAGTCGCCCGTCGACCGTATTCTTGAGCTCGGCGGAGGCGAGGGCAATACCGATTTGTTGATGGAACAATCGATTACGAGAAACCAGTCCATCGAACAGCAACAGCACGATAGACCATTGGCCAAATTGCAGCACAATTTGGAACAGATGCATCACCATGGCGGCGACGGGTCGAGTTCTCCGTCGTCGGAAGAAAACAACGACGACGAGTCCGACGACGATGAGGACGACAACTTGCTTTATGACGACGATAACGAATTGATTTCGCTCAACAAGGTGTTGCTCAACATCCATAGCGAATACTACAAGGTGCTCAAGCAGAGCCAGCGCAAGCCCAACTTGACGACGATAATACCCCAGATGAAGAGCCAGTGTTTGCAGGGCATCACCATCCTCTTCTCGGGAATCATCCCCATTGGACTCAACATCGAGACGGCCGACATAGTCATATGGTGTAAGCAGTTTGGTGTCCGTGTCGTCAACGAAGTGTACCCCGGAGTGACGCACGTTGTGTGTCGTGATCCGGCCAATGGCGGTGGTCCTACATTCAAGGCGCGTGTGGCGAAGCGGATTCTTCCTGGGGTCAAGATTGTCAACCCCGACTGGCTCTTTGCATGTTTGAGCACGTGGAGCAAGGTCGACGAGACCGAGTATGTTATAGGAGACGATGTTGTTGACGGTTGGGAAGTCAACGTCAAGGACATCACCAAGTACCAGAAGGCACTCGAGAGACAGGCCGAAAAGGTTGCCGAGACGGTGCGGCCGCGGTTTGACTCGGTCGAGTCGATCGAGCAATACGACTTGGACGAGGCCAACCAGGAGGTCGACGAGTTCTTGGCCGATATCAGCGACGATGACGACGAAGGCGGCGACGATGGTGAGGATGAAGACGAAGAAGCCCCTCAACCCGCCGGTGATTTGTTTATCAAGGATATGTACCGCAGCACCAAGAAACGGCCGATGGAAATCGACGACGAGTCCGAGTCCGATGCCGACGGAGACAATGACGTCGGGCATGACAACGAAAACGCCCCACCGCACCGTGAGCAACCACTGCGTGTCAACGGGACCAAGAAACAAAAGGTTGGAGCCACGCCCGATGTTGCAGCCGCAGCCGTCGCCGCAGCCACCGCCGCGCCCGGCGAAGTCGATTTGGACGAGCTCGAACAGGAACTCTTGGACGGGTTCGATGATCTTGAAGATTAGGGCCCGGAGACGATGTATTATAGCCATGTATCACTAGCAGTAAAAGTACCGATGAAGCAGTAACGTGCACCTTGTGCAGCCTCCCCCGCGTATGACGGTAGCGAGGCTGGCGACAATTGACGGACAAAAATAGACGCCAATTCACGACGCCCAATTGGGACGCGACAAAATATTGGCGGCACGCGCGCCCATGGCCATCGGTTACGCAGCCCGGCGCCACAGCCAGCACCCATCACAGTAATGCTGGTCCAGCGAAGCGGCAGCGGCGGCGGCGGCAGCGGCTCAGGGGTCGTCAACGTGATCGGGTGCTCATCACAGATCAAATCGCGCAAACTATATATAGCACAGGTTGCGCCTGGATCAGTTTTCCTCGATCAGTTTTATAACATTCTGGATCATCCGCCGCGCTAAGCCATTTCTATTTATAACGGCTCCATAGCACCATATATAGCAGGCGGTGTCACTCATTACCCTCAACAACCCTTTATCCATTTACAGGTGCTATCCACCACTGATACACATTGATCTCTTTCCACAATGATGTTCAGATTCTTTCGGTTCATCCTCATCGTTCTTTCGCTAGCAACACTCGTTCTCGCTGCCTTTGCCCTTACGGGCTCCTACAAGGCCGAGTCGTTCCTCACCAACGCCTACTTGATCGACTTCCAGCTCAATAACCTCGACTTGTCCAAGGTGATCGATACCGCCGCGTTTCCCTCCAAGAGACTGGTCGACGAACACCAACCACCGACGCCCGTCTACAGACGTGCCTCCATCATGTCTGAGATCTCGTCAGCAGCACCGGCCGTGGCATCGGCAGTAGCATCGGCAGTGGCGCTGCCCGGAACCTCGCCCGCCGGCTACTACACATCGGTCCAGGCCGCCATCCAGGACTTGTTGCAGCAGGTAACGCCGTCCGACTTGGGGCTCGCCGACGTCTACACCGTCAGCTACTGGGGCTACTGCAAGGGCTCGGTGTCGTCCAAAAAGACCTACGACGACAAGTTGCAAAAGTATATCCTGGAGTTCAACAACGACCAGGTCAACATTACGTGGTGTTCGCCGGCCAAGGCAGCATATGCGTTTGACCCCCTCGAGGTGTTCAAACAGGAGTTGAACAACACTCTTACCAAGTCAGTCAACGGTGCCGGACTCCCGTCGGACTTGAGCACCACCATCAAGAGCGAGATCCAGGTCTTGTTGGACAACATCAGCTACGAGTCCCTCAACTTGCCGGGCAGCTTGCAAAACGATATCAGCACCCTCAACACCGTCACCAAGGCGTCGTTTGTGTTGGTCATAGTGTTTATCGCCCTCAGCGCCATCTCGCTCATCTTCCAGCTCTTGGCCTTCTGCTTGTCTCCCGACAACTGCTGCCTCTCGTTCCTCAACTTCTTGTTGGAGACGATAATATTCATCATCGGCTTGGCGGCCGCCGCCTGTGCCACGGGGACGTACCTCTTTGTCCGCAAACAGGTCAACAACAGCGTTGGCGAGTACGGAGTCAAGTCGTTCTTGTCCGTCAACTTCTATGCCTTTATCTGGTCGGCGGCGGTGGCGGCGTTGTTGGTGGTAATTATGAGCTTGTTGGGCCACTGCTGCGGCATGTTCGGCACCAACCGCAGACGGTACCGCTCGGTTGCACCTCCGGTAGCCTATGAACACTACGAAAAGTGATTGTGAATACGAATAAATAGATGATTATATGACCAAATTTCCACGTTAAGACAAAGGAGTTTTTTGCAGCCGTCGTGCGCCGACCAATTTCCTTCTCACAAAAACTGCCAGAAACAATGAGGCCGAAACCATCACAGTCAGAGATAACCATGTTGTGCTCCATCACCGGCGACAAGGTCACGGATCCAGTGGTATCGCCCCGGAGCGGCGCCATCTTTGAAAGGAAACATATCCTCAACTTTCTCTCCACGAGCGCCACCGATCCCATAAACGACGAGCCACTCACACCCGCCGACCTCATCCCGCTCGCCACCACCGTCCCGACAGTGGTCCAGCCCAATGCCGTGGCGTCAACATCGATTCCGCTGCTCTTGGCGACGTTCCAGAACGAATGGGATGCGTTGGCGTTGGAGGTGTTTACTTTGCGCAAACAATTGCACCGGGCCCGCGACGAGTTGAGCGCGGCGCTCTACCACCAGGACGCTGCTGTTAGGGTGGCTGCAAAGGCCATCAGGGAACGAGACGAGGCCAAGGCGGCGCTTCAGCAGTTGGCGGTTTCCATTGGCGATTCCAGCGGCAACGGCAACGGCAACGGTCATACTTCGAGCTCGAGTGTGCCCGTCGATGAGATAAATGCCGCCGGCGCCGAGCTCTTTAAAATCCACAAGTCTCAGAAACCGTCGTTTGCGATCAAGCCGGATCAGGCCGTGTCCATCACGCTTACCAGCACCGTGCTCAAGCCGTTCGACGACGTCAGTACCAGTTTCTACGATGCCCAGCTCAAACAGTTGTTGGTGGCCCTGAAATCCGGCACCATTGCCCGCTGGCTGGCCGACGGTACCGTCGACGAGTTGGAACACCACGATGAGCCGGTTGGCGCCCTCAACTACATACAATACCACGGCGAGTTATCGCCGGCCGTCGCGTACCCCGACAAGATTGTCGTTGGCGACGCCCAAATCGGCGCCAGCGGCGTCCACCAGATCATACGCCATCCAGGCTTGCCGCATCTCTTTCTTACGCTCACCACCGACTCGTGGTCGCTCTACGATATCGGCCAGGAACCACCGCGCCTCTCGAGCACCGCCGTGCCCGACGTGACCACGGCCAACATCCATGTCGACGGGATCCTCTTTGCTGTCGGCAACAAGCACGGCGAGATCCAGGTGTACAACATCACCGACGGCGCCAGTATCTCGACGTTGAAGACCAAACATCCTCACGTCACCAAGATAACGTTTGCCTTGAACGGATACTGGTTGCTTGTAGGGTCGGCATCGGACACCGGTGCCAGCATCGAGGTGTTTGACTTGCGGAAAAACAGTGTTGTCCACACCGTCGACTTGGAGACCTTGGTCGACTTCACCATCGACCCATCGTCGTCTGTCGTCGTCAGCCACGACGGCCACCGGTTGGCGGTCCATCGCTACGTCAAAAAGGGCAAGGCGTGGCGCAACGCGGTGTGTACGCTCGACACCGCGCCGGTTTCGTCGCTCCACATCTACAACGACGTCCACGACGATGCCTACAACAACAATAACGAACTCACGATCCTTGCGGTCGCCTCCGACTCCCAGGTCGCCCAGTACCAATTAGTGTATACTTAGTTAATGAATGGTGCCCCAGTCGCACTTTTTCCGGAAATTTCCATCGGATTTTCAACTCCACCAAAAAAACACGGCGATTACTTCTCCACAAACCACACCAATGTCACACGCCGAATTGGACCTGTTGGTCGACCAATGGTTGGCCGTCGATATCAACGACGACACACGCACGCAGATCGAGACTCTTTGGCACCAGCGCGACTACGCCGCGTTGGGCGCCCGCCTCACGCCCCGCATCGCCTTTGGCACGGCGGGCTTACGGTCGGAAATGACGGCGGGTTTCGCCCACATGAACGACGTCACGGTGTTGCAGGCGTCCCAGGGGTTGGTCCAGTACGTGTTGGACCAGCGTCACGCAAACCCGTCGATCGTGGTGGGCCACGACCATCGCCACCACTCGCAGCGGTTCGCCGAGCTTACGGCCAGTGCCGCGCTCTCCAGAGGCGTCAAGGTGTACTACTTGGGCAACACGGGCGCTGTTTCGGCAGAATCGGTAAAGTACTCTAGTTCAACGTACCCCCAGGACGATTCGGAACCGGGACTCGTCCATACGCCGTTGGTGCCGTTTGTAATCGATACGTATGGAGCCTCGGCCGGCGTCATGGTCACGGCGTCGCATAACCCGGCCAAGGATAACGGCTACAAGGTCTACTACGGCAACGGGTGTCAGATCATTCCTCCGCACGATGACGGCATTGCTGCGGCCATCGACAACAACCTCGTGCCCTGGGAAGGTGTTTGGGACGTTGTGGGAAACTTTACGGCTGCATTGACCGACAAGCTGTTGGTGGGTGTTGGTGCCGCAGTGGCCCAGCAGTACTTGGACGAGGTCAAGGCCCGGTTGGTCACAAACTCCCAACTCACGTCCAAGTTCGTCTACACCCCCGTGCATGGCGTCGGACTCGACATAGTCGACAGATGCTTCAAGCACTGCTTCACCGGCTACGAGATGAAGGTGGTGGCCGAACAGGCGCACCCTGACCCCGATTTCTCCACGGTCAAGTTCCCCAACCCGGAAGAAAAGGGTGCCTTGGACTTGGCCATCAAGACCGCCGAGGCTGCAGGGTACCGCTTGGTTATCGCCAACGATCCCGACGCCGACCGGTTCAGCGTGGCCATCAAGACCAACAAGGGTCACTGGCAACAGTTGACGGGGAACGAGATCGGGTTTTTGTTTGCCCTCTATTATATCGAGGAAGTGGTGCCTCCGCAAGAGTTGGCCTCGACCTACTTGTTGAACTCGACGGTGTCTTCACAAGTATTGCATGCCATGGCCAAGAAGCGCGGCTTCCACTTCCAGGATACCTTGACGGGATTCAAGTGGATCGGCAACAAGGCCATCGACGTCAAGGCACAAGGGTTCAAGGTTCCGTTTGCCTACGAAGAAGCCATCGGATTCATGTTTGACTTGGTCAACGACAAGGATGGCGTGGCTGCAGCCACCGTATGGCTCCAGTTGTACGAGCTCTGGTTTGCCCTGGGCAAGATTGACCCCCTCCAGAAGTTGGAACAGGGCTACGCCACTTACGGCTACTTTAAGGAATGCAACGGTTACTACAAGCTCGACGACTTGAACAAGACCAAGGAGATCTTTGACACGATCCGGGCTGCGACCGACGCCGACCACCCCGAAACCATCGGCGACTTCACCGTGGTTTCGTGGAGAGACTTGACCATCGGGTACGAATCGTCGACGGCCGACCATAAGCCGGTATTACCGACCGACCCCAAGTCCCAAATGATCACGGCCGTGCTCCAACTCGGCAGTGGCCAGGTAAGGTTCACGTGTCGCGGCTCGGGAACCGAACCCAAACTCAAGGTGTACATCGAGGGGAACGCCGGCGACGAGGCCAGCGCCGTAGCCATTGCCAAGCAGTGCTGGGACACCCTCAAACACCACTGGTTCAAGCCCGAACAGAACGGATTGGAAGAACATGTATAGGAACCCCGATTAACCATGGCATAATTTTTGCAGCTATTGTAGGCGACCGTCCTGTGTACAGGAATTCCTGCACCCAGACCGGAAAATCGTTTCGCTTCGTTGGATAAGGGTTTTTTTTGCTCTACGTTTTCAACAACACCGAGACACCATTCGAGACGTTTGGGATAGCACACACAGAGCCCAATACCTACACGGCAACATGGTTATAGATACCTTTGGAAAGAAGTCAGATCTTCCAATGTAAGTACGAACTACGGAGCCGCGACAAGCCGACCAATGGGACGTCGCCGGCCCCGCTGGCTTCGGTCGAGGACGTCGTTGATCTGGTCCCGCCGATGCCAGTTTTTTGCCCTGAAGCAGTCGATACTAACTCATTCCAGCTATAACAAGCTCACGCCGAAGAAAACATCGCGAAGCGAATGGATCAAGCGGACGCTTGCGGCTGTGGCGGCCTTCGTTGTGTTGTGGTTTTTGTTTACCCGAAATAGCAGCGGACCGACACCGCAAGCCACCACCGACTTTGACGTCTACACTGTCACCGGCGAGGGTGTGACCAAGCAGAGTGATGTGTCTGTCATAGATAGCGACCTCAGAACGCCCGAAGAGGTATATAGAGACACGGTCGAGTACTATGACTTGGACCAGTACAAGGGTGCTGCCGATGGGGCGGGCAACGGAGACGTGGTGTTGTTCTTGATGCCGTTGAGAAACGCCGAGAACGTGTTGCCCATGGCGTTCTACAACTTGATGAACTTGACGTACGACCATTCGTTGATCGATATCGCCTTTTTGGTGTCCGACTGTTCGCCCGACGACAAGACGTTGGAGGCAGCATTCGAGTACTCCGTAGCGTTACAGAACGGTACGTTGTTGAAAAAGTTGAAGGACGAAGAAACCAACACCAACGGAGTCAAGGGCTCCAACGACTTGTACCAGTTGTACATGGACCAAGACTACATGGCCAACGTCAAAAATGCCTACACCAACCCCAAGGCCCGTCACAAGGGCTTCAGCGACCCGTTCAGATCGGTGACGATTTTCAAGAAGGACTTTGGCCAGATTATTGGCCAAGGGTTCAGCGACAGACACGCCGTCAAAGTGCAGGGGATCCGTCGTAAGTTGATGGGCCGAGCCAGAAACTGGTTGACGTCCAGTGCGTTGAAGCCATACCATTCGTGGGTGTACTGGAGAGACGTCGACATCGAGACTTGTCCGGGAGACGTCATCGAGGACTTGATGAAGCACGACTTTGACGTGATGGTCCCCAATGTGTGGAGGCCGTTACCGACGTTTTTGGGCAACGAACAGGCGTACGATTTGAATTCGTGGTTGGAATCCGACGCTGCCCTTGAATTGGCCCGGACTTTGGACGAAGACGATGTCATTGTCGAAGGTTATGCCGAATATCCAACGTGGAGAGCCCATTTGGCGTACATCAGAGACCCCCGGGGTAACAAGGACGAAGTCATTGAATTGGACGGGGTTGGAGGGGTATCTATCTTGGCCCGGGCCCAGATCTTCAGACACGGGGTCCACTTCCCAGCATTTACGTTTGAAAACCACGCCGAGACCGAGGCGTTCGGTAAGATGGCAAAGAAGATGGGCTACAAAGTCGGTGGGTTGCCCCACTACACAATCTGGCACATTTACGAGCCCAGTGAAGATGATCTTCAGGAAATTGCCAAGATGGAGAGGAAGAAAAGACGGAAAAAGGGTACATAGTTATTTACATTCAACACAGACCATATCATTTAGTGAAGATGTTTACAAAAAAACACCGCCGACGCCCGGAAAAGTCGGGAATCGGTTCAACAGGGTTTCCAGTTCTGGAGTCGACATAAAATATAAAATTTTATTGTCAGTAGGAAGGCAGGGTTTGTAATCTACGCAAGCCGTTTGGCTCACTCAGAGATTGTTCACATCCGTTTTGTTCATCATAATAAAATTCTATACTGGGGATCGAACGCGCCATTCTTGTAGAAGTGAGATCACCTGACTTCACTGGTTACAAGTTACTGGCGGCTACGCCACAGGCAGTAGCATACGACTAAAAACGCCCGCCAGCAGTCACCCCCAAGAGCCCGCCAAGCCAGACAAAAATGTGTTGCGGGGCCCGAAATTGTGTCGGATCATTTTAGTCGTAAATTGTGTTTGTTAGGTTTCGCCTCACAATCATAACCATGCAGAAAATACACCTCGACGCCGTCCACAAACGGCAAGGCAAACGCCCGTTTGTTGTGAAATATCCCACATCGGTCACCTGTCCTGCCACCACTGACCCACACCTGGCTTGCTATTGGCAACGGCATTTTGTCCGCCGACACAGCCCGCATTCTCCAGCGCCATCTCGTAGATCTCGTACGGTGCAGCCAGGACAAGGTTTCGCGCTGCCAGCGTTTGTTTTGTTTTCACGCTACGACTTTTTTCTCTGCGTCTGTTTCTCTCTGGCAACCACACCACCCCCATCTTCTCCATCCCCACCGCCGGTCCACCGTCCTCCCCTTCCTCCTTCATCGCCATGTATCCACAGCTTGTTGTTGTGTTGTTGGTCCACGCGCTTGTGGCGCTTGCGTTGTGGCCCGTCAGCGACTTTCGGGTTGCCGACATGCCGCGCCAACGCCTCACGGGCGCCAACCGGGCCCTCTTGGTGGGCGCCGCCATGTCCGACTCTGCATCGGCACCAGTGTCCACCACCAACACGGTGCCGCCGCTGGCTCCCACCATCCAATTGTCCAGCAAGGTCCAGTTGTTGTTGACCGACGACGACGAGTCCATCTACTTTGTCAACACCACCATTTCCGGCACCAAGTCCGACGTGTTCCCGCTCCTCTTGGACACGGGCTCGGCGCTCTCGTGGATCTACAACGAGTCGTGTACGTTGAACGGCTGCAACAAGAGTTCCACCAACAAGTTTGCTGCCGCCAACACCGACTCGGGCCTCGTGTACGACTCGCTGTTTGAGCTCTTGTACAACGGCGACGCCGTGTCGGGCCAGATGCTCTCGCTAGCCGCCAACGACCTCGAGTGGGACATCAACGCCTTGGCCACCAGCAACATCTCCATTGGCCTCACCAGCAACGCCCCGGCCATGTTCTACGACTACAACATCAGCGGTCTCATTGGCATTTCATCGACACCATCGACAAAGAACTTGGTGTCGCAGTTGGCCGCCAGCGGCTTGCTTGACAAGGAGATGTTTGCCTTGTTCTTGATCTCGTCGTCGCAGACGGTAAAGTACACCGACACCTCCAACTCGACGGTGCCGCTTCCCGCAGACTACGGCGGGCTCATTGTGTTTGGATCGGGTGCCCAGGACTACGAGTCCTTCACCTCGGCCATCTACTATACCGACATTGTCCAGAACGATAACTCGTACTGGCTCATCAACATCACCGACATTGGTTCTGCCACCAACTCAACGCTCTTGAAGAGCAGACAGGCCATCATAGATACGGGCACCACGGGAATCGCCCTCCCCGTCGCCGACGCCAACGGCCTCCACTCGACGCTCTTTGGCACCAACTACATCACCGACGGCAACGGCAACTATGCGTTCCCCTGTGGATCGCTGGCCAAGTTCGTGTTTAGCATCGACGGCCACCAGTTCACCGTGCCGGCGTCGGCATTCCAGGGCCAGGAGTACACGAGTGCGGGCCTCCAGGGCTATTGTGCATCGAAGGTCCAGGGCCTCGACCAGTCCAACTACTGGATCTTGGGCGCGGCGTTCTTGAACCAGTACTACACCATTTTTGATCTCGAACTGGCGAAAATCGGGTTCGGGGTGTTGGAGCTCGATACGTATTGCTTGCGGGAAGCCCAGCCCACGTCAAAGTCTTCGTCGTCATCATCGTCATCGTCATCCACTGGTTCCAGTACGACGTTGGCCAAGTCTTCCACCGCTACACGGAACAACTCGAGCACCAGCTCGTCCAAAAACACCTCGAGCAGAACATCTTTCAATTCATTGACTTATATTGTTGTTTGTATTTTGGTATGTCTATAGAGATCAGGAAATCACCACCAACCAACTTAATACTGAATACATCAACCCGACGGGATAAATCGCAAGTAGAACACGGCCGGGCAACACGCCGGAACACTTTAAGCTCATGACGCCCGCGTAGATACTCCAGCTGTTCAACACCGCCATGAGCACGAGACGAATAAGTTTCCATTTGATCACCAAGCAACACAACAACTCACCAACAACAATGGGGAACATCGAGTAGCCGGCAGCCGAGATCGCCGAAAGAAACGAGATCGACCCGCCCAAGAGCTGGACGTTGAGGCCGATGACGAGGAAGAAGATCCAGATGAGCGTGAACGAGCCCGAGAACACCAGGTTGGTTTCGTAGACGGCCAGCACGCCCAACATCACCGAGTAGACAAGCGAAAAGATCAAGGGCCCCCACAAGTCCCATTCCAAGTTGTCCTGGTTGAGCAAGTCGCCCGGGGCCGCGCCTCCGACCGCCTGCTCGCTGTCGTTATCGCCATCATCACGGTCATTGTCGACGGAGATGCGGCGGTTGTTGACGATCAGCTGGGGAAGATGGATGCCGTTGGTGGTGGCAAAGTCAATGAGTTTCAGCTGTTGTTTCGACGCCAATGCCGCCAATTGCATCGGCCACACCACGATGGCCAACCGGCGGCCGATCTGGACGACGTCGCGCTTCAAGGTGTCGAGAATGGGCTCGTCGAGGGTGTCGCCGCCGGCGTACTGGCGTTCCTTGACGGTGGTGTTGGGCATGGAGCCCGTGGTGAAGGGAGCAAACGTCGACGAGAGGTCGACCTTGGGGGTGAAGCCAAAGTTGGAGAAGATGTTGGCGGCAGTGGAGCCCAACGGCGCGGGCGCGGCCGTGGACGCGGACGATGTTGGTGTTGAGTGTGGTGGCGTCTCTACGTCTTCATCGGGGATTATGAAGTCGTCGACGTCTGCAGGCGTGTAGCTAGGAGGTTGCCACGACATGTGTTGTTCTTGAGGGTGCGAAGATGATTTTGAGTTGTGCGTAAAATGGTGATAAAAATGGAGAAGAAAATGACCAAAAGGTTTGGACTCCAGTGTCATGGTGGTATAGTCATGGTGATAGTATAGTCAGGTTGTGGTATAGTCATGTTGATGAGAGTGGTTGTGATGAGTTGGTGAGAGTGTTGGTGCTATGGCGGTAAGAGTATTGGTGCTATGGCGATGCTTAATAGATTTGAAACCTCTGGCTCCATTCACTACCGTTTCCTTCTTTCGTACTTCTTCTATTACTTTCTATCTACTCCTACACGCTATTGCTTCTTGACAGGAGCCTTTTCGATTCTAATCACTCTCATTGGCACACCGGCAACAACAGCATTCTCAGGCACATCCTTGTTGACAACACAGCCAGCAGCAACCACGGCTCCGTCTCCGATGGTGACACCGGGCAACACAACGGCGTTGGCACCGAACCAGACGTTGTTGCCGACGGTGATGGGCAACGCATACTCCACGGCGTCCAATCTCTGTTGAGGGTCGGTGGGGTGCGTGGCTGCGGTAAAGGTGACGTTGGGGCCTATGAGAACATTGTCACCAAACTTGATGATGGTACAGTCCAAAAACACCGTGTTGAAGTTGGCATAGAAGTTCTTGCCGAGACTGACGTTGCAGCCGTAGTCCACAAAGAACGGCGGCTCGATAAACACCGACTCGTCGACCTTGCCAAAGATCTTCGACAAGTGCTCGTAGCGGGCGTGCTGGTGCTTCTTGATGTCGAAGTTGTAGTTCTTCAACCGGATGTCGGCATAGTCGATGGCCGATTCGTGCGACAAGTTACGGGCCATCAACAACGCATCGGTGAAGCAGTCGTAGGGAAGCGACAGGATCATCTTCTCGTACTCGGTGCCCTTCGGGACATTTTTGAGGTTGTTGTAAGCGTACTCGACAAGTTCTTTGTTGATGGTTCCTTTGGTCATGGTGGTTTCGATGCTGGAAAGACTGCCAGGGCCGTGGCATTTATAGCGTTTGGCGGCGGCATCAGGACCCCAAGGTGGGATCTCGGGTGGACTGCCGCATTGGGAAATTGTCCCGGACGGCCTAGCATTTTGTTTCTTCCGACGCAAAATTTCGCGGGGTCGCGCGCACCCTTTGCACCCCGCGCAAAATCTCATATAGCGACAGATGCAGCGCCAATTGCGAAGGTTAGAGCGATGAACTTTACAGGAAACAGTCGTATAGTACGTTTAATATCTAGCGGATAGTCCAGCACCTAATCTAGCCTACTTACTCATTAGATGGGAACAGGTAGAATGGAGGAATGGCGATTCTCTTGACACCTTCCTTGGCAGCAAGACCGTTGAGGGCGGCGAACTCGTCGTCCGACAACACAATAGTCTTGCGGTTGGAGATGATTCTCGACTCGGAAACCGACTTGGGAATCACAATGGTGTTTCTTTGCACGGCCCACGAGATCAACACCTGGGCAGGCTCGACGTCGTGCTTCTTGGCAATGTCGATAACGGTACTGTTGTTGGCAACAGGAGCGCCGGTGGAGCCCAATGGCGAAAAGGCTGTGACCAAGATGTTGTGCTTGTCCAAGAACGCCTTCAACTTTGGCTGTGGCAACAATGGATGGGCCTCGATCTGGTTGACGGCGGGGACAACGTCGATTTCAGAGTCGTCCAACAAACGCTGGATCTGTTCGATCGAAAAGTTGGACACCCCAATGGCCTTCAAGCGGCCGTCGCCACGCTTGTAGATCTTCTGGATGGCCTTGTAGGTGTCAACAAAGTCGTAGTCGGGGTATGGCGCGTTGGTGGCAGGGTCCGTCGACACGGGCCAGTGGATCAAGTACAAGTCGATGTAGTCCAAGCCCAACTTCTTCAACGAGGTGTTGAACGCTTCTTCGGCGTTCTTGTGGTCGCTGTTCCACAACTTGGTGGTGACAAAGATCTGGTCTCTGGGGACTCCGGAGTCCTTGATACCTCTGCCGACCTCTTCTTCGTTCTTGTAGATGGCAGCAGTGTCGATGTGCTTGTAGCCGGCCTTCAATGCCCACAACGTCGAGTTGTAGCCTTCGCCTTCTTTGGCAAGCTGCCAGGTGCCGAGTCCGACGGCAGGAACGACAACGCCGTTGTTCAAGGTGAAAGTCTGAGTGTTGTTTTGTAAGGACATTGTAAATATATTTAGCAAAATTAAGTGTCTATGGAGGCACAATTGATCGACGAGTAAACGGGCAGATTGCGGTTCTTATATATACCAAGTCCGGTGACGGATGAAAAAGTGTGGGTGTGTATATAGCCCCGTTGACGTGCCTGTGACGTGCCATAGCTTTGCCACTGGACCCCACCACCACACTTGAAAGTGCGTAAGGTCAATCCGGTGCTTATTAATTGTGGAGACAGGGCTCTAGTGCGGCGCGGAATTAGCGATATTTGGGGTTCGGAGTTATTACTTGCGCTTAAACGTAAAGAAATGTCTCTTCTTTTCACTCTTGCGGCTGGTGGACAGGTTGACGCTGCCCGTGGACGATGCCGTTCGTGTCATTGGGATCGACTCGAACGAATAGTCGTCGCGCGGCGAGTTTTCGCCGTTTTTACCCCCTGGTAAATGGAACAAGCTGTGCTTCTTCTTCATGATCGAAGACGTATCGCTGTCGAGGTTCAATTTAGACGACGTCCGTGACAACAACGCAGCGGGTTTCTTGGGCTCGTGTGTGGCTTTGGCCTCTTTCTTGGCCGCCCGTTTCGCCCGGTCGCTCTCGATCTTCTCGTGTTGTTGCCGTTCCCTCTCAGTCCGTAGCTTTTCCTTCTCATCCTTCTTGATCAACTTGGTAATTCTCTTGTCTAGTTCTTTGTTGCCAAGCTTGGGATCAGTCTTACTTTGCTTGAATGGCGTAAACCCACCGATTCCACCGATTCCACGGAATGACGCGTTGGATTTGGACTTTTCCAATAAACTGGCCTTGGAAAGGCCAGATAACGACGTCGTCGACATAGACTGCTTTAAATCTCCACCCATACTATCGGATGGCGATGCCATTCTCGTGCTAGCGACAGATCTGACTGGTTCAGGTTGGCTCGAACGGGCGATTTCTTCGGCTGCAACTTGCGCCTGATACCGTTTGGTCAATCTGGCAATGGCATCACCAAGCTCAACTTTACTTTGCGATGCAGCACGGTTCATTTGTCTCACATTGGCTGCTCTCAACATCAATTTCATATCAAGAACAATGGCGGCTGTCTCATAAATCAAATCAATCAAGTAGTCAGACGGAATTGGCGAATCGGGACTCACCAACTGCTCCAATGTCAAAGAAAGCTTCTCCTTTTCATCATCTATATTAGCATCTTCTGTCGAGCTCTGAAATTCCATTTGTGTGGCATGGAGCTTGTCAAAGACCGACTTGCTTCTAGGACCAAAGTTGAACGACGGATTGTGGTCATTATTCAAAAATCCAAGCTCAAATTCGGTATCTTCTTCACTTGTAGAAGTAGTCTTTTTTTCCGACTCATCGGTTTCTTCTTCTGTACTCTTGGAGCCCTCTCCTTTCGCTTCCTCTTGCTTTAAATCTTGCGCTGTATCAGTTTCCTGGAGGTCTTGTTGTGGCGTACTTTGCTCGACTTCTGGTTCTGCTAAACCTTCATGCTCGATTTCGTGTTCGGGAGATTCAGCAATTGACTCAGCTCTACTTTCTGGGCCAGGTGTGACATCCGACTCACCGGCACCTGTTTCCAGATAGGAGTATTTTGACATAGAGCTGGCAAAAGACTTCTTCTTCTTGGAACTAATGGCAGAAGCCGAACTGTTCTTGTGAATGTTCGAAGTTTTCTTCAACAACGCAATGTCAAAGTATCCATCGTCAACCGTATTCTTAAACCCTTCGTATTCATCTAATGGGAAGGAAAAGGTTGGGTCAATGTCGGTTTTTGTGAGCTCCAATAACTTATAATACCGCTTTTTCAACTGATTTCCTTCACGAATAATGAAGGCTTCCTTTCGTCCAATAATTCCAAATAACACTTCACTGATCAAATCGTAAAGCAATGGAACTTTAAAGAACTTGGCAATAGCCAAATTGTCTAAAGTGGTTGGAGATAATAACCATTTGTTTCCCACTTGTCCAGTGTATAAATATTCGCAAAATGCCTTCAATGTTGAACTAGAAAATGGAACGTACAATTTTCTCGGAATCAAGGATGGTTCCATTCTAAATTTACCCTCGTCAATATTTTCAAAGTTCAACAAGGCATTATCGAATAGTCTAGGAGGATTCTTAATTTGTTCTTCAGAAATTGATCTGGATTTGTCAAACTCTTCCTCGTTACTGTCCTTACCAGAAGAAGCGTTCGATGGAGATTCCGATTGAGACGAAGAAATAGATGAATACTTTCTGTCTCGGTCTTGTGAATCAACTGAACTAACAGATGATGACATATTAATAGCCTTCAAGGCGTCAATTTGCGAGTTTCCCCACGATTTACGTTCACCACTAGAAACATCAGGTGTAGTGGGCTCATTCAACACAAGTTCGGCATTCTTGAACTTGTTGGAAAGTGGAGACGAGCTTGATCCGGCCGGAGCTGGTCTTAAATTAGGAACCGGTGAACTGTACAAATCATTATTTGTATTTCCATTACCACTACCACTGCCTTGGTTAGAAACTGATGCTCTTGGAGAGGCAAAAGGCGAACCTTTAGGTGACTTTGAGGCGGGGATATTTCTTAATACAGTCAATGTATGAATCAAAGAAGCTCTTGGAGATCCTAAATCACTTGAATTCTTTCGAGAACTTGAGTTTCTAAAAGAAGTTGGAGTTGCAGGTACTGCTGGAATTTGCTCAGAGGGCAATGGAAGTTGGGGTGGTATATCTTGAAGGTGCGAGGTCAAAAGAGAGCTGCTGCCTGAACTTACTGAATCTTTCCTGGTACTGACTTGGTGTGGATCATATGCAGATCCCACAGAAATTAACGGTGGTCTATCTACTGCGTTTAACTCTGCAAGAGTCGAAGTCGATGAGTCTTGCTGGTCGCTAGCTCTGACAGGCGAAGTGCCAGTCTGACTACCAGTTGAGTTTAAGGACGAAGTCGAACCTGTTTCTTGGAAGGGCAATCTGAACTGTGGAGCTTCCTTTGGAGGGGCCTTTGATGAAGGGACGGGTATGGTTATGTGATATGAATGCTTTGGTTTGGATTCTTCTTTTTTATCACTTGAGGAATCTCCTTCCGACGATGAACCACTAACTACACTTCCAACGGACGATTTCTTATTTTTGTGTGATGTGAAGTATCCAGTAATATTGGCATTGGTAGTAGACTGGTCCTTTGCACTGTTGTTGGAACTGGATGTACTAGAACTTTTCGATGAACGCATCCTCTGGGTATTGGCCGTCGTATGGTGAGTTTTACCAAATGCTTGATCAGACTCAAACTTATCTACCGCCTTGACATATCCTCTTGCCAAAAGCTGGATAAAGTATCGACCCCATCTTTCCATTAAGACTGCTAAGGAAACTGGAATTCTATCACCATTAGCCGATACCAACTCAAAATCAGAAATCAAATCACCATAACGGTCAAAGGCATTTCTACCCAAGGTAATTGCGGCTGGGGGAAACACAGATCTAACTTTTGTGAAATTTGTCTTTGGTGCAGCATAGTGAACGTACTCACTGAAACTAATCGTTGTAGTATTCTTTTCACTGCCATGAGAAACAACGGAAACCTTTCTCGAAGGTTTACGCAATAAACCTCCACTCTGATTCAAGTCGTTTGAGTTAGCACTTAAATTATCGTCGTCTTCATCGTCGGTGCTTCCTTCTAGCAAACTGCTGCATGTGCTGGCATCCGAGGAGTCTTCAAGACTAGTACGCTGCACTCGTTTCACACCCTTAGAGCCAGCTAATTCTGAGCTAGCCAAGATGTTGGTGACCGGTAAGCTGACTGTAATCATCACGGTGAAGAATCTTACCGAACTGGTAGTTCTAGACGTAAGGTAGTTTCCAATCAAGACAACTTTATGGTGAGATTGCCAAGCAAACCCACCCCAGAATCTATGGGAACCGTAATCGTGGTTGCAAAAGATGTTTAGTCTCGACCACTTTCCTGTTGGTTTATTAAAAATGAAAATGGAAATATCGTATTCATTGGGTAAAAATCCTGTAAGAACTAGATTTTGACCAAATAATCCACCCGTGGGATACCTTAAATTGAATGGTATCATTTTATTAACTGCTTTTGAGGTTGGGTCTATTATATTTGAACTTTTCTCGCCAGCGTACTCTCTTTTGCGATGTGTTGGAAGTACTCGTCCATTCCTAATGGACTTTCCAATTTTGAATGATATTAATGGGTTTTCGATCTGGCTGTTGAGTTCGTTTTTGATTGGGGAGTATACTATGATTGACTCTTCCAATGCTGAGGAGGAGGAAAACTCGTTTCTTTTGTTTGCATTGGGATCTTTGTTGGAGAGGGACGTGGTGCTGTCCATCCTTGTATGTTGCTTTTGGTTTTCTATTTCTTCAGCAAATGTTACGATAATACTGTTGGAGTAGTTGACGCTGAGGTTGTTTTGGTCGTTGCTGCAGAAATTGTCGAGTCCCCGGGCTTTATCCATTTCCCGGTCGCCAGTGGTGACTTTCAACTGGATTGGATTCATGTTGACGTAATTCTTGTTGACAAGGTCAAACACGTAGTTGTCGTAGATGTGTTGGGAGTTTTTGCCCTTGCCCCCGGCGATGAGAATTCCGAAATGGTCCTTTTGGTCGACAAATTTCAAGCTGCTGATGGCGGTCATCTTGAGGTTGTAGCGTGGCATGGGAACACTCGAATCCAATTCGAAGTTTGCACCGTCGTGTAGCAATTTCCATTTGCTCGACTCGAGATTGAATTCCCACAAATCATTCGTGGGTACGAGGAACTGGGATGGGTCAGTAGGTATGCGGTCTCCGGAACCTTCCGGTACCACCAAGCCGCCAAAGATGTAGATGCAATTGTTGAGAGCACACACTTCGTGGAACATTCTGGGCTTGGGGCGAGGTGCAGACGGGTCGATGTGGACTCTTGCCCATGTTTTCTCCAACAACTTGAGGTAAAAGAGTTCCCCGGAAAGATACGAAGAAATGTGTTTTTGTTTCTGTTTGGCGTTGGCCTGGACGATCTTGGTCTGGTAGGTGTTGAAGAGCTCCTGGATCGTCCATTCGTAGAGCTCGAGGCCCACCGTCAACCCGCCAAACGTTAGTACCAACGAATTGTACAATGTCGATGCGGAGCCTGTCCGTACGTTAAGATTAAGGCGATCATCCTTCTCTATCGGCGGAAGCAGAAGTTGATGACACGCGGATGCCGTGGGTATAAGCGTAGACATTGCGTGGCGAGGAAAGCGCTGATGGTGAGCGTGTGGGTTTTTGGAGCACAACGACGAAAGGAGAGCTCCGTCTTTTTTTACTCAAAGATGCGATTCTGCAGAGAGATAAGCGAGCGTCACAATACAAAGCAACGGTGGGGATGGACGAGCACAGCAACCAGCACTGACCGAACAGTGGTCACGATGGCCACGTCTACACGGCCATGAGAGGGATACGAGGGGCAGCAGCGTGTTGTCTACAAGGAGAATGGACGCAGAATGTGCTAATTGGCCGCCCTCGCCAGGATCCGTCGTGGCTAAATAAGAAGTCGCACTTTATCTCACTTGTTATTTGAAGGATTTTGTACGGTAGTTCCGTCGACAAACTACGAATTGGTTGCTGGCATTATGTTTCGCACGCCCATGAGTGGCTCTGGGGGGGACGGCGGTTTATTCCTGCCGAAATGGGCCATTGAGTCCAAATTGAGGATCTAAGCTGCTTACTGCCTCTCCCACTACTAGTCTAGCATCTTTTCTCATCTCCATCTCTTCGCCGTAGCGGCATTGTTTCCGTTCCACTGACGGTGCGCTACTGTCAAATGGCCGTCCCGATTAGGAAAACCCAAGCAAACCCGACTCACGCGCGACATGACATCAAATTTCATTGCACCATAGACCTGCCCCTTTTGCTCGAAAATCAACCACACTCTTTTCTACACTCTCGACACATCACGATTAAATATGTCTGAAGTTGCTGAAGTGAGAAAGGGCTCCATCTCGTCTGGCTCCGACTCCAAGGCCACGTCCAGATTGAAGAAGCTCACCAGCAGCGACACCTGGGTGTCTCCCTTTAGAACCTCCAGCAAGACTGCCGACAAGAACCTCCACAAACAGTACAAAGAGGCCAATGCCATTGACCAGATCAAGGTCCCAAAGAAGTTTGCTTCCCATCCAACGTTGGAGGCCGAAGAGAAGAGATTGAAGGAATTGGTTGCTCAAAAGAACGCCGAAGAAAAGGCCGCCAGCGAAGCAGCCAAGGCCAAGGAATTGGCTGCCGATAAGGAAGAATCTGCCGATGGTGAAGCTGACGATATGGCTGAACCAAAGGATGAAACCGAGGCTGAAGCCGAAGACGCCCCTGAGGATGCTCCTGAAGACGCTCCTGAAGCCGTCGCCGACGCCGATGCCGAAGTTGACGCCGAAGCTGTTACCGAAGCTGAACCAAAGGAATCCGAAGAATCTGAAACTCCCATCGACGTATCGAAATTCAAGGACGTTCCTGAACCAGCCGATGACAACATTGAAGAACAAGTAAAGGAAGTACCAATTGAGCTTGTCGTTCAACCTGAGGCCAAGTATGAGCCTGTCGAACCCCCAAACAAGGAAATCTTGGAAAAGCTCAAGGACAAACCAATCTTGTTGAGTCGTTACCAAGCATTGAACGCTGCTGCAATTGGATCTGTTGCACGTACCTTGGATGACCCCAACAAGGTTATCGATTTGGGTTCCGGGTTAAAGATGACCCAGCAACAATTGCTCGACATTGCCGCCAAAAGAGTGGCTCCTGTCTTGGTCAACATCAACGAAGAAGTCACAAAGTCTAGAAACGAAGATGAAATCAAAAGACAACAAACCTTGGACACTAAAGTCAAGTCCCATGAGAAAAAATTACAGGGCGACTTTGACAAGTATTTCGGTAAATTGGGTAAGAAGAAAGAAAAGTTTACCAGAGAAATTGAAAGCAAGTTGGCTAACTTGGTTTCCTTGACTGCTGCTGCTGGTACTGCTGCCGTAAACTTCGAGACTCAAACCAAGGAAGAAATTGAAACCGCAAACACTGAGTACGCAGACCGTGAGACTAAGGCTGTCGAGAAGCATGGTAAGGATAGCGAAACCTTGGAAAAGAACCATGAAGAATTGGAAGCAACCAAAAAGCAAGAATTGGAAGATGCCAAGACTCAACAAGAAACCACCACTCAAGAGATTGAGACATTGCAAGAACAAAAGACTGACTTGGATAACAAGAACTCCGAATTGTCTACCAAGATTGAAGAATTGACGGCTCAATTAACTGAGCATACTACTCAACTTGATGAATTGAAAACGAAACACACTGAGGTTACCGAAGGAGTTTCCAAGAACTTGTCCACTAAAGAAGAATTAGATGGCAAGATTGCAATTGCCGAGAAGGAAGTTGAAGAAAAGAAAACCAAGCATACTGCATTGGCTGCCGAAGTCGGCGTTTTAGCTGGAACTTTAACTGCCTACGCTGCTAGATTAGCTACTTTGAAGCAAGACAAAGACGTTCGTACGAATAGATTGACTGAAGCTAAGGAATCTTTTGCTAACTGGGAAAAGGAAAAGCAAGATTTAGCCAAGGAAGTTGCTAGAGATCATGAACGTAAGAGAGTTGAAGCTGAGGAAGCCATTGCTACCAAAAAGCACGAAGAAGAACTCGAAAGACAAAGATTGAAGGAAGAAGCCGAACGCAAGAAGCAAGAAGAAAAGGAAGAGGCTGAAAGAAAGAAGCAAGAAGAAGCTGAAGAGAAGGAAAGGCAAAGAGTAGAAGCCGAAGCCAAAGCCAAGGAAGATGCCGAAGAAAGAGAAAGATTGGCCAAGGAACAAGCTGAATGGGAAGAAAAGGAAGGTTTGGTCAAGAAACAACAAGAAAGAGAAGAGTACGAAAGATCCAAGAATGACCCAGAATTCCAACGTGGATTGAGAGTCAAGCAAAGAGAAGCGGAACAACAAAGATTGATTGACGAAAGAACCGAGAATGACCGTATCTATACTACTCGTAAGGAGAAGGAAGAAGCTGAAGCTGTCAAGTTGCAAGAGGAAATTGAAGAACTCAAGAGACAACAGGATGCTAAGGCTGACGACGAAAGAGTTATTGCTGAACAATTGGCCCAAGCTAAATTGGACGAAATTGAAAAGTTGAAGGCCGAACACGAAGAAAGATTGAGGTTGTATCAAGAAAGATTGGAATTCGAAGAGTTGCAAAAGACCAGATTATTGGAAGAGGTTGTCAACTTGAAGAAGATCAGAGAATTGAGAGAAGAGAAGGCCAGATTATCTCAGGAACTTGCCAAGAAGACTCAATTGGAAGACATTGAAAAGTTGATTGAAGACAGAGAATTGGAAGTTGCACGTTTATCCAAGCAAATTGAATTGGATGACCATGACTTGTACCGTGCTAAGAAGGCAGAAGCCAAAGGTCAAGACGGTTCTTTTTTAGGGGTTAGCAATGACTTATCTTCGGATAAACGAGCCATCTCTAAGAAGGATGTTGAACCAACCAAAAAAAATAACAACAACAACAACAACAACAATGGTGCTGCTGCTGCTGCCGGTGCTGCTGGAGTAGCTGCTGCTACCACTTCCGGTGTTGCCGCTGCTACCACTTCCGGTGTTACTGGTGCCACTTCCGGTGCCACTCCTGCCGCTGCACCAGCCAAGGAAAAGATCATTCCAAAGTCTGAGACCAAGAGGTCCAACAGTATCACTGGCAAACTCAAGCAATTTGGTAGGAAATTTTCCACAAAGGGTGACGACGAGGCTGCTCCTAAGGCTGCTACGGCAACAAAGACACCTGGGCCAAAGGATACCGCAAAGAAGGTGAAGAAGGAAACCGTTCCTGTTGTATCTCCCGAAGTGGCCAACGCTGCCGCCAGCGACTCTGAATACGAAACATACTCCATCTATGAGGAAGTTTCGGATAGCGAATTTGAAGCCAACAGAAACGATCCAAACTACTTTGAGGTTTCGAGTAGCGAGTTCGACCACCACAACACCAAGCATGGTGCAAACTACGATTGATTTTTGTTTCGTTTTCAATTCATGTTCTCAAGAGAACTGTTTTTATTATTTAGTTTATATATGTTTGAATTTACTACAAATCTATTCTATTATACACTAATCAAACGTGGTTTTCTTACCCGCAGAAGGCACAATGGCGGCACTGGCTCTTTGAGCAGTGGCTAATGCAACAGAAGACTTGACTCTCTTGTTAGGGTCCGCTCTTTGTTCGAACGGTCTCTTCTTTGGCTTTGGTCTCGACATTGGTTGTTGAGTTTCTTCTGCCACTGGTCTTTCTCTGGCAACTGGCCTTTCAAACGATTCACCGGCCTCTCCAAAGTCTTCCCGCTTTCTGGTAGGGTTTCTCTTGGATCTGTCTTCACCGTATTCCAATCTCAACGGTCTGTTGATCATCTTCTTGGCCAATTTGGACTTCAAAGCAGTCGTTGGGCCGACTTCATCCTTGAAATCAATGAATGCAAACCCCTTACACTTACCGGAGTCTTCGAAAGTGGCCATTCTGATACGGACAATATCACCACAGTGTCTGAAGTGCTCTTCCAAAAGGTCATCGGTGGTGTCAAACGACAAGTTACCGACAAACAAGATTCTGGAAGGTGGGTTCTTGGATAACAGTGTTTCGGCATCCTTAGCTGGTCTTCCTTCGAACGAGTTGGCGTTCTTGATCAACAACTTTCTGCCGTTTAATTGCGATTCAGAAAGCGAAACCACAGTCAATACATGCTTCAACGAAGGGAAATCCACGTAGGCAAACCCCTTAATCTTGTTTTCCTTGCGGGGCAAGTTGAGTCTGGTGATATCATCTTCGACAATCTTGACCAAATCTTCGTCGCTGGTGCTTTCACCAGGAACAACAAATTGCGACGTCTTACCAACAATAAAACGGGTGAGATCTTCCTTGGTGGTGTCGAACGCGAGGTTCCCAATCCAGACACCGAATTCGGACTTCTTGGACTTCTTCTCTTCAGCATCGGCGATGGCCTGTTCCTCGGCACTCAACTCAGGCTTTGGAGCTGGATGTTTCTTGGCCAATTTAGCCAAATCCAACTTACCTTTCTTTAACAAACGTTGCTGCTTCTTAGACAATGGAACACCGGCTTGCAAGTCGATCTCGATTTCTGCAAGACCTTCCTTTGTTGGTACTTCGTCCTCATCGCCACTTTCATCGCTTTCCTCTGCGGCTACTTCTTCGTCATTGTCGGTTTTCTTCGACTTTTTAGACTTCTTTTCGGCTTTTCTTTCTCTCTTTTCCTTCTTGGACTCTTTCTTAGTCACGGAAGCTTCCACCTCCTTGTCTTCTTTGGCCATTTTGGTGTACTTGAGAGTTTAGATAATTTTGATCCATCGCATTTTTCTACACATTTGCGGGCACAAAACCGCAATTATTTATCGTAAATTATAAACTTGTTAAAGTCTGGTGCTTTGTGCTTACAATAGTCTTATAAAACTCATATGCATTCATATCTAAGAATCCTCAACCATCTCCAGCCATAACCATTTTCTCCATAACTCGCCAGCCTCATTAATAATGTTTTCCATGAAATCCACCTTGTGGTTAAACACCGAATCGTTGGATATAATCACATTTGATGGATGGGGAAAGTTTGATGAAGTCGGCGATATATCGATGGAAAGAGACGAAGACGAATCTGGAGGAGACGAAGAAGTCGAACTCGAGACCGATGTCGAAGCAGAAGAAAACGAAAGTTTCCGAACAGGGTCAGGCGTCGATGTTGAAGCCTTCTTTTGTTTGTAGTTGTAAGACTTGGAAGGTAAACGGGATAAAAACTGTCTTATTTCATGCTGGTCCAATTCAACCAACACGTTTTCCTTGGATTTCAATAATGCCAATGAAACAAATAGTATTTCGATGTGGGCATCCAACTTGGAGAACGGGACAGTGATCTGATTTTGGTCATCGTCAGATACAATGGAAGAAGGACTACTAGAAACAGACGAAGCAATGTCGGGAAATCCTTTGGGACGCTGGGATGAGTTGCCAATGTGCAAGTCATTGTTTAATTCATCAACCAAGTCTTTGAACGAGTTTCTTCTCTTTGCTAAGTCTGTGCTCAGATCATTCCGTCCGTTTCTACCTTCGTAGTTATCTTCTTCATTGTTGCTGAGAGACCAGAAAATGTCAGGACCCAACTTATCAATCAAGTTTCTATCACAAGAATGGAAATCAAGCTTGTCGACATAGTACTCCATATCTTTCTTTGGGTTCTTTAGTCTCCATCCCAACAACAAGTCCCAGATCCTACCTCTGTCGTACTTGGACCAAACTTTGGACCCACAGTAATTGAGCCACCAAATGAGCCATTCATCGTCGTGGGATCCAAATTTGTTTAAGATTTGCTCTTCATGAAAGAATTGTGAAAGTTCAGGTAATACCTTACGAAGACAGTAAATGAAAAATGAAACTCTCTCTTCGATGGTACCACCAGAGACCGGTAATATAGTCTTGTTCAACTTCTTGTGTGAGATTTGTCTGGAACCACCCGATGACGATGACGAAACAGATGCAGCCGATGAACCTGACTTGGTGTTTCTTTCCTCAGGCGAGTGTAACAATACCAAAGCCAATCTTTCGTAAACATCATGAAACGACATCACGTTGCCATCGCTGATCAATTCGTCCAAGTATTCCTTCAAGCATGGAATATTTTGGACGTAATTCGAGTAATCATCAACAAGGTTAGTTATAAACAGGTTTTCAACCGAGGTATTGTCTCTCCCAACCAAGACCCAGGGGGTGTTGGGGAGAGGAGGAAACCATTCGGCAAGATTGAGGGCTATCCAAGTTAAAGACTGGTCGTACTTGATGATCTTGCCCCATTTGAGCGAGAACTTGAGAACAGAGTTTTCTAATATCTCGAATATTTCAAGTTCGGTAGACGACGGCATGATGTTTGACGAATACTTTAATCTTTGGATGTACTTCTTCAAGTCTCGTTTGATTTTGGCCTTAATTTCGTCCAGTTTACTTGTTTTGGGAGCTTGCTCATCTTCGGGCAGTTTAGAAGTTGATGATGAGTTGCTATTTCTCTTGCTGTCGGGATCTTCCGGATTGTGTTCCTCGTCATTGAAAATATCGCTGTCTGGTTGTATGAATGGGTTCAACACAAACGGGTGGTACTTGAGGAGGATGGGCCAAATCTTGAACCGAAGGAAAGGAGGGATCCCCTTTTGTCTTGCAACGAGAGCTAAACCATGACGATTTTTGGAGTCGAGGTATTTTCTGCAAAGGTTAAATACATCCAAGTCGTACTTGAAAGATGGCTTTTCGTCACGAAGGTGGTCGGCTTCCTTGGCAGGGGGGATTATTGGTGATGTCTGAGACGGTATTGGAATGATCGGGTCCGATAGTAAAGGGTCGTCTGACATTGAATTCTAGGATAGATAAGCGAAAATATGTAACCAGTAGAAGAGTGGAGATTCAGGATTATCAAAGGTAGAAAGGAAGCGTGGATTCTGTTTCAATCAGTTATGAAAGAGAACGTGAAGTTTGTTGTGAAAATGTGGTGGGGGGGTATAATATCAATACATTGTGAAAGATGGCAAAGACTCAATGGATAGGACGAATTAAAAGAAACAGCTCAGGGATGTGTGGATGTTGTGGAGCTGAAATTTGGGTAAGGTGGGAGGAAAATCGGGGTGATTTTGGAGGGGATATTTCTACCGGGAGCACAGTGGGTATCCTGGAAGGGAATAATGTGAAATCTCTGTACCAAAGCGAAGGAATCAAAAGATTGCCATGCAATAGAATAGGAGACGGCTCAAGAAATTTAAAAGTCAGAAGATCACTTTCCCAATGGTTTTCTCTTTGTGTAATCAATTTTTTTTAATTTTCCGCTTTGTGTCGGTTTGCTGTGGACAAATTCTTCCGACGAGTGGCCGCCTGCCGCCGCCGTCCAGACAAAAAATATATGTGGGTGGGTTTTTCTGTCGCAACAATCCTCGTGATGCGACTTTCCCTTTCCGGCCAACGGGCCCGTCCACAACCGCACCGTCACGGCTCGGATGGATACCTGCATATCACCCCGGTATCCGACTAGACCGTAAACCAGCTCCGAACCTTTTCAACAAAAGATGACGATCTAGCAAGCGGAGACCATAGTCACTAGGGTCGAGCCAGCGTTTTTTTTCTTGCGTGGGGTATTTACAACTATTTATAGGCGTAATTTGCAGCTTTTATTGTAATCAACGCCTCCTTCCCCCTCCACATACATACCAGATGGGCCACCTTTTCCAGTCATTCCGGAACCTCACCAGTTCGACCGATTCCAAGGTCAAAAATGCCACCAACGCAGAACCGATGGGTCCATACAACCACGAACTCACGGAGTTGTCTCTCTTGACGTACAACCGCAAGGAGTTGCCGCTAGTGACCGCATCCATTGTCAAGCGGCTTCGCACCGGTCTTCCCGCAGCTGCAAAACGCCAGAGTTACAGCGGAGCGCTGGAACCATTACTTTCCCAGGGCGGCGTCAGAAGAGCTAATACGTTGCCAATAAGGTCGTCGGGACCGCAGGCTGACGACAAGACCTACTTGGTACTCCTCAAAACCATCACCGTCATTTTGTATCTCATGCAAAATGGCTCCGATAAGTTTCTCCACTGGATGTTCAATAATTATACCATCTACATGTATCCCCTCTTGAACATAAGCATCCCCGTCAAGTACAACGATACCATCAAGTTCAAGCTCAAGAAGATCGTGCTACTCTGTACGTCACCAGCAGAGTTACGACAGTACCGCGTCAATATCCATATCCTCCGTAACGACATGAACCTGCCAGGCGTCAAGCGCATATCGTCAGAATATATCCGCGCACCTCCAGACGACGACACCGTGATGCGGCACACCAAAAGCCTCGATTTTGACGAGTACGGCAGCCGCCTGCATCGCAACCATAATAATCTACACACGTTGGTCGAAGAGGAAATATCGCTGCTTAACCCGTTCCGCAGGATACAAACTTAGTGCAACCCCGGTTCAATGAGCCCGTTTTTGCAACAGCCGTGTCTTAGTGCCGTTACTTTGTCTGCACTAGCACTTTCGTGTGCACCAGCTTAGCATGTTATTTATTTGCATCATGACTCTTACGCCTAGCATATTTCCCGCATACCCTACCTCAGCATGAATACGAAAGCTCGGTGTCTACGCCGTTCCTACCTCACACTCGTGCTGGTGTTTTAGCCATGTTTATGAATTTCTTTTTTTTGTTTTTTTGCTGTATTAGGTCATCTTTTTATTGCTTTTTGCTGTCTTATCAACTGACAAAAAAAGAAACGCTCACGCAATTGGAAATAGGGGGTGCACAGTGGTTCAGCCCTATAAAAGCTTTAAATTGCCACCCATTTGTAAACGCTTATTACCCATACAAAACACATTTAATACACATTAACAATGCAAATCTTCGTTAAGACTTTAACTGGTAAGACTATTACCTTGGAAGTTGAATCTTCCGACACCATTGACAACGTCAAGTCCAAAATTCAAGACAAGGAAGGTATTCCACCTGACCAACAAAGATTAATCTTCGCTGGTAAGCAATTGGAAGACGGAAGAACCTTATCTGACTACAACATTCAAAAGGAATCCACTCTTCACTTGGTTTTGAGATTGAGAGGTGGTATGCAAATCTTTGTCAAGACCTTGACTGGTAAGACTATTACCTTGGAAGTGGAATCTTCCGACACCATTGACAACGTCAAGTCCAAAATTCAAGACAAGGAAGGTATTCCACCTGACCAACAAAGATTAATCTTTGCCGGTAAGCAATTGGAAGACGGTAGAACTTTATCTGACTACAACATCCAAAAGGAATCCACTCTTCACTTGGTTTTGAGATTGAGAGGTGGTATGCAAATCTTTGTCAAGACCTTGACTGGTAAGACTATTACCTTGGAAGTGGAATCTTCCGACACCATTGACAACGTCAAGTCCAAAATTCAAGACAAGGAAGGTATTCCACCTGACCAACAAAGATTAATCTTTGCCGGTAAGCAATTGGAAGACGGTAGAACTTTATCTGACTACAACATCCAAAAGGAATCCACTCTTCACTTGGTTTTGAGATTGAGAGGTGGTATGCAAATTTTCGTCAAGACCTTAACCGGTAAGACTATTACCTTGGAAGTTGAATCTTCCGACACCATTGACAACGTCAAGTCCAAAATTCAAGACAAGGAAGGTATTCCACCTGACCAACAAAGATTAATCTTCGCTGGTAAGCAATTGGAAGACGGTAGAACTTTATCTGACTACAACATCCAAAAGGAATCCACTCTTCACTTGGTTTTGAGATTGAGAGGTGGTATGCAAATTTTCGTCAAGACCTTAACCGGTAAGACTATTACCTTGGAAGTTGAATCTTCCGACACCATTGACAACGTCAAGTCCAAAATTCAAGACAAGGAAGGTATTCCACCTGACCAACAAAGATTAATCTTCGCTGGTAAGCAATTGGAAGACGGTAGAACTTTATCTGACTACAACATCCAAAAGGAATCCACTCTTCACTTGGTTTTGAGATTGAGAGGTGGTATGCAAATTTTCGTCAAGACCTTAACCGGTAAGACTATTACCTTGGAAGTTGAATCTTCCGACACTATTGACAACGTCAAGTCCAAGATCCAAGACAAGGAAGGTATTCCACCTGACCAACAAAGATTAATCTTCGCCGGTAAGCAATTGGAAGACGGAAGAACCTTATCTGATTACAACATCCAAAAGGAATCGACTCTTCACTTGGTTTTAAGATTGAGAGGTGGTTTCTAGTTTTTTTTTTTTGATTATATAGCTAATTGATACAGGGTTATATCTCACTATCTATACTGTAGTAACTTTATCGATCTCTGTTTTGACAACATTTGAAGCTTCTAGTTTATAATGATCTTTCAAGACGGTGATTATTTGAGCAGATTTGTCCGAATCACCGGAATCTCTTAATAGCAACAAAACTGTCTTTGATAATCTGATGAATTGCACCTTGGTGTTTTCAATATTGTCATTGTTTAAGCACTTGTCATTCAATTGTTTCCAGTTTTTGAAAATCAACTGCAATTCTTTTGGTGTAGGACCCTTGATTTGAGAGAGTAACTTATTCAATGTTTCGTTAACCATGATTTTGGTTCTCCACGTATTATCAATCATACGTGAATGGAAAATGTTGTAGAACTTCTCAAGGATAAACTCGAGTAATTCATGATTATAGTTCTCTGTGAAAAACGCCTCTTCAAGGTTCTTCAAAATCGATAAACGTTTATCTTCCAACTCGACATTTCTCTTGACATCTATCTTTGATTTGAGATCAACTTCCATGGCATCGTCATCTGAATCTGAATCAGAGGCATCGTCTTCGTTGACCTTGTAATATTTGTCCTTTAAGACAACCTCCATAATCTCAATGTATTTCTCAATGAGATCTTCATCATGGAAAATATTAATATACTTTCCGAGAAGTTGAACAGAATGAATTTGATAAGATTTGGTTTTCCTCTTCGCTTCTACCTTAACGACGTTATTGATTCTTTCCAAGGTATCTTCGTGGGCTTCCAAATAATTCTTAGCTTTAATCGCAAACGAAACCAATGATCCAAATAACAATTCTTTTCCATCCCACGATTTACCCTTGTTAGCTTGTATCAACATCTGAATTATTTCTTCAATTAAGTCGGGTGAGAACTGCTCCAAGTTATCAATCAAGTCCGATATGTTGGAAATAGACTTACCCAATGTTTTTCTGACATCAAATCTATTGGAAGTGTTGTAATCTCTAAAGTATGCCAAAATTTCAGTAAGATATAACTTCACAGAGTTGTTATTACCGCTGGTATTTTCAATCCACTCTCTTTCAAAATTGGACCTTACAACCTTGTTCGAATCGTGTTTCCCAATAAAAGCCAATGGTAAGAATGCACTGGACACACCATCAAATTTATCTCCGGCGTATTTTGAAACACTCTCACTGGCAACAGATGCAATTTCTCTGCTTTTGTCGTCTTCGCTTTCAAAGTACAATTGGTTAATTTGTTTCGAGTAGTCGATAATGGCCAGAAGACTTGAAATCCGACACAGGTATCCTGCAGCAACAGCATAAGAAGATGCAATTGTATCGTTTCTATCTGAGAGTTGTTGAATGGATATTTTTAAAAGTTTATCGCCATATGGTTTAGCCAATTCGTAGTGTTTCGTAATTAAAGTCACCAAGACCTTGGATCCACTTACTTTCGATGGAAGACCAACTGAACGTTTGACTGACGACTCTAGCTTCTTGATAAATTCGTCCATGATAGAGTCATCCAAAACTTTCATCAATTTCTCAATGGCATCCATCATTGGGGATTGCCCCAAACTTTGCAACCTTTTGGCATCAATATCATTGTTTTTGATATTATACTTATCGGCATTCAAGATTAAGTAATTAATAACTTCTGGCTCCAACGTAGACATCAAGTTGATAAAGTTGTTGATCAATTTAGGAACAAACGGCTTTATTGCCTCTCCTCCTACCTTGCACAACTTCAATATGGTTTCCAATGCAAAATTCTTGACATCTTCAGAGTCACTCAAAAGTCCCTTATTACCCAACAAGAATGGGATCAATTCAGTTAGAACCTCTGTTGCCTTCTCTTTGGAACCACCATGCTTGATATCCACTGTTTTGGTCAATGTAGTTGCTAAATTCTTGGTCAATTTTGTACCCTCTTTCCGGACACTTTCTTTAATGTCATCCATGACTCTGAAACTCATGTTCCAAATCTCTTCCATCTTATTTTCGTATGTTTCAAGTGGAACGATTTGTAATAAATCATTCAACCCAGAAGCACTAGCTTGTCTAACTCTCCACTCCTTGTTTCCCATTCCTTTAAGCAACTCCTGAGAAATAATACCATAGTTCTCTCTGACTGTCTTGGAAGTATCACTTACCAAGGCGTTCCAAATATCAACCATGGCTCTTTGAACATCCGAGTTAGGATCATACTTGTATCTGAACAACTTAGGGATCAATCTATTGGCCAATGTTTTGTTCGAAGTTAAAAGCTCATCTAAAGAAGACTTTGATAAGATGGAACCTAATCCAAAAGCAATTCCTTTTCTGGAGGACCATAATGCAGATGATTTTGCCAATGACATGAACTTGTACACTAAACTGGTGTCACCGACTTCATTAGCCAAACTTAAAACGTCTTTATAGGTTGAAACAGAGCCATCGTTTGTTTTTAATAAATCTGGCTCGAATAATTGAGTGTCATTTTCAATTGAGCCAGCTGTAAGCTTTGAAGCTGAGTTTGAATCCGTAAAAGAGCTCAACAAACCATGCACAAGAGTGTCCTTCAATTCACGATCACCCATTTCATACACTAAACTTAAGCCTCTCGAAGCTGATTCCTGAACCAATTCATCCTTGTCTGCTAAAAACCTCATAAATGCAACATGGATATCCGTTGCATTTTCTTTGATAGAGTCCAAATGACCACAGTATTGAACCAACGATAACAACCAAATGCACCCTGCTTTTCTCAATGATGGTTTAGTGTTGGCGCATGCTTGCAAAATTCTCTTCAAGACGATTGGAAGTCTGGTGATATTCTCAGGAATATACGATACAGTCTCACCTTCAATATCAAGTTCTCTCTGAAGATGCTTTGATTGCCAGCCTGCAGTTAAGATCAGGAAAGCTTCACCACTTGTAAAAGTGAATTCAACTTGTTTCGAAACATGCGTCTCATAAACCAAATTTTCATATTCAATGCAGTCATCAGTCTTTGGGATTGCCAAAGTCAAGGCTGCAAAAGTCAATATTGATTTTTCATCACATTTTTTGACTTTTGGCGTGATTTCTTCGATGGCTTTTAATAACAAAGGTTTAAGCTCTTCATTGATTATAGGACCAAACACTCCAAAAATTGACATCTGGTACAACGACTCCAAAACTGTGGAAACAAAGGTGGTATCCCCATAATGACTCAATAAACTTTTAACAAAAACAATTAGCTTGTCCAGAGTAACGATAAGTCGTTTCCTAAGAGTTAGTCTTGCAATCAAATAACTGGATGCCAAAATTTTACCTCTAATCGAATATTTTGGAACATTTTCAGCAGTCAAGTTATTGAGAATTTCAATCACTGTGCTATCATCAACTGACGGATGTGAAGCGATGATCCCAAATGCCTTAGATATTTGAGATAATGTAAAGTCATTCAATGACTTTCCATTCAATAATTCTAATAACGGATTCACTAGAGAAACTAAATTTCCAATTACTCTAGGAGGTGACGAAGAAACCAATCTTGTAAAAATGGACGCATATGAAATGTCGGTGGGAATGTGAATCGATTGTGACACAAGGGAATCAAATATGATTAGCAAGTACTGGTGGAAGGGGTTCGGGCTCGCATTTTCCATGTCAATATCTGCATTGGCAACTGCATTAATTTCCATCTTCAACAAGCTTTGTACCTCAGTGTCTACTTCAATGGCTTTTTCAAGTCTGATAGACCACTCTTCGTCGGGAACAACAACTGTCTTTTTTCCTTTAATTGATTGCATCACAAGTATTTGTAAAGCAAACTCGACCAATTTGGGGTAAGCTCGGAATATGGTAGCATCTGTGCCTTTAAGAGATTTGAGTTCTTCAAAAACCAACCTAATGAACGATTCAAATGATGGAAAATCGACAACTGAGTTTTGACCCAATAATTCAGACGTTGCCTTAAACTCAAGAGTGTTTCCGGATTGCAATATGTTAAACCAATGAGGGTGTAAGCCTTTCATTGCTTCTTCTATGGTGTCCGTTCTGTTTTCTTTGGAAGCCCCTAATAAGCACAAGTACCTGGCCTCGGAGTCACTGAACGGAAAGGTGCAATTAACAAACTTGATGGCAACGTAACGACACGAGTGAATATTTTCGTTTCCCTCTTTGACAGAAATTAAGAATCCTCTAGCAATATGCTTGAGTCTTGACTTTGAATTTTCTGACAAGTTGGGCAAATGAACTGTGAGACTTGAGAGTGCTTCCTGGATTGTAGCTCTCATCTCGGGGAGTTCTCCTTCAAGTGATTCAAACAAGAATTCGACATACGCAATATCATTTGTAAAAAGTTCTGGGTTTTCTCTGAGAATATTTCCCATTGCTTCATACTGTAACAGTCTTTGAGTAACTGTTGTAGAAAAGTTCTTGATCTTTGACTTTTCAATCTGTGGCCAACCTTCACTTAATAAGTTATCTCTCAAATCGCTGATCATTGCAATATTGAATTCCCTGAAGGATTTCAATTCGGTGGAATTTGATTTGTTGGTGCTAACCCACTTAATGAATTGAATAGTAAGCTGCTTCAATTTGGAGTATTCAGATGATAACCCGATCTTGGAGATTGTCGAAATATTCAGATGAGCAGCAGTTGCTTTGCTCTTGACAAATATCTGCATTATTCTTTCCTGAAGAGTTGGTTTTGCAGCGGGAGTATCTTGGGTGCCAACAAATAAATTTGCAAGAGTATCTACAGTCACTGGGTCTTCAAAGTCGACCTTGAGCTTGCGGAATAGGATTTCTGAAGAGTCTTTGATGCTTGAGGAGGAGTCCACAGATGCTATAAGTAATGGTACTAGCAATTGTAGATCAGTAAATCCATTCTTGATAAAATTGAGTAGAAGAAGCTTCACTTCATAGATTTCTTGTGGGGATTGATAAGATACACCTGCTTCCAGGTTGAAAAACAGTATATCGTTGACGCTGAGCCCTGGAGAAGCACTTGATGGGTTCCCTGATGGTTGTAACATGAGGAATTTCCCAATCTTGTTCACTAAAAAGTCAGCATCTTTTTCATCGTAAGTGCTATCGATCTCCAGTTTGTTTAATAATTTACACAAAATATTAAAAAGACGGGCCGATACGTTACTTGGAAATGTGCTTATCTTTTCCACGACTTTTGGGACGAGTTGTTGTTTTTCCTCATCAGTTAATCTGTCAATTCCCTTGGAAATGAAAAGTAGCGAGTAGAGTCTCACCGTAGAAGGGTCTGCATTGTCGGGTACTTTAGGATCTTTCACTTGTTCTAACAACGGCTCAATTGGAAGCTTTAAACTTCTTGCTGCACCAATGCGTGGGATCAAATGTTGGATTATCTTGATGATGGCCCTTCTGGTTTCGGCGTGAGGACTGGCGAGCTTCAAGAGAAGTGGCGCAAGGTATAGGTTCAATGCACTTTCAAATGCCTTGTCATCTCCGGCAAGAGCAATACGAAGCTCCACCTTATTGATGAGGGAAAGTTCTTGTTCCATCTTACCTTAATTGAGTGGCAATTCTGGTTGCAACATTGGGGTGGTGGCGAAATTTGTTGATATATATGTATCCGGTCGTGTGTGGCACAATATTCATTATCTATAGTTATCTATGTATTCTTGTATTCTCTCAAGATGACCGGCACCGACGAAGGTGGCAAGGCTCCCAACTCGGTCACAACCTTGTTGATGTATTCTGGCGGCGTCAAGTCATACATGATATTCAAAATATTCAAATTGTTCATGTTTCTCCAGTTTGCCAATGGCGATTCATTATTATCCATCACTTCTTCTTCCTTCTTCTGCTGTTGCTTGCCCTTCTTTACTTCTTGTTTCTTGTTGTTTTCGTCTTCGTACAGTTGAATAAATTGTTCCAAAGCAAACGACTTTTTCTGGGGTGGTCTCTTTGAACCAATATCCAAAATCAAGTCTTCACAATCGGCCAACTCGTTGGTGGTGACCGAGTCCAATTGGACCTTATCGGAGAACTTGATCGACTCGCAGCATGTCAACACCGGAATGTTTCTTGTATGACACATCATGGCAATGAGCCCTGTTCCGACACGAGAGTAGAGTCTGCCGTTGGACAACATGGCATGGGCACCCAAAAAGACACAGTCAACATCCTCCAAAATGGTGGAAGACAAGGAATTTATCAACACGTATTGGACCTTGAGGTTTTCCGTGATGGGTTTTTTGAAGCTCCTGCTGGAGATCGACTCAGCGTCGGATTCCCCATTGTCAAGTGTAGTGCTTACCAAGTTTCTCAACAACTGCTTACCTTCAAATAATGGTCTGGAATCCACCACTACCAAATTGAACTTTTTGTTTTGTTCGTTGACACAGTACTTGAACAAGTCTTCCAACACTTGCGAATGGCCGTAAGTCAACACTGTAGAACCTTCAGTGATGTGTTTAGATGCATTTTCTATTATAAGCTGGTCTGACAACTCGATTTTTTCCTTGATGAAGTCGTCAATCTTCTCGCAAAGAATCACCTTGGCCTGTTGGTCGGTGGTATCGATGGATATGTGGGAGATTTCTTGCTTTAACCATCTAATAGCATTCCCCATGGAAACACTCAAGGGACGTCCAGTCTTGAGATACTCAATCTGGTGCGAGAGATGGCCGGTCAAGTGTCTTGTCAATGTGGTGTTAGCGGGAGTGCTGTAGTCTTCAATCACAACCTTAAACACCTGCAACATGCTCTTTAATCTTGGGATGGAACCGACCACCTTAAATGAAGAGTACTTCAACGTCAATGAAAGAATTGACGGGTGGACAATGTGTGATATCGATGGCGACGACGCATTACGCTGTTCTCTCGTTTCCAAGTGGCTGAACAACGATGGAACCATTCTTTTGGCCCCTTCGTCCTTTATCAAAGTTTGATTCAACTGCTTTTTCAAGTTGGTGTTGGTAGCAGCCGTCTTCTTCTTCTCGATCTTCTGCTGGGTAATCTTGGCCTGATCCTCAGGACTTATTCCAGTAGCTTCCTTTTGGGCTGCTCTTTTGGCAGCCTTTTCCTTTTTTTTCAATTCTTTAAGTTCCTTGTTGGAGAGTTGTTGTTCTCCTCCTTCGGCTGTAACTTCCTTCTTGGCCTCATCTTTGACGGGCGGCTTTTCTTCGCTCATTTTGTCGTGATCAGTCGCTTAGATCCAAACGGTTAAAAAAGTTTTAAAATGTTAAATTGTGGACGTGCGCCAACCATAAAATGTATTTACATATATATTAGTATACCATGTTCTTACAACCCTAATTCTCTGGCTCAGAAAGCTCACCAAAAGCTCCTCTCTTCTTCGTAGTATCGTATAACCGAATGATCTTTTCCTGGTCCATGTTGTCAACTTGGGAGAACGCAAATCCTCTTTGTTTCTTGATTCTTTGCACCTGTCTCACCTTTCTAATAGCCTTCTGGAACAACTCCATACGTGGTCTGTGGTCCTGAATGTTGTACTTTTGGATCTCTTGGACGTAGTGGTAACTTTCGGGATAGTAGACTCTCTTGAAGAACTTCCAAGCAAAGTCACGAAGTAGACAAAGGACCGACACTCCAAACACCATCGTCCAGAAAGTAAGCGAAGGATACGTTGCTTTCAACACACCACGGTATTCCTGAGACACGTTGATCAAAGGTGCAATGGTTGCATAGGCTGGGAACCAACATAACCACAAGATAAACGATCCGGGAATGGCAATCAAGGTGAACTTGGTCCACATCGTGACAACCAACCCAGCTTTACCCAAAGCAGTCAAAGTACATGTGGTATAGATTGTAGTACCCCACGACCAGTTGTTGGAGATCATTCCACTAGCCATAGTGTCACTGTTGAAAAAGATGAAGAACGAACACAAGAAGATAATGGCCGAGTGGTAGAACCCGTTGACAATCCAACCCCAGAAAATGGTAACGTTGAAGAATCGCTTCTTCTGGCCCAATTGATATAATTGGGGATACTTGTCCAACAAACGGGCGCTGACAAATTGGTCAAACACACCCAACACAAAGGGTGGGAGCACAGTGAACAAGACGTTGTAGAAGGTTAATGTCCAAGATTCGGCAATCGATTGACCCGAGAAACAGTTTGCAAACACAAACCAAAACTGCGTCATATACAATGCGACATTCTTGTAAAACGAATACAAAATTGCATTGGAAATACGTTGGTACGCCCACAAGCCGTGAACCAACAACAATTTTCTCAAGAACTTGAATTGTCCGATAGAAACATCTGCACTTCTAGCAGCTTGCATACCTTCCATACCACTGATTCCAACACCAACATGGGCGGCTTGAATCATAGAAACATCATTGGCACCATCACCAATGGCCAACAACAACGAGTCCTTCTTCTTACGTTTCACCATTTTGACAACTAATGCCTTTTGTAATGGCGAAACACGACAACAAATAACAGCCTTACAACGAGTACCAAGTTGAATAAACAAGTCTTCCAAATCGGGTTCGAGGGCAAAGCTCAAGGAATGGCCATCGATAATAAGAGCTAACGAGGAATCCAAGGAGACGTCTTCACCGTCAAATTGATGGTCGTGAATAGCAGCTAGCTTTTCTTCCAAATTCAATCTCGTGTCGTTCTTGTTTTCTTCGTTGATGATCAATAAATTCATGTCTTCACTCAACAACTTACAAGACATACCAATATTGACTGCGGTTTCTTGTCTATCACCAGTTAAAACCCAAATCTTAATACCAGCTTGTTGCAAAGTATTGATAGTTTCTGGAACTCCATCTTGTAATTTATCTTCAATAGCGGTTGCTCCCAATAAGAATAACCCGACTTCAATTTCTTCAGAAATTGCATCAAGTTTGTCGCTTCTATCATTCATAGACAAAGATGCTTCGTGGTATCTTGCTGCCCATGAAGTGTACTCCTCCTCAGAAACGATTCTTGAAGCAATACACAAAGTTCTTAAACCGTCCGCAGCAAATTCTTCCAAGTGTCTCAAAGTAGCATCAACAAAGGGCTGGGACTCATCTTGGGATAATCTTTCTAAGATAACTGTATCGGCACCCTTGCAGAAAAGTCTAATAACACCGTCAGGACATCTGAAGATAGACGACATTCTCTTTCTGGTAGAGTTAAACTCACAAATGTTCAATAATTCGTATTCGGACTTTTGTTGGGTAACGGTGTTTTCAATTGTAACTCCCTTTGGTCTACGAATAATGAATTTGTAGCCCATTTTGGCAGCACCATCGACCAATGCACCTTCATCGGGGGAGGCGGCTTGGTACTTGATCTCGCCGGTAGCATCATTGACTTCGGGAATAACAGTGTGGCACGTACTCAACAACGTGAAGAACTCGTTAATAATAGCAGATTGTTGCAGAGAAGTGTTGGTCAAATCTTGGTTCAATTCTTCAAACGTATGGAAACCCATTTCAATGCCGTCGATTACCTGAGGATGGCCATCTTCTGGAATGTCCTCAATATAACATTTTCCTCCAATGGTGCATGTCTTGAATTCCATAATATTTCTCGTCAATGTACCTGTTTTGTCACTGAAGATGTAGTCGATTTGGCCCAATTCTTCAACCAACGACGATGTTCTAACTCCAGTCGGTGTATCAGTTTCTGCGTAATACATATCAAGATCACTGCCAATCATATAAGCCTGGTAATACTTGATAATTTCGACCGTCACGAACAAGGAGATAGGAACCAAATTCGAGAACAAAATCCAGTAGGTCAAGAGATCTTGAAAGAAAAGCTTTGCCTTATTGGTACCGTCTAAGTGCAAGTAAGATAAAGACTTACTGTCGACCAGAATTTTAATAACGTTACCGACGGACGACACCACGGCAAGGAATATTAAGATGGAAAACAATGCAATAATTTGAAGGTTGATGATTCTCTCAACGTCGGTTCTTTTGATGGGAGTGGCCGTTGCGTTACGCATCAACTTGGTCTCATGACCTGTAAACACTACGACACCGTGAATCCACTGGGTATTTCTCAAGGTTGCACCTCTAAGCAACAATTGCTCGGGTGACATTGGCATATCAGTGCCGCCAAAGTTTTTTAAATTACCTTCGTACGTGTACAAAGACGAGTTGGGTTGTTCGGAAACAATTTCAGATGCAGATAAGTCATTGACGAGGTCTCTTGGATTCACCATGTAAGTGGTTTCAGGCTTGGCCTGTTTGATTTTCAAGTTGGTTTCCCCATCCAAGTTTGCTGTTTCGATGTAACACAAACCTTCTGGTTCTGAAGAAGCTAAAAGAAGAAGATCGGCTGGGAACGGTTCTTCGTTGTTCACTCGTACTACGTCACCAACTTGGACTTGGATCCATTTTTTCAAGGAGAACGAACCCGATTGCGAGTCCAATACAAGCACCTTGGTGTTGTTCAATTCCTTGTCTGCGTTTGCTCTTTTAAGATCCTCCATGACTTCTTTGATTGCCGACACGAGCAAAACCACCAACAAGGTACCAATGGTAGTATATCTATTCGTCGGCGAAACATGGGGTACTTGTTGGATAATGGAGGTGAAGAGGAAAAACAAGTTGGCATACTTGCTAAACTGTTCAAACAAGAACTTGGGCAAGAATGTGGCAAAGTTATACTTGGTGGTGGAGATATAATTGCCATAGTAACCAAAGGAGGCATTCTTGGACTGATTCATGATGTGGATGTGTCTTGGCTCCAGCGACACGCTATTGAAAACGGGTTCCTTCTTGGTTCCAGGTACCTTAGACTTGATCTTGCGCCATATCTTACGTATATCGAAGTCCGACGAGCCGTCGCCAAGATTGTTGTCTTTAAATTCGTTATTCATGCCAATGTAGTCGTTGTTGTTGGAGCCGAAAAACGACGGTTTCGTGGTGTTGGGGTTGGCCGTGCTGAGCAACGGCACTTGTCTATGGGAGTTCTGTGTCGAATTGTGGTCTTCTTCCTCATCTTCCGAGATAATAAATCTGTCTTCAAACGGATCAGCTGGCCGGTAGCTCTGTTGTTGGTGGGGTGCATTGGAAGAGCCGTTGTGGTAAGGATTCCTTTGTTCTTCCAAATCCAAGTCTATGAGGTTGGCCGAGTCGGCAAAGGGATTATTATTGGAAGCCATAGCCAATTGTGCCAGGTTGCAGACGGTACGAAGCGGGAAAGATGTTTATGCTTCGCTGACCTTACCGCAGCACCGGTACAAATATTTTGTGCTGGACACGACGACCCACAATCGGTTTACGATTTTTTGATTTGTGATATGACAAAGAGTCATCGATAAACTACGAGCAAAAGTAATGGCACAGATCGCTCAGGACGCCAACGCGGCGTTTTCAATATTGAAGACACTTTCCAATGAACAGAGATCGCTGGCTTTGCACCAGATCTACGACGGTTTGAAGGCCAGTCAGGCCACCATTCTCGAGGCCAACAAGATCGACATGGCCCTCGCGGCCGAAAAGAAGTTGTCACCATCATTGATCAAGAGATTGGACTTGTCTAATCCAGGCAAGTACGATACTATGCTCCAGGGGATCTTGGACGTCGCTGCGTTGGAAGACCCCGTTGGTAAGGTGACGCTTTCGCGCAAACTAGACGAAGGTTTGAACTTGTATCGGGTAACGGCGCCAATCGGGGTGTTGTTGATCATCTTTGAGTCTAGACCCGAGGTCATTGCCAACATCACGGCGTTGGCCATCAAGTCGGGAAACTCCGCTATTCTCAAGGGCGGTAAGGAATCGTACCAGACATTTAAGGCCATGAGTACCGTTGTCAACAGCGTGCTTGCCCAGACGGCGGTTCCTGCGTTGGCGGTACAGTTGATTGAGTCTCGTGAAGAGGTTGGTGACTTGTTGCTGCAGGACAAGTACATCGACTTGGTGATTCCTCGTGGATCGAACGAGTTGGTCCGTAGCATCAAGGACAACACCAAGATCCCCGTGTTGGGCCATGCCGACGGGATATGTTCCATCTACGTCGACGGCGAGTTTGATCTTGTCAAGGCACAGAGAATTGTGGTTGACTCCAAGACAAACTACCCTGCTGGATGTAATGCTGTTGAGCAGTTGTTACTCAGCGGGGCCGTTTCGGACCAAGACGTCAACGCCATCATCTCGAGCTTGATAGAGGCCCAGGTCACTGTACATGTGACCCCCGAAGTCAAGAGTATATTGAGCGCCGACTTGAATTCCGAATTCATCAACGACACCGTGGCGGATTCGTTCGACAAGGAGTATTTATCGTTTGATATCTCGGTCAAGCGTGTGGCCGACGTCGACGCCGCCATTAAGCATATCAACCACCACTCATCCAAGCACACCGAGTGTATCATCACCGAAAACAAGGCTACGGCTGATAAGTTCTTGAAAGGGATCGATTCCGCCGGGATTTACTGGAACGCTTCTACGAGGTTTGCCGATGGGTTCAGATACGGATTTGGTACCGAGGTTGGCATCAGTACCAACAAGATCCACGCAAGGGGCCCTGTTGGATTAGAGGGGTTGATGAGTTACCAGTACCAATTGAGAGGAGACGGCCACATTGTTGGAGAGTATGTTGGAGGTGGAGGCAAAAAGGTGTTTGTACATGAAGATATATAAGTAATACTATGGCCATGTTGTAACGGCCCCATGGGTTCAACAAAGGAAATATAACTAATGAGTAAGTAACGTTAATAATTGATGATTACCAACATTTTACAAAATTGTGCAAATGTGCAATTTTTTTTGACTCGTAACTGTTATAATTGATACAAACCCGCTGGACCCAAGGCGGAATAGAGTTGGATAGCAACAAATAGAATTGGTAACCAACAGGATGGTTTCCCTTGTTTCAATAAAGATCAAGGTAAAGTTTGGTGTGACGAGACAGGACGGAGCACAAAGCGAGAACATATCGAGGCGACAAGTACAACGACTGCAAACACTGCCAGTCTCGGCCGGTTCGTTGAAGCAAAGAAGACCAGGCGGCATCAACGGGACATCAGTCCAGTATACACAAAGACGGGTTTATGGTTAGGGGCAACTCTATTGTCAACTCTAAACCCAAAATCGGCACAAGATATCAAGATGGAATGAGATGAGTGGAGGAGGTCGTAAAGTCGCTGCCACCGGGCGTTAAGTTCAGTGAAACACGACGGCCTTGAACTCTTCAAAGTCGGTCGGAGGAAACTCCGGGAAGAACTTGATGATACGGTCAACGTACAAGTGTCTGTTGTCGTGAGGGGGGGTCGAGCTGGGCGGAATCAAGTTCAATTCGCTCCATTGTTTCAAGGTGAAGTAGTCGGTCAACGTTTTGATCCACGACATTCGGGTATCGATGCTGACCAAGTCGTCGTCGACGACAACCAGTTCACGGAGGCGCGACCGGATGAGGCCCAAGTTTTCTACGGCGCGGTTGAGGTCGACGTCCTCGAACTCCTTGGCGATGTTATCCTTGATGACACGCGAGAGGCCCGGGGACTTGCCGTTGGTCGACACCATGATCTGGAGGTTGTCGCGGTTGAACATCGAGCCAAAGTAGAAGTCGCAGAGCGGCGGTTTGTCGGCGATGTTGACGGGCAAGCGCAAGAACTTGCACTGGTAGTAGATCTTGGTCGAGAGCTCGTAGTCATCAATGGCACAGCACACAATGGCGAAGATCTCGTTGTTGATCTGGTGGTCGAGCTGGGCGTAGTTGGACTCGTCGATGGCGTCGAAGCTGGGGACCTGGCTGATATTCTCGTAGAGCGTCAAGTCGGACGGCTGGTAGTCGCGTTCAAGCAAGGTGTGGATGTCACCGCGGGCATGGAGGGCACTGAGTTCGGGGTGGACGTGGCCCGAGCCCGTAACGACGGTGATGATGGCGTGGGCACGGACGAGGTGGTGGACGCGCGAGAGGGCGACGTCGCCGCCGCCAATGACGAGACAGTGCTTGTTTTTCACCTGCCATGCGAGGAGAAGCGAGCCCTTGGGCTTTTCGGCGTACGACATCGAGGAGCGACGGGGGGTGGTGCACTGGTTGGGAGGATGATTCACGGCCACTGAGTCGCGATGATTCATTTTTGAGTTGGTGATTCATTGGGAAAGGAGCGCGGGCACGTAACCGATTTGTCCAGTGCAAAAATGCGAGAACGCCCGGGCACGCAACCGCTCCTTAGCCGACGGTTTTGGCACCGCTCGGGGCGTTGGCCAGCACTGCGTACCGGTGCTACGCCACGGCCGTTTGGCTGCGGATGGCGCTAGGCCTCGAACGCACGGTTGACGTCACACGGGCGATACCTGCGTTCGTAATTACGCATGCACGATGGATTGTTGCCAAACAAACCGATGGCGCTAACCGCCGTCCGAGGACAATAGCCGTCGCTAGGTCGTGCCGCCAGTTAGTGTCGCTAGTTTGTGTCGCTAGTTTGTTGTCGCTAGTTTGTTTGTCGCTAGTTTGTGCCCCCGGCGCCGCGGTGTCCCTGAGTTCCTGGCGGCGGCCGCGACAAAAAAAAAATCAGCAAAACCTCGCACTAAAATTGCCCAAAATACTCCACAATCGAGCACCGTGTCTGGGAACCAAGACTGCCGCGGGTGCCGGCGTGGCGGCGCCAGGACAACGCCAACGGCGCCGTGGGCTTGTGTAGGAGCATGTAGGTGTGGCTGAGGCAACCAGCTCCACCACCAGACACCAATTCCACCCGCCAGCGGCCTCCCACGCCCGCGCGCCCTCCTCTGCCTCCCACTCCCGCTCGGTCACCACGTCTCGCCCGTTCTGGCAATCATGGAGAAAAATTTTTACGTGGTGATTACGATTATTTTTTTTTGGCTTTTTTTAATCTATGCCACCATTCGACAAAACCTTTAATGGATTAAACTACCATCAGCCAAAGTATAAGAACGTCCTCCACCGCCACGACCCGCCGCCAGCTACACTGTCCATATCCGTCCCCACCACACGTATATACCCTCAGTGACCATTGTTAAGGCCTTCTGCCCGCGACAAGCCCGCTTCCGCCGACGTTTCTAATATTATACCCGCTACCAGCCACCTTTTATATAGTGGGCCTCCCCTTCGTGACTTCTCGACTTCAATGCCCTACCGTACCTCAGAAAGACGCGCCTCCATGGCCGAAAGAAGACCCAGCATGTCGTACACCCCGCCCGTGATCCCCCACTTGGCCGGCCTCGAGAAACCCCAGGACCACAGCTTGAAGTTGGACCTGTGTGACGTGTTGATCATGGGCACCGGGTTGGTCGAAAGCATCTTGGCCGCCGCGTTATCGTGGCAGGGTGTCCAGGTGTTGCACATCGACAACAAGAACTACTACGGCGACTCGTCGTCGACCCTCACCGTCGAACAGTTGAAGAAGTGGAGCATGGACGTCAACCAGGGCAAGTACCCCCACTTCCACGACGCCCAGATCTACATCCCGGGCGGCAAGTCCACCAACAAGTTCAACTCCCGCGACTACGGCATCGACTTGTCTCCCAAGATCATGTTCTGCAAGTCCGACCTCTTGTCGTTGTTGGTCAAGTCCCGCGTCTACAAGTACTTGGAGTTCCAGAGCTTGTCCAACTTCCATGTGTTTGAAAACGACGACTTCAACAACAGAATCACAAACTCCACCACCAAGGAAGACATCTTCACCGACAAGTCGTTGTCGCTCCTCACCAAGAGATACTTGATGAAGTTCCTCAAGTTTATTCTCGAGGACAAGAACGACCCCGTCAAGAAACAACTCCTCCACGACTTTGCCAAGACCCCCATCTCCGACTTTTTGTTGAACCAGTTCAACTTGGAGCTCCCCCAAGTCAACGAATTGGTGTACTCCATCGGCTTGTGCATATCGCAAGACACCCCTACCTCCGAGGCCGTGGCCAGAATAACACGTTTCCTCGTATCGTTTGATGTCTACGGCAACTTCCCCGTGATGGTGTCGAAATACGGTGGACCGGGAGAGATCTCCCAGGGCTTTTGTCGTAGTGCTGCGGTTGCTGGTACAACTTACAAGTTAAACACGACATTGACCGATTACGACCCGCACACCAAGGTGGCCAAGTTCAACGACGGCAGCCAGGTCAAGATCAACGAGAAGATTGTGGTGTCGCCAACCCAGGTGCCCAAGTTCTTGAAGACGGGCTACGCCGAGGTCACCGAGGAGTTGAAGCCATACAACATCACCAGATTGATCACGGTGGTCAGAAGAGACTGCAAAGAATGGATGTCGGAACAGGAATCGTCTGCCATCGTGGTGTTCCCACCCAACTCGTTACCCACCAATAATGCCCAGAGCGTCCAGGTAATTATACAGAACGGCGGCACTGGAGTGTGTCCCGAGGGCCAGTCGATCTGGTTCAGTCACACCAGTGAACAGGACTTGAACCGAGCCAAGGGCGACTTGGAATCGGCATACGCCAAAATGGAGGCATCGTTGTTGAGAGAATCGTCGGCCGATTTGGACGAAGTGTTGGACGACAAGGACTTTATCATCAATGCCCAGGGAACTCCCGTGTTGGTCAACTCGTTCAAGTTGGGCAACTTGCACAACTTTGTGCCCAAGGAAACCTTGGATGTCGTGTGCAAGTTGGGATACGTTCAACAGACCTACATCAACCCTGACTTGACCAATGTGTTCCATGCCAGCAAGGACGACAGCGTCTTGTACAAGACGTTGGACGACGCCGCCAACAACATCATCTTCTCCAACATGCCCTCGGCCGAAATCAGTTACGATGGAATAATCAGCGAAGTCAAGACGATCTACCAGAGCATTACTGGCAGCGACGAAGACTTCTTTGACGTGGACTTTGAGGATGAAGAGGAAGAGGACGATACCTATGCCAACCCGCAACTGGCAGTCCACCGGGGATCTGTCGGGGGCATAGTTGGCGGAGGACCATCGTCGAGCCACGCTGATAATGAGAACGCCATCGACGACGATAGTGATGACGACCACAAACCGTTTGGGGCTGACGAGATGGAATTGTAATTGTTTCTTTAAAGAAGGTACTAATAACTTAATAAATATATATATATAATTAATTAACTTGCAGCCGATCACGTGGACGGTGCGTGTGCTTTTCACGTGAAAAGTAATGGGGCGGGGCTCGCGCCCTCGCACTTTATTTCAAAACCCATGGACTACTGTTCTATGTGCACACCGTGCGAACGTATAAACTGAAAATTTTAAACGATCCATCTTTATTTCAGCACTGAGCAGAACACCTGTCGAAGAAGTCTATACTATACCGAAAATGTCTGACGTTGAACAAGAACAAATTATCGAAGAAGTTGCCGTTGAACAACAAGAAGCTTCCATCTCCATTGAAGATGCTTTGAAGGTTGTCTTGAGAACCTCGTTGGTCCACGATGGATTGGCCAGAGGTTTGAGAGAAGCTTCCAAGGCTTTGTCCAGAAGAGAAGCACAATTGTGTGTTCTCTGTGACTCCGTCACCGAAGAATCGATCATCAAGTTGGTTGAAGCTTTGTGTAACGAGCCAGAAGAAAAGATCCCATTGATCAAGGTGTCTGACGCCAAGTTGTTGGGTGAATGGGCTGGTCTTTGTCAATTGGACAGAGAAGGTAACGCCAGAAAGGTTGTTGGTGCTTCTTGTGTTGTTGTCAAGAACTGGGGTGCTGACTCTGACGAAAGAAACATTTTGTTGGAACACTTTTCCCAACAATAGATTAGTTGCTAGACGTAAGTCGGTGTAATATAAAAGTCTATTTAAAGCGACACCATGTAAAATGCGTAGTGAGAGCGAGCGAACAGAAACCAGCATGGATGGCCAGACTAGAAAGAAAAAGACAGGCGACGTTTGGCTTTAGCTTAATATGTGGCCCAATCCAACTGCTTGGTCACGTTACATTCCTTCAGATCATTTCCCACGATCAGATCTCGTTTCCCGCTACATTCTGTCTCAAAATAGCGTTGGCACAACGGCGCAATTTTGCCAGTGTCGCCAGGCGCGCGCTTTTTTCGCGATACAAACGAGTATTTTGTAATTACTGGGCTGAGGCACTTTGTGACACATATTTTTTTAACTAGGAGCGCGCTCCTGCATCCTTGATCCCTCATTAAACTTATCAGCCATTGTTTATACTACAAACACAAACATCCAGAACGACCCTTCGGTTACAACACACATACAGTCGGTAGTACGCGTTGATTGGCCCCCAAACATCTCCCCTGCTACAATTGCTACCACCACCATGGATCACGAACGACAGCTCAAGAAGCAGGCCAGAATACGCGGCTCTGGGTAAGTAATTAATATCCTCACCAATACGACAATAAACTTATTACTAACAATCCCCCCACAGCAACAGACGTGTCCACCACGGCGACTTCAAAATCACAGGCAAGTCGCCCCTGCACCCACGCATAGTCAAGAACTTGGAATCGGCGTTGGTCCAGTACGAAAACATAGAGAACTTGCCTCGTTCCAGAAGAAAAAGCTCGCTTGTGCTCACTCCCGACCCCAAACCCACTGCCAAACCAGTTTCCGCCAAGCCGCCACCACTGTTTCTGGTATCTTCGCCTGGAGTACTAAAGAAGGGCAGAGGCCGGCCGCGCAAACACCCCAAGGTCGAGCCAATGCCCGGCTCACGCGTCACCCTGCTCGAACAGGGAGTCAAGAGGAAACGAGGACGTCCTCCCAAGAACCGTTCCGGACTCACAGAGACTCCTCCGAGGGCTGGCACGGTGACAAAGACGTCGGTGAGCCCGACAGTCCACACCAATGAACTGCCGGCCAACCTGTCTACTTCTTCACACGGTTTGACCGATGGGAATCTGTCTGTTGCGATACCCACCGTGGAGACGGCCAATCCCGCAGTGGATATTCGCAGAACCCCAACATCTCAACCCAAAAAGAGGGGCCGTCCTCCGAAGGCCAAAGTTGAAGAACCAAAGCGAGGACGCGGCAGACCCCGGAAGAATCCCCTTCCTCCTGGCAAGGTCGTCAAGCCTAGAAAGAGAGCACCAAAGCAACAAAAACTACCACCGTCTCTTGCCCTGCCATCGCGGGCTCAACCGGCACAAGTTAGCCCGCAGCCGGTGTATCCTCAACCTATCCAATACAGACCCACTAATCAATACCCAACCCCACACTCCAAAATTCATATTAATAATTTAATTAATCCACCAGATACACCTCCCCCTACTGCTCCAACAACATCTACTAGAATAGAATTGGCGCCCGTCAGTGGACCTGCTTCGGTTCCCGTCATTCCTCTGATGCCCATATCGGCACCAGTGCGTCTTCCGGCCGCCCCTGCTATTGCTGCTGCTTCGAGTCCTAATTCCGTCCATGCTGCTACGGCTCCTGTTACTGCCCCCGTCAAACGTGGAAGAGGAAGACCTAGAAAGAATCCTATCGTTGCCAAACCTCCAGCATCACAATTTAGACCCTACACTTCACCTGGAACCGCAAACACCACCGGGGACTCGACAAACGGCTACGACCCTGTGTATGAAAACGGATACGGATCTGGATACGAAGGACGAGCCGAACTCCCTAAGAAGAGCATTCGTGACCGCCGTTCGCTTAGTCGCACATTCACTTATCCTGAACCACCCCTGTCATTGACTGAAAAGAACTCGGTACAGAAGCCATTGGCGGTGGATGTCGAGAGATTGGCGAATGGCTCGGAGAGTCGTGATAAGCGCCTCAAGCTCCATACCCTTGATGTCATCCGTCACTTGGCCCAAGAGTACCTGCCACAACCCACAAACTCAATGCTCCTCAATGAGTCGATACTCCAAGAAAACTTCAAGATCCATTTGGTAGAACACTTGGACTACTTGAAAGATACCCATGCCGCAATCAACGATATCTCCAAAACCATTCAGGATGTGCAGAAACAGAAAAACGAGATGCGTAACCAGATTTACCAGATTAGACAGAAGCACTTGCAAGTGGGGCATGAGTTAAATCGGTTGCGTGAAAGTTTCCAGCACGAGCTGTCGTATTACGAGAGATTTGCAAACTTGCGTTCACAACTTGAGAAGATACAACAGTTGAACGGAGATGTAGACGAAGGACTCGAAGAGATGTTGCAGCTGGAGTTGTTGAAGGCACAACAGATGATCAATCCGCAACTGGGGATCTACAACAAGTTGGTCAAGGTCAACGAGAAGTTGAAGAGGTTGGATGAAGAGCTACAATAGAAACAAAGAAGGAATATTCTTGATAGTAAAAAAACGAGTGTTTATAGCTGTATTATATGTATTTTGACCACGGCATACACTATGTAAATTCTATACAACACAAAAACCTAGTTGTCGTCAGCGACCAAGGCCATGATCATTCTGTACAAGTAGAAGAAGAACATCAACAAGTGGAAACCTAACTTGATGAACGATTCCTTCTTGTGTTTGGACAACGTTCTGAAGATTTCGGTGGCATCCAACAAATGGTTCTTGTTGATAAACTTGTTGACGTTGTAGGCGAGAAGTGGCAAGTTCAACAAGAATGGGAACCAGTAGCCGTTGACCAAGAATAAAGCAGTGATAAAGCCGTGCAAGCCAGCTTCTGGAATGAACCATGGGTTCAATTTGTTACAGAGTTCGATTGGGTTGATGTAGTCACATTCCAAGTCAGAGTACATAATCGTGAAGAACACTTGCGAGAACAAGTTGATGGCGTTGACAACAACGGCCAAAATAAATAACCTGCTTGTTAGTATGGTGTTGCGATACAATGCCGATTCTATGCTGCTACTTACCAACTTTCTCCAGACATGATGTTGACGTTTTATCTTTATCTCTGGTCGCTTGACTTGATCAATTTAAAATTCATCCCATGACAAAAAAACTCTAGACTGCCTAATCGGGAAGTCTTTGTTGACATTTGCGCGCCACACCACAAACATGGATTTTTGCATCTATTCAAGTTCGGTACTAAACGTTACTTCTCTACATATCCAGGTCAATTCGGGGGTCTTTTTGATAACATCGCCCTGCTTGCCTTCAAAATCAACGGGGAACCAGTCGGTGTTCCCGTACTCGATCAAATTGACGTCTTTGTGCCGTCTGATCACCGCCAATGGCACGTCTTTGTTGCGCTTGTCGTAGACCAAGCCCTGGACCCAGTGGCCCAACCGCACAATCTTGCCGGCAAAGTACTCGTTGGTGTCAATCTCAAGCACTATACCTTTAAACGGCTCGTAAAGCACGCTCTCGTACAACACTGCTTCGTGGTCGGGCTCGTGCTTGTTGATGTCGAGCGGCTTCCATATCTCGACATACTTCTGTACAACTCCAGTCGCCGGGTTCGTCATCTTACCCGTCTCCTTGCGGTAATCTTCGTACTGCAGAAACGTCCCGACGTCCGGCTCGCCCTGTTGCACTGGCGTTCCGTTCTTGATGGCCTTGCTGATCTGCTGGGAATCGATGCTGGAATGGAAAGCAATGCGTGGCGTGCCTGAGATGGGTTCTTCAACACCACTCAAACACCATTGGAACACCTCGTCTATGGGAAGGTCCTTTTCTCTCTTGGGGTACGGATACTGGTTGCTGAGGATTCGGATATCAACGTAGTGGTTTCCCAAGGAGGTGAAGACCATGGTGTTGGAGAATTCTTCGGGCTCTTCAGGCAACCATTGGATGCTAACACGCGATGATAATGACATTGGTTATAGTTAATTGGCGCAAGTTAGCGTAGGAATGCCTGACGCCTGTTCGTATATTTATATAGACCGAAAACGCGGAATTGGTACCCGCCCGTTTTTATTCGATTCCGCGCTGCTTGATTCTTCTAGCGAAAACTCCCCTCTTATCTTTGGTGATCAACCCGCCGTCCAATGAGCGGAGAGCCTTGAAGCAGTTGATGAGTAATGTCTCGTAGTTCAACCGTTGCTTGACCTTGTTGTTGGCTTCGTGTGAGAGTTTGTTGATGAACTTGGCATCTCTCTCTGTCCAGTCGTCAACACTCTTGCTTAACGACTGGTAATGGATAGCGAAACTTTCGATGTCGTCCAACGTTTCCAAATGGATCGGCAGAATGTCGTGGAGCTCCTCCAAATTAGCATAGTCCACTTCCTGTGGATTGAATACATACGGATAAAGCTCGATGTTGCATGGGTTGAGTCTCAAGTCCAATACCTGTAACGAAGAACGTGCCGCCTGGAGACCGGTAACAAGACTCTCGGTTTTACTGATATTGTTACTCACCATGTAGAGCTTCTGAAGCGTCGATACGTTGGAAAGACCGCTGATATCCGTCAACTTGTTAAAGTTCAAGTTCAACTCCCTCACATTAGGGAATAATTCGACGAATGAATTGGGGATCTTTGTAAGGTTCATGGCCGATAATGTCAACGATGTAACGTGCAAAAAGGGCCTTATACTTGTTGATCGCACCAAACAGTTGTTAGGATTACCCGACAAGTCTAGCTTCTGAATATTGTTCATTTCCAGCATCACTTCTTTAACCATGCTTGAATCGTGCTGTGATTTGCAAGAAACTTCGTCCACGTATTTCAAGCCCTTTAGTCCGGTTATTTTCTCTATGCTATTACCATCGAAACGAATCGCTCTCAAGTATGGGAAAGATTCAAGCTCTAATCTCGTCAAATTATTGAATTTCACAAGCAATTTCTTCAAGTGTGGGTGTCTTCCTTCGCATGTAAGCGTATTCAACTTGTTTTCATTCAAGTTCAACACTCTGAGATTCGGCAAACTTTCCAATCCAATAACTCTCTGAATTTGATTCTCCGAAAGATTCAATTCTTGTAAGTTGCCCAATTCAAAGTTGTTGAAATTGAGTGTTCCCTTGATTTGATTCTGTGCTAAATTCAACTTGGTCAAGTTCATCAAGTTATTTATTCCATTGATCGAACTCAACTTATTGTTGGAAACATTTAGCTCGCTTAAATGAATATTCTTGCTGAAATTGGATAGATTCGTCAACTTGTTAAAGGAAACATTCAATCGTTGCAAGTCATGATAGAGGTTAAATGAGGTTATGCTTTCAATGCTGTTGTAGGAAATATTCAAGTGGAGAATGTCCTCTGGTAGTCCGTCCAAAAACTTGATTGCATTTCGTGACAAATCAACACTTACCAAGTCTGGTAAAAATTTGTTTAAGTCCTTAACACTCGTTAATTGATACTCGGATAGGTTGATTTCATTGACCTCTCTCCAAGTCACGTCTCCCAGTTGGTCCAATGACAACAAGTCCGTAATAACAGCTGCTAACTTTCGTTGCGTTTGGGAGAATGTAATGTCATCTAATTGGGAAATGTGGGTGACGTCGGCTCCTAAAGGACTTCTATCTTTACTCTTTTCGATATCCAGATGAGGTAAATGAAATGAGACCTCTAGCTTGCTACCAGAGCGCTTTTTCAGAGCTCTCGATTTGAGATTGTGATTGCTGAGGTTTCCTCTCCTTGTGAACGATCCGTCATTCTCGTCATACGATACTAAATCTTCAATTGAGTCGAGACTGCCATGATAGTTTTCTTTGTCGTCGCTTGGAATCCATTTACCGTTCTTTTCGTCAAGAATCATGTTATCATATTCCACGGGTAAATCAACTCCAGGTCTCACTCTTCCCCGAATAATTGGATGACTATCATCCACGTTACTTGATATTTTTGGTAGTTCCAATTGGGAAGCACGTTTCCATTTTATGAAGTGCAGCAATCTGGTGTAATCATCGTTGGTGAGATCGACATTGTCGATTGAAATTTCGCTGACTTCATTGTGGTTCGATTTACGTTCCAACTCTTCTTTTAATCGGGCATTCTCGGACTTGAGTACATCAATTTCCATGGCATTAGCATTCATCTTCTTCATGAATTTTTCCAAGTCAGCAAGTCTTGCGTCGATATCACCATTAGCTGGAGTTTGGTTGCTGGGCACGCTTGGTTTTGGAAAATAATCCTTTTGAGGAGATCCTCTTCCAAAATTTGAGTCGATGAGATCCTCGTCAGAAAATTCGTCAAAAGTGTATTCGCTGTCATGAGTGGGGACCTCCTTGATTGGAGCTGAAAGGTTGCTTAGTTCCGGACCAGTAACTTCATTGTTTTTAGAACTATTATCAAAGGAAGTATACTCGTTCATTGGAGCCTCCTCTATGTTGTATTGATGGTTGATCTCCGAACTATCCTCGTCAAACCCAGAGGTAAACGAGGAATATTCGTCTTGCGAGATCCCATCCGTATTGCTAATCACCTTGTGGTTTTTTGGCGTTGAAGTAGCAGTTGTGTGAGCAATTGATACAGAACGGTCGCCACCCTTCATTTTGAACCCACGCTTTTGCAAATTCTTAAAAACATTATCGGCGTTATTGAGATATTGCTCCTGGGTGGTGAAATTTTTAAGCTTCTGCTCATGTTTAGCTTCTTTGTTCGACTCCTGTAATACCTTGTTGTTTCCAGTTGCACCGATATTAGGCTCGACGTTATTCGTCAACTTTATGGGTATTTCTTGCAAGTTTGTCTTTTTGTACATATTGTGAAGAACACCATTGAGTCTTTCTTTTGTATAAGTGTTGTAGTCGTCAACATACAACTTAAGGGGTGACTCGGGATTTTTTGGGAACTTGTATTCTTGGTTATCTGTTTCTTCCAAGATGTTTTCCAAGATTTTCAAGTCATCATCCTTATGCAAGTTGGAAGCAACATTCATAGTAGCCATTGGGGTAGATAAAGTCGAAGAAATCGAGTTGTTATTTTGCTTGATTTCTGAGGATCTATCGTTAGATTCCATGGATAAGAAGATATTCTGAATAGGTTGTTTTTTCAGAATTTCATATTCCTTGGTTGCTTTCTTCCACATTGGAGTTTCGTTTGAAGCAAGATCAGATTTGTGAATCATAGTGTTGCCAGAATTGAGTTGAAAATTCAAGTCATTCAAGTCGTCCAAAGGGTTTGGAGCATCAGACTTCTGAGAGTTTTCGCTTTTTCTTGTTATCCGAACGGAAGAATTGAAATCGGGTGTTTCTTGGGGTATGTTGTTAGGTGCCCACCTCTCTTCCAACTCTGCGGGCATCCAGTCTGGTGTGTTGTTAAATGCTGGCTCCTTGAGGGATGATTGTGTGATTGGGGAGGCCATTTTCTCAATCGACTCGGTTTCCATTATAGGATCTGGGAGACTGGCCCGTATAGCCGGTTTTGTCTTAGCATTAGGGTGTGATTTATACTTGAATGTGTTTGGAATCGACTGAAGGGGTGAATCTGAATTCGATGCAAATGAAGTGCTATTGTCGTATTGGAAATTCGTATTTTGAAGGTACCGCAACTTCTTCTGGTATGTTCTCTCTTTGACCCCTTTTTCTGGAGAGGGATTCTGTAGAAAATCGTCGTACTTTTCAGATTCCTCCGGTTCTTGAATCTCGGCCACTTCAATCTCTTCTGGTGCTTGAGTAGGTATCGATTCTTCCTCCTCTTGCTGTTCTTGATCTGGCGCCCCCTGTTGGTCAACAAGGGCTAATTCAGGCTCTTGGAAGCCCTCAGCAACATCAGTCTGAGAAACTCCCTCGGCTGGCTCGGTTTGAGCTATGCGAGATTGGCGCTGGTCGTTTTCTTCATGGTGCTCCTCAGTGATTGGATGAAGTTTCTCCTGGACGAAGCTAAAAGATGCGCTGTTTTCATTCTTATTGTCTTCGTGTGATAAAGTCTGATCGGTGACCAAGCTTTCGTTGGCAATATGATCGCTCAATTCTGTTTCTCTGATAAATCTTCTGATGTTCAGATCCATGGTTGTTTGCGCTGACGAGTTCAGCGGCTGCCTACTCATAGTGAAAATTTGTTTCTTTTGCAGATAATGACGAACTGTATCGTTTGTTACAGATTCAGTCTACCAACACAAATTCCTGCTGTTTATGGAGGATATATGCGTCTAGTGGTTGTTGCAACTGTTTGTTGATGTTTTGATTTGGTTTAACATGCAAAATCTAACTAGTAAATCAATGAAAAGTTTATATGCCGGATATATATTGTTCAGTGCCGTAGCAGCAGATATGATTGTATACAACCGTGGACGTTAAGCTTGCTTATGTGTGAGCAGTCAACTGACACTTTGGATTTGAATCTATTTGGATTTATACGTTAAGTTTACCTTTTAACTTTTCTGTAACTTCAAGATTGTTAATTATTGTCCAAAGTTTTATAATTGGGGAATTATCATACAAAATTTACTAAATATTACAAACAAGTAAAACAAGTAAAACAAGACAAAAACACACACTTGACTAATTAATCATTCAATCAATAACTTTCATCTAATGACCTTGTCTGTTGTTAATAATCCGGCCCAATTAAGCATCATTATTTGCAGCTCCAAAAATGTTGGCTCCTGCACACAAATACCCCAACTCACATAACGGCGACGCTCTCGTTCCTAGCGACCAAAGTTATCTCCCAGTGGTTCTTTGTTGCAAGTGCCAATTCTTCCCCGATTGACACCACCGTCGCGCTTATTACAGGTTGTTAACATTTGCATTGTGGTCCCGTTAGTTTTATCCAATTGATTGAGCCACTTTCCTGCCCGGGGGTATTTTTGTTACACCGCTTACACACTCCTACCCTCCCAGTCAATTGCTACACTTGAAGATCCGTTTGCATTTGAGTTCGGTATTCTTTTATAGTTGTTCCTACCTGATTTGGAGTTATTTTGTGTTTTCATCGATAGTTGTATCGTTTTCCCACCGCTTCCCCGTTGACCCTTTTTCTCAACATCAAGATATTCGCCACACGGCCAATTGCCCGATTTAAAGACGTGTTTTAATTGCTTGCTTTGTTGATTTCCCCAGTTATCCCGTTGATTTCATACCATGTCATATTTGCCCGAAGAATATCCCCAGTCCGAACCACCGGTCCCGGACTCGTTGATCCCCGCCCCTCCTCCAAAAAATCCTACTCCCCAGCCCACCACTACCTCCAGCACAGCGTCTCATCAGCACCAACAAGAGCAGGAATTGCTTGCTAGTTTTGCCATTCCAAACCCTCCCGTATCGACACAACAATCGAGTGTCGCTGCCGAACAGGAGCTCAGTGGTGGCATCAACACCGGACATGTAGATCCTCCTAGGACCCTCTGGATGGGTGATTTGGACCCTTGGCTCGACGAAAATGCAATTGTCGACTTGTGGTGGCAGATTTTACTGAAAAATGTCACGGTTAAACTTATCAAGCCTAAAAACGTTCGCCCCGAAGTCAATTACCAGGGCCTTGCCCATTCCGGCTACTGCTTTGTTGAGTTTGAGAGCTTTGAAGATGCCCAACATGCCCTTAGCTTGAATGGACAGTTATTGCCCGACATAGCTATGCCCTCCCAACAACAATACCCCAACAACCCCGACAACCAGAAGAAGTATTTCCGGTTGAATTGGGCCAGTGGAGCTACACTCAGTGCCCCCATTATCCAGTCTCCAGAATTTTCGTTATTTGTTGGAGACCTTTCGGCTTCTACTACCGAGGCCCATTTGTTGGCTTTCTTCCAAAAGAACTTCCCTACTTCTATCAAGACAGTTAGAGTTATGACCGACCCAGTCTCAGGAAAGTCGAGGTGTTTCGGATTTGTCAGATTCACCGACGAACTGGAAAGACAGCGTGCGTTGGTCGAAATGAACGGTGTTTGGTTTGGTGGCCGTCCCTTGAGAGTTGCCTTGGCCACTCCAAGAAACAACTCCAGAGGCAAGAACCCCAACCAGAACCCTAATCCCAACCCTATCAACAATACATTTTTCCAACACGACCCCAATGCTCAACAGGACTTGATGTACATGGGCCATCCACCACCACCTCCACCTCCGCATGGATCATCCCCATATTTCTATGGCGGTGGCCCACCACCCGGTTCTCGCCCCCATCCACACCACCAAGGGTATGAGAGTGATAACGAACCGCACAGCCATGAAGGAATCTCTCAGGTGAGATCACCCGTACCCGATCAACAGGGCCAACTTTTGACCGACCCCAATAATACGACCGTGTTTGTTGGTGGTTTGTCATCCGAGGTGTCTGAGTCCACCTTGTTCACCCTCTTCAAGCCATTTGGTGTGATTCACCAAGTGAAGATTCCTCCTGGCAAGAATTGTGGATTTATCAAGTATTCGAGCCGCGAAGAAGCAGAAGAAGCGATTGCCGCGATGCAGGGGTTCATTATTGGTGGCAACAGAGTGAGGTTGAGTTGGGGCAGAGTCTCCATGAACAACAAGAAGTTCCAACAGCAACAACAGCAAGTGGCGCAGGCAGCACAGATTCAAGCTGCTGCAGCGTTATCGATGGGAATGGACCCTGCGTCTGCGATTGCCGCTGCTGCAGCTGCTGCGGCAGGATATCCACCACCGCTTCATGGTTCTCATCAGATGGGTGGCATGCCTCCAATGGGAATGCCACCACCACCTCCTGGGGGCCAACCTTTCCATCCGGGGCAGATCCGCGACAATGATGACGGCAACTTGTTTGATAACGGAAACAACAATGGACCATACTACATGATGCCACCACCAGGAGCAGATTATGCACACCACGGGAAGGAAGACTTTATCAATGCTATGAACAACTTGAACTTGGGTGACGGCAACAACGGCAACAAGCCCGACGAAGCGTACCTCAATTCGAGATATATGGTTCCTCCAATGTACCCACATGGATACCCACTTCACGACATGCAATTCCCAGGTTTCATGCCTCCCCCACCTCCACAAGAGCACCATGGCGAGGAAGGACACGAAGAAAACCAAGTAGAAGAAGTCAGAGATGAAGAGGCGGGAGAGGGCGAGGAAGAAGACAAGGAAACCGACCAGGTAGAAGAAGAAGAGGAACAGGAAGAGAAGAACACGAAAGAAGCAGTCAAGGAAGAGGAAAAAGAAACAGGAGAAGGAGAAGAAAAGGAATAGACTTTTCCCCCCAGGTGTCTGTTTGGTACTGCAAATGACGTTTCTGCTACAAAAGCACTAGCATACTGGTTAGATTGTTTTTCAAATGTTATTTATTTCACTTCGAATGTTAATATTGCTGCTATTTTTATTGTTATTTTTATTGTTATGAACTGTGGATAGTAATTTACGATCCTGCTAAAACCGATTTGTATATGTAGATTGAAATATCGGTGTAGATTGGGTCTATTATGTAGCGACGGTTACGTTGCAAAAGCCGATGCGGAGGGTGCAGATATTTTTGTGCACCAGCCGCAGATCATGCACGTACATCAACAGCTTCCGTCGAGCAGCAAAACAAGGATCAAGCAGCAACCATCAAGGATCAAGGATCGCCTTCAGCAGCACCATCTCTACAATAGTTTCATTTAAAACATACATTCACTAAAAATAACCCGGCCGAAAGAAAAATAATACGTGGAGAAACTGAAACATACAACGTCTAGGATCTTTCACCTCTCAATCTTCTAGCCAACTGGATGTCCTTCTTCTGGATGGTGACTCTCTTGGCGTGGATGGCACACAAGTTGGTGTCTTCGAACAACGAGACCAAGTATGCTTCGACGGCTTCTTGCAAAGCACCGATGGCAGACGACTGGAATCTCAAGTCCGACTTGAAGTCCTGGGCGATTTCTCTCACCAATCTCTGGAAGGGCAACTTTCTGATAAGCAACTCGGTCGACTTTTGGAATCTTCTGATTTCTCTCAAGGCAACGGTACCTGGCTTATATCTGTGGGGCTTCTTGACACCGCCGGAAACGGGGGCGGACTTTCTGGCGGCCTTGGAGGCCAACTGCTTTCTTGGGGCCTTACCACCGGTAGACTTTCTTGCTGTTTGCTTGGTTCTAGCCATTTTGGTTGTGGGAAGAAAAGTGGTACTGAGTTTTTTCGAATTTTAGGGGCGAACGGGGCGGTGGTGGGTTGGGCCATGGGGGCGGGCCTGCCTGTTGGCCAATCAGATGCGTCGACAGACTGACATTTCCGTTTTTAGTAAATTGCGTCACGCTACCCAAACTTCGCTGCCGCAGTACTGGGTGCATGTCATTAAGCTAAACGGGTAAATTTACGCCACCACGCTGCAGTACTGAATCTGAAGCGCAGGTTGGGAAAAAAAGTTTCGGTCCGGGCGGGGGACCCGTGCCGCAGTAATATACTGTCGCAGCCAATCGTTGTTGATTGCTGATTACGTAAGAGACCCATACCGCAATAATAGAACCTTTTTAGAAAACCTTTGTTGTTTTGTGTAACATGAATATTACTGATCCATGCCGCAATAATCAACCAACCACACCCCCACCGCAGTAGATACGTCGCTCTTCACACTACACTTCAACCCTACACCCGTTTCAAATGATAGTTTATAACTATAAATACAATGCAAATAGAAATCAGACAAGTCTTTGGCCTGCAAGAGAAGGTGAGACTCTAGTTGACTCCCCGAGGACACACATATATACCGTGCATTCCACGGAAGAGCCAAAATTCGCTGTAGAGCGGCGAAAACAACACCCACAGACATATTAGGCCGCTGGGTAATGGACCGGAGACGCATGAAGGCATCCAACCGGCTGAAAGCGGCAATTTTTCACCGATCGCTTACGATCTGTACCACAATCTTGTGATTCTGGTCTTCATCATCTTCTTCTGTAACTGGAAGACACCGTACATCAATGCCTCGGCGGTAGGAGGACAGCCTGGGACGTAGATATCCACAGGAACGATTCTGTCGCATCCACGGACAACCGAGTACGAGTAATGGTAGTAACCACCACCGTTGGCACAACTACCCATGGAAATGACCCATCTTGGTTCGGGCATTTGATCGTAGACCTGTCTCAAGGCTGGAGCCATCTTGTTGGTGACAGTACCGGCAACAATCATGATATCGGATTGACGAGGAGATGCTCTGAAAATAATCCCCAATCTATCTTGATCGTAACGGGGAGTAGAAACATGCATCATTTCGACGGCACAGCAGGCAAGACCGAAGGTGACTGGCCAGAACGAGGACTTTCTAGCCCAGTTGGCGATGGTGTCGAGCGAAGTCAATGCATAGTCAACAGCGCTATCGTTACCCTTTTGCGACATCAACGGGAAATCGGTGGCAAGTTTCAGGGGCGTCAAGTCCTTGGTGCTAATACCACGGATAAACATCGCCATTGGCGGACGGACCGCTACCATTCTTCTGGCTAAAATCATCATTATTGTTAGGAAGAGTAGTGGATGGTTTTTTTTGATCAGCAAAATTTTGTGCGTGTTGATTGGGTGCGCGGAAGACCCACGCCGCAGTACGACTAGTATACAGCCTATTAACGTATGGAAACAACACCGGCACAACACCTAGGTTCAATTTCATAGCTTAATTGCACCAAAAACGGTCTTAGCATTGAAATGATCCTTTTTTGGCAAATTTCCGGGCTGTTTTGGGAATTATGGTTACCTGATTGCACCAATCACAACCTGGGTGAAAACAGTGGAAGATGCCCCAAAACAGTACCAGAACTGTCAATGACAATGACTTGAGCTAGAAAAACCTGTCCCGATCACTCCCATCCAGATTCGGACCGGTTTTCATCATGTTTGGCCAAACTCATCACTTCGTCGAACAACCACCTGAAGCACGTCAATTCGACCGCGAATCTGGCGGAACGGGCAAGAACCTACCGAGAATCCGTCTCTAGTCTGCTGCTTAAATGCCTATCCCCCTTTCCAGCAAGATATCATGCAGATTTTGCCGATATCAACAACTTTCTATTACGAAAACTCTAGCGCAACACATCTTCCAAGTAGTCCTTGATTTTCTCCAAGATTTCTTCTTTCACGTTACCAGGCACAAGTTCTTCGGCCTTGGGCTTGATTGAGGCAAAAAGCTGGTCAAAACTGGTGTCGTTGGTCTCACGAAGCTCATGGTTGGCCAACTGGGACACCTTGTCGTACCAACCGGCCTCGTAGAGCTGGAGCTTGAGTTGCTTGTTGATAATATCGTAATTGCCCGACGAGATAAGATGGTCCTGGATCTGTGCTTTGATCTGGTCGAGTTCTGTCTGGATTTGCGTCATGGCTGATGAGGTGTCGGATGGGACTGGTGGTGCTGTAGCGACATTTGGCCGTGGAAAAGCCTGCGACATTTGTCTTGATCCGACATCGCGACATTACGAGCAAGCTACAATGTCGTCATCCAAACCCAACCCCATGTTTAAACGGTTCCTTGTTCCTACACTCCGCCGAATGTCGCAATCTCCATACAAAGCAAGAATCACATCTGTCGAGCCGCTCTCCGAGGGCCGCTGGATCCAGACGCGCAAGATAAACTACACCGACCCTGTGGGGAGGGCTCGCGAGTGGGAAATGGCCGTGAGAACCACCAAGAACGAGGGCATGGTTGATGCCGTTTCGATTGTTTCGATCTTAAAACAGGCCAACGAGGAGCCCCGTGTGGTTTTGGTCAAGCAATTCCGTCCTCCAACTGAAAAGGTGGTGATTGAGCTTCCTGCTGGCCTTATTGATAAGGGCGAATCCATTGCCAGCACGGCCGTCCGCGAGCTCCACGAAGAAACAGGCTACCATGGCACGTTCAGAAGACATTCTCCGGACATTTTCAGCGACCCAGGCCTTACCAATGCCAGCATGGTGTTGGCATATGTCGATGTCGACTTGGACCACGAAAAGAACCACAATGTCGTGCCGCAACTCGAAGACGGTGAGTTTATAGAGACATTCACCTTGCCATTGAAGGGATTGGTCCACGAATTGGAGAAGTTGATTGCTGCCGAGGGCTGTACTGTCGATGCCCGGTTGTACCACTTAGCAGTAGGACTCGACTTGCTTACATAACCTATGACGCAATAGAAAACAATGTACCTCGATTACATAAGCTATATACACATGATTTTAGGCACGCGATTCCCCAGTTTTCCAACAAACAGACTTCTTCTTCCACAACCCGCCAGAATCCCGTGGTAGTTGCCGAATATATCTCACAATACGTACAGTAAGTGCTTCTCAACAGAGCACACGCCTTTTTCTGCAAATTAACGGCGTTTCCCTTCCATTTATAGCCACCTTTCTCGTGGCCCCCCAGTCATGCCTACCTGTTGTTTCTGTCTAGGAGACGAAACCGACATCCCGCCGTTCGGCACGGTGGCAGACTCGTCCGACTTTGTGTCCCCGTGTACGTGCTCGGTCGAGTGCCACCGAAAGTGTCTCAACGAATGGTTCTCGTCGCTTCCCGCCGACAAACTCCAAGTGGTCGAGTCGAGCGAAGGCGAACAGTCGTCACTGTTGCGGTGGGCGGTCAACCTCACGATTCCCGGAAGCGTCGAGGAGCTTGCCGTGAGTTTGGGGCGTGATGGCCCCGCCGGTGATGAAGATGTACGTGAACGGCGGCGGTCCGTCGGCCGCAATTTTGCCAACGTAGCATGGGTGATTGCGCCCTGTCCGCAATGCAAGCAGGACATCGTGTTCAGCATGAGACGGCTGGGTGTTCTTAGCTTTGTTGGCAACGTACGGTTGGCGTTGAAGCAGGTGCTCCAGTATGGAGCCTTCAGTTTTGCCGTGACTGCCGCGGCAACGGGCATCGTCTCGGTGGGATACCTCTCACTCACGTCTTGCGGCATTAAGATGATGGAACGAATGGTTCCTGGCCCGTTGTTGGTACAGATGCTTACGCGGAACGGCCCAACAGCGATGAGATTGCCGACAAAGAACCTCATGCAAATGATTTTCGGCAACGTCAACGACCTTGTCATCGATAATCTCGAACAGGCCGTGGTCAAGGGCCTTGTGGATCCATTCAAGTTTCTGCGGATCCCCGTGCTTCCCATTCTTCTTTACAAGATGCGGTCGAGTTCGATTCTTTCGTGTTTCACCAGTCTGGAAGGGTTTGTCGCCGAGTTGATGATTGATGCGTACATTTCCTCGTTGGGGGACCATCTGTTGGTGCGGGAATTGGCCAACAAGCGGTGGAGAGACATTGATATCTGGAAGACTCCCAACATCATTGGCATGCTTGTTCCATTACGGTGGCTCTACGACGTTTTCTTCCGTTTCACGTTCAACCAGGCGCACTTCCTGCTCTGTCTCTCTGCCCGGCCGCGTGTCATCTCCAACACGTTGCCGCTCCACGATGTTGACCGGTTGGAAGAGCTCAACAACGAGCGCGGAATGCTCATTGCGTCGTACTCGTCGCTCTGGGCCCAGATCGTCGAGAAACACCCCAACCGACTCAGACAACGCATTGTGCTTGTGCAATCGCTCACGAAACAGAACCTCATGTGGAACTACTGGCGGTGCTGCGTCAAGTCGTGGTACTACCGCTTCAAAGCGTGTCTCGTCCACGACTATTCATCAACGCTCCTCAGCAATTCCAAGACGGTGCGGATGGTGACGACGGTGATGTGGCCGTTTGTGGCCTCGAGCATTGGTAGTGGCGTCGTTTCGTGGGTAGCCAAGCTCTTGCCGGACCTTTTGCCCGAGAAGCAGTTGTTGGTGAGCAACATTGCCGGCTTGGTTGCTGCTGTGATAGCCAAGGATTTGGTCAATTTGTATTTCAGCTACAAGAAGGCACAGCAGTTGTCGATTGTGTGTATTGAGAGAGAGAGAAAGAAGGAGGAGAAGGAGGAGGAGGGGCAGCAGCCCGAGGGCTTGTTGTCGTGGTTTAGAGTGCCCGGAAGTTATCCGGAATAGCGATAAGACCGCCGACCAATAGCGGTTTTTGCAGCATTATGATTGACGAATTTGGCCTAAATAAACGTTTCAGAAGGATCGAGACCATCACGAGTCGTAGAATAGTGGATCAGGACCGCCGTATGATCGTATTATAAACCTTCTTTTTCGCGGTGCCTCGTATATACGAACGGCTGAAGTGGCTGCAAAAAACACTTTATTCATTTCACTACATTGCTGCTTCATCACAGTAACATTCAACTTATACATCACTAATTTACATATATTACGCACGATCAATCATCGTAGTTTTCGTCCTCCTCAACCTTTCTCAACGGAGGCTCGACGGCCTCGGGTTTCTTCTGGTCTTCTTCGTCATCGTCGTTGATGTTGGCCGAGAATCGGGGCACAGCGGCGGCTTCAGCAGGGGCTGGAGCAGCGGCAGGTTGTGCAGCAGGTGGGGCCGCAACCGGGGCTGGAGACACCGATTCTTCGGGAGAAACAGCAGGGAGCAGTGGTGGAGCCAGGTTGGCGGCCAGGTTGGCGGCCAGGTTGGCGGTCAGCGGCGAGGCCGAGACTGGAGGAGTAGGAACCGAGGCAGCAGCAGTGGGCACGGGGGTTTGTTCAGACGATGCCGGTTCCGGGGCAGCAGGAGCCGCAGCAGGAGCGGTGGCGGGTGGAGATGGCTCAGATGGAGTTGCCGGAGTGAGAACAGCCGCAGGTGCTGGTGGAGGGACTGCTGCAGGTGCGGGAACCGGGGCGGTAACCGATGGAGCTGGTGGTGCGGCGGGTGCTGCAGCCGGCGGCGAAATAATCGGAGGCGAAACGATCGGCGGTGCTGCAACTGGCGGAGGAGCTGCGGCTGGAGCTGCAACTGGCGGAGGCACGGTCTGCGGCGGCAACGTCACGGATGGTGGGGCGGCCGGAGGTACAGTCAACTGGGGTGCCGCGAGGGGTGCAGGTCCCGATTGATGCACCGAAGGGGGTGCCGGAATAACTGAAGCCGCCGCAGCTGCTGCATTCATCAACGAACTCAAGCCTTCCTTGGGTTTCTTGGGCTTCGAGTCGATTTTATCGTCGAGCTCGCGCTTGGCGGTCTCCTTGAGCTGGGGAATAACCTGGACGGGCTGCTGCTGCAACTGTGGGGGCTGTTGCTGGGTGCTTTCCAACACCATTCCCTGGGGCAACCGCGGCTGCTGCGACACTGGAGGCGGCTGCGGTGGATGGGTGTTGCCCTCCTGCTGGTACTGGAGCAACTGGTCGAGACGCGCCTTGATGTGGGGGTTGCCCGGATCGAGGCGTTCGGCCTGGCGGTAGGCGTCGAGGGCGTCGGAGATCTGGTTGTTGCAGGTCTCGTAGAGGGTACCCAAGTCGTACCATACCTCGGAGATGTAGGGGTTGAGGCGGATGGCGCGGGTGTAGGCGTCGAGGGCATCGCGGTACTGCGAGATCTGGTAGTAGAGGACACCGATGCTGCACCAGAACGTCGGGTTGCGCGAGTCGCGGTTGACGGCCTGCTGGAACGCCTCGTACGCCGCGTTGAAGTCGCCGCGGATCATGTGGACCCGTCCGAGGTAGTACCACGAGTGGGCGTCGCTCTGGTCGATCTCGAGCGACTGCGTGAGGTACTTGAGGGCGAGATTGAGGTCGTGGAAGCCGGCGGCGGACGGGGTGCCGGAGTTGTTGCCAGACGGGGTGCCGGAGTTGTTGTTGCCCGACGGGGTGCCGGAGTTATTGCCAGCACCCGTAGCACCGGCAGCGTCGCCCTGCGAGTACAAGCAGCCCAACTGCTGCAACACCTTGGCGTGCTGCGGATTGACCTGCAACACCTTTTCGTAGGCGTCGCGGGCACCGGCCCAGTCCTTCTGCTGCTCCAACACCGAGCCGATCTGGAACCAGACGTCGGGCTGGGTCAACGGATGGGGCGGCGACCCCAAGATGTACTGGAAACACTCGAGCGCCAGCTGCAACTTGCCCTGGTGCTTGTAGATGATCCCCAAGCGGAAGTAGATCTCGTTGGACTTGTCAAACTGGGGGTCGAGCTCGAGCACACGCACAAACGCCTCCTCGGCGTACTCCAACAGCCCGTAGCGGTCGTAGAGGATGCCGATGCCGTGCCAGAGCTTGGGCACGTTGGGGTTGTCGAGATAGTACAACGCCCGCTGGTACGCGGCGTACGCCCGCTGCAAGTCGTCCAACATCAAGTAGCAGTGGCCCAAGAGGCCCCAGGTGTCGCCGCTTTCGGGGTGGTAGTTGAGCGCCTGTTCGTACAACTCGGCGGCCTTGAAGAAGACGTCCTTGGAGCGGTAGATGTTGGCGAGCTTGACGAGGGCGTCGGCGGAGCTCGGCGCGTGGCGCAACGCGGCGTCGTACGCGGCCAACGCCTTCTCCAGGTCGCCGAGCGACTCGGCAAGCAGGCCGATGGCGAGCCACGTCGCCGCCGTGGTGTCGCTCAACACGTTGGTGGGCTGCTGGGGCGCCGGAACCGGCTGGCTGGGCGGCGGCGGCGGCAATTGGCCCTGCATCACGAGCGGGCCGGGATGGGGCACGATCTCGGCGTGGGGGTGCGGATGGAGCGACCCGTTCAACTTGGACATCATGGGGTGTTTTTTGGTGATGTAAAAATCGACGAAAACGGTTCTTATAGAGCGAAAAATTGACCAAGATTATTTTTTGGATTAAATAAGGCTACAAAATATCGATGGCGACACAAAGCGCGGGCGCGGGCGCGCGCGGCACCCCGTCTTTGCCACGCGAGGTGGTGCGGGCGGTGCGGGCGGTGGCAGAGAAGCGGCGGCACTGGAACCACATGCTCACGGTGCACGTCCGTACGATCCTGATGCAGTTTTTGCCGTCATCGTAGCTGCCTTTGTTCGTTTGCTGTGTCGTGCCACCGCCATTAATTTACGGGGTGCAATTCCACCGGCGCCTGGCTCGGTTTTTTTGCACCCCGTGTTTTTCTGTCATACTGCATGTGAGAACATGCATCTGGCCTGCAGGTAGAACCCCCAGTTAACTCGGCCACAGCCACGAATGACCATCGGCAGCCATGAATCGACAGGTGTAGCACGACAGCAAGGACAAGCACGCCTTGTGGGTGTTGGTAAGCGTTTTTGCGCGGTCCTGGTGTTTTCTGATGTCGAAAGATAAGGGACTGCAGATAAAGTCGGCTATAGACGGAGCCCCCACTAATACCGGTCTACTCAGCGAGCCAGGAACCGAGAACCCCGACAGTACACGGCACTGACACGCTGACCCAGCAATGTTTCAATCCTGTTCAAATTGCTCAATCTTGTTCAATCTTCTTGTATAACTACTGTGCTGCGCTATCAGCTGTCGTTTGGAGTAAGTCACACTACTCTTGTGCTTGGTATTTACGGGCCACTACTATGGGTCTGAACGCATTCCACAGTTGTATCCAGTTGTATCACGAGTCTCGTTGCCGTCAGATCTCCTTCAGAAGCTTATTGCAACGTTCTACAAACCTTATATCATAAAGTATATTGATTGCAAGTGATACGCCGGCAGTGGTTTAGGACTTAGTGTCAGCACCAGACTCCTCCATGCCACTGAGCACAATTAGAACTACAATCGCCATGAAAGGATCACCAAAGCCACCAGACTGCTCTTGCGAATGATGCCAGAGATATCACGTTAAGATTAGGGATACTCGCACGACGTTTATCCAGACTTGGACTTCCCTCGATATGAACTGTTCCCGTAAACAAACTGGCAGAGATCGTGGCCGGATTTGCATTGCAGAATGCACTGTAAAGATAACAGCAAAGAGCTTTTGGCCGTTCACGTACCATTGAAATACAGCGAGTGGAGAGGACTCAATGGATTGGCCTCGGTGTAATTCACGTATATGACCAGCTTGTAGCCAGCACCTACCGCTCAAGGACATTCACAGACCCGCAGACAACGAGCTCATTGCCTCATTTACAGCACTCACTAAATTTGGTCGAGCGTTGTTGTCCCTCTCACGCTTCAACTGTTCACGTAGAGATATGTAAGGTATATTGCCTGCAACAGCAATAGTATCACGGCAACCGTAGCTACTACTTTGTGAAAAATGCTGTTCCTCTTCCTTTATAGCTTTGGCGTTGTAGTGTTTTCACGGTTTAGGGAGTCGGGAAACCTGCACATCTGACTACCCCAGGCATATTGACTCGATAAGGAACAGTATCAACCAAAGACCAGCTGGAATTGTTATCATCTGCCTCTAGGGTCCAGAAGTCTAACGGAGTCCTGAGTATTCAAAGGATCTCATACCGAGAGTGCTCAATAATCTCTGCTGGAGACTCTAGTCAGATCTATGATGGAATCTTCCTGGTCCATAGACTTCTTGTATACCTCATCAGACAATCAATCCTCGGTCAAGACATGCTGGTAGAGATTGTGACGGCGCAATGAAGGATCCGCATAACTAAGACGGACTTCCCTCAGATGCTGCGGTGCACCCGTCAGCACTTGGTGATCCTTCAGCACTTGGTGCACCCGTCAGCTCCAATTGGTCCGATGCCAGTTCTGCCTCCAGTCCCCCATAAAAGAGCAATCTTTATCGTATCTCTCCGGATCACTGAAAGCTTTGGTGGTTTCTTACGCATCCCACGGTCAGTTTCTAACTTCATCATTACGTTGACGATTCCTCGCCTATTAGTCTGGTCTATGCTGTGTGTTATCTTCATCACTGTTCATTATCTTGACATCATCACACTTTTCACCCGTCTCCTCTACATCTTGCTTTCCTTCTTGGTGAACGAGCTGTTGAACCCCAACAACTCGTTGATGTCCTTCGTCCAGTCGTTCTGGCTGCGTGCCACGCACCAGATGCCCTTGTGGGTGCCCAGGATCCGGCCCGGCTGCATCACGGTGTCGTACTCGGACCGCTGCGTGAGGAGCGACGGCGGCGCATGTTTCCCCGGGATGTATATCGTTCCGGCCTCGGAAACAACGTGGATCTGGTCGCCGGGGTACAAGTCCGTCTGCGGAATGCCGTCGATGTTGAGCTTGATGGCGTTGTTGCGGTTCAGGTCCGTGAGCTGGATGGTGATGTGCGACGTCGACGGAAGGATAAGAGGCCGGAACGAGAGCGACCGCGGACAGATGGGCGTCAAGAGGATGCACGGCACCAACGGGTGGGTGATGGAGCCGCCGGCCGAGAGCGAGTACGCCGTGGAGCCCGTGGGCGTCGAAAACACGATGCCGTCGGCCGTCGTCGTCGTGAGGAACTCGTTGTCGATAAAGATGTCGAGCAGGGTCAAGTTGGGCTGGCTGCCGCGATGGAGCGAGATGTCGTTCATGGCATGGACCATCGAGTGGTTGTGCTGGTAGTGGGCCTTCTGGTACGCGAGTTTCAACTCGGCCGACGCCAGGGCCATGTGGTTGTTGGAAGCATCGCGGTCTTCACGGCGCACGACATGGCACTCCAAACGGTTGCGGTGGAGCACCTTGGCCCGCGACTCGTACACCATGGCAAACGTCTCGTGGAAGTGGGCAAAGTCGAACGGGAGCAAGAACCCCAACGTTCCCATGGCAAAACTGAGCACGGGAGGCACCCAGGCGTTGGAAAACGCCAGCACCGCCCGCAAAATGGTGCCGTCGCCGCCGAGCGTCACTATCAAGTCGGTTTTGGCCACGATGTCGGCGAGCGAGCCCGTGTACACGGCGTGGACGGTGCTGTGGGCGAGCTCGGCGTGCTGCAACTCGTCGGCGACGTCTTCGCTGACGATGACGTTGATTTCCGGGTACTTTTCGTGGACAAACGCCATGAACAGCACCATGGCGGTGCGGATCTCGTCGTTCCACGGCTTCTTGACGACGTAGATGTTCTTGAGCGGCCGTGGCCACACCAAGTCGTAGAGCTTCGAGTGCGGCAGTCCGAGGAAGTCGGGGGCGGTGGAGTTGGCGAGCTGGGTGCAGGGGCGGATTTCTAGCGGCATGGGGGGCACGGAGAGGTGGCGGTGGAGAGATATGGGCTTGAAGCGGCGGTGGAGGTGGAGGTGGTGCCGGAACATGTGGTGGTGTGGTGGTAAGAAAAGTGAAGATTGAATAGCGACAAATGAGAAATGGTAGCCGGAGCGAGGGGAAGTTAGTGGGAAATATGGAGAGAGTAGCGAGGAATAGTGAGAAATGTGGAAAAAATAGCGAGGAAAAGTGAGAAATGTGGAGAAAGTAGCGAGGAAAAGTGAGAAATGTGCAAAAAGTTAGCGACAGGCGCGGTAATTTAGCGACAGCAGCGACGATCAAAAACAACAGCTGATTTATCCCAACGACAATTATCCGAAGAACCGAGCCAATTGAGGTCAAAACTTGGCGTTACTCGATCCGAACTGGCCACCGTTACTCTTGTAGTTCTTTGTTTGATTTCCACTTCTCAGTTTGCCGATTTTCCATCTTTGGTTGTCGCTGCAACCATGCCGGTACCGGCCATCACCATCTCATACGATTCGGTGACATCGTTACTCTTTCCGAACAGTAGAAGTAGCAAAGTATCCAGCACCATGCTTATGATAGCGAGAACTAAACGGTACAAACAGTGGTTTTAGTTGTTTGCGCTTTCTTATCTCTAGATCTCATCCATTTCTCCCATGTCATATCTTTAAGTTGTAATATCAAACTCTTTCTTCTCTTCTTCTTCGCTTCTTCTTCTCTTCTTCTTCTCTCTACAATACCAACGCTTCTTATCTCTTCAGCTTCACCCCCATCACTCTTTTCTGTTATTTATTCTTTTCTACTTATACATCCACGCTATCTTCGCCGTTGATCTCGTCAATCTCGCGGGCCTCGTCCGCCGTCAACGCAATGTTGCGTTCTCCAACATCCTTGTCGTCGTCGTCGTAAAACTCGTTGTCGGGAACAATCTGTTCGTCGCGTGCCTGCTGCGAGCCTCCCTTGGTGTCGATGGCCTCGACGGTATCTTCCTCGACATCGCCCAAGTCCTCGGCATCGTTGGGCACGTAGTTCATCTGCACCGACGGCGCGTGCTTGGTGTTCTCCAAGTTGGTCAAGATGCTCGTCAAGATCTTGTTCAAGAACTCGGGCGAGTTGGCGTTGTACATGTTCGACGGTCTGACGTCCAACTTGTAGTCGGGCCCGTAGTACTCGTAGTACTCGTTGTACGGAAGCTCGCTCGGCAAGATCACGTCGTTCAACAACCCGGCCTCGTACGACCACGTCCGCGCCACGTTACGCATGGTGTACCCACCGCCCCCAAGCACCATCAACGGAATGTTGAAGCTCTTGACGAAGTTGATACAGTTGGCGTGGCCCTTCATCGACAAGTTGAAGCACCCCAAACGGTCCCCTGAAAGCGAATCTCCCCCGCACTGGAGCACGATGGCCGATGGCTGGTACCATTCGACGATCTTGGAGATCAACGGCTCGAAAATCGACTTGTATGTGGCATCATCGATCCCGTCACGTAACGGCACGTTGATGGAGTGGTACTTTCCCTTGCCAACACCAATATCGCGCAATTCACCGGTACCGGGGAAGAACTCACCGTACTTGTGGAACGAACAGGTCATGACTCTGTCGGTGGTGTAGAACGCCTCTTCAACACCGTCCCCGTGGTGCACATCGATGTCGATGTACAACACCCGCGGATGGTACCGCAACAACTCGATGATTCCCAACACGATGTCGTTCAAGTAGCAGAACCCCGACGCCTCGCTCTTCTTGGCGTGGTGCAATCCTCCAGCGTAGTTGATGGCAATGTCACACTTCCCACGGTTCAACCGTGCTGCCCCCTCCATGGAGCCACCGCCCGAGATCCCGCAGTACTCAAACAACCCGTCAAACACCGGACAGTCGTCTCCCACGTTGAACTTGATCTGCTCCTTGGCAAACATGTCCAAGTTGTCGGGCGTGACACGCGACAAGAAGTCGATGTACTCGTCGGTGTGGAACTGGCACATCTCCTGCTTGGTGGCCGGTTTCGCGCGGTAGATCTCCATCTTCTTGTACAACCCGTAGTTCATGATGAGCGAGTGTGCCATTCTTATCCGGTGCGGTTTCATCGGGTGCCCGGCGCCGTACGCGTAGTTGCCGATGTCGGCGTCGTAGAAGTACGCAATCCGCTTCTTCTGGGTCGGATCGACCTTGAGCTCGTCAAACGGAAGCTGTGTGTACATTCTTGTTGGTGGTGGAGGTTTGTCAAGTTGGAATTGAAAACTTAGGGAGAATGAGTGTGTGCAGGAGATAATATTGTGTACACTACATGCAGGCATGAATGCCTTATAAACCAAGACCCACAGGACGAGTAGCTGTTGCTGGAGCTTTGTAGACTTGTGCTGCTGTTGTTTCCAGCAGCTCTCAGAACATGAAACTACGTTAAGGCTGAAAATGTTTCGTTAAACAACTATTTTCATGGAAAATAATACACAACACCAGGACCGCAGTATATAAAAACCATATTCTTATATACAGGTCACCAGCATCATCAGTTTAGGCCTTAATAAATCCAGCTCAAACCTTGTTAAAACCGGTCAGAAACAAGTAGGAACGTTCTTCATTGCCCAAGTTATACCATGATGGCTTTTTCTGGCAAAACTCCCTTGACGGAGAAGTTATAGCAAAATTACACCAGGACCGCAATACATAAAAATCAATCATATTATAAAGGCCAGGACCGCAATACTATTATATACAACATATTCACAATCAACGTCTCTTTCAGTTCTGTTGAACCGATTCAACTATAAATATCATTCAATGATGTCAGTAATACAAGAACCAATGACTTAACCCCATGAACTGAAACCAGAGAAACCAAACCCTCCCAACCTTTTTGAGAGAAGCATCGCATAAACGTCTTCAAGGATTCAGGTTCAGGTGACTGCGGTTCCTACGCTTATACTCGGCCAACTGGTGGTTCATGCGTTCCTGCAAATCGACACTCTGCTTCCACTTGTCGTAGATCTCGGGATTGACCTCGAAATTGATTCCATTGTTCAATTTGGCGTGGATCGAGCGATTGGTGACGGAGACGGGCAACAACCAGGTGTACCACGAGGGTCCCATGACGGCCTCCCAGTTGCGGCGGTATCCCAAGTCGAAGATGTGGCCGATTTTCTTTTTTTTGCCGTCGGCATCGAATTCGTAGCGGAACGAGCCGTTGTAGTTGGTCCGGGCGTCCTGGAACTCGATGGTGGTCTTGTTTTGCAACACGAGGTACACCATGAAGCTCGAGAAAAACGAAAGGGCAATGGAGAACGAGATGCCGAGGACAAAGAGCAACACAAGGTTGATGGAGAGCGTGGTGTTCAAGTACTCCTGGTTGGTGAAGAAGTGCCAGAGCACCACCAGCGCGCTGACGTACATGAGGGTGCTATACCAGCACACATAGAAGAGGAGCTGGACGAAGTACTTCTGGTTGAAGAACCCGATGCACGTCGAGAACCACGGGCAGTAGTGGTCCATCTTCAAGATGCATTTGCCCGACGACGAGCAGTGGTGCGTGCGGTCGGGTTTCCACACCGAGCACTTGGTGCAGTAGCGGTACCCCGTGGCCGAGGTGAGGGTATTGCTCGTCATGTAGTCTGTCGGCGGCACCTCGCGGGCCTCGGGCGCAATGGTTTCGTACGGATTGGCGGTCTGCGTCGGTTCCAACAGCCGGAGGTTGGCGATGCGGAGCTGGTCGTAGTCTAGCGGCGAGCCGGGCCCCACCGCGACGATCTGGTAGTATGTGTACATGCTGATGGCGTAGAGGGCGGTGGCGACGGAGCCGAGGACGAACGCCGCCACGGGCCATTCGTGGAGCGCCACGGCGCACACCTCGCGGAGATACACCCAGAGCGCCCATGTGAGTGTGATGGAGCAGAAGAGCTTGGGGACGAGCGAGAGAATCGACATGGCGGAGTGGGAATCGCGTGGTTGGTGGTGGTGGCGGTGCGAGGAGTTATCGGGCGTGGAGTGTGGCGAGCGGTGCAGCAGTGGTGCAGGGCGTAGCGGTGGCCAGTGGTGTAGCCAGCGTGAGCAGCTTAGGTATCAGAACTGCCAGTGCCAACAAGTCAAGCCAACAGTACGAGGCGTGGAGTGGAGCTGAGATGGTGGTGATGTTGATGTTTCTTTATCGGGTGCGAAAGATGAGAGCAGAAGCAAGTGACGAGAAAGAAGAACAAGAAGAAGAAGACAAACAAAGAACAAAGAAACAAAGAACAAACAAACTGAACTGCTAACATCAACAGCTGAACCGTAACATCATTAGAACGATGAGCTGGCTCTTTTTCTCCATAGTTCTTGGTTACTTGTAGTAGTATCAGTGACTAGAGTTATCTCATCATCTCATCATCTTTCCATTTCTTTCCCATTTCTTTCCCGTTATCTCTACACATTATATCTGTTTCTTCTAGCGAGTTCCAGCATTGCTGTTCCCTTAACGATAGCTACCGGGCCCGACAGCTTCAACATGCGTTCTGTTCTAATACCCAAATACATTAATACTTTTATATGCAAATGCTATGCTACAGTTCTAAAGTGTGGTTTCTGTACCAACTGGTAATCCTTGTTGTGGTGGTGTGAAAGTCAACGGTCGATCTTTCTCTATCTGTGTGGTCTGTTCTCTCTATTATTGGGGATCTCTCTTTATTGAGGATCTCTCTTTATTGAGGATCTCTCTTATTGGGATCTCTCTTTATTGCAATCTCTTCTCTTTATTGGAAATCTCTTCATTGCAATCTCTTCTCTTCTCTTCATTAAACCTCTCCTACTCCTTCTTCTCCTTTCTGCCCTTCACCACCGCCTCATACCCAATGCCCCCAAACACCAAGCCCACACCACACCACTGCCAGCTGTTCAAATAATGCCCAAACAACACCACACTCAACATCATACTGATCATCTTCCTCGTCACCGTGGCCGTGATCAACACCAACAGGTCAAACTTCTCCAAGATCACAAACACAAACACCTGGCCCACGGCCCCAAACACGGCAAACGCCAATATGTTGACCAAAACACCGGGGTATTCCTGGATGAACCGTGCCGTGTACACAAACTCGCTGTCGTAGGCAAACACCAACGCATACACGCCGGTCAACACACACATCATCACGTTGAGAATACACATCAACGACGCTCCCGACACCTTCGACCCCGGTCTCCTGAACAACTGGTCCTGGGTAGAGTTGGTCAAGCCGTCCAACAACATCGAGCCCACCAACTGGGCCATGCCCAACGCCGTCTGGCCGTCGTTGATGCTCGTTTTCGACGACGTAGTGTGTGCCATGGTGAACACGACGACCCCAAACGTCACCAGCGACGCCACGACGTACTTGTACATGGGGAACCGCGTTCGGTACAACGCCAGATGCACCAACATCACCGGAATAAGCTTGCACGACTTGGCCAAGAGGTACGCCAAGTAGTCGACGTGCTTCAACGACTGGTACCCCAACGGTGCCGACAACGACGCCGTCACGGCGATGATGGTGAACGTCCGCCAGTACAGCGCGGCGTCGTCGCCGCCAAACACCGCAAACGGACTCCGTTTGGTTGCAACGACACAGTAGACAAAGCCCACGGCGCCGGCAAACAACGCCTGGACGATGGCGATGACTAGTGGAGCCTTGTAGTAGACGGGCTCGCCGAGCGCCGTCACGCCGTACGGCTTGGTGTTGATCCGTTCCTGGAGCACGGACCACGAGAGAAACGATCCGTACAAGCCCAAAACACACACGATAAGCGTAAGTAGCGATCCTTTCTGTTTCATGGTGATAATGACAAGTGTACAACTGCGAAATGAGATTTGTTTGGTGATAAAATGGCCGTGAAAATTCGTGGGGGCACACCGAGACAAAATGGCCGTTGTAAATCGCCCCGACAGTCCTACGGTGGATATACGGGCGTATTATACCTCAATATCCGGTTCTACCACTGCTGCTACACGAGAATTACTGTTTGGGCGAGTCTCCAGAATCGCACCGGGTGATTCTCGGACCCATCTTTATTCCTCAAATAGGCAATGTTTTGTGCAACCCGTTTGGGGCCTTCACAGCATCGTTGTGTCCAAATACGCCGCCCTGGCACCAATCCAGTCTTTCCTGCGGCCTATAACTCTCAAGTACCGTCTGATACCGGCAATGGTCTCTGTATTACTGTGTAACATCCCGTCGTCCCATATAGCATGGATCAAGTGCAACAAATGGGGGACATACGTCGAGTCGTTCGTTTCCACCGCCACCTCCAAGAACATGCTTAGCATCCTGACAAACTCCGACGTCTTTGTAAACCTGCCCAAGTTTCTGCTGACGAGTTCGGAACCACACTCCTCGATCCGGGGCGATAAGCACACGTCGTCCTCGGCGATGCCCCTACCCTTGGCAATGTATTGAATCAACGACTGTGACACTTCCTCAAATTGGCTCCAGTCCGTATACAAATTGAGCGGATCAGCCAATTCGGCCTGCTCGATTTTGAGCCTATACTTGCCCGACTCGGCTTCGTAGTCGGCAATGTCGTGCAAAATGTCATTGAATTCTTCCAATGCAGAGAACTTGGAGCTCAAACACCGATGCAACTCAATATCCAGCTTGGGACCGCCAGCCAATGCCACTCTCAAGCCTATCCGTACCCTGTTTGCTTCATTTCCAGAGCCAGATTTTCCGAAACTGCTTCTGTTTGTGAATAAATTGTAAAGGAAAGTAATAAACCGAGCGCTTATCAGGGCAAACTTGTCTCCATAAACGGTCTTATCGTGCCTCGTTTCTCCCAAATACCAACCGTCTAACTCCCACACTTTAAGGAACTGGAATAAAGTGGCTTTTGGGTCGTCTATAATGGCTGCAATTTGGTTCAAGTGGAAGTCTCTCGCAAATCCTAGATCAAACATGAAAGTGTCTAGATAAACCGACGCCTGTCTTCGTTCCAAAGGTTTGTTGTTGCTCCAAAATCCCACTTTGATTTGAGACTCGAGGACAATACTTCTTAATGAGATTGCAGATATACGAGCAAATGGCCATTTCAAGTTTTGTAAAACGGGTGAAAGCTCTTTAAACCCGAGGTTCTGGATAAAGAACGACAACATTGAGTTCAAGCAGTTGACAAAACTAACTGCATCTTCAGAAACTCTAAAATCGAGATCAATTTCCCTTTCCAATAAATAATTCAAGAGGATCAAACACGCTTCCTTTGAAGCTTCGACGTCTTCGAGTGCTGAAGCAACGTTCCGTGCAATATTGAGAATTGTAGAAGCGAAAAGAAAGTGATATTCATATTCTTTTGTTTGATTATTGTTCCTTTGTAACAACCAAAGCTGCTCAACGTTACGTAGGAATATTACCAACATGGTAAAATTGTCCCTGGTAAGCAATTTGCAACGTTCAGTGCTTGCCAATTTCTCCTTGGTGAAATAAAGCAAGTCTCTGATGCCTCTATCGATGGCCGTCTTACTTGCTTGCGAGTGTTGCAAATTCCGGTCGGCTGCAAAATATTGTAAAGTCGATCTTGCCAACGGCCCCAAGATATAGCCTAGTTTATCCGTCGCTAACAAGTCTTGTATGATTTCTGAGTCTGTGAAGATCTGGCCGGAAATGTCGGAACCGTAATCGGGATCTCGATTTTTATCTATGGCTAGGACCGCCATGAAATTGGGGTAGATTTCCATGTATTGCCTTGCAAAAGTAGCCTTCGTATTTGGCTTGGCCACAACGGGTGGAATTAGTACTCTTTCAAGCACCATTCTCTCCGGGATAGGAAACCTAACGGAAAAAGTCAATAATAACTGCATTCTAGAGTTATATGGTAGTTCGGGATTGGTATCAAGACTGAGCAAAGCCTGGTCCGAGTCAAGATGAATCGTCCTAGGTATACCACTGATTAAATTCCCGTTGTGAGTAAGACCATTTTCAAAAAGAAGCGTCTTGCTTTCGGTAAAAAACCCGACTGGAATCTCGTTCAGAAACCTAGAATCGCTACTTAAAAGTTGCTCAGCCAAGATCTTCTTGGTCATAGCACGGAGCTGGTTGTTAACCGACTGTGACACTTCAAATAACCAGTGTAATACTTCAAACGTTACCAATTCTCGGCGATAATCTTTCCTGTTCATGATGGTGGTGACTAGTCCTCCACTGTGTGCCTGTTCCTGGGATTCAAGCAATGATTGAAAGTCATTTGCCTCCTTAATAACGTATCTTCCTTCTGTTACCAATAGAGCATTCATTAACTGCTCCATGTTATGTTCGGTGACATCTGTTGCATTGACAATGGCTGCTGTTGCCTTTTCAATAGACTCGTACAGATCGTTCCAGAGTATCAAGTACCACGAATCGGTTGATTCTCTGTCAATAGATTGGACATATTTCTCATATCCCTTTAAACTGAGATCAGATAATGTTTGGGATGTAAGCTTTGAATTTTTGTTGATGTTGTTGTAGATTAGCGGAATTCGTTGTACAGAGAAGTTGGTGACATCCAAAATATAGTCAAGACACACTTGAATCGTTTCACGTAGCCACTGGTCCATTAGACTAATTTCAAGAGATTCTTTTACTTCAGCATCTTCCTTCTGACACAAACAATCCATGGGCCTGAAGGCGGTTGAATCTCCACAATCGCAAATGCCTTCATCGTCGCCGAAAGCAAAGTATCTCAAAACATCGTGATCTTCGTGCTCCTCTTCGTTGAAGCACTCAACACATATAATCTTCATCTCGTCAACTGCACAATCACCACATTCATACACCGGTTCGCCCTTTCGTATTACTCGGCAACAGGCACTACCTGGTGCATGAGAATACGCCGATTGCAAAATTTGCTTGTAAACAGCCGGATATCCTGGTTCAAGAATGGCCTCGTAGAACTCCTCAGAATCATTGTAGCTGGCTCTGTAGAGTGTGATTTCGGGGAAAAGACCTGCCAGCAAGAGTCCGTTCTGGGTAGCAGCAAAGTAGAGGCCCAGGAACACAGTCTTGTTGATAAGTTGACGGTCATCGGAGTCAATTTTCTGGTGTAAGTTGGCAAGAAACCTCTTTATACCAATGCCAACCTGACTGGACATGGTTGTGGCAATAGTCACTCGTCAATTGGTCAGCCAAGAGTCTAATGAGTTTACGAGATTTAGAGAATATGCGACATTTTGGCAACCAAAATTTACGAACCGATCTGCGACATCTGACGACATTACTGGGGGTGATACATTCCTATTTACTAGTTTCTACCAAATATGCCAAAGAAACCACCTCTCTTTTTCTCTTCCTCGGCACCAGAGGCAGAAACGTCCGATGGTGGAGCGGCCTTGGCCTTGCCCTCGTAGTTAATGTAGTTGTATGCAACATCAAACAACACTGGCTTGCTCAACAATGCCTGGAGACGGGGGACGGTGTTGATGTTGGCAATCTGGTCCAATCCTCCAGAAGGATATTTGTCCAAGTTCTCCACCACGTACAGCTTTTCCTTACCACTTAAGTCATGCGAGAATTGCGCCGAAATGTGGGCCTGTAACACCTTCTTCTCGAGTTCCTGGTAGAACTTGCCAAAGGCTTCGTTACTGGTGACTCCGTAAGGGAACGAGTCGATCTTGTAATACTTCTCTTCAACAGTCAACAAATCTTCGTGGACGTAACCGTAAAGCTTCAAAGCTTCGGCAAAACTCCCGTTGTACTTGAACGAGTCGGCCAACACAAGGGTCTTTTCTGCTTGGTAGTACTTTTCCAAGTTCTCTAACGATTGATACAAGTCCTCGTCGTTGTAAACACCGGGCAAGTCTTTCAATTCTTGTGTTATGGAAACAATCCCACCCAACAATCTGTAGGTATCTTTGTTATTTTGGATGGAATTGGCAGCGTTCAAGTTGTCGATGATCAACAAGTCTCTCTTCAATCTGGTAAACAACAAGTTGTAGTTGATGTACGTCAACAAAATGGCTCTGTCCTGAACCTTTTCAAGATCGTCGTCATCATTGTTCTTATCCACGTCGGCCCTGTGAAGCTCGAGCACTTCAGTCCAACCTGTTATCAACTTATCGTACTCGTTGGCATCGTTGTATTGTTTCCAGTTGGTCTGGTCATCATTGGTCAACTTCATGATCTTGTATGCAATCTCATCGTTGTACAAGTTTGATTCGTGGTCTCTCCATTGAACAACTCTCTTCAATTCAACGGAAGAGGCCAATTCGGCAACAAACGAGGCGTCAAGAGTTTCAAGGGTCTTGATCACACCCTGCAAGTATGGCAACTTGTCATCGTGACAGTGTTTACGCGAGAGGGACTTCAAGTCGGACGTAGTGGACTCGTCTTGCGACACGGCAAGACTCAAAGATGGGTCAACCAAGGTGTCGATCAATTCAGTGACCAAGGTTTTGCTGAATTGAGATTCTTCGTCATTTTGGGTATCTGACTTGGCGTACAAAAAGTCCAATGCACATCTGGCAACGGAGAATGCATTCAATGCTGAGCTCCACTGCTTCTTGGCAATGGAAAGTTGACCCTGGATCAACGCAGCGTATATGTACAACTCGATTCTCTTGAGGTCGCTCTTTTCGTTGGCAGTGATCTCGAGAAGCTTCTTGGACAATGACAACGACTTCTTGATTTTGGACACCATGAGGTTCTTGTACGAAGCCAGCTTGTCATTGGAGATCTCCATGAGACTCTTGATTTCGAGGGCGTAAAGCACGTCTCTCTCGGCGGTGTAAAGAAGCACCAATGCAAACCTTTCATCGCTGTCGTAGTCTTGTGCCGTAACTGCTGATGTCTTTTCCTTGGCCTGGTAGTTCTTGGTGTCTCGGGTAATGAGCCCGAGTTCGTGACGCAACTTGAGCAAACGTTTGTTGAGTCTCTTTCTTTGTTTGCGATAATCGTCCGACGTCGTGAGATACGCGCTCATGCGCGCACCCAAAGTGGTGTTGAGCGGCGATTCCATGGTGTGGTGGTGGAGTTGTTGGTGGTAAATTTGATCGATCTTTAAATTTTTCAGCAGTTGAGCGGCACACGACTTTATTCGTGGTGGGTTATACTTTAGAAGGAAAGAGATGTATCAGCATTGGATGGGCGTATGTTGTGGCAGCAATGTATTGTCAGAGTGTTCTTTGTTTAGTGATCTACAATAAAACAGTGGTTTTACGGCAAATTTTGCAAAAGAATTGGATACTTTGGGTGCAATTATTATGTCGTGGCCAGTGTTAGTCTAGCTCCCGTATCAATATCGTAACTAGTTCATTGAGAAATATCTTTAATCAGTAGCTCTGTTCTCTTTTAACTCAAACCTATAGAGTTTGAACTCCCATTGGTAAACATATCAACGGTGTAAATAACCAAAGTAATAGGATGAAGATTATCGAGGCAGGAGAAGAATCATCACAATCTTCGCATTATTACTTCCCACCTACTTCCTGTCCGAAATAAACACAAAATAACCGTCACTACCAACCAGAGCTTTAATGTGGAGAGGCAACTCCAGCCCAGCTCGTCCGTGTGGTATATGCTGATAAATTTTCAATCTGCACAAATCCTCTTGGTGGCCAAGCTGGCTAAGGCGCGAGACTGTAATGAGTTCCTCAAAGTAATCTTGAGATCGGGTGTTCGACTCACCCCCAGGAGATTTTTTTTGGTCTCGTTGCATCCACGACCATTCAAGATAAAGCAAGTGAAGGTGAAGGAACGGACGAACGGCGGGGTGGGGAAGATAAGCAGATAAGATAAGATCAAAACTTAACATTGCCAAGAACTAGGACACTGAAATCATAAACTACTAATTCTATTCGTGGTAAAAGTATATTATTACTTATGCAAATTATAAACCCTCGCCCACCAATAAGGCGGAACCGAGACAACAGATGGAAACAATGATAAATCCGCCCCAGGTGCACAGGACATGGAAAAGCGGTGCCTGGTGATACCGCTGGTAGATCAAGTTGATGGAAATCAAATTAAAGATCAATGAAAGAAGCAAGCCGACGATCCACACGACAATGAGCCACAAGTTGTTGATGATCAAGAACTGGGTGTCGGAACCGGGTTCATTGACGGCCGAGATCGAGTACGAGATGCCGAGCAAGATTCCTCCAAGAAAGATAGAGAGAAGATTAAGTGAAAAGTAGATGAATGCAAGGGTCTTGTCAAAGTCGTTTTCGTACTGGGCATGGATGTTCATGAATGTATGGCGGTCAAAGTAGTTGGGGTCCTCGTTGATGGAGTCGTAGTACGGACTTTGGGTACCATAGTGGTCGTCGCGGACCTTGTAGCCCGGTTGCTGGTGCTGTGTCAGGTAGAAACGTGGCGTTCCAAGCAAGCTCTCTTCATCAGCTTTGGCAGTACGGGTACCAGAGGTAGCTTGCTTGAACCGCTTCAGAACCTCGTTCTTAAACTTGACCGACTTGAGGATGAACATGTTGAAAAGCGACAACTCCTGGTTGTAGTCGGTGTTCAACTTCAAGTAGAGCGAGTAATAGTCGTCGTTGTCTTCGTACTCGTCGACCCCGCCGCCTAATGAGTCGTAGGCAGAGTTCAACTGTCTGGCGTGGGCAGTCAATCTGTCGTCGTCCTCTTCGTCTTCGTCGCTCTCGCCTTCCTCATCATTCCTAGTGAAGATGGAAAACATCGAGAACTTGGTCGACGCTACCGAAGCTGTGGAGTTGTGTTTCTTCAACAAAGGCTTGGTGTAGATGCTGGCTTTCGGTGGTGACTGGCGGACAGGCTGATCATCAATCGGCAGGGAGAATTCCAACGATTTCATCGATGCCTGACGACGCAAAATGACTTCGGATTTGGCCCTGATCAACGAGTTTTCAGTGTTCAACTGGTTGTTAAAGTTCTCAATGTTCTCAAAGCTCTTGAGCAAATTAAGGCCAAGAATGTTCGTGTAGTGGTTGTTGATGTAGTCACCCTCGGGAATAACGTTACAGTAGCAAGACAACATATACTGGTAGAAGTTCAACTTTTTGAACAAATTCAACGAGTTGTTTGACATCAAGCTCTGGACCTTTGTTGGCAACTGTCTGAGAAGAGCAGGAGCGTATGAAGTTTCCAACAACCCTTCGTTGGCGTCGATGATGGTTTCCATGGAGTTTTCAAACGTCGACAAGTTGAAGTCGTTGGAGTAGAATGCAATGTGGTTGTGTGGGAACTTGTCGAGACCGGTCATGTCGTCGGAGAACTCAATGGTCTGAAGTAATTTCTTGTTGTTGGTGGTGTATATGTCGCTGTCAACAGCGATGAGATAATCATCTTGGTACTTCTTCTTGTCGGTGATATCGTCGGAACCGGCAACCGAAGAAGTAGCAATAGTCGATCTCGTGTTGTCGCCTAAGGCAGACTCAATGGGCGAGTCTTCCTGCGACTCGTCCTTGCGGAGAATGTACCTTGAGCGTTTGCAGACGAGTCTGAGCTTTGGCACCAAGTTGTGGTTGAAACAAGTCTCAACGGTGGACCGGGTTAATGGCGAGATCTCGGGAGCACCAAAGTATTCCACAAGACGGGCCTTCTTGATGGGATCGTTATCGAGCAAGAAAGTTGCGAGGAGTTGGACGATTTCGTTGGGGAGAATGCAGTATGCGAATTTACGAAGGCCACCGATATAAGCCACAAGAATGGAGTACGGGTGGTCCTTCTGAGTGAGGATGAACGACGGTTCACGTGTAAGGTCGTCGTTGGCGAGGAAGATGTACGAAATGAGAGTCGAGGTGTTGAGGCGGGTGCTTTTGAGCGACAAGTAAACGTTCAATTGAAGGGTGATCTCGTTGAGCAAGTTGGAATCGGCGGGAACCAAGCAGTGAAGACTGAAGTTTTTCTTGAGCAAGATGGTCATGTCAAACTTGGCGTCTGATGAGATATGGATGGTTGGCGAGGACTTTGTTGGATTGGATGGGCCCGAGACGGAGTTGTGTCTCGGTATGGAGCCACGCGAGTGTTTGCGTTCGTTGGACGAGAGCTGTTGCAAGCATTCCAGCTGCTTGGCCTTGAGCAAGACCAAGAACTCGGTGAGGTCGGTGGTGAGCGATGAGAGGTCGGCGTTGGAGAAGCTGGCGGGGTTGGCGTGCAAGTGGTGCTTCAAGGCGACGACAAAGTGTTGGCCCTCGTCCTTGTTGCGGTAGTACTTGACAAACTTCTTGAAGATCTTCTTGATGGCGATTTTCTGGATGAGAATGAACTTGGACAAGTTTTTGAGGGTGTTGGAAAGTTCGATGGTGTGGTAGTAGATTTCGTCGATCTTGATGAGGGCGTGGCGTGGCGACTCGCCGTAGGGTGCCAGGGGAGTGTCTGTGTCCATGGCGGCAATCATCTGTTGGAAATACTGGAGTTTGCGCTGGAGTTCGCCGAGCTTGGTGTGGACAAACAAGTCGATGTAGTCAAAGTTGTCGACGAAGGTCTGGCGGAGCGGCGCCAACGTCGGCACCTTTTCCTGGGTGACCTGGCGGATCTGGGTCTTGAGGGCATTGTAGTCGATGTTGTAGCAGCGCCACTCGGGGATCGATAGGTACTGGAGGTTGTTACCGAACTTCATGCGGTGGCTGTGCTAAAAGAGTGTGGGAGTAGCAAGAGTAGGAGTAACAGGAGTGTATGCGTGTGTATGTGTGTATGTGGGTGGTGTGGGTGTAGGTGGTATGTAGACCCGTTAATATGGCAAAGTACAGAAAGAAACAACAGGAAAGGGATGGCGGTCAAAAAACGCCGGCGGATTCGTAGATTATAACTAAGATTATCTTTGGGTTTTACTATCACACTCCCCATTGCCTAATTGGGAACAATAGCGAGAGTGTCGGTGCGGCGGGCGAGCAGCATAAAAAATACGATCGATTGATTGGGGGCCACCACCACGTGGCGAGGCCCATCGAAGGTTGGCAGCAAGCACCAGGGGTCCCTGTTGGTAGTGGTGGTGCAGGAGCGGTGTGTGGTGGTGCAAACAGGCTGCCAAACACCGCAGACCTGAAGCTGGCCAGGGGGCGCCTCAACACGATTAGCCAGGCCCATCTCAGGACGATGCGGGCGGATGGAAGAAAAAAAAATTACCTGAAACTGGATTCTGTCGTGTGCCAACGGGCCTAAACCAAACAGAGCCTCTCGCCCAAAGCGGTAGTGTTTGACATAATTACGCTACGGCGTTGTGCCTGGTGCATAAGCAGGAGCAGCTGGCGACGGGCTTTTTGCAATGTTCCGAACCACAGACACACGGGCGAATCCCGCGGATCAATACGGTGGTATAATAAACGGAACAATAAGGAGGGGTGGATCAGGGCCAGTTTCGGTGGACGTGTTTACGCTGGACGTTTGGTCCTAGTTTTGGTGCCGCTGTTGCCGTCTGCTGCATGACGTCCGTGGTGCAGTTCCACCTGAGCTTTATGCTTTCGGCGTGCCCGTAGCTTAAGCCTAACTGACTTTATCTACGTCAATAGTTTATCTGCCGGTGATAATTTTCGTATCGTGCGAACTGGGCCCTTAACCAAACCGAGTCAGTAATTAGCGACGGGCACCAGTGGGAGGGCCGCTATTTTTAGAGGATCGGCACCTCACGTTCATCAGAGTGAACGAACGAGGAATGTTGTGTACACCACGGGGCTTGGATTGAGGGCTTAGCCCAACGGGCCCAGGGACTCGGCCCTTAGCGACGGAATTAACCAATTCCCGGAATTTTTCGCCGTGACTCGTCGAGCGCCGATTAGACGTGGGGGTGAACAAAACCGTCCCCAGACGGCGCTGCAACGCCATTGGACGCCGACAGACTTGGTGGATCTGGACATTGGCAGATGTGGCGTGCCGTGGCAACTTTTGCCAGGCCCAAGGCCGCCAGTTTTGCCAGTTTTGCCAGTTTCACCGCCCGCTACCGCTTGACGTCGTGCCAAACTGCCGCGGTGCCGCACTGGTTTTTTCCCTACGTCTCGCTAATTCTTATTGTCTCGCTATTGTGTCGCCAGCTTTCGCCAGCTTGTTTCCAGCAAGACTGTTTAAAGTGGTGCCACCAGACCTGGACCTCGGCAGTGATGATGGTCTGATCGTGGCAATCTTTGTAATCAAGATCGATTCGTAATCAGAGAATAATCGAACATGAAAATATTGGCTTGACCCACGCCTCATCTCATCTCATCACTCATGTTACATCTCACTCATGTTACATCGCTTTGCACTGTTTGCATCTTCCGTCACTTTCTTCTGTCGGTCACTACGTGGTATTACACCCGCTGCAGCTTACATCACTGTGTTGCATCACTCTGTTCGGTTCTTTCCACTGTTTCTCGTTTGCTCCATCACCTGACTGTTAATCCCTTCTCTATTACTACCGTCTTTCCACCTTTAACTTGTCCTCACTACGCCATGAAGTTTCCACTCACCTACTCCTACTATTACTCTATAAAAATCGTCGATTACCGGTTTATATCCGGTCTCTATTCTCTTCTACTCTCCTATATCTATTCTACTTTGTATGTCTCGTTCCCTTCACAAACACCGGAATCATGCCCCCAGTACCAACAGCAAACAGCCGGTGGTTGAGCACCAAGAGCTGGGCCCGGATACTCCCACTGTGACTCGTGAGCGACACGATCTCGTCATCGTACCCGTTAAACACCGCCTGCAACGACTTGTTGATGCGGATCGCATGCTCAGCAACAGTCTCACGGACATCGGGTTGCCAGTAGATATCTTCCTCGACAAACCCCGCCTCAAACACAAACCCCTTGGCCGCATATTTGCCGTCAATGACCGTCTTGGGCGACCGCTTGTCGCACGTATGTTCGCCGACGGTTTCCCGGAGGTTTTCCTGGATCAAAACGGTGCCGGTGGACGCCACGCCGTCCCAGGTGTTGATCAAGGTGTCGATGGACCGGCGGAGCGGCGACACAAACCACTTGGTGGGCTTGATCTGGGGGTGGGCCGCCAATTGCGCCTGCCACTCGACGTTGTTGTCGCGGGCCTGCGCGATACCCAACTCCGTCAACTCGGGGTCTGGGCCCCATACGATCTCGCCGTCGCCGTTCAACTTGGACCAGTACTCGTTCCATGCCTTGTTGCCGTAGCGGGCGTGGCCCACGTTGTGGTAGCCCTGGCCGTGGCGCGCAAGGAACAAGAGCTTGTAGGTGGTGTTGGCGTCGGCGTCGCGGTTGAGTGTGGCAAGACGGTCTGTGAGTGCGTCCCACGAGCCAATCACGCCAAAGTGTTCGTTCAAGTAGTTGAACTTCAGGTCGTCGGTGCCGGGCAACGATTGTTTGAACTGGTCAGGAACGGTTTCGAACGTCCAGTAGGTGTCGAAGGAGGCGTGGAGAGCGCTCAATTGGGCGTGGTAGTCGCCAACATCGGACGAGCCCAACTGCGAGTCAAGCACGTCGAGGGAAGAGGGTTGGGTAGCCATTGGTGGTGGTTGGAAGACGAAGCTCGTGGTGCCGGCAATTTATCGATTGAGATCGCGATCGGGCAGCGCACGTGACGTGCGGTGACTGGTGATGGCCATGACGTAAGCCTGGTTCTAGGGTGGTTCGGCAATGGTTCCACAAGTGGCCTCGGCAGGGTCCAGTCGGTTGTGGTAGGGTGACATGGATGTATGACTAACGAGAACTGCTGTTGCAGCACTATCCCGTTAGTAGAGGTTGTAATTATTTACCCAGGGTCGAGATAGGGGTTTAGGGGCTTGGTGGTTCTTTGTCCATTGTCGGAGTTACTGGTACTTCCGTCTGTTTCTTGTAATGTTCTCTACAAGACCGGTATTTTCCTGTATTGCTTATTGTTGTGCCAAAACGGCTGCTTTGTCTACTGTTTCTCTACAATATCACTCTGCTTTGTCCACCATCGACCAGATTACTACTACTACCACCGTATATCACTGCCGACACGCCGTCACCGGCAAGTACACTTGAAATTGCCGTCGGGCCCACCGCCTCAAACATTGGTTATGCATGTCAACTTCAACCTCGATTACCTTCACTACGTTGATGTTATTTCCGTATTATTAATCAATTTCGCAGCAATCCACCCCGCCCAATGCCATTACTAAAATTACACTAATACAACCCTAACACTTGCAAACTTACCCTTCCATACCTACCAGCCGAAATGGCTCTAAAACTGTAAGCTAAAGGCAAAAAAACCGGTCCGAGTGACTGCGCTTGTTAATACCTCAAACCTTAGTTGGAACCCTAATTCTATTCTATTTTTTTGGTTCTGAAAAAGGTTTGGTGGTTAGTTAGACTTTTGACTCTGAAACCGGCCACTTCGGTGTCGTCCCCCACGTATTATTGATCATTTTATTCTATTATTAGCGGCTTGGGTATGGATTTTTCAGAATTGAAGAGAGTTTTGAAGAATTTTGTAGAATTTTGGAGAGTTTTGGACAATTTTGTCCCATTTTGCTACTTTTCAGTCCACCACTGAAATTGGAATACTGAAACGAAATAAAGCAAAGAGATCACAACTCACACCTCAAAACATTCAAGCTCCATTACTGTATCTAAAATCTCCACTTCCTCTTCTTCCTGACGTATCGTTCCACTCTTGGTGCTTTATCTCGCTATGTCGTTGTAGTCACCGTCCGTCAGACATCGTCATAGTCACGTGATATGTCTTTTGTTGTTGGTCACGACGCCAAACTGGGCCTAAATCAACCGTTATTTCTCCCCAGACCTTTCTGGTGTCACGAACAGAACCGCCAGCCAGCTCCTACCGTCCCCAGGCCCTCCACGGCCGGGCTTTCGCCCCGTCGTTAAACTGCACCAAACCAAAGTCGGCCCGCGCACGACCGCTCGACACAAAAATTTCATCCGTGTTTTAACCTCCAACAACAACAACCCACCACAATGGATAACTACAACGATGACTTGTATCCATTGGCTTTGCTCATGGATGAGTTGAAGCACGACGACGTCTCCAACAGAGTGGACGCCATGCAGAAGCTCGACACCATCGCCATCGCATTGGGGCCCGAACGCACGCTCAACGAATTGTTGCCCTTCCTCAACGACGTCGCCCAGGACGACGAGGAAGAGGTGTTTGCGGTGTTGGCAGCCAAGCTCGGAGACTTTGTGCCCTTGATTGGCGGTCACCAGCACTCCGAGCCGTTGATCCAGATCTTGACCATCTTGGCGTCCATGGAAGAACCCATCGTCAGAGACAAAGCCATCGACTCGTTGAACCGCATCTCTCTGGAACTCACGGCCGATGAGTTGAACGGCATCTTTCTCAACCTCATCCAGTCGTTGTCGCAGGGCAACTGGTTCTCCAAAAAGATTGCCTCGTGTGGCTTGTACCGGTCGATCATCATCAAGGTCGCCGCCCCCGTCAGACGAGATTGCTTGAACTTGTACCTCAAATTGATTGGAGACGACTCGCCCATGGTTAGACGTGCCGCAGCCACGAACTTACCGGCGTTGATCGACCAATTGACCCAGTTCACCCAGCACGCCGGCGCCGACGACTCCAACAAGGTCAACAACGAAGACTGGGAAATCATCTCGAAGATGTTCCACCACCTCATCAACGACGACCAGGACTCCGTCAAGTTCTTGAGCGTCGACGTGTTGATCGCTATTGTCGAGTTCTTCCTGGCCATCAACGAATACTCTTTCAACGCCGACTTCCTTTCGTCGGCATTGAAGTTGATCAAGGACGAGTCGTGGAGAGTCAGATACACCGCCGCCGACCGCTTCAGCAAGATTGCCGTCAACTTCACCGCCAACGAGGCCGACTTGTTCCAGTTGATCGAGCCGTTCATTGCCTTGATGAAGGACAACGAAGGTGAGGTGAGAAAGGCCGTCGCCAAACAGTTGCCCGACTTCTCCAACTTGTTGACCAAGTACCCCTCCACCAAGAGCACAGTGTTGAATAAGATCATCCCCGTGGTCAACGAGTTGAGCCAGGACCCCCAGGAGAACGTCAGAGCGTCGTTGGCGTCCACCATCACTGGATTGTCGCCCATATTGGAAAAACAGAGCACCATCGACAAGTTGTTACCAATCTTCTTGGTGATGTTGAAGGACGAGTTCCCAGACGTCCGGTTAAATATCATTTCCAACCTCCTGGTGGTCAACGAGACCATCGGCATCAATCTCCTCTCGACCAACCTTCTTCCAGCCATCACCGAGCTTGCCCAGGACCACAAGTGGCGTGTCCGGTTGGCCATCATCGAATACATCCCCAAGTTGGCCACCCAGTTGGGCGTGTCGTTTTTCAACGACGAGTTGTTGACCCTCTGTATGTCGTGGTTGTGGGACCCGGTGTTTGCTATCCGGGACGCTGCCGTGACCAACTTGAAGGAGTTGACGGCCATTTTCGGCTCGGAGTGGGCCAACACCGAGATTATCAACCGGTTATTGAATAACGACGATAAGATCGACGAAGACGATAAGATCGACTACTCCAACTTCATCATTCGGATCACCTGTTTGTTTGCAATCACCGCACTCGTTCCCGTGATCGACAACGAGACCATTGTGAAAAAGGTGGTGCCCTTCATCAACAGCTTGATTGGTGACGGCGTGCCCAACATCCGGTTCAACGTGGCCAAGTCGTACCTCACGGTTGCCCAGAGCTTGGCCGCCAGCAAGCAACACGACGACTTAGAGACCCTTGTCAAGCTGGAGCTCTTGCCCAACTTGGAAAAGCTCCAGGGCGACGACGATGTCGATGTCCGTTTCTATGCCACGCAAAGCATTGACGGCATCAAGTTGCTTGCTTAGTAATGAGTGATGATTTAGTTCTAGGAATCCATGTTGATTAGGAACCGTGTAGAGTAGACGGTAGAGCACAACACGACGAAGTTGTGCAAGACTAGTGTTTTCTGAATATGAATTGATTTATGAAGTTATACGAGTTAAATATGGGGATGTTGGCGATTCTTTATACATTCAGGCGGGCTCTGCGTGGCCCTCGGTCGCCTGCCGTTCCTTCTCCTTCTTCTGCTCCAACTTGTCAAAGTCAAAGTCGAAACTGGCACCGCATCCACACTCGGTGCTGGTGTACGGCAGGTCGACGACCTTGAACTGGCTGCCGATCAACTCCTTGGCGTAGTCGATCTTGGAGTCCTGCAAGATCTCCAACGACGCCTCGTCAAGCATCACTGCTGCCGACTTGTCGCCGTCCTGTCGCCTGAACACCAACAACTCGCCGTTGGCCCCGAGTTCTTTGTCCATCTCGCTGAGGTCCAAGTTGTACTGGAACCCGTGGCACCCGCCACTCTCCACCGAGATCTTCAACGCTGTCTGTGGATTGTTGTCCTGTTGCGAGATTGTCCAGAGCTTGTCGCGGGCTCGTTCCGTGATGCCGATGTGGAGCGCCGTCTTGCCGTGGACGAGCTTGGTGATGGCGAAATCGTCCTTGGGCACGGCGAAAGTCGATGCCGTGAACTTCGTGCGTGCCGTTATGATTGGTCCAGCCCCCCGGCGCCACGCCATTGGCCTTATGGTGCTGCAGAATCGAGAAATCATTGTGTGGTCATTACAAATCGGTTGGTTTATCGTGAGTAAATTGGGGAAAGTGAGGGCTGCGCACCAGGACCGCAGTAGTGGAACAGGACGGATGACTAAAAAAAGCCTGCCGCAGTACATTAATCTCAATAGAACACAAAAAATCTTTAATTTTTAAAATTTGCACCACTGCCGCAGTACATTATATCATATATACTAAACGTAGTTGTCGTTGGCGACCTTCCACGAGCTCAAGAGATCCAAGTGGGCCCAGTTGGACTTGTCACCCTCCATTCCAAAGGAAAGGTATCTGTAGTACCAGAAGGTACCGGCAACAAAGGCGTAGGCAGAAGCATACACCAAGGCATAGGCGATCTTCTTGACAGGCGAAGGCCCCGACAACAACGACGTGACACTGTCGACTTCGTACACAAACACAATCATGGCAAAGTAGAGCGCAGGAACATAGTGATGGACGTAGGTGACTCTTCCCATGATAACGAACGGAGCAAAGTGCAAGCCCCAACCAAACATAGGATAGATGCCCCCCATGAGGAAGGTTCTCAACTTGTTGGGCTGGTCGGCAGGGAAGTCGACGATTTGTCTTTGCCATCTGATCAATCTGTAGATGACCAAGAACGCAAACACAACAACACCGACAGACGACGTCCAAGTGGTGGCTGGAGAACCAATCATGTAGTACTTGACCTTTTCAGCAGCCCAACTACACATTCTAATGCCGACGTGAAGAGTGGGCCATTCCCAGTACGCCGAGGCCAAGTCGTCCTGCTTTTCGTGGTCGGGAACCAACGCGTTGTTGGTGGCCATCATGGCCAAGTTCAATTGGATAAAGTCTCTCAAGAATCTCGTCTTGGGCAACTGGAAGTCGGCGGGCGCAGGGGGCAAGTGGTCGTTGACGTTGGTTTCGAGGTTCCACCACGTTCTCTTGTCCTTCTTGAACGGGTTTTTGTAACAGGCGACTTCACCTTGTCTGAAACCCCACGCTGGCAACGCGGAGCCACTGACACCCAAGTAGCAGCCCAACACCTGGTTCTTCAATCTGAACGAGGTGGTGAGAGGGTGCACTCTCATCTTGTCTTCGTCGGAAGGTTGTTCCATGACTTCAATGATCCAGTTGTCCTTGTAGTCACCGATGGTCAAGTTACCGTAACAGGCAACCTCGAACTCGGACTTGGACACAGGGGCTGGCACTTCGTGCGAGTGCAAGTTTCTTCCGGTCAATGGGTGCAAGATTCTGACGGCCATGCCGTCAACAACGTACTCAATGGCGGTGTTGTTGTTCTCCCAGTTGTAGTATGGTTCACCTCTGGCCCTCTGGAAGTGCCAGTTGTTGTTGGCGTCCTTGTGCGAGTAGGTAGTCACTTGTTGTTGCTTGGAACCGTCAGGGTAGGTCTGGACATGCGAGTGTAAGAGTCCACCGGTCAAACCTTGGTTCTTCAACGTGACAATGGAGTGGAAGATGGAGACGTCTCTGGGACCGCCGCCGACTTCGGAGCCTACCAAGTTGGCCTGGAAGAGCGACGACATGTTGGCGTCACCGGTTCCCGACTTGTACAACAAGTCAAAGTGGACCTTGAACGAGATCAAGAAGATGGCGAACGGGATGATGATCAAGGCAAAGATGCGGGCAAGCCAGTGGTAGGAGTAGACGGTCCAGGTGATGGTTCTGTCGCCAAACTTGTTCCACAAGTCGACCACGGTGTAGATACCAATCAAGGTGGTGACGAACAAGCCGACCATCTTGACGGAACAGGTGCAGCCGATGGAGAAGCCGGTGAGCAAGAGCCACTTCCACCACTTTCTCGAGAAGCTGCGGGAAAGGGTGTTGAAGTTGTGGAAACGCGAGAACGAGTAGATGGTAGCAACGGTGAAGAACAAGAGCATGGAGTCCAAGAGGATGAACTTGCCCAAGGTGACGTAGGACAACTCGAGGGTGACCATCAAGGTGAACAACCAGGTCGAGGCGATGGAGAAGCCGATCTCCTTGGCGGTGAAGTAGGCCATGGGCACGCACAACGCCGAGAAGGTGGCCTGGAAGATTCTCATCTTGGTGTAGTCAATGTAGGCAGGGTAGTTTTCGCCCGAGGGGAAGTCCCACGAGCCGTTGTAGCCGGCCAAGTAGCCCGAGAGCCCGATCAACATCTTGCCCAACGGAGGGTGGACGTCGTGGTAGAACTCGTGTCTCAAGTAGTAGGAGCCAAACTTGCCGAAGTGGGCCTCGTCCCACACCACGGCGTCGTTGACGGAGATCCGGTAGAGTCTGACCACGAACGAGAGGATGGTGAACAAGACGGGGGCCAACCACGACTCGAGTTTCTTGAGCGAGGCGACAAACTCCCTGGCGTCGTCGTACTGGGTCCGTTTGGCGTCGCTGGCGTCGCTGGCAACGCTGTCGGTGTGCACCGCGGCCGGCTGCGTGGAGCCTCTGTGGCGAAGGGCGTCTTTGTCCGAGGCGTGGACTCCGGAGGCAGACATGGTGGAAGGAAGTTGGTGTTGTGGATGGAAGTTTTTTTCAGTTACGTGTTTTTAACGCGTGGCACAATAGCGCGATCGGTTTAGGCCAGCGAGGGCCAACGGGGGCAGGATGAAAGCGGTGAGAAATGGGCGGGAAAGGGGAATGGCGCGCTGTGATTGGACCAGGAGACAGCGGCGGGCCAGGACAGTCTGATGGGATGGAAAATAGGCGACTAGGACCAGCGCAATGTAGGAACAGGTCGACATTGGCGGGGGACCCTGGCGGTGCGACTGGCGGAATCTTCGCGGTGGTTTTTGCGCGGTGCGCTGTTCATTAGTAGCTACTCGTCTAATCATAATCATATACAGTGGAAGCTTCTTCTCTTCTTCATCATCATCATCTTGATGTTCTTCTTGATGTTCTTCTTGATGTTCTGTTCTTCTTGTTCTTCTTGTTCTCTTCACCCTCGCGCTACCACCCCGAGCAACACCCCCACCAACTCGGGTCCACGGCCGCCCATGCGCTCGTCGCTCACCTTGAGCCGCCCCTCGACCCCGACACTCAACAACATCGAGCTCACCCTGACGAGGTCCAAGTTGCCCACGTCCATCTGCGTCGTCTGCTTCAAGAACCGCTCGACCTCCGCCAACAAGTCGCCGCCGTCGAACCGCACGACGTCGCGATGCGGAACACTGACGACAATGTGCTTGAGATTGGCGTTGATGGCGCCGGTGTCGCGGCTGTAGGTCAACTCGAGGTCGCCGATCGTCTGGTGGAGCATGTTGACGGCCACACCGTTGCGGTTTCCCGCCTCCACCGCGTTGACGGCGCCAAACATCGTCGTCGCCACGCCGCCCAACTCGTGTGCCTTCCACCGGTAGTCCCGCACCACCAACGGCACGTCGCTGTCCATGGTCTCAAGGAGCTGGAGTGTCAACGGTGCCACGTTCTTGCAGAGAAGCACCGTGCTGTAGCTCGTGGGCGACGCTCGGCTGTTGGTGACGGCGAGGATCGTCTGGCGGGGGAACGCGCCGTCGCGGCTCGAAATCACCATGTACTCGACGTGGTGGCCGCCCGGAGCCGCTAGCGGGCCCCACTCGACCGTCAACGTCTGTTCAACTTCGCGTGGCGACTCGTAGTGAGTTTCGGCGTCGTCGTGGCGTCGCGTCTCGTCGTACCAGTACTGCGCGAGATTCGTCACCACGTACGCCTTCTGCGCCGGTTCCAACGGGCCCACCGACCGGTTCAGCCGGTGGAGCTTAAATGTCTGGTTGTAGAACATGGAAGTGTCCATTGTTGTGTAGTTGGTGTGTAGTTGGAGTGGTGATGTTTCGTGATGTTCGCGATGTTCGATTGTTTACTTTTTCGCCGCTTGCATCGCTTCCAAACAACGCCCCGCTACGCCCGCAATTGGCCGTCAATCGCCGCCGTTGTTGCGTAGACGATGAGATACGACCGTCAAGAGGCCACCACCGCTTTTTCGCTACTCAATTGCTGCCCGTTGACGAGATAGACCAACATTGGCGGAACGCAACGGTGATAAACCCTCACGCCGCAACGTCTTTACATCAAAACCCTTCACCAACTACAATACTACAACCTCTCGGCCCATCAGTTCATTACGTAAACGTTTATTCGTTCTCATATATACCCACAGCCATAGACATCAGTCTACAACTTGTTGGATAGTTAATTAGAAACCTTGGCAACGTGTTGCAACAAGTCAACAACTCTGGTGGAGTAACCGTATTCGTTATCGTACCAAGAGATCAACTTGACAAAGGTTGGAGACAACAAGATACCAGCCTTTTGGTCAAAGATCGACGAGTAAGAAGAACCCAAGAAATCGGTGGAGACGACAGCGTCTTCAGTGTATCCTAAGACACCCTTCAAGGCACCGTTGGAAGCAGCCTTGATGGCTTCGGAGATTTCTTCGTAGGTGGCGGCCTTCTTCAATCTGACGGTCAAGTCAACGACGGAAACGTCAACGGTTGGGACTCTCAAAGACATACCGGTCAACTTACCGTTCAATTCTGGAATAACCTTACCGACGGCCTTGGCAGCACCGGTGGAGGATGGGATGATGTTACCAGAAGCGGTTCTACCACCTCTCCAGTCCTTGTGGGATGGACCATCGACAGTCTTTTGGGTGGCGGTGATGGAGTGGACGGTGGTCATCAAACCTTCTTCGATTCCAAAGGTGTCGTTGATAACCTTGGCCAATGGAGCCAAACAGTTGGTGGTACAGGAAGCGTTGGAGACAATGTCCAAGTCAGCAGTGTACTTGTCTTCGTTGACACCAACAACAAACATTGGGGCGTCGGAAGATGGGGCGGTGATGATAACCTTCTTGGCACCACCTTGAATGTGCTTTTGGGCACCTTCCTTGGTGGTGAAGACACCGGTGGATTCAATGACAAAGTCAACACCGGCCTTACCCCATGGAATGGAGGCTGGGTCACGTTCTTGGAAAACCTTGATGGCGTGGCCGTCGACAACCAAGCTGTCACCTTCGGACTTGACTTCACCAGGGTATCTACCGTGGGTGGAGTCGTACTTGAACATGTAGGAAGCGTAGTCTGGAGCAATGAAAGGGTCATTGACAGCAACAACGTTGATGTCTTCTCTTTGCAAAGCGATTCTTAAAACCAAACGGCCGATACGACCGAAACCGTTAATACCAATGTTGATAGCCATGTTGTAATTGAGTGATGTGTAAGTTAAGTATGTATAACTGATACAGAAAGAAAGGAGAAAAAACCTCGTTAAGGAAACGGGGATTAGGTTGAATTTATATTGAAATTTGGCGAGCGTGGACGTCTACCCGCGGAGCCCTGCACACAGAAGGTTCTATTGAGTTCGCCGGGGCAGCGCCCTCCATTTGTGTAATCAGGTGGTACCACCTGCGAAATCATACGGTGCGAGCGTGCGGTGGATGAGGTGAGGTTGTGGGGCCGCTGCGGCCGCTGCCATTGGCTGGACCACAGGGTTCCATGCGTCTCCTTATGGAAAATGCGGGTCTCGTGAGGCACGGTCGGGAGCCGGTGGGGACGTTGGTGGTGGTGGGTCGTCGTGCTCCAACCTGCAATCCGGTGCCCGCGGGCGCCAACCTGCAATGTCCGCAAAACAGAAGTCCGAGCCCGAAAACAAGTGACGTCTTTTGTGGTTGCGTGTGGTCAAGTGATGGGGACGGCAAGGTAGTGTGCCGGCCAGAAGTCGTCCCGTCGGTTTCCCGCTGGCGTGGTGGGGCTCTACGTGGTCTACAGACACGGCCGTCGTGGACTAGTGGTTTGCTGGGGCCATGGTTGGTGGGTGGTCTCAAACATCCCCTAGTCCGTTCTGGGTGCAGGAGAATTTTTCACCCTCGGCGAGTTCCCCAGAGCACATGTCCCGGGGCCAAGAGGAAGCTCGGCGAGGGCAGGGTCGGTGATAGGCGTGGAGTGGAGGTGTCGTGGGTTGTCGTGGGGATGGATGTGGCACGAGGCCGCGACATTGCTCTTATGCACCGCAGCATAAGCCCAAGCACGGGTTGTAGATGCAATTAAGATTTGTGCTAGGGTTCCGTTCGGATTATTGTGGTGTTTGGCAATCACGCGTTAGCTTAAGCTTTGGGTTAGTAGTCGAGATCGTTGGCGAGCCCAGAACCGGCCGATTTACCCCGGACTGTATAATGGCAGTAATTTAATGTTTAAGATTGCTTCTGTAGAAGAGTGGCCATTGGTGTCGGCTGATTAAGAAGGTTAAGCGACAGCAAGGTTAGAGGGATAGAAGGAGACAAAAGTACGGCAAGGCCCACAGACAGAAACAGACAAAAACTCACAGATATACACAGACACTCAGACGCAGACACAGACAGAAACAGACAGTCAGAAACAGACAGACACAAACACACACAGACAGACACAAATACACAAACACACAGAAACACAAACATCGCCAAATGCCTCCTTCAATCAAACTCTCGTCCGGCAACCTCATCCCCTCGATCGGGCTCGGCTGCTACGACATCCCCCGGTCCAAGACTACCAGCCTCGTGTACGAAGCGTGCCGTGCCGGCTACAGACACTTTGACACCGCCGTGTTGTACGACAACGAGACCGAAGTCGCTGCCGGCATCGCCCAGTACCTCGGCGACACGAACACGCCGCGGCTGGCCGTGTTCTACACCACCAAGCTCTGGAACTCGCAGTTGGGCTACGCCAACACCAAGCGGGCCATCGGCGAGTTGGTGGCCAAGGCCGGCGACTTGGGGTACATCGACCTCTTGTTGATCCACTCGCCGCTCCCCGGCGCCACACGGCGGTTGGAGTCGTGGCGTGCCATGCAAGAGGCCGTGGCCACAGGCGTGGTCCGCAACATCGGCGTGTCGAACTACGGCCACAAGCACATCGACGAGTTGCTCAATTGGCCCGAGCTCACTGTCCGGCCGGCCGTCAACCAGATCGAGATCAGTCCGTGGGTGATGCGGACGGAGTTGGCCACGTACTGTTTGTCCCAGGGCATTGCTGTAGAGGCTTACGCGCCGCTTACCCACGGCTACAAGTTGGTCACCACCGACACCGAGCTGGCATTGGCACAGATCTGCCACAAGCACAACAAGTCGTACGCCCAGGTGTTGATTAAATGGTCGTTGCAGCACGGATATATTCCGCTCCCCAAGACGCAGACAGTGGGGCGGTTGCGGGAAAACTTGTCTGTCGACGACTTTGTCCTTCTGCCGGAGGAACTCCGTGCGATCGACCAGCCCCACGTCCATGAGCCGACGGACTGGGAATGTACTGACGCACCGTAACCAATGGGGTTGCCACCGCTCGATGGAGCAATGCCAAATGCCGGCGGCCGACTATATCCGTCGCGCCGTCCTAAATAGCTCAACCCATAGCCAATACAGTTTTACTAAAAGCCCCGAGCGAACATCATGTTTTTTTGTGATATATAACCGACGTCCGATGTCTGTAGCCGATGGTGACCCCTGGACGTGGCGGTTGGGCACTGACTACAACCACAGACCCTTTGCTGCTGCGCGGGTAAAACCCCCTCAAAAAATATCGCGTCCCCCGATTGTCGGTGCCATAAGCCCAGTGTCTGAAGATGGTTTCCGACACTGCGTGTAAAGTAAAATATTAAAAAAAAGAAACATCCAACCGTGCGTTCGGAGACCCTAGCTCCAGCCGTTATCCGTGCCCGCGTCGAAATACCGCAGATATTTTCCAGACAAAACCCGGGTGCGCTATAATTGCCTAGGCACGGCCGTGCTTGTCGACCGAGAGTATTTTCTTCGGATCATGTCTGGGGCCGGCACCCTCTCCGAATGTGGAGCGGGCGCGGCCCCCGCCTTAGCAGGATTCTCCATCTGTACTGGCGCAAACTCCGTCGTATCACCAACCTTATTTGCCAGCAGGTATTCACGGGGCGGGCCCGATTAGCGATGCAACATTACACGGAACGGGGTTCCATGCACCCGCCACTAGTGGTGGGCGTGCCACACCGAGTTGGCGGTCTCGATTGGGATGCGCAACGAGACATGAGCTCACTCCGTCTCCATCGCCCATACCGAAAAGGGCGTGCGATCGTCGCCAACCTTAATCTCGTCCACGAGCCCCCATACGGCCTACGGGGCGGCCGTGCGTTCGGCAGTGACAGGGTACGACTTATGCACGACAGATAATTGCGACGGACCCCCGCGCTAGGGCTTATCAGGTTACGGCAGGACGGTGAAATCATGGAATATATTACTAAATATCGTAGGTGGGGGACCTACTGGGCACCCAAGAACGGGTTGTTGCCCATAAAAAAGGTGTCAAAACTCTCGTTTTCCAACGGGGTCTCCACCAAGCCGTACGGCTGAAACATGTAGTCGGGGTTCTGGTCCTTGGGCAGCGTGATGACGTGGGGCCGGCTGATGGTGTTGCCGAGAGCCTTCGAGGGAAGCTCGTCGACCATGTCGTTTTCGAGCAATGCCGACGTCGACGCCTCCTCGATGCCGCTCATGTCGGGGTGGATGTAGGGCTGCGGTTTCATGTGGAGGCTGGTGCTGCTGCTGGGCGACGACATCGAGCTGCCGCCAAAGAGGCTCGGCTCGTTCGAGTACATGCCGAACGAGTTGGGCGTCGAGTTGTGCTTGTCGGTGAGGCCAAAGTCCGAGCTGTTGGTGCGGCCCACCTTCTTGTGCTGGTGGCTGTTGTAGTGGTTGGGCTTGTGGACGTGGTTCTGGTGGAGTCGTTTGTGCGTCGAGGGTGAGAACGACCGCAGGTTGATCGATGAGGTGCTGCCTGAAGACTGGACCGAAGTGGGCGAAGTGATTCCCTGGCTCTCAAACTTGGTGGTCAACGACGACACAGACGAGTTGCGGCCTCTGGTGTCGGAGAGAAAGAGCGAGTTGGCCCGTTTGGGAAAGTTCTCGAGGATATGGGCCGACGGCGGCGAGATGGACTCGTTCTTGTCGGCGTATTCATTGACCGAAGACGTTCTCGACAAGTTCTTGGTGGTGGAGGCGGCGCCAGCCTGGGCCGACGAGTAGCCCCCGAGCGAAAAGTCGTTCAAGTTGAGCTGTTCCGTAATACTGCCCTGCAGCACCGATCCCGACGGCGAGTTGGCATCAAACGTGCCCGTCGAGTTCTGTCTGCTGGGCGGCGCTATGAACTCGTCCTCGTCCTTGACGGTGACTTTGTGTTCGGCAAACATCTTGGAGCTCGACTGCAAATTCTTGGACGAGTTGAAATTTGCAGCAATGTAGGCCCCGCGCTCCCACTCCACGGGCAAGTTGGTGAGCAAGCCCTGCTTCTGGATGAGGTAGTTCACCACCTTGTTGATGGGCACGGCGCCCTCTTTGTCGTAATGGTCGTTAAGCTCGGAGTCGTCCGAGTCGTCGTCGTAGTAGTCGCTCATCTCGTCGTGGGAGTCGTGTTCCTTCTTGATGCGGGCTTCCTTGCTGGCCGCGGCCGCCGCCGACAACTCCTGGAGGAACGGCAAGTGGGGAGTGCTCATCTCAATGAGCTTCTCCAACGACTTGGTCAAGATATCGAGACGGGTCTCCAACAACTCGACGTAGCCCTGCGGATGGTTCTTTTCGCGGGCCTTTTTCTTCTCCGTAAACACACAGATCTTGTTGTCTATAATGCACCGGTTGCACGGCTTCTTGCCGTCACACTTGGTCTTCTTGATGCGGCACAGGTCACACGCCTTGCCCACCCGCTTTTTCTTGATGTGTGAGTGGTTAGTCAGCGACGAGCTGGCGGTGGATTCGAGATGCGTCATCATATTAGTAATGCCGCGGAGTTAAACACAGAAACGGCTCGTGGTTTCCGGACTAATCGCTGTTTTGCCGAAAATAGTGTAGGCGCTGGGACACGGCGTCAATGGCTCGGGATCAGGTCGACTGTAGGAGCTGCTGGGATACGTTGGAACAAAGTGCCACACTCTTGGCCTCCGGTCTCCAATGGGGGTGTATCGTAATGGTGGTAATGGTAGGCAAAAAAACTAAGGGCAAGAGGGGGAGTTACAACGTAGAAGCCTCAAGATCGAACGCCGTATCCAGCCGTTTCCATGGGGGAGGGCCCACTTATATATCGTTCATTTGCAATTGTTACGTAAACGCAGAAAATATAGTTTCTACGGTTTTTACTTGGTGTCAACCATGGAGTATTTTTATAGCCGACATCCGGTTTATGTCCGGTGTCACGGATAAGACAGGTTTTGTTTTTGTTTTTTTTTGTGTTTTTTTTTTCTTTTTTGTCGTCCTACATCGAATGATGCACTGCAGGCGAAAATCAACGAGGAAGCGCGTATATCCGCGACAATTTCGTCCGCGTTAGGCACACCGCTGTCGGCACACGCACCCACACGGATCCAATGTCAGGTGTTTCTCACGATATTTTGCCAAACCACTTGGCCGTCGATTGCTGTCGGCGGCTGGCCCCTGGCGGTGGCGGACGGGCGTCCCGATGGGGCTGGCCGATTATCGTTGGCTAAATTTCATGTCTTATCAAATTTACGATTAGATTTAGAGTGTTTTGCCAACCGGTTGGGTCATCTAGTTGTCAAAAGCTTGCTGCTTTCTGCGCAAACCTTAAAGTTTGTTTAGTGAGGTTTCTCATTTACCCTTAGGTGCAGTTGCAAGATAAGTCACTTGGGTTGCTCGAGGTGCGATACTTCGTTATTTCCGAGCCGTTTCACGGCAGCCATCAACGCACTCCACCGCCCTTCGGCACGATCTATCGAACGTGTTCCATACTTATCAGCAATTCTGCCAACGCCGGCTTCCAAAGCTTATTCCCGCCGTCGACGAGTGACCTTTTTTTTCATGGATTAATCACGGCTCCTGCACAGTACCAAACGGTCGCTGCAACATGCTTGCCATATCAAGAAAGGCGGCCACCACCGTGGCTACGCGAAGCGCAATTGGCTGGCGGCGCTGGTATCGTTCGCCGTACCGTGCGCTGGCAAGATCGTACGGACAGGGAGGGGTTCAGCCGTGTCCACGATAGGACAACGGCGGTGTCTGGAGGAAACGGACCCCCACACGTGATATTATCTAATTATGTACGGAACAACTCTGCATCGGTTGTCTACAGGACCGTTAGTAATCAGACTTGAAGACGTACAACTGTGGGCACGGCGAGAATTAAGTGTCCACCACTCCTCAGATAATGTCGGAAGGCTCACATGCACCCGAGGCGGCGCCTGTTTGGAATAACCACCGTTTGGGCAACGCTCCACAACCCGCCGACGTTGACCTGGTAAAATCTGGCGCCCCAGACAAAAATACTACCGAGTTGGGCGTGGCCCAAAATGGAACAACATCAACAGACACTACAACTGGGTCCCAACAATACCACGAGCACGACGACGAAACGGCGGCGTTGCTTCCGCGCAACAGCAACACCGACTCCGTCAAGTCCCACGTCTCGTATGCCTCCGTCAGCTGCGAGTCCTCCGACTCCGATTCCGACCTCGATCCGACCATACGCGCCCTCCCCACGGCCATCAGAGACACCGTCCCATTGGAGGATGATCCGTCGGTGCCCGTGATCACCTTCCGCTACTTCTTGCTCCTGACAATCCTCATCATCCCCGGCGCCTTTATCGACACCATGAACTCGTACCGGACGACGTCTGCGGCGTACTCGATATTTTTTGTCCAGATCGTAGCCCATTGGGCAGGAAAGTGGTTGGCAACAACACTCCCACGAAAGCGTATCCCGATAGGAAGGTGGGGGTTTCAGTTGAACCCGGGACCGTGGTCCATCAAAGAGACCGCCATGATAACCATTACTGCAAATAGTGGGGCAACGGGCAATCTCGCCACAAACGCCATCTCGCTCGCAGAGTTGCATTTTGGAGAGCGGGTTCCACCGGTGGTTGCAATAGGCTTCATGTTCGCCATTGTGTTTATTGGCTACTCGTATGCGGCAATCGCCAAGGGATTGTTGTTGCACGACGTCCAATTCCCGTGGCCGCAGGCTTTGATGCAGACAACGCTTTTGCAGCTGCAGGCTCATGCAGACACCGCCGGATCATCTCACACCGGCGCACGCCAGATGAAGGTATTTTTCCTTGTTTTGTCTGGGGTAACGGCATGGCAATTCCTCCCCGAGTTTATCTTCCCGTTGACGTCGTCTCTAGCCGTGCTTTGTTGGATGGCGCCGCACAACGAAACCATAAACTTTATTGGCTCGGGAATGGGCGGCATGGGTGTCCTCAACTTCTCGCTCGATTGGGCCAATATCACCTCGTCTATCATGTTGTATCCCTACTGGATTCAGGTTATTCAGTTTATTGCGTTTGTAATCGGTGCATGGATTATGATTCCGCTCGCTAAATGGGGCACTATAGTTTCCGACTCAGGGCTAATGTCCAACGGACTATTCCGCTCGAATGGTCAGCCCTATCCCGTCAAAGAACTCCTCACGGCTGATCTCCAGTTTAACGTATCAGCATATGAATTTTATGGCCCCGTCAATTTGGGCGCCCAGAGGGCATGGAACATGTTTTTCGATTATGCTGCGTACGTCAGCGGCATTGTATGGGTGGTATTGTTTGGCTACGACCAGATCCGCGCCTCGTTGAACCGTTCTACCAACACCAGCAAGTCCGTGGGCCCGCCCGTCGACAGACTCAACTTGCTCCGGAAGAACTACCTGCAAGTGCCTGCGTCATGGTACATAATATTATTTTTGGTGTCGTTTGTGACGTTGATGGCCATCTTCTTGAATGGCTACCTCTTTATGCCCTGGTGGTGTTGTATTGCCGCCCTCGCCATGGGCTCCATCATTATAATACCGCTCGCATGGCTTTATGCATTGTCCAATTTCCAGCTTGCCATTGGCACTTTTAACGAACTCACCTATGGCTACTTGATCCAGAACGTCCAATACAGACACCCTGCTGGTGCCTTGGTGTTTGGCTCCATTGCCGGTGACGCCTGGTACCGTGCCCAATATCATCTCCACAGCATGCGGTTGGGGTTCTATAACCACTTACCGCCTAAGGCCGTATTTTTGTCTCAATTGTACGGTGAACTCATTGGGGTTCCTATGAACTACCTTGCCCTTCGTTGGGTCCTCAGAACCAAACGTGACTACTTGACAGGAGCTAAAATTGATCCTCTCCACCAATGGACGGGCCAGGCAATCACTACCTCACACACCAACGCTATCCAATACGTCGTGTTGGGCCCGGATAAATTGTTTGCTAAATATCCGTGGTTCCCTCTTGGATTTCTCCTTGGACTCGTGGCACCAGTGGTGTTTTTCACCCTCCACAAACGGTATCCATCCAGAAGCTTCCATTTGTGGAATACGACCGTTTTCTTCTCGTCGATGACGAAATTTTACGGTAACCTATCGACCGGCTACTTGTCAAGGTTTATTGGTGGCACTATCACCATGTTCTGGGCCTTCAGGTATAAGCACAATGCCTGGAAGAAATATAATTACATCCTTGCAGCAGCCTTCGATACTGGCTACAACCTTGCGATTTTGTTGATCTTCTTGTGCTTTTCGGTGTTTACGACCTACAATATGCCCAATTGGTGGGGTAATGATGCGCGAAGTGTGGAGAGATGCTTTGCATTGTAAAATAAACTGGATAATTTGGATTAAATGGAAAAATTAAATGGGCTGGCATTATTTATTATTTAGACAGATTGAAAAATTATAGAGTTAGATCTAGAGATTGAAAAAATAATAAGCGTGATTAAGAAAACGTGAACAAATAAATGTCTCGTGTGCGACATGTCAGGCGACATTTGGTGCGACATTTGACCATTCTTCAAACGATTTATTCTAAACAACATTTACTGACACTACATAATGGACTCGCTGCGCTCTGTACCGACAATCCAGCCAAGTCAAGCAACACAATTAGTTCAGGCGCTAAGAAGGGAGCTTGAGCTAGCAAAATCCGCAGTTTCAGACCGTGTTAAGGCCAAGCAGCACTACGATAAGGCCGAAAGTATCAAGGCAATCTTACTCAACTACCAAGCACAACAGAAAGCAAGACAACAACTGGGAGAAGTTGCCTCGCCTATCAGCATTCCATCTTTGTTAGACACCACGCAACAATCAAGCCAACCAAGCTCTCCATCTCCTTCGCCATCCTTGCTCGACAAAGATGGTAACAGCAAGAACATCACAGTGGAGAAACTCAACCAAGTCAAGACTAGTTCTGAGTCGTTAGCGTCTAACATCAAGGGGTTGGAAGATTCCAAATTGAAAGAAACAAATCCGGAAAAACTTGACACCATCAATACTGAGCTCGGAAAATTGAAACCAAAGTTGATTCAGTATCAGAAGTTGATCCAGTACTTGAAGAATGAATTGGTGAATCAAGGCAAAATGGGAAAGAGCCCAACTCCACCTCCAGCAAAGTCGACAGAACCATACAAACCGACTGTGAGTAGTAGTATGCTGACATCCAGCGTGCCTACGGCTCCAGCAAACACCTTTCCAACCAGCAACCCTGTTCCTTCAGCCGCTCCACTTTCCAACCCTGTCACTAACGTCAGCTACAATCCTAAACCAGCCATTCCCATTTCCAATATTCCCCTTACCAACACCAAACTTCCGTTGAGTGGATACGGAAAACCATTAAGTGCCATAAACAGACCTCCAACTACACTTGGGTACTCTCTCTCATCACCAAGTCTCAACAAGTATCCTACATACGATAGCCCTAACATAACACCTTCCAGCATTCCTGACAACGGGGGAAGAGTTCTTACTAAACGGAAATTGGTTGAAATGGCCAATTCTATCGGTGCCGAAGAGGGAGACAGCAAGACTAGCATGGACAACGACGTAGAAGATTTGGTTCTTGATCTTGCCGACGAGTTCGTTACGTCCATCACATCATTTGCCTGCCGTATAGCCAAACACAGAAAAGTGGACAAGATCGATCTCCGTGATTTCCAACTCCATTTGGAAAAGAACTGGAACATCAGGATTCCCGGCTATACCATGGATGACGTGAAGGCTCCTAAAAAATGGACGGCTAACCCAGAGTATTCTGAAAAGATATCGGAAGTGGATGCAGCTAAGAACCCCAGTGAAAAGTAATGACTACAGATAAATAGTAAATGTATTATAAGGATACGATGGTGTAGATACTGACTGAGACAACAAGCACCTTGTTTCTGTCAGTTTGGTTGGTTTCTAACGGCAGAAGTCGGAACCGAAGCTACGGAAATGCGCTTGCCGTGCCAGAAGAGATCCTTTTTGGCTTTGACAGAACGGGGCAGATACGTACATTATCGTACGGGTAAGTTGCTGGAACTAGCAATACGTCATCATTACATCTCCGTTCTCTACATCGGTTCTACTTGTCCGTTTGTAATACAGTTGAAGCGATGAAATACGATGGGCCATCTCCACGGTCTAATAACCTTGAACCAGATTATCCACGGCTAAAGTCGCCTCTATCGTAAGGTTGGCCAAATGTGGAACGGGATTCCTTAAACTGATGCCGAGAATTACACTACAAAGTTTAGTTTACTGAACTAAATGCCAAACCCGCAGATTCACCATAAGGTGACACACATGACGTGATTGGAACATGCGAAGGCTACTAAAAGCCAAAAATTCCATTTGGCCCAATTGAACTGCTACTTGGGGTGCTCAAGACTGTAACTTTATATAAATCTTAAATCACCCTCAACCTTTTACCGCCGTAATTAAACACGTTTAGGGCCGTACAAATTAGTGAGTAGAGTTACCAGCACAAAATTAATTCCATCGTTGTAGTATTGTTAAAAAGACTAATTTACAATAGAATTTTTTTCTCGGTATTTCAAGCCCAAGACTATCCAGGTTTGAGAGGTCTGCTTAAGGTTCATAGCGCCGTGCGGTCTCAAATTGAAGTGTATATTGTCTTCACCACAATGGTGAGCGAAGACAAGTATAAATCTGCATAGTAGAAAGCTTATCAAGCTTTGCAATAGTGAAAGACAAGTTTTGGTTTTGACTACTTTTTTTCTTGGGTCTTACAACAGGTTGCAAAATGAGTATGTTGGCGGTCAGCCGTGGGTTCCTAACTGCCCACTAGTGACAAATAACGTGGTAAGCATACCTTACCTCACGTGGTTCTCATACTTTTAAACATTCGATAGGTTGCAGTGTTTAGATTTTATCTCTCCAAGAACCGAGGGTGGAATTTATTGGCAATGTTTGTCTCACCACGAAACTCAAATCCGAACCTTTGTACTCTCACCCCATTGCCCTGTAGAATCCGTTCAGAAACTCAATCACTCCCTCGTTTACCAATTCTTCCAAGTATTTTTCAAGACTTTCGTCCGCGAGGCTTTTCATGTCAAACTTATCCTTTGAAACAGTCAAATTGAGCAAACTCCTTATCCTTTCAAAAGTCAACTGGGTAATGTTTTCAAGCATCGTCTTGATAGATGGAAGAAGTGCAGAGACATCTGGATTTGTAGCCGGAGCAGGGGTTCCCAAATAGTCATCGTCTTCATCTTCATTGACAATATAAAGTGTCTTTGTCAATTCAAGTAATACTCCCTTCTCAACCCAGAAGGATAAACCTTTGGTCACCATGTATGGAGTCATGTTGAGTTTTTTTGAAATGAAATCAACCGACAATTCGTTTGATTCTTCATTGAATAACGAAATTATCGCCGCTTTATCAGGGGATACCTCAAAATGAACGACTTTATCTTTGAATTGCAAATCTAATTTCACCAATCCCAATTGAGGCAAAAACTTCAACAGTCTTCCCTTCTTTTGACGCGAGTACACCCGTTTATATTGTTCAAATGCTTCAGAAACAATAGGCGGTACATCAAATGATGAGTTTTCCAAGTTGAGGTTGTCTGTCACAACTGGCCAATATAAATGCGAAAGAATCGAGGAGTGTAATTTCAATTCCGGGTTCATAAATGTGTTGATAAGCTTACTCTCTTGGACGTCCCGAATCATAATATCCAACGTAGGAAATTCGTTCTTTCCAAAACGTAGTTTCAAGAGATCCAAATGTTGCTCTATTTCTGAAGTATCGTAATCGTGTATGTTCACGAGCTTCTCTCCAAACAACTTGGTAAATTCATTGGTAAAAATACTTTTAGAGTCGAAGATGGAAATTAAGGATTCGATTAGGTCACTAACTTTTCCCTTTTTGAAATCAGGCAAGGCATCAATTGGGTCAGGAACCCAATTAACATCAAGTGAATCATCAAGTATTGAATTGCTGCGCTTTTTAAATGGCAATTCGGCAGTTTTTGTATCACCAGCTCTCAATTCTCGTGCCAACACAATCAATTCATTATCATCCGAATCATCAAGCATTCCAATAACCAACTTGACAACTATATCTTCTCGTACCTTTAGGTATCTTCGTATTGGGCGAACCACTTTGTCAAGCAATACACCTTTGGGATCAATGAGCAAGAATGATTTAATAGTCTTTGTATAGATTGTAATAATGTCAATGGTATTTGCCCCAGCATGTAGCAAATTATCATGGCATGCTTCAATAAAAGTATCGACTAGCTTTGCTCTTTGATATGACTGAGATTTTAAGGAATAGCTTGCAAGATATGAAAAATCTGACAAGTTAGATATATCATTCAATAGATTGTCATTGTCGTTAGATACCTGATTATAGTGGTGATGATTATATTTGACCAGCAAACATTGGTGCAATTCTTCAAGTCCACAGGTACTATTAGGGTATTGGGCTATCATAGGAAAAATCTCTTTAATTCTGAGAGACACTAATTCGTCATGGGCAATCTTGATAAGTTCGTACAAGTAGATATTATTTACCTTGTCTGTCAATGAAGAATCAGTAGAGTACGATAGAATGATTGAAAAGTTCGGGTATATTTCACCCTGGATGAATTGGTTGATTATTTCAAGTAATGGAACGTTCCACACCCCGGAACAATGTATCTGTATATATGCTTTTATCTTTTGGATAGATAGTTGAATAAGTATATGGTTGACTTCGTTTGTCAACTGAATCGAGAAAAGAGTTCCAATGATATCGATAAGATTCACCACCGAGTTTGACAAGGGAGAATGTGACATGGGCAATAATGGAGACGTGGAAATTGTAGACTTTTCAAATAGAGATTCCTCGAGAAAATCCATAAGATATTGGAGGAACGGAGACGAAATCAAGTGGGAGTGAAAGATCGAATTTAAGCTGCGATGAAACAACAACTTAGAGTATGCTGTCACATTGAGATACATGAGCTGTGAGTTGTAGTACGTGGTTAACGCTTTGATCACGTTAAAGTAGTCCATGAATGATGATGCAGTAAAAGTAGAAAAGAACTCAGCAAACTTGTTTTCAATGGAACTGATATAGATTTGAATAAACTCCACTTGATAAGATTCATCTTTCAAGCAACTGCGAATGGCAGCTCGGATACGTTGGGAAGGTTCTGGGAGCCTCTGAGTTGGTTGTTTTTGCAGCCAGGTATTCAGTAACGAGGTAGGAAAATAAGGCTGGAGCCAATGAAGCAAACGGTCCACATCATTGTCAATCTCACTGGATACTTGGGCCAAGTCATTTAGATTTGGGCTGGGAATGATCGTAGAGATCATTGAAGTCGTTATGGGGACAATCATTTGAAGGGCATTGGTCTGGTTGTTGGTAGATCTTTGATTTTTAATGGTATACGAAATATTGAATGTCCCTGTTATTGTTTTGAATATCTATTTTGACGGCCTATTATGGTGACTTGGTTTATTCCAGCCGAAATCGCCTCGTTGATTCTGATGTTTGTATGTATGTTAGCGTCTAAAAATCATTTTGATATTGAGTTGGGCACGTCTCGACATATTGATCAAAATTCGTACCATCGATCAATCTACATTATTCAAAATGGTAAGTATTTACACGCTTAATGTGGGAGTGAACTAACAAAACAGGTTCAAACAAAGAAAGCATTACAGGAGCAATTTGCTGATATAACAGGAGCTTCGAAATCCACGGCTCAAAAGTATCTTTCCAACACAAATTACGATCTCGAACGAGCAATCGACACATTCCTCAGTCGAAAACCCACCGTGAAGAAAGCTTTCAATGCCAAGTTGGTTTCCATCTATGAAAAATACCAAGATAACAACAATCCACAACAAATTGATATCAATGGCACGCTACAATACTTGGAAGACCTTGGGTTTGAACCTGAAGATCCCAAGAGTTTGACATTGGCGTACTTTCTAGAGAGTCCAACTATGGGTGTGTTTAACAGGGAGGCGTTTTTGAACAATTGGACCGAAGTACAGGCATTTACTATTGAGGAAATGAAAGAATTTCTTGACAAATACCAGCAGAGTGTCGTGTTTAACGGCGACAGTGAGAACAGTTTGCATTTTGAGAAGCTCTACAACTTTACCTTTGACTTTTTGATGGAACTGGAAACCCAGAGACTCTTGGACTATGAATCTGCCTTGGATTATTGGAAGTTGTTATTGCCCATAGTCATTGAACATTCAAATCCAGGCGTTGGCGGGTCTGTCGCCACTAGAGCTAACCAATGGTACGAGTTTGTGGAAACAGTTCACAAGAGAGGGTTTTCTAAGGATAGTTGGTCAATGTTCTACATCTTTTTCAGAGACATTGTCGTTCCTGATCCAGAACATTTGGGGGAGTATGATGAAATGGCAGCATGGCCAAGCATAATCGATGAATACGTGGAATATTTGAGAGAGAATGAACTCTTGAAGTGAAAGTGCCGGTATTATCTTAGAATGAGACAATGGGAGCAGCACTGCCCATGATTAGCATAGCATTAGCACGAGCGAGCCTGTATCGTTCAATGTGCTACGTGGCTTCTGAACCGACATCTGTTACTGGTCTACATGGAAAAGTTCCATGTAAGTAGATAGTGGACAGTGCTGGTTATGCAGATATGCCACAGATGGAGATGTCATAGAAATTCATCATACATTAAAAACAAACTAAAATACAGACACAGAGATAGTATCAACTGGTGCTTCTTTTCTTAGTGGTTCACTGCCCGAAATTAGTGGTAGTAAGTGCCAATAACGACTGATATCTCCCGGGTCCAGCTTGTTATACCGATTAGTTCAACAAACTATCTATGTTTGACTTTCTCAACGCCAACAACGTATTGGATGCATCCTCAGCATCATCTTCTGGACTACTGCTGCCGGAGATATGAATTATATTATTGTTCAATGGCTTGGACTTGAAGTATTTCTTCTTGGGCAAGTCAATCAGGGTAGCCGGGTTGATGGCAGGATCGGGCAACGAGAACTTGGCCGAGTTGTTTCTCGACATCTTGTACGAAGATTGTTGGAGAAGCACGGTGTTGGGTGACACGGGAAGCGAAGTTTTTCTGGCCATGGCCGCTTGGGATACCGATGAGTATTTGTTGAGCATGGAGAGAATGGGAGCGATATCTGGAGTGATGGCTGGAGACGGTAATTGTGTCTTGGAATTTAAGGTCAAGATAGTGGGATTAGTACTGCTGGGAGGAGGAAACTCCTCATGCTCTTCCTTGATCGTAAGACACTCGCTGCTGCGCGAAGACGATTCCGACATAGCCGAGTCCTGCTCGTCCAGCTCTGCCAGCAAGTCCTTGAAGTTAAACTCTTTGTCTATGTTTCTATATTGGTTGACATTCAATGGTATCTTGGCAAAGTCGATGTTGAAATCAAACTCCTTGTCGTTAGCTTGGATCATTTCTTGTTGTTTTTGGATTATGTGGTGGAGATACAAGATGTATTCCACGGACGACTTGAGAATGGTCAATTTGTACATTCCGTCAATCTTGTTTCCATTATTGTTGCTAGCCGACGAAGAAGACTTCTTGGGTTTCAATTGAGGACTGTTGGTGTTGGACGAGCTGCGACAAGCAGGAATCAAATACTTCAACGCCTCGAATTCACGGTTGATTTTGATTCTTCTTCTTTTCTCGATGATCGAGTGCAACTGTTTGGTTTCGTTCTTGCGCTTCGCCAACTCTTCCGAGTCGATATTGGCCGACGACCGTCTTCTTTTCTTTTTCTGCAAGCCAGGGACAGTTGTGATTTCGAGCTCGGGTTTGGCGGGCTCGTCCTGGAGGTAGTCGTTGGTGAGAATCTCGTAGTTCTGGTCGTCATAGTCGAGATCCTTGTTGAGCTGAATGATGGTGGTCTTAAGTACTGGGGGATTGGGAAGGGACGTCATCGTAGTGCAATGGCCAGCGTTGGACTACTGGAGAGCAACTAAAACAAACATTCAGGAACCGGCCTATATATGTAGGACCCACGTTTGGTCAAACGTGTTTCCTGTCACACGAGTTTAGACACAGATGCATTACCACAAGACACTTAGATAAGCCCCACGTGTTGCAATTTACCCCATGTGGGAGAAGAACTTGAGCGTGGCCAGGAGGGCGCCAGGGCCCCAACCGATGGCGCCGATGACGACGGTTTGGGTTGACGGCACCCCCACGGCTTGTACATATACATGTTACCTACGTTACGCTTACTGTAGCTACACACCGTTACTCGTCGCTTTCTTTAGATGTAGCTCCTCCGAGTCAATAGTCGCACACGATGCCGCACACGATGCCATCTGCGGTTCTCGAGCGATTCCCAATTGGGAAGGGCAATGCCGTGCAGGAGAAATCCCAGTCAAGTCCAACCTGCAAAGCCTTTTTCTGGCGCACACGCTTCCTATTGATTTAGTGGCACACGCATGGACACGGGGGTGTGGGGCGCAAGCTCGACAGCAACCATCTAGAATAGCCCACACGAGGACCCCGTTGGTCTCGTGTTGTTTGTGTTTGTGTAATGTTGACCCGTTTTCTACAAATTAAATCAACAGTTTCGTTTACGGACGAGTTTCCCAAGTAGGACCGGGGATTTTTTTTAGTTTTGGGCGATCTTACTTGGTGTTTTGTGTCACATTTAACTATTTGCTTTTGTGTAATGTCCACCTTCTTGTAGGTCAAGTGGATTTGCAACCACTGTTAACCGCCGTGGTCAACCATGTCTTTCAATCTCCAGGCTCTTTCAAGAGCAGCAGAGTTTGTGCAAAATAAGCAGCTACAACCAGCACCGCCTCCTCAGAACAATGCTTGGTCGAAACCTCTCGTAGTCAAACAGCCGCCGGCCGCTAAACTTGCCCAACTCGTTAGTGTCGGTGAAACTGCCGTTATCGCCAAACCGTCGTTCAAAAAACCCAAGCAGTACCTGTCGACGGGCGTCAAGTACAAGGAGAACAATACTGGCCCGGTTCCTGACCAGAACACCAGCAAGTTTGTCGGGCCACAACCTCCTTTTCCTCAGCATTATCCCATGGAGATCTCACCTTATTACTACGAGTACCCTCTTCCAGAAGGATACAATGGCGACATGGCGTACCCTCCGTGTCCACCAGTTTCTCCACTTCATTTCCCCATGTACTTGAACCCTTATCCATATTACCAGGATCCCAAATATGAACACCAACCACCATGGCCAGCTGCCCCAGAATACTATACCGGCGGCAAGCACGAATATCAACCACAATGGTACGCAACAAATGAAAACACCGAGGCCTACTATGACCGTACTCCACAATGGTACGCCGCAAAAGAGTACAATGCTCCTCCTTCACCCGTAAATTCGCCTTCCGTCACCTCGAGCATCGAACCGATCAACTTCAGCTCAGTGGAATCTGCAGGGTTTAGCAAGGCCTTGGATACCATTGTTCTTAAAGAAACATTAGAAGACCTCTTTTCAGGGGAAAACTTGCGAAATGACCCTGAACTAATCAAACTCATGAGCAGAAGGAATGGTTTCATCAAGATGATCAAGTTTTTAAAGATTCCCAAAATCAAGGAATTGACCAACAACGGCACCAACATGTATTTTTTGGCCCAAACACTCAAGAAGCTTGATAACATCGAGGTTGGTGAAACAGAGAGAACCTTTCGCATTGCTAACTGGGATATCTGGACCCGCAAAAAGGTTGCTTAATCATACTTCGTACATACTGAATTTTTCGATAACTGTTTGCAACACTTGTAGCCCCATTGGCCGTTTTCAAAATAGCTTCCGTATATCTGGGAGTGGTTTCCCTCTGTGACGTTTTCTGGGTACCGGGAAGGCCTTAGCCCGTCAGGGTCTGGTTTTGATGACTTCTTGAGATCCAATTGCTGTGATTCCTCTACTGGTTTGTGTGGATCACCAGCAGTATATCTATTAAGCAAGGCTTCGCGTTTTACGCGGGCATCATTCTTTTGCTTTTCCAAGTGTTGTTTCACTTTCAACAGCATTAAAGTAGGATTTGCTTCCAAGTTATTGTCCAAGTTTAGCGGAGTCTCTTCTCCATCGATGTTTGAATGCAAATGGCTCTGACGGTCCTTTTTATCCATGTCCCAGGCAAACTTTTGGAGGTCAGCAAACTTCTTTCCGTCTCCATCGACTTGCTTTACGAACTGTTGTTTGTCATTCAAAAACCCCTTGCTTAGATCTTTGCTCACACGAGACTTGGGGTCAAAATCAACTCGTATCTTGTTGTCGATGTTGCTGGTGATGTTATAAATGTAAGACGGCACATCCTGGCGATCTCGTATCAGTCTTTCCAACGGATCTTCTTTGGAGTTACGTTTAAGCTGATCTCGCGAAAGATTGAGCTCCACAAGTTCCAATTCGTAATCAGACTCATCCGACAATTCGGCATCAGTAGCAGTCCGTTTGGCCTTCTTGCGCTTGATCTGGTTCCAATTCTCCAACACTTTGTCCCATTCCTGCAGTTCAAACCCATACCAACGGTCACGCTTTGAGTCGAAATCTTCACTCTTCTTGGCTCGCACCGTTCCCTCCTGGTCAAACTCATCCTGAATCCCCGTACCTGCCGTGGAAACACTGTAATCGACGATTTCTTGTGGGTCTTTCCGTTGATGGGCCAAGTAGTCATCATCTTTCTCGCCGTCACCTTTCTCATTCGAGTCATTCTGGTACCACGGTTTGGATATGATATACTTGGGAAGATACGGATTAACTTCTCCTTTCTTCAACTCAGAAGGATGTTTGGCTCCTTCGTCATCCGAATCCCGTAAAGACATGATATACAATGTTATATTTAATCAGTTCAATTTTCTGTGCGATTTAATGTCTGCAAAATTTATATCGATTTATGAGTCTATTTTTACTTGTGCTAGCTAAAACCCCTTCCATTCATCTTCATCGTCGTCGTTATCTTCACCTTCATTGTCACTGTCATCATCATGCTTGAATACTCCCCAGTCCTTTAATCTTTCGTCGTTCAAAACATCTTCTTTACACTTTTCCCTCAAGGTCTTCAACAAGGCATTCTTGTTTAAGTTGGTGAATGGAGATATTAATTGTTCTATGGGGACTTCCAGGGCAATTTCAATCTTCTTCTGGTACAATTCCTGGTATTTTTCAAGATAATCCTCGTCGTCCTTGTTTAACTCGTCTTCGTCTTCTTTGACTTCTTCAAATACCACTAATTCCAACTCATCGAGATAGATGTCACACAAGTGGTATGGTAATGCTACTGCAATGGACTTGTCTCCGCTCAATACTTGCTTTTCCACGGCACCCAAGTATCCTTCCACTCCCTTCCAGTTCTGGGCCTTCAAGAACTTGAAGTTATGTCTTAACACTCTTCTGATCAACAAGTAAAATTTATCGACTCTCCATTGATCAATGTTGGGCCATTCTTTAACCATAATGGACCAAAAGGCTTCCAAGAATTTAGGAAACTGAGCGGGCAAAATGACTTCAGAATAAAGCAGACCCAAGCTCTCGGCTAACATCTCTTGGTTGACCGGCTTATCACAGAACCACATGGAAAAGTATAACCCTTTCCATAATTTTTCAAGGTCCAATAGCGATAAGTTTTTGGATGCTTTGGCAGAGAGGTATTTCTTCAAAGAGTCCAAGGCACCTTCTCTAACCTCTTGATCGTTGGAAGCCAACTTCTTAACAAACGAGGATGTTGACATTGGTTATTTGTTCAATATGATAGGTATCGATGTATCTCATCTCAAACGTAAGTTGTGCGTATAGTGATTTTCAGTCCTGCACAATACTTTTGTCATAATGGTAACAGCACGACCAGATATACGACGCCGGTCCAATACACAACACAACATGATAGAGAACACCCTGGATTAGATATTGACGGGACGATGCTACTTTTTTTGGCGTAAACTGACAGGAGTCTAAGCTGCTTCTAATTTACACATATTTTGGTCTTTGGTCAACCTTTTTTGTACCCAAATGGTCGCCTACCAATGCAAATCTACATCAGCGTATAGCACAGGGTTTTCTGAAATAAGATCGATTCTATAGTTATCCGTCACGTAAAGTGTATTAAGTATGAAAGTACAAAGACAATCGGATTTTAGAAGTATAGATGCATCCATGTAAGGAACGAGACAATATGTGGAGATCCCAATTGTTATGTTAAATCCAGCCATTAAACAATCAAGTATCTGATTGGAATGTGCAACAACTTAACAGCATATCCAACAACACCCATCATGATAAAACCAATACCAACAGCTCTTATAATTTTGAAGTATTCTGGTCATGTTAGTACAATGTTCAATTGCGAGGAATTTCGGCGTTACTTACCCTTCTTGTCTGGCTTTTGACACTTTCTGACAAATGCAGAACCGTCCTTGAAGAACTCAACAGGAACTTCGGTAAACTTTTCTAAACCTTCGGCAGCCATGATTAATAGTTGTGGTGTAGTTGTTGAAAAATCTTCAACGATTAACTACGTGTTTATAAGATTTGTGTGGGACACGAGAAAAATGTCGAGATAACGCCGCCCTCCGACATTTCGACATTTTGCCATTTGGTGCGACATTTCATCTAGAAATCCGGTTACTTTTGATTATTATGCTCTATTTAAATCAAGTCCAACAAACTATCCTTGTCCTCAGTCCGTAATCCTATTTCAAACTCCTCCCGCTTCTTTTCTATCATGTCTCTGTACCGAGGTCTACGGTCATAGACCCACCAGTTGTTTAATTCGTCCTGCATAGCGGCATCTAACGACCATTTTGCAATCACTGGATCAACCTGGCCAGCATACATGGTCTTCCACTTGTAGTCTATCAAAGATTTCATCGCTTGAATGTAGAGACTGTAGATTGTTGCGTGTGCGTTGTTGACAGTGCCAATTTGAACGTTGTACGAATCGTTTGACACCTGGTACTTTGCATATTGGTTGCCCAACACCGTCAAGAAGTCGAAATAGTTGGCTTCAGCTTGTTGCGGCACAATTTCTTCTCTTATAAAAGAAAGGTATGTCTTGTAGATGCGGTTACTGTACACCTGACAGTCTGCAAGTTGTAACTTCCACAATTCGTTGAAAGTTTTAACCCTTTCGGCCTTCAAGTCTTCTATAAACGACAAGTATCCTTCGTAGTCAAAGCTGGCACTCTTCTGCGCCTCAACAAGCGATGGAGTTTTTCTTGTCTTGATTGTCGATGTCTTTTTGAGGTAATATGAGAGTGTTTTTCTTTCGTCGTACTTCGTAGTGAGATCACACCATCTGAATACCAGTTCCCATAATGACTTGGCTTTTATACTGGAAGTGTCAATTTGGTAGTGTTGCTGAAACAAGTTCAAGTATTTCATCGATTCGAAAAACCGTCCATTGTAAGATAACGACACCAAAATCGCCTTGACGATGTTTAGATCAGGGTACCGCACGTCTTCACGAGCAATGATTCTGCTCTGGTCAACACTGGTAGCAATACCCCACGTTGAGTATATGTATTTGATAAGATAATCGACGTTTTTGGAGTATCCCATGCAATAAATTAAAGTTTCTTGAAAGTCGTTGTCGAGAGTCACATTGGTGCCCTTTTTCTGCTGGGCCTGTAAGAACTCGTTCAACACCACGAGAAATGATTGTTCTGACTTGAACCGGGACCGCTTGGGGTTTCTCATCTCCGAGCTCAATTCATTACCCTCGACGGTCCATAGGTTGGGCAACCCACCGCAATATGTCTGCAATTTAAGCTTCCACATGGTATAAGTCATGAGATCTGCATGGTTCGAGTACTGTTGTTCAAACCGCTGGAACCATTTCGATGCCAAATCAAGTTTCATGTTGTTGAGTTCCAACGTTATCAAGTTTTCATAATCGCCCACTGAAAGCTTGTATCCAGTCAGTGGTTTCGAGTAAAGGTCCTGGCGGGTATCACGCTGGTATATAAAGTCGTGGGAGTTGCTGTAGATCAACTGTGAATAGAACCTCCGTATTTTGTCTACCAAGTCCCGGGACTGAACGAATCCTGCGTCCTTGGTACGGGAAGTGCCTGAATCGAACTGCACCGAACTGTACTGCTTAATTAACTTGCACTGATGGTCTATGACACTCTTGACCAAGTAAGAAAGTTCCTGGGGCGTAAGGACACTGGTGACTGGCGTCGAAGAAGTCGTCCATTTCAAGAGAACTTCCATCAAGGTGGAAAAGTCTCTCTGGTCCACCAAGCGGTAGATCTCGTTTCTGATAGCCTGAGTATGCGTTAATGCATCCCTCTTGAAGCTGGAGCCCCGAGAACTCAATAATAAAGAGTCCAAGTATCTTTCGGATGGGGCTTGCTTGACGTATTGGGCTACGGTCGGCGATCTCGTTGCAACCGGCACCGTTTCGTAGCTCGCCAGTATTTCCTCTGATAATGCAATAGCCGGTGACGACAACGGCCGCCTAGCAAGACGGCTAACACCCAACTGACTTCTCCGCAACATGATGGTCATAAAGTACTGTGAGTACTAAGATTTTGGTTTGGTGAAAAAATTTAGAGTTACCCGGATCGGTCCAAATATATCCCGATCTACGCCTACCTTATACCAACAACGCAAACCTACAAATATTATCCGAAACGGAACACATATATTAATACTGTCTTTATAACTTGATGGAACTGACTGCCTTGAGGAATTTGCCGTCGATGTTTGTAGCATTGTAGTGTGCCACGTCTTGCAAGCCTTCGGTGGTGGATCTTTCGTTGTCGACTCTGTCTTGGATAAACTTCTTGGTTCCCTTGATGGCCCACTGTTGGTGGCCGTTGATCTCCTCACCGAGCGAAACGGCATGCTTGACGGCTTCGTCGAGACTAGGCAACACCTTCGAAACAAATCCAAGCGTTTGGGCCTGCTCGGCACCAAAGATCTCTCCCGTCAACGCATACTGGAACAAGAGCGACTTGTTGTTGATGACACCGGGCATTCTTTGGAGCGAGCCGATATCGGCGGGAATCCCAATCTTGATCTCCCGGATCGAGAAGCGGGCGTCGGCAGTAGCAATCCGGATGGAACAGGCCGACGCAATGTCCAAGGCCAACCCGTAGTTGATCCCGTTCAATACAGCAATCGTGGGGGTGTTGATACGGGATGGCGTTCCGATACAGAACTGGAAGTCGACAATGTGCTGGTGGAGGTGCTTGTACTTGTCCTCTTCAGACAACTTGATCACCGAGCCAAACGTAGCCATGGCATCCTTCAAGTTCAACCCCGAACTGAACGATTTGGGCGAAGTCGACGAGATCACAATGACATTGACCGACGTGTCGGCATCCAACCGGAGAAGAATCTCAGAGTAGTCCCGCCAGTCCTTCTCGGCGAACGCGTTGTAAGACTTGGGGTTGTTGAGCTGGACGTGAATGAGTCCTTCCTCAAGCTCGGTCACAAGATGTGTGCGGTAGTTGTAGTCTTTGTAGCCCATGGTTGTAGTTTCAGCGATGTGGTGAAGAAAAGGACGAGCTGGGGAATGCACCTTGGCTTTATATATACGTGAACCGAGGGAAGCGCGAAATGCGGGGTGGATGCAAAAAATGCCATCAAGAGCGTGAAATTGGCTGCGACAGAATCGGGCTCGGGGGCCGTGGTACAAGAGCTACGTATCCATTGCTGGCTTGACGGTGTATGCAACGGCTGTATTAACTAATCTATACTTGTTTATACAGTGTACCTTCCGACAGGTGCCAATGAATCTTCCTTCTGTGCCAACTCCAACCCTTCGATCATCCTTTGCCGTATCATATTATTAGCTTCATGGACATCTGCCTCAGTAAGACCCTCCACCAACAAGTACAACTTGGGCGGTGGTGCCACTTCCTTGCCGTTTTTCTTTGTGGGTGCTGGTATCTTGGTGTTTGGCGGATAGAACTGGCCCTTGTTGGTGATGGACGTCGAGGTGCTCTCGATGATCTTGCCCAAACTCTCCCGGTTGACCACTTCCCATCTCGCCTTCTGGGGTAAGTCATTAATGATGATTCGTGAATGGAACTTACACTTATCTGGGCCGGTGGTCTCGGGTGCACGGCCCTCGATGATGGTGAAATCAGGAAGTTGACTAACGATCTCGCTCAGCGGCGCGGCAGCAGCAACACTGGGGGATTTCTCTTTGGTTATATCTTCGCCAAATTGCTTCGATTGAAGATTTCTAGTGGTGTTTCTCTTTTCCTCCAACTTGTCCAAACCTTTTCCACCAAACCCGAATTGGAATTTTTCTTTGCCGGATCTGACCTTGTCCAAAAACTTTTCACTGATTTGTAGTAACCGTTCGTCAATAGACTCCTCTGGAACCTTACTCAGCCTCATGGCCTTAACCAAGTCGGTTATGGGACGTTCTTGGTCTGAAGAAACAAACGTTATTGCCGTTCCCTTCATGCCGGCTCTACCTGTCCGGCCCACACGGTGGACATAATCTTCCATATGACTTGGTGCATCAAAATTCACCACTAGATTCAACCCTTTCACGTCCAATCCTCGAGCAGCAATTGACGTTGCTACAAGAATGTTCACTCCACTAGTTTTGGAAGAAAATTCTCGAATGGCATACTTACGGTCAACCTGTTCTTTACCTCCATGAATAGCAAGACACGGGAAATTGGCAGCCAATAATCGCACCGTTAGGTCGTCCACTACGGTCTGTTTTTCAACAAAGACCAAGATTTTAGCACCAGGATCACTAAATTTGTATTCCTCAAGGATCTGCAAAAGCTTTTCCAATTTAGCTTCGGTTAATGATTCAACAGTCGATTCAAAGAGTTCCACTTTCTGCTGGATCTCGGCTGCAACAACAGAGATCCCACCCACGGACATTTCAACGGGGTTGTGTAACACTTTTCTGGCTAAAAGTTCCATCTTCCTGGGAAAGGTCGCTGAGAACAATACTGTTTGACGGTCGGGCCTCACTTGAAGAAATACTTTGGTGACTTGTGGTTCAAACCCCATATCAAACATACGATCAGCTTCATCCAAAACAAGGTACGTTACCCGTTTCAAATTGGTGACTCTACCACCATTTGCTGCTAATAAGTCTATTATTCTCCCTGGGGTACCAACAATAATATGGGTTCCCTTTTTTAATTCGGCAATCTGTGATTCAATCAGTGTACCCCCATTACAGCAACTGGCCGAAATATCCAACTTCTTGGCAAAATGCATCACTTCCTTGTGTATTTGTAAGGCCAACTCTCTGGTTGGTGTCATTACAAGGCCTATTGGACCATCACCTCTGCTTAATGGACGCTGGTCTAGGACCTGACGTAACATTGGCAATACAAATGATAGAGTTTTGCCAGAACCAGTCTTTGCAATACCAATCACATCCCTACCGGACATTATAGCGGGAAGCGCTTGTGCTTGAATTGGAGACGGATTACTATATTTCAACTTTTCTATGATGTTCATGATATTGCTCGAGAGTCCAAGTTGTTCCCAGTTCGATATTGGTTTGGGACATTCGCCTCGTATTTTGATTCCACCAAGCTCCTGTAGTCTTTCGGCCGTCTCTTCCGGTGTGAGTTTCAGTAACTCATAAGGTTCCTTGTAGAAATCTTTGCGGAAAGGTTCATATTCTATACTGTCGTGATCAACCACACCTAGGTCTTTTTCTTTATTAAGTTTGGCAAAACGTAACTCCAATAACTTTTGCTGTTCTTCCTCCTGATCTACTTCTGAATCTTCTTCGACATCACTTGTGTTGGTTTCAATGTGTCTTAATGTGGCTTGTTGTTGATTCTGTTCTAAACCAGCAATGAATTTGTCAAGCTCGTCTTCGTCGTCCTTTCCACTATTTTGGTAATCTTTGTATCCATTTTCATATGAATTGGGAATCTTAAACTTGGGCTTCTTCATTGTGTCCTCCTCATCGTCGTCTGCAAATGCTCTCTTGCTTGGATTTGACGGAGCTTCTGGTTTGACAACGGTCTTTTTCTTGAGGCTAATCCTGGCTTGAAACTTCTCGGGCTCAGGTGTTGTGGAAACTTCGCTGACACTCCTTGTTTCTTGTGCTTTCTTCTTCTTCCATTCCTCTATACGTTGCTGGCGGAGTAACCTTTTATCATCAACTTGGCTAGCTTCAGACGCCACCTTTTCTTGCTCCTTCTTTAGTCTCCATGCTGCTAATTGTTCTCTTCTCTTACGGAGCTTCTCCTCTTTTGAATCTTCTGAACTGTTAGTACTGCTGTCGTTCATTTCCAGCGCTTACACACAATTGTACGACTTGTGGAGTTGTGAGATGAGTTTCGCGAGATAACAAAAACAGATGGTTACATATTGTTTGTAGCGAGAAATAGTACGACAATCTACAAAATTAGCGAGAACTCCCCGTAAAAATTAGCGAGAGCGTGTAGATGAAGTGGATTAAGTCTAATAGGTTTATTCTTTATCGTATATTACTGAATGCAAATCACAATGAAGTTGTCACTGTTACTGTTTGTGAGTTTAAGAGCAAAATTGGAGGCAAATCGTCAAGCCAGATAGCAAGATTGTTGGTATAATCGAACGAATCCGTGTCGTCGTGGTGTGTCCCAATAGAGGGTGCTGGCAACGTCGAGAAAATGATATCCGTTTTGTCCTTGGGAGAATGAGTTCGCATCAAGTCATTCAAGATAATGTGTTGGCCCTTGGCAGGAATGTCGTTAAACGTCAAGTTCTTCAATTCCTGCTGCAATTGTTTTCTGGTCAACGTCTTGTCATCGGCATCGGCTTTCGACTTGGTGTAAAATTCAATCCGTGCACTTGCTGGACCACTATTGTGTTTTGGTTTCTGTAATGTTAGTTCGTCAACGTCGTCTGCTTCGTCAGTTGCAAGGAATTGTGGAGTCTGCATCTGGTGAATGATTTCATCATCGTTCGTAATGATAGATGGAGACTTCAAAGCTCCCTTCTCTTGTGCTCGTTTGATCGCTGGGGGTTTTATACTGAAGTAATCCTTTTCTATGCGAGTATTATTCTTTGGTTGTTCTTCTTCTTCGGCTGCATCCTCATCTGCGTCGTCATCTTCATCGACAAATCTAATTGATGGCTTACCTTCTCCATCATCATCATTATCTTCGCCATCGTCATCGTCATCATCATTAATTTCTGAGGCAGGAATCTTCACCGACAGAAAATGAGGCCTCAAATTAGAACGGGAAGACCTCAATGAAACCTGATCAACAGATCTTGTTCCTTGTAAAAATGCTCTCTCCAAGGGATCTTTGGTTCTTCCCCTAACAGGTGGATCTACCTTTGTCATAGGAGAAGGTGATCTAGTGCTATTGCTTCCGTATGATTGGTTGTTTTCGTTGACATCGCTCTCGTAATTATCTTCCTTCTCTGTATCACTCTCGTCACTGGTATCAACTGCATAGTTGAAAAACAGTTGGGTATTCTGGTTATTGAATGATAAAGAAACACCTTGTTCGTTCAAATTCGATAACGTCAATCGTCTATTGCGCTTCACGTCAGAAGTAATAGTAACATTTGGACTTGTTGAAGTCAAATTTAAAGGACTGTATTTCTTATCAGCGCCATACAAGGAGACCCTTGAACTATTGATCGATTTCAGTAAATGTGATCTTTGTCTCAATTGCCTCTGCTTTTCCAATTCTTTTAAGGTATTCCTAGCATTGCACAAGTTTTTCCACCATTGATCTTCTCTCAATACCCTATCAACCTTGGAGAAGATTTCCTTGTTCTGCAGGGTTAAATTATACCCTTTCACCATCAAATTATACGATGATAATGAACCATCATCAAGACAAACAATCTTGATTTCTGCCTCAATACGCAAGCTTGATAACAAACTGCTAAGTCTTCCTCTTTCGTCATCAACTTCCTGTGGAGTTTCAACAAATACAATAACTCGAAGTATATGAGAGCTTCGTTTCCATTCCGGAACAGTCACCAAAATTGCACCCAACTGTAAAATCAAGGTGTAGGTATCAAAATTGGTAGATAGTACTGATTTACCATCATCTAATTGATTTATCGACGACATTTGAATAGGGTACAAATCAATATATCTCTTGTTTCCATCATCGATATCGACTTTAGGCTGCGACCAGAATGGGTGGTGCGTCCCATCTGATTTCGGTAATTCCATCTTATTAAAATTGGCAGCTACTGCAACTGTTGCTTGTAATATGATCAAATCTTCAACAATCTGGACCCACTGATTGATCGAAACTTTCCTTTCTTTTCTGCAATCATCTGTAGGTAATTGTGAGATTTTAGACTTATCTGTAAACCTGGGCAATGCAGGCATATCCAAGCCATGTTTAACGAAATCGTAAAATCCAATAACGGTGATGTTGGGTCTCATTCCTCCGAGTCCCGAACCTAAGTAAACATTACGGACACCCCAAGGTAATGTAGGACCTAACGCAATCTGGACAAACGCTTTAATCTTAGACATATCACGTAATTTGACCCACGCCTGTTTCTGTTTCTTAATTTCCTTGTAAGTATCCACGGTAAAGTCGCTGGTTTTTTCGTTATCATTGACAATAACAACATGGCCCAATATGTACAAACCACCTTTCTTCAAGTGGTTGCAAAATCCTATAAGATTCCACGACGATCTTGGGTCATCACAAAGAAGCAAAATTTGTGGCCTCCAGTATTTGACGCTCATATTCAACTTTAATCTCAACAAGTACTTACGCACCTGGTGGTAAATCAATAACTGAGAAATGTCACCAAATTTAGATGGAGGTGTTGAATAATGGATCATCATAATCAAAAACATCAAGAAAAAGATCACCAAAGTAGCAGATATCCCGTCAACAATAAACATTGCACCCAAACAGACCAAAACACCCGTAAATGCCGTTCTAGAACTAAAGTACTTGAAGGAAGGTCTAAAATTTGGGGCTGAACCAACTTTCAAAAGGAAACACGCAATGTTGGTCACGATGAACGTCATCAAGAAGGCCATAGTAATAAATGTTGCAATCTGATTGATATCAGCAAATAAGAAGATCTGAGCAATGAACCAAGTAGCCACAACGCCCAACACTTTTGCTTTCTGCTTTTGAGAGTCGGTCTTTTTAATTGTGGTAAAGACCGATAAGCCAGGAATAATTTTATCATCAGAGATGGCATTAAGCATTGAAGCTGCCCCAACAATACCCATAATGACAGAAAAAAGAGACGTGGAAAATTCACCCATGATAATGATAATTCCCAGAAGGTTGACTGTTTGAATAACTTTAATATCAGTATGCAAGAGGTCTCTGGGAATAGAGGCACCCATTGAAAGAATGACCGACAGATATAAGATAAATGTCACGAGTAGCCCTTTCAATGTACCTTCGGGAATGGATTTTGAGGGAGTTCTTAACTCACCTGACATCGAAGCCCCGGCAAATATACCTGCTGTAGCAGGGAAAAAGATCCCAAACAAGTTCTTGAATGTTTCCTTTTCTCCGGGAGGTAACACAGACCCTGCAGCACCGCTGGTAAAGCTGGGCCATAAATTTTCGGTCAATGTCTTCCATGAAAGCCCAGAATATCGAATTTCATGAAGAGGTGGGGGTAATGGATGAAAGGGTCTCACGAAGAACGTGGAGAACGGAATAGACAAAGTACTCAAAGTCAATACAATGAACAAGCAGAATGCCGTTTTTGAAACCAATTTCGATCCCACCAAGGCAACACCGGTACAAATAGCCAAGAGAACGGTGGAATACAAGAACTGCCACCAGTAACTGACAGGAAGTAACCTTGCAATTTCCCCATCAAGATTGCCAAAGTTGACGAGTAAAGGTTCGATGAAACCGACAACGTTCAAGGACGAGTTCAATATTTGACCAATAAAGAAGATAATACCAATAGCTCCACCAAACTCGGGCCCCAAGGACCGCGAAATCATGTAGTAGGCACCACCTCCTCTGACAGTGCCGTTAGTGGAGATGGCACTGACGGACATAGTGGTAAGAATATCGATGGTGTATGATAGCACCAACAAAAAGAAGGTTCCAAGGACTCCCATTTGACCAATAATGAAGCCAAATCTCAAGAACATCAAAATCGATAGCACGTTCAATGAGGTCGGAAGGAAGACCCCTTCAAACGTGCCCAACTTCGCTTCATTCTTTTTCAACACGCGCTTATGTTTCTTGGTCGGAAGAAGAGTGGACGCTTCTGCAGATCGTACGGCTGGCATTGCCGTTTACAGGGTATGGTAATGTGGAGACTCCAAAAATAACGAAGGAAAGATGGATTTCAGATCATTTTTTGGTTGCTTAGCGAGATAGATACGGAAGAATGCAGGATTTGACAGAAAGTGCGAGATAAGGCGAGAGAAGAATGTTTAAAATGCAATAAGCCACTTATGGGGAATGAGAAGAAGAAGGGTCTTTGTTTATAAAGATGATAGGAAGTTAATGGACTACTATTTCCTGTGTACCGTTAATAATTCTGTTTGTTCATGTCTAAAGATGCAAAGTATTAATAAATTCTGCATTTTCATACAAATCCAAAAATTTGCAATAATTGAGTAGATAAAGATTACGAGTAAAACAAACTATTTGTTGATCTAATTCATTTACTGATAACCCAATATTGCCAGAAGTTAAAGAAACTCAAAACAGTTACATGATAAATGTTGAATCATCCAATTATTTAGGGCACTCAACAATTATGACCTGTTTTCTCACTTTCCTGGATACCCACCACGCAAAACAATACCTATAGATTGCAGCCCCTAACTGGACAACACTACGAGGTATGTCCCAGGGATTCATTGGTTTGATTTGATATCAGGCAACGTATTTAGGGGCAGCAACCCCGGCCGCAGGTATCTGCGAGCCTCGGGAATGGATAGCCACTTCTAGACGTATTGTTGCGTGATATCATCCGATACTAAAGACTTGCGGAGGTACATCACCTTGTCTAATGCCCCTGGATCATGACGCGGCACTGCCACATTCGTATTGGTCGTATCTTTCCCATCATCACTCCACGGCATCCCACATTTTGCACCCAATTCATGTGACCACGTTCACGCGACTCACCCAAAAAACCCATCGTAAAATTTTTCTAGTGGCGTAGTCGTATAGGCCATTTTATTGATAAATACCCAGGTTCTGCCGCTACATTCTAGAGTCTCCACCATGTTCAGGCTCATTACCAATGCTCAGGTTAGACCTGTGCTTCTGAAAGTCAGAAGCAACAAGACCATACCATCATATGTCACACCTACCACTACTACTACTCAGTACAACTTCCTCACAAGAACAAACTCATCGTCCTCCACCATAAAGAACAAGTCGAGAAACAACAATCATGCGAAAGTAGACTCTTTTATTGCCGATTCACGCAACGATCCACTTCTCCGTGAAGCCCTCGATGAAGGTTCCAGCTTCAAAGTAAACCATTTCAGAGAACTTCTTGTTTCAGCCCTGCAGTTGTCCAACGACAGATCCAACCGTAACAAGAATGCATTCAACAACACAGTCGGAAGTCTTATTGAGCTTTTTGATGATAAGAACGTCCGCAGCAATATGAGAGCTAATGATTTGTTCGATTATACCCAGATCATCAACAAGGCCGTTTTCCAAAACAGAACCAACAGATTGGCAGGTTCCAAAAACAGAGATAAGGATAGCCATAACAGTGCCTACTCAACCGATATTGCCTTAAAAGACGCCGTTTTGAGTTTGAGTGAAGTCATAATGGGTGGCGAATTCAAGGACATCTTGAAGATGCCCATCGCCTTGAATATTCTTTTCTCCATGGTGCAATACCAATACTTCCCCGAGATGATCAGTTTCTGGGAAAACGGGGTCAATGACCAAACCCTTTCCAAGGTATTCTTGGAACAAGAAATCTTAGCTGTCATTTTATACCCAGCCTTCACCACCAAAAGATTCTCCTACGAAGAAGTTCTCAGTATTGTCAAGGTTAACTTCAAGGAAGACACACCAGTTCACCACACCTTGTTGTGTACTTTAGGTAAGATTTCCCTTGCTGCTGGTGACAATACAAGAGCCTTTGAAGCGTTGGAAGGATTGTTGGAAGCTCACGACAGATCAAAGGCTGACAGAAGAAAGGTTCTTCACTCCTTGAATGATTTGCACTTGAACTTTATCGGTGTTTGTAAGGATATGAGTATTGCCACTCATTTCTTTGACAGAGTTGTGATGTCGGATGCACCATACAATGTGATCTTAAAGGTACCTTATGTTGTTCAATTATTGAACAATTGTGTCGATACAAATGAACCATTTGAAAAGATGGTTTACTTCTGGAAGTCTACCCTCAAGTATTATGCTGCCGAACTGAAGGCCTTTGATTTGAACTCGCGTTATGCACTTTTGAACAACAACTTCTTCAAGATTTTCTTTGCATCCCACCCAGAATTGACTGCTGAATCATTCCAGAGCCTTAAAGAAATTATGGCTACATACATTGAGATCAAGGAAATTGACGAAACCTTTATTAATACCGTTATTTCCAACTATACCTGGGGTAACAAGCAAGTCTTGGAAGAATTGATCAACAACTATTCGGTGTATGGTGTTACACGTACCCCTGTTTCGTACCGTATTCCATTGAAGAAGTCGGGCCAGATCAAGGACTACACTCAGAGTGACATCTTGGAAAAGTGGAACCAATCGTTGGCCATCTTGGACCAGGAAGGATACAGATACATTCCTAACGCCGACTGGGCAGCATTGCGTGATGCCACCATTTTTTCCGACTATCCAAAGGAAAGATTGAGCTTGTATCTTGCTGTTGTTAGCACTTATAAGAACTACATGCAAGACAGAAAGTCGTGTCTCAAGTTCCTCGGTTCGTGGCTCACCAGAACAGAACATATCAATGAACTTTTCCGGATCACGACTGAAGATCATCCTAATTTCGGCCAGGAAGTAGAAATAGTTGTTCCTGGCTTCACGAACTTACGAGAAAATGTTGATTATAGACAGGTTACCGCCGAAATAGTGAGAAGCCGCCGTTAATTATGTAAATAGGGTATAGGTTAGTAAATAAACAGGTAACAAAAGATAGACAAAAGATTGGGTTTCGCATTTTTTGCAGGTTTGATCTGTTTGCAGATTAGATCATCTTGTAGATTTGTACCAAGCATTACCGAACCTCCTATTCAAAACAGCACTGTACACCACTATTTGTGGAACGTCACGGATATACGAGGAATATGGGTAGTTGCTTTTCAAAGACCAAGGTAGAACAACCACGCGTTACAACAGGAAAGTCCCGGCTCCAAACGAGCCAAAACCGGTTAGGCGAGAAAGAGAAGTCGGCTGTGCCAGCTCCGGCCCCCAGTGCTGGACAACGTTTGGGAAGCCCACAGACCCCCAAACAACCAAGCGAAACAACACAGACAGCTTCTTCGCGTGATGCTGTAGCCAAAGCTGCTGAAGAAAGATACAACAAACACCAGGAACATATTAAGGAGAGCAGAGAGAAATTGAAGAAAATGAGTAAGATATCCAAACAGGAGAAGGGATTGTGATGATATCAAGCATAATTCTTTAGCTGCTACACATCTATTGGGAGACTAGACAGTAATAGTAAAGACACCAATACAAGCTTGGAGTGCAATCACGTGACAATTTACACCCATATTTATCAAACCTTTTTGTACTAATGGCCCAAGCATAAATATAAACGTAATGTTATGAAAGCGCTTTATAGTATAAATAAGAAGTCATTCTACAAGAAAGAACAAGAAAGGATAGAGGCGTTGATTGAAGTGCCGTTGCTCGAGCTTGTGCTACAGTACTTGCCACACTTCCAGATAACTCAGGAAGAGCAAGATGCTACATGGGAGATCATAGCAATCAACCTCAACAAGTACCAATACCAAGCTGCACTAGATTCATCCAAAGACGGAGTGGACGAAGTGGCGACCCTCAGTGGTCACTACATTAAAGAAATCTACGACAAGCTCCAGCTGAAATTCAATTCCCGTTACGCCATCCTCGAACAGATGCTGGCACAACCAGGCACTTTGGTTAAGCGTGAACTCGAGACCCGATCTGAGCACATCCTCCACGAATTGAGTTTGTTGAAGGGCTTTGATATCGAGGTCATGGCTAAGTTGAGCAAGGAACGGTACGAGAATCAGCAGAGGGCAAAATTCACTAGAAGAATGGGCAAGGAAGACGAAGAAGTTTCCGAGAGTCTCAAGTTGCACCAGGGAAACGTTGATCATAATAAATTACAGATGATAGAACAGGAGTTGGACAAGAAAAACAAGAGAATCGACCACCTCGGAGACGAAAACAAGAAATTATTGGAACTCAACCACGAGTTGATCTTGGAGTTACAGCAATTAAGGAAATAGGATACGAAAACATACGAATGTATATATGAATCAATGTAGGTAAGTTGCGGTCCTGGTTTTTGACTGCAAAAATGTCGGGAATGTCGCGTGATTAGTCGACCGACACACCAAAATTTAAACAACAATCACCACAAAACTAAGCTAACCACTATGGAACCAGGAGCCAAACTTCCATTATCACACTCGTTGTGGTCGCCTCACGACACAGTAAAAGATGCTGCCGAGTCCTTGGGGATAAACTTACCCGAAGAAGCTGCCAAAAATCTCGCCATGGACGTCGAGTACCGTATACACGAAATTCTCGAAACGGCCATTCAGTTCATGAGACACTCCAAACGGAAGTTGTTGATGACGAGCGATATCAATCATGCACTTAAGATGTTGAACATAGAACCACTCTACGGATATGACAATTCACAACCGTTAAACTTCAAAGAAGCTTTGGTCGGGGCTGGCGGACAGACATTGTACTATATTGACGACCAAGAGATTGAATTCGAAAAGTTAATCAACCAAGAATTGCCCAAGGTGCCACGCCAGACTACATTCACTGCTCATTGGTTAGCGATCGAAGGTGTGCAACCTTTGGTTCCACAAAATCCGCTCCCTTCCGAAATCAAAGCCTTACCCAGCATTGTTAGAGGTGCTACATCATCTATTCTTGGTAATGATATCTTGAGTTTGACCAACGATAACAAGGAAGCTGGTTCATCATCTACTTCAAAAGACAAGAAGGTCGACAAAGAAATGGAAGTCAAGCCACTCGTCAAACATGTTTTGTCCAAAGAACTCAAATTATACTTCGACAAGGTCGTCGAAGTGTTGGTTTCGACAAATCAAGAGAAGGAAAGTATGCGGAACGCTGCATTGACATCGTTGAAGAATGATCCAGGTCTTCACCAGTTGGTGCCATACTTTATTCAATTCGTTGCTGAGCAAATTACGAACCAACTCAGAAACATTGAGATTCTTTCCACCATGTTGGAAGTAATTTCAGCTCTCGCTGATAACAAAACCATCTTTTTGGATCCATATGTTCACGCCCTCATGCCTTGCATATTGACATTACTTCTTGCCAAACGTATTGGACCCATAATCAAGGAAACCGACACCAAAGAGTCACAGGACTTGTTGCGCAGTCAGTTAGCAGTAAGAGAGTTTGCTGCCATTTTATTGAAGCATATCATTACTGTTTATGGCTCGTCATACTCTACACTCAGACCGAGAGTCACTAGAACGTTGCTCAGAGCTCTCTTGGATTCCACCAAACCAATTGGAACCCATTTTGGTGCACTTATCGGTTTGAAAAATATGGGAGCTGAAGTCATCAAGTTGGTATTGATTGGTAACTTAAAGGTGTGGTCCAAGCTGGTTGTCGAAGACGATAAGAACGACTTTGAACGTGAGATTTTGCTCTCCACGACTATCGACACCTTGAGAGCTTTGAAAGTTGAGTTGGAACCCGTCGATGGAGACACAGACGTAGAAGACATTACTGAAGAAGTCAAGGACAAGTTGAAGGAAAGAATTGGTGGTACTTTGGCCGACTTGGTTTTGGAACAAGAGGACTCAAAAGAAATTATAAGGGGACTTTTTTTTGGTGAAGAAGCAGTATAAAGAAGCTGTATTATTAATGTACATTACTTAGACTTGGTATATAACTTGTTGGCCCTGCGGAAGCCGTTCTTATGGCTCGTCAAGAGCGCGTAATCTGAATCCGACTCTGAATCATGGTCGGTTGCCGAGTCATTAGTGTCGTTTGTGATTTGAAAGAGCTCGTTGATATTGCTCGATCGGCCGTTGAAGAAGGGAGATTTCTCCACTTGCACTGGTTCGCCGGGCTTGGTACGTCTCCGTGATGAGCTGGGAGGCGATGATGATATAGGAGCCCTTTCTAACGGGGTTCTATCAATTGTTAAGGGAGATTTCACCGGCGAGCTCTGAGGAATCGTTTCAGGAGCCAATGAAGTTAAAATGTCGTTTACTTTGGAGATCGGTTTCACAAAGGAAACCTCTGGTGTCTTGAGGATATCACCAAAGTCAATGACTCGTTGCTTCACTGGGGTCTGTTCTATTTGCGAGAATGAGCTCGTATGCTGTCTTGGTTTTGGTTTTGCCGGGGTCGAATCCACTTGGGAAAAATCGAGCCTCTTAGCTGGCGTAGCACCCACTTGGGACACGCTTGCAAAGTCAAGTTTCTTAGCCGGCGTTGCCTCCACTTGTGATAACAGTTTGGTTGCAAATGAATTGTCGATCTTGGCCTTCTTGCTGTTGCCAAAAATGAACGATTGACTCTTTTCCAAAACACTCGCCAGTCGTTTTAGATCCAGGTCAGACTTTAGCGACATGTCAACTTGTCTCTTTTGCATATTTTTAGACGATAAGTTTGATTTGGACCGTTTGAGGGAGAAGGCTGGCAAAAATTGATCACCTTCGGACAAACTGGTTGTTTTCTTGAGGGTTGGCTTCCGGGAAAGCAAGTCTTTCTTAAACTTAGACCGGGGCTTCTCTTCTGGTTCCGGAGAGTCAGATTTCAGTCTCTTTTCCTTTATTTTGACTAGTTTCATGTTCAGTTCTTTAACTTTGTCAATGATATACTTTATAATTGTGGGTACTTTCTTGTTAAAGTACGGCACAAGAACATATGCCAAGAATCCGTATGCATTATCATCTCCCTGAGTTTTCCCTAGTAATGTATCCCATAATCCCATACGATCTACGATCGTGGTTAATGCTCGAAAGACAACGTATTCGTTAATAACAAGATTGGAACTTGCTAGTTGAGTATTTTCAGATACATTAACACCCATACCTAGAAAAGTAGGCATTATCTTTCTCGTTTTCTTCTTTTTCCGTACGAGAGAAGTCCCTCTATTCCGTTTTTTCAATTCCTTCTCTTGCGCTTTATGTCCAGCTGTTAAAAAGTCTTCCTCTTGTACTCTCCAGTAGTACAATAATTCCAACAAAAGTAAAAGCTGGAGCTGGGCCTCTCTTATTTTCAATTCAAGCACAAGTTTCTGAAGTTTTTCTTCGTTGTCATCGAAAGATATGGAGTATTTGGTAAGAAATTCGGATTGAGAAGTTGTCTCATGTAGAGAAAGATTGGGCCGTCTTTCAGGATTCAAGATTCCAAACTTTCCCTCGTGTCTCAAATCTACCTTCTCAACGGGTAGAATCAACTGTATAAGATTGGCAACTATGATTTCGTCAGAGTTCTTGCATAAGTTTCCGAACCTGGTCAATGCAGTTTTGGGAAAATAACTCAATGGCGTATTAAGGGAATAAAGGATCGAGTAGTATCTCGTAAATAGGAATTGGAGCGGATCTTCTTCAAGATCATTTTCTTGCACTCGAGTCGGCTGAATTCGAGGAATGACTGGGGGAGCCATAGAAAACGCAATATGTGCTTCCTTTCGTTCCTTAGCTGGCTCAATTGCTAATAAATGCATATTTTCCCTTGCCATCACCATTTTGACGCGTCCAGGTTGTTGGACAATAATATCCTTGTACTGGGTCCCGAGAGTCAAGTACACAAATCCGTAATAGACTCCAGTAATATTATACAATAATCCAAATCGCTGATCTTTATCGGTGACAAGCTGCTGCACTTTGACAAATAAATAATTGGCTTCAAGCAGAGCCATTGCTTCGTGGATTGCCGTCAGGACCTTTAATAGTTGTGTGGGTTCATTTTGCGGCAACATATGGTGTCGTATTCCGTCAGCCGTCTGCAAAATTGTCATGGTTAGCGGTACCCCACCAAGACCCGCCAGGACTTCCAACAAATACGGAAGTTTTATGCGCGACGTCGTGACTTCATCGGTGAGTTCTTCGGCCATTGCAGCCTTGTGGTGATGATGGACTTTTTCTGGAATTATATGGCGGGATGGACTGTATACAAGCATCTGTGTAATGTATATATATCTTTTTATTTATCTATCATAAACTCGTCAATGGCTCTATATCTGTTGTAACCACGCGTCTTCAACTATGTCTGTAATGGTGGGTCTCTCGTTCAAGTCACGCACCAAGATCTTCGTAATCAAATCCTTCGATCCGTCGCTGACGACGGACGGGATGCGCAAATCTCCTTCCATAATCTCATCAACGTTGTAGAACGGGTTTTCTTTGTATAACATCGTATACAAAAGGATTCCCAAGGCCCAGATGTCCTGTGGCTTTCCTTCATACTTCTCACCTCCTAAAACTTCTGGCGAAGCATAGTCAATAGTACCCACAAAGACATCAAACGGGCCCTGTTTGGTGTAACCAGCACTGCCAAAATCAATCAATTTGATGATTCCGTTCTCATCAACAATCACGTTTTCATCCTTGATATCACGATGGACAATGCCGTTTTTATGAAGATGGTAAATGGCTGAAACCACCTGTTTAAAGATAAACCGACATTCTAATTCCGTCATATCCTTTTTGATTTCAATATAATCAAACAAATCAATAGCAGGTGGATCGCCAAAGATGGGCGTTTCCAAGTAATAGTATTTCAGATCTTCAAAAAAATCAATAATCCTCATTATGTTGGGGTGGGGGTCGTTATTCAAGAAAGCCATAATCTGAATTTCCGATGGAATCGTACCCAAGTTTCGATCACGAACCCAGGTATCCACCAAAATTCTCTCCTTATCAATGCACTTGATGATGATTTTGTAAATAGGATCTTCAGTATGCTGGGCTAGAACAACCTTCCCGTATGCTCCTTCTCCCATGTCTTTCACTACCTTAAATTCAGAGAACTTTTTGGTTCTTCTCTTGAGACCCACAGCGGAAGGCCAATGGGTAGCTTGCTTTACCTTTTCAGCAAGATCGTCGCTTTCGATCTTTAAAATCTCTTCCTCAGTATACTTCTTGTAAGAGGCTTCACTCGAATCATTACGGCTAGGCGCAACAGATACCGATGTTTCTGCTGTTTCAAGCGACCCAGAAGTAGTTGGAGGAACGCTGCGAAGTGAATTGGCGTTTGATATACTCTTTGACGAGTCGTTACCATCGCTCAACTCGTTGAGTTTGGACTTGGTCCTCAAACTGTTGTTCAAAATATTCACAGGAATTCCAAAAGAATCGTTTCGGGCCTTTCTGGTACTGCTGTTACGATGCAAATCGGGCGTGCTTGGTGCAAACTCTGGCAATTCGGAATTACTTGGGGAGAACAAATTCAATTGAGATGGCCAGCTCACGCCGATATTTCTCGGAACATTCGTAGCATTCCGTCTGTGTTTATCTTCATTCAATCTGGAGATAATGGGGAGTTCTCTCACTCCTTCTTTGCTTCCTGTTTCTTCCTTAATCGAATCGTCTTTTAAGGAGAGGGATGATGCACTCGAACTAAGCTTTTCCAACTCCTCTGACATATTGTTCTTATATGCCAGTCTGGAGTAGGTTATCCAAACAACCAAGGTGTCGTTTTGAGAAGCTCTAACTTGAACATCAACGAAGATGTAGTTCCCATCTCTATGCAAACCTTTAACACCGTGTGAATTGAAGAATAAATCTTCTTCATTACCGGTGGGGTCTTCCCTGCTTCTTAAAATTGCATCATATCTTCTGAAGAAATGCTCTGGCAATACTAAGCCAGCTACCAACTTGAAATGGGCCGCATTCATTTCTAATCCCAATTTCAACGACTCTGAAAAATTAGGTATTAAAGTATCAATGGATTTATCATGTAAATCATCGGACGATCGACCAAACATGTTTTTAGCAATGGCATTGTTGCATGACAAAATGTTATAGTTGAATGAGTCAATCACAAATATACCTGCAATGTAAGGTAATGAATGGATTTTCAATTTGACTTCGTAACGATCATCGTGAATTTCAAGTGGGTTTGAAGTGATTGCACAGGGAATATATTCTTCTCCGTCAAATTGCAAGGTGTAGTAACGGGTTTGGTTGATTTTCTCACAATCAGAAACATCTTGTGACACGTAGTACGCATTGTCATCGGTTTCTTCTTCTTCCACTTCTTCTTGAGCATAATCTCCAATGAGATCTTGGTAGTCACCGGTTAACTCTTCATTTAAGGACACACTGATCTCATCCAAGCTGGAAAATTTTGATTTGTCGAATTGACTTATCAAGTTACCTGCTATTTCATTTAACGAGTCAATTCTGTACTCGTCTTTACTCCTTCTGGGAGTATTTGCAGTATCTCCCTTGTCACACAGTATCACCACGTCAAATGCATCGCACGGGATCTGGTCAAACATACAAATAATCAAGTTTCCCTTTCTCTTTGCCCACATGGATGTCCAGGCATAATTCTGGTCTCCTGGACGTAAGATGGCCACGATTTCACCAGCAAACAAAATGTTATTATTTGTGATCTTGTTGTTTTCATCAGGAGCGGATCTCCTAGACCTGATCGACAAATCAAGATTTCTCGAGATGTAGTTGGTCAATCTTTCAGTGACAAAGTCACGGAACTGAGGAGCGATCAAGTCCATCAAGGTGAGTGATTTGATCATGTTTTTCAGGACACCAAACATCAAACACGCCAAATCATTGGCTGCCTTAACTGTCCATGGGTTATCGATTTCGACGGTGAACACCGACTGTGGTAATGCATGTTTTCCCGAGGAGATTGAATGGAATGGACGATTGTTATTATTAGTGCTTTTGTTTGCGTTATAAGCTTGGTTTAGGTTAATGCTGGAAGGGTAGTTGTTGTTTAGCAAGTTGAGTGCTGTAGTAGAAGGTTGCACGGGGGCCAAACGTTGGGTCGTATTACTGGTGCCATCACTCAGCAACAACGAGGAAGTCATCACCGACGTCTCAACAAACGGTGTAGCCAACGCGTAAAGAAGCTTATTACGAAGGAAATCATGTTTGATTTTCTGATCGCTATCGACTTTGTTGGTGGACAATGACAAATTGTGTAAGGTTGAGGCTATTTCAGAGTTCTTGCTGAGAAGGTCGTTATCACTCTCCAACATGCCTATGATTTCTTTCAAGTCATCGTTCAAGATGGCGTCGTGGGGAGCAAGAATAGGGAGAGGAGCCGAATCTTTGCGAACTTCCTCCTTCTTGGCAGGAAATGGCTCTGATGCATACATCTGGGCAATGGGTAAACTGTCAGATCGACGCATCTGTGGTCTTAACAATGCTGCCAAGGCGGCTGATGAAGCGTTCGACTGGAGCTTGAACTTGTTGTCGTTGAAGGAGTCGGCACTGGTGTTGGCGTTCTTGTATAAGGAAGGCGGTTGCAACGGGCCCTGATCGTGGATCGAGTGATTGGACCCGTTGGATTTCACGCTGTAGAGCGGCACGCCATTGTCAGGCGTCGATTCCCTTCCTTCACGTATGGTATTGATCGACTTCATCAACGCCGGTCTGTCCTTCAAAATTTCTAATGATCTTCGCAACACATTGAGTCTCAATGCAAGCGAGTTGGGAGATAGATGGGCATACGAGTAGGCATGTGATGACTCGATGGGAAACTTTAAGATATCTTCCAAGTTCTTGAACTGGGTGTCTCTGGCGGACCCAGCGGGTGGGGTAAAAATCGAAGACGAATTGGACGTGGTTGGCGTCAAGGGCGCAAACTCTGCCGATGAAGGGGTTCGTCTGGCCTGGGCGGCTGTGCTGATGGCTATTCGGGGGTTTTCTGGTGTTTTCTTTAGTTGATTTCGTTTGGGAAGCTGGATGTAACTGTTGTCTTCTTCATCTTCGTAGAGATAAAACGACCCCGGCATGATATGAGATGTGATGTACAGCCGTGGTGTACAAATGTGTATGTGTTGATGTTGTGGGTGGAAATGTTTGGTGGGGGGAGGGGGATTGTTGGGTATCTGGCGAACGGGGAAGAGATACTTGGTGTTGGATGGTAACGGATCTTTTTCGCTAAGATTTTTTTCTCGATGATGGAATCGCAGAGCCAACACACAGTCCACTGGTGGTTTGTTGACAATTGCAGGCGAACTGTAAATTGCTGGTCTCAGACAATAGCGACTTGGCCAATCAGAACTCGCACTGTCGGAGTGATGGAGGAATTCCAATGGACTCCGAGGCTCCTCTGGAAACGGAAATGCTGCCGCCACCCGCGCGCCGTGAGGCTGTAACCTCAAACTGCCTGATGTGCAGGACCAAATATATCCTGTTGCATTTGGCAGAAGGACACGGTCACCACTACGTTACTGGGGTACTACAGGGGGGAGGGGGGTACGGTGCTAAATAGAATCTCTATTAGTAAACAAGACAGAAAGAATACACCAAAAGAAGTAAAATGCTGCTGTACCACCGATCAGCTACTCGAGTTTCTCACCCAGATATCACTGTCATCATGGTCTCTCCACAATCTGCTGATGGCGATCCCCATGCTGTACTTTTTCTTGTCGAGTTCGTCCTGCTTCATTCTCAACTTTCCAATAGCCTTGGTAATCTTGGTTCGCGTGGCATAGTCGATCTCGACGTTGTAGGGAGGCAATAAGTTCGTAAGAAAGTCGACTTCTTTGTCGATTTTAGTAATGCGGCTCTGGTACTGTTCATACTTGGCCTGGGCCAACTTCAACTTCTCCTTCTTTTCTTTGTTTTCTGCCACGAGATCATGGTTATTCTTGTGGAAACTGTTTGCCAAAACAGGCTTACTTGATGTTGTGGGTGACTTGATGGGTTCGTGCGACACTTTCCGCACCGTGAACTTGATGGTTTTCTTTCTTGGCTTGTCGTTAACAAGAGGCAACTCTGGCGTTGGAGGCGTGTCGACAGTGGGAGTTAACGGCGACACCACTTTTTCTTCAACTGGGGTCTGTGGTTGTATTTGTTGTTTTGCCTCCGGGGAAACCGCGTTGAGTTTAGTTTCCTTGATGTCCAGCGCGTTATTGAGTTCATCTTCGTGCTCTCCATTCAACGTCTCGTTAGCAGCACCCTCATCATCTTCTTCCCTTGGTAAACTTAACTTACTCACAGAGAGTTTCTTGATCAAAGAATCGGTGGAATTATCGCTTCCTATTGAGGAAAGAGACGAAATCGAAGGCGATTTATCGCCTCCACCAACAGCAGGTACATCAGGCAGTGTAGATTCTGTCATTATGACGCGTTGATTTTGTAGATCTTATCTGGGAAAGAACAAACCTGGTATAAATACTCGGTAGGTACGTTGTTATTTGAGATCTTTTTCTGGCGTCGCGTGATTACCCGGACACAATATATCCCGATCGGTCCCAACCACAACAATGGAAATAGTTTAATCACAACGGCTTACTACTCGGTATCCAGGTAAAGTACAGGTCCGAGTCAAACTTTAAGATAAGTACAACGATGCTTAACACGCCATGATGCCCGAATCGAGTAAATTAAGTGCTGTGCAATTAGTCGTACGCGCGGCGGCCCCGTTTGATATTTTATACCGGCCCATCTGACCCCTTTTTCAGTAGTTTATACCTTAAGTGGACAATAAAATCTCTCACTTGGGAAATTGGTAACTAACTGGTTGGTACTGGGCCGAGGGACGTTATGCCGGACGAAGTTTCGTTGGGTTGGATATTGTCAGCCTTGTTTCTCAAGCTGGAGATTTCGAGCTCAAAGTTGCCCAATTTGCGCCCGCCGTCTGAGTCCTTGTAGGCGTCGACATATGCTTGGGCATACGCTGAAGCATACGCCGAGGCGTGGGCATGGGCACGGGTGCTGTAGTCGGGCATTCCAATCCCCGAATTGAGCCTCTTCATCCTCATCTGGTTCAACGTCCGCTTGAAAGTGAACTGTTCCTCGGAATCACGCATGTCAAAGTCGAATTCGTAGGTAAGTTCGTCAAGGTAATCGTACGTTGGGTCTTCGGCTTTGGTCCGCTCTCGTTCTTGCAACAATATATCCTTGATGTATTCCTTGAGGTGGGCTATCCGGGCGTTGTCGGCATCAGTGAACACCTGTTTCTGCCTCAATAGTTGGATCTCATTTGCTGCTAGCGAAGCACGTACATACAGATCTTCCAAGTTGCAGAATGTCGTTATGTCTTCAACCGATTTCCTGACACTGTGGTTGATTATCAGCTGAAGTTGCTGGTTGCGTGACAAGAACCGATCAATCCATGATTTCGAGAAGTAATGGCCGTTTTCAAACTTCTCTGGTAGTGGAGTCTGACCCCGTTCGTGTTTTTGCAACAACATCTTATCGGCCAAAGTAAGAATGGTGTCGATGCCAAAGGAAAGATCAAACTTGGCTGAAAATAAAAGCCGATTACGGAGAATCGATTCCTCCAACTTGGTAAGCTTCTGGCGCTGACCATTGATCTCGGCTATAGATTGGCTCTTTCCCTTGATCCTGCGGTGAAACGTTGCCTTCGAGTGTTTGAACCGGTGTTTCAACTGGAGTTGTTTGAAAGGCGTCTTCTCTGCCACGTACTCCTCAATTGCCGCTGAGATCCGCTTTTCATTCTCATCTTCTGATACTGTATCCCTCGTCATGGCTACAGTTTGGCCGTTTCGTATTAGTAAACTTCAGGATGTGTAATCGGTCAGGACACGTCCTCCGATCAAGCGATAGTTTTTTGTGAGTTGCAACCATCGCCAACCACCAGTAGAACCAGAACCGTTGAAGATGCCAGAAGTGATCAATTTCTCGCTCTCTTCAGTGGCCAATCATGTCACCACTCACCTCTATAATGTTCAGGAAGCACACATACCTTATCGAAAGAACATGCCGGTGTTGTACGATAATTCTGTGTTTTTATCCACCCACAAGGACGGACCCCACACCAACTATGCTCCTCGAGCCTTGGTGTACGATTTGAAGAAGGGATTTGGATCGTTGAACAAGTACGAGTACCATGAACAGGCGCCTAGTTTGGATCTTCCCGCCAACCAGATCATAAGTTCCAATCCTGTGCCTAAACATCCGTACCAGATCAATTTGGACAAGGGAGTCAAGGAAGAAGGATTGTTGCACTTGGAGAACACAACATATTGGTCTGACTACAATAAACTCATTTACAATCCAAGATCGTTGAATACTTTACCAAATTACGAATATGATTCGCCGTTTGGTTCCCATAAGAATATCCCCAATCTCAAGTTTGATACTTTCAATCGAGGCGTAGAGGAGTTCCAGGAAGAGGATATAGACGACCATTTGGATAACTTCAGGCATTACTTGGAAAAATGTGATTTGTTCCAGGGGATTAACCAGATTACCGATATTGATAGCGGATGGGGTGGATACTCGAACCAGTTATTGGAAGCCATTATAGACGAGTATTTCAACAACGGGATCAGTAACAACAAATACAATATCTGGATACATGGGTTGATGTCAAATAAGAGATGCACTTCTACGATCCATATGGTGTCGAGAATCAAGGCATTGATCGAATTGTCCAAGAACTCAACCGTTCTCTTTCCAATAAACCAAGATGTTTCGTCCACCATGTTACAGTCGTATCTGAGTGAAAGCTTGTGGCATACTAGTGCTGTAACCTCTGTGTTCATCAACTCTCTCTGGGGTCTCAATAACCAGAATACCGAGCGGAGATCAATGAGCTATATAGAAGATAACCTTTTACGAGGCTTCAGCAATAGAAAGTTTGTCAATGAAATCAAGATCAACAAGAATAGCAGCTCACTGGTCACAGACGTTGATATATCCAACTACTTAACTGCGACGGAAATTCCTACTGCAGTCGACGAATCCATTTCATTGAGCATCCCTGCGTTGAAAACCAAAAAGCATAGACGCTTTGACTACCTCACCAAGAACTACATTGTGGACGAAGGGTCGAAGGATATCATTCAGAAGGAAGGCATTACGAACGTCTACAACCATCAAAACATCAACGAAGTTGTGGAAATCGATACGTTCCCTGGCATTATTAAAGATAAGTTTCATGTTGAGTTCAACTCAAGCACGGACTTTAAAGAGGACTTGAAAACTTACAGAACCATTATCAATAACATAAGACCATCACACGAGCACCTTGTGTCTATTGTCGAGGAAAAGGCCGAGTTAATTGAAGATATAAGTGATCTTATCGAAGAATACACCGTTGGATACGATGAAAGCGACGAGGAAGAAGATTATTAGGGACGTAGACGTTTATAGCACTATTTATTTAAAATCAAAGGCCTTCGCTCACAGAGCATTTAAGCAATAGTCTTTTCAACCAAGAAAATACCATAATCATCCTTTAAAGTGTTCATGATGGTGTCGTTAATGGTAGAGCTCATTGGAGCCAACAAACCTCTGATACTCAAGGTACCGTCCAAAATTTGTTGAGTGGCAACGGCACATGGAACACCGACCAACTTGGCCATGGAGGAGTAACCTTCTGGGTTACCGTAGTCAACCAAAGTGGAAGTTCTGACTTCAGTTTCACCGTTGGCCCATTCAATGCCGAACTTGTGTTGCAAAACAACCAAATCTCTTTCACCTTCTTCGTATTGCATCAATTCTTCCAAAGTGGCACACAAGGTGTCCAAGGCATTGCCTCTTGGGGTGGTTTGGTTGTCGGAGAACAAACCGAGCCACTTCAAACCAGCAATGATACGCTTTTCATCTTCGACAGACTTGAATTTGGTCAATTCCTTGATTTTAGAAACCAAGTCGGCTTCAGAAGTAGACTTAGCACCAATTAATTGAGCAGTAGCTTCCTTCCAGGCAACAGACTTGCTAAAGACATCAGAAGCTTCATCCTTCAAGAAGCCAATGTCGACCAAAACCTTGATGAATTCTGGGAAACCTTGGAATCTCAAGGTACCTCTGACAACAGTCTCAGCTTCAGGAATGTTGTACAATTCCTTGTAAGTGGTGGAGTCTCTGTTTGGGTAAGCAACAAAGGCAAAACCTGGGTAGATAAAGTATGGCTGGGCGGTGGCCATCAAGTCTTCGGACTTGACGTTGACAATTTCACCGTCCTTCCAGTAGCTAGCGGAGTTTCTCAATGCCAACAACACACCTCTAGAGGACCAGGAGAACTTGTAACCCAATGGATTGTCAGAACTTTCTGGGGCAGGCAATCCACCACAGTAAGACAAGAACGACTTGATTTTACCGTTTTGGGCGTGGACTTCTTCGATGGTCTTGATGGCGTACAAGTGATCGATACCTGGGTCCAAGCCAATTTCGTTCATGACCGTGATACCAGCGTCTTGGATTTCTTGTTCCAAAGCCTTCAATTGTGGGTTGATGTACGAGGTGGTGACAACGTGCTTCTTGTTCTTGATGGCAGCCTTGACAACGTTGACGTGGAAGGTGTATGGAATCAAGGAGATAACCAAGTCGACCTTAGCAACCTGTTCATTCAAGGCCTTTTCGTCGCTGACATCAAGAGAAATGGCGTCAGCAACAGAGCCGGCCAATGCTTGTGCCTTGGACAAGGTTCTGCAAGCAACGGTGACTTTGACGTCGGGGGTTTTAGCTAAGATATCGACGGTTGGTTTGGCAACAAAACCGGAACCTAATAAGAGAACTTGTCTGATTGTTAGTGGCATGTGGGATAATTTGAAACGCTTGTATACTTACTTAACCATTTTTTGGGATGAATTGACTAAAGAATAACGGTGTTCAATTAAACGTTTTATAGCAAAAGTGAAAAATTGATCGGTATCGGCCAATCCCAATCGGGAAGTATAAGCGCCTATCAGAATGCCGTCGTGAGTCACTTATCTTATGCAGGCATCGCCTATCCCAAAAGATAGAAGCGACAGTCAACTATGTACAGGAAATATAGTATAATTCTGATTCAGGAATTATGATGTACCACTCTCATTGGATAATTAAAATATTACCACCAAGACAACAAGAGTAGCAATTGAGGAAATTAAAGTGGGTCGGTTGATTCCTAATTTGACCTTGCCGAAAAAAAACCTTCTTTCAAACAACGTGGAATGATATAATTGTTTTGAGTCTGATCTATAATGCAAGCATCCTATTTCGATTCATTTGGCATCTTTTTGGACTACGATATAGGCTTGTATTTAAACAGCTCGTTTGATAATGATTAGAAACAGTAACTGACGGGATGGTGTATGTTGTTCCGCATTTAATGCAACCTTGAGATCCTTTTAATTCGTACAAAAGTGAATAATTGTAGTAGTACTACTTTAACTTGGAATTAAGAAAGAGTTCCCCAGAAACGGTTAGAACCGGCACTTTTTGAGACGAGTTTACTATTGAAGTACAGTACCGTTCTAACAACCAATGGACTACCCTTAATTGCGGTTTACCGTTCTGGTGGCATGGAGGGAATATGCACTTGAGCTGGCCCATATCTCTATGTTATCAAAAATCAAAAAAATTGGTTGGTTATTCTGTCCAGGGACTTTGGTTAATTCCCTAATGTATATAAAATAACGGTGAGGTACTTGGAACATGATCTTTCACAGGCACTTTAATTGTTGTATGTTGGTTCAGAGACTATTAATGGAAGGTTGGAATCTATAAAAGCGTAAATTTGGTGAAAAGCAATCCCGAACGGTTTATTGTAGTCAATCCATTTTAGTCAATGGATCTACCAAACGCCTATTGTTTGCGTATGTAGTGGGACCACAACCGTAACCGTTTAGATTTACCACGTTGAAATTAGATGTGCAGCATAATTCCTAATGCACAACAGAATTAGGGTTAAAAAACAAATAGTTGCCCATCACTTTAGGTTTACCATATTTTAGTATGAGCAAATAACGTCGGAGTGCGGAGTAATCTCCCAACTGGCTCAGGGGCGGATTTACTACGTCTTATTCAGAGATCAATTTTTATTTCACTAGTTTTTCTGGGGAATTTTCTGGGGAAGATGCTGCGGGAATAAGTTGCCCCGGACTTTCCTGCTTGAAAATAAAAGTGGTGGTCTGGCCGAAGGGAAGTGACACGGTGTAAGGATGAAGTGTCAAGCTAGGAGACGACTGACTTTGCCGCAGATTAAAGATACTCCATTGAAATCAAGTAATGTACTGGGACCCGGGGCTTTTCGTTGAGCAACCGTGCTAGTATCCAGATCCACTCAAGAGCCAGTTTGTTAAAGATCATCAGGGATCCACAGTCCAATTGGAAAGAATGGAACCAGTACCAAGAAACAGTCGCCCCCAACATTTCATCCACAACCAGGTTATTTCCGAACGCCGCGCGCGTCAAGGGTGACAGCTCGCGGGAGTCAGGAGAAAAACTCCGAAGAATGCCGCCGGATTTGCAAACATTCTTTGTGTCTACAAGCCGAGTTACATGCACCAGCAGTGGGCTCAGTATCCTGTGGCATATAAGAGAGACGCGCCTTTTACTTGCAAAACAACAACAAGGTTTGACAATGTCACTATCTCCTATTCTTCGATGTTTCGGTAACCCCAAACGCTATTTCTCCGACGGTTCCACGCTTATCTTTTGCCGCGCCCAGCCATTTTCGAAGGTGGGGTTCAACCATTGTCCCCCACAGAAAGCCTTCAAAAAAATATGATGTTGCAAATTTAGTGCAAAGTTGGGCGTGTTGCTCCGAACCCGTTGCCTACGGGGTCAGTGCTTCAGTGGCCCCTTCTGTATACAGACGTTATTTCCGCCCTTCCCCCCTTTGGTTCCCGGACCATATCCGCCCCACTCTCCGGCCTCCCCCACAGTCTGCGACCGCAACCCCACCTGTTGCAAAATTATATAAACCATCGAGCTTGCTACGGTAACTGTGAACGCCACCAGAATAACGGTACACTACACGATGTCTTCCATTGAAAGAGAGTTTATCAAACAGGAAATCTACGGCGAAAAGCCCGACATCTCGTTCCAGGCGTTTTCGAGATACATGAAAACAAGAATCTCGACGCTCTTGGATATCCCCATCCGCCGCAGCGAACAGCGGTGGTACCAGGTACTCAACCCGCTCCCCGGCTTGAAAGAAATGTCGGGAAGCGATTGGAACTTCTACTTCTTGGGCTTTTTTGCCTGGACCATCGACTCGATGGACTTCTTCTGTGTGTCTGCGAGTGCTTCGAGTATTGCTCACACCTTGGGGGTTAGCATCACCGACATTACGTGGGGTGTCACGCTTGTGTTGATGTTGCGTTCGGTCGGAGCAGTCATCTTTGGCCTTCTTACCGATATCTACGGCCGGAAATGGCCATACATCATCATCTGTGTGTTATTTATTATCGTCGAGCTCGGGACCGGATTTGTCCAAACCTATAAACAATTCTTGGCCGTTAGAGCCATCTTCGGTATACTAATGGGGGCAATGTATCCCGTGGCTTCAACAACGGCGTTGGAAAACCAGCCTTTAAAGGCCAGATCCATTCTTTCGGGCCTTTTCTTGCCCGGATACAACCTCGGCTACCTTTTTGCCGTTGTCTTCTTCAGAGCATTCAATAGTACCTACAAACACGACCAAGGCTGGAGGGCGTTGTTCTGGTTCAGTGCTGGCTTGCCAACCATCTTGATCGTTTGGAGATTATGCTTCCCTGAATCGGAAAACTTCCTCAAATTGAAGGAATCAAAGAGATTGATGAACAAGACCGACGACGAAGAAGTCGCTGGAAAGACAAAGTTCAAGTTTGACACCTCGATCTTGACCACCATCAAGACCGAATGGTTGATGTTCTGCTACTTGATTTTCTTGATGGCCGGGTTCAACTTCATGTCGCACGGATCTCAGGATTTGTATCCCACATTGTTACTTAAACAGTTGGGTCTCAGTTTGAATGAAAGAACTTACATCATGGCCGTGGTCAACCTTGGGGCCATTTTCGGTGGGATCTTCTTTGGCCAGCTTACTGAATTATTGGGACGTCGTTTGACGCTTCTCATCTCATTGGTGTGGAGTGGTGCCTTCCTCTATCCATCATTCTTTTCGCTGAAGGTCCCTACCATTGTTGGAGGCTACTTCTTCCTTAACTTTGGTGTCATGGGAGCTTGGGGTGTTGCACCTATCCATTTGATTGAATTGGTCAACGCCACTCACAGAGCATTGTTGTCTGGTGTCGTGTATCAGTTGGGTAACTTGGCTTCATCGGCATCGAGTACCATTGAAGCCCAATTGGGCGCCCGTTTCCCCGTCAAGTTGGGGAACAACACCGACGCATACGACTACGGCAAGGTCATGTGTATTTTCTGCGGGGCCGTTTTCGCTTACATGCTGGTAATTGTGGTGTTGGGCCCCGAACGCTTCCACAGAGACTTGGAGATCCATTCACACGATGCTGGCATCGAGGTGCAAGACTCCGAGTCCTTTGAAGGAAAGCCAAGCGTCGAACATAAAGAATAATTTTTTGCACCCAACAGATAAATTATCACATGCGTCTGGAGCAATATAAATATCTAAACGTTATAAATAAACGGCGATCTGTCTGTACATCACGATCTAAAACCAATCCGACTAAACTAGACCAATGTCTCTTATTGCAGAAGCCCAGCAACTTGTCAGTGACACCACGTACTTGGCCCAGCACTTGGCCGAGTACATTGACGATACCCCCGCCCTCAGATACGCCATTGCCACCATTGCGTTCAACCCCATCTTTTGGAACATTGTCGCCCGTACCGAGTACAACACCCACATCTTGACCAAGGTAGCTGGCGGAGCCCGTAACGGATGTTACTTGTTGGCATTGACCATTTTCTCGCTTGGAATCTACCGTGACCATGTGTACCACGATGTGTTGCAGCTCCAGCCCACTTTCCAGCCTTGGGCCGACTCGGTGTTGGTCAAGGCATTGGCCGTCGCCACCTTCGGGTTTGGTAACGTGTTGGTTCTCTCTTCCATGTGGGCCCTTGGTGTCACCGGTACTTATCTCGGCGACTACTTTGGCATCTTGATGACCGACAGGGTCACTGGGTTCCCGTTCAACGTCAACGACAACCCCATGTACAACGGGTCGACGCTCTGCTTCTTGGGAACGGCATTGTGGTACGCCAAGCCCACCGGGATTGCCGTTGCTGCCTTTGTCTATGTCATGTACAAAATTGCATTGCTCTTTGAAGAGCCCTTCACGGCCAAGATCTACGCCAACAGAGACAACCAAAAGAAGAACTTGTAAAACAAAAACGTGTATAGGAAATATATAAAACCTTAAACCAAATAGAACCCGATAAGAATATAAAAATGTATAAGTATGACTAAAGAAAGTCGAAAGTACCGTTGATTCCATGGTCATCGACATATCGTAAGCTGAGCGACTGGAACTTTTCCGACGACTTGTGGTAGTAGAGCCCCGAGATGGTACCTGGGATTATGGAGCTGGAGTACATGTTACTGGAAGCCGACTGTTCAAACCCGCCGATGTTGAGGGCGATGTAGTAGAAACCTTCGAACGAAGCCCCGTTGATTTGCTTGATACGCGAGTCAGGCAATAAAAATTCTTCCTTCCACCGCATATAGATGAACTGGTTATCGTCAATTCCGTTCTGGATATTGATTAGCTTCTGGCGAAGTTGAGTATCGTTGAGGAACGACGACGACGTCAACTTCTTCCAGTGTTCCAAGTCGTTCTTGGTGAACGAGCCCCATTCCTTGTTTTCGGTGATGAAGGAGTACTTTTTGATGGTGGTGTCGTTCTGGCTCCGCCTTGCTGGCGTTTCCCAGGTATACTTGTTGAAGGGGTTGTTTATTATTTCACCTCTGAAACAGGTGGTGATTTCGGGGTGTTGCTCAGTCAAGCCTGAGATCTGGAGGAACCCCGTCACCACCGAGTTGACAAAGTCGACGGTCTGGAAATCAACCCGAATATTATACCGTGCTTTGCCGGATTGTTGCTCACCAACAAAGCGGGCGTTGGGACGGAGGTACGTGTTGTTGAAGCGCGGCATGTGGTTACCACCTTCGAGAAGGGGTTTGCCAAAGTAGTCAAGGGAAAAGTCCCGTTTGACATTCCGCTTCATCGTCATTTGGGCCGGAGCAGCGTCCGAGAACCCACGGCGGTCCAGGGACACGTCATTTCCGGCGTCGTTGTCTTCTGGATTGGTTGGGTTGTACGAAACATCAACAGACACTAGTGGGAACGAGTTGGCACTGGAATCACTGGAAACCCGCGAAAGCGCCGCCAACTTGGGATCATATTGGGCCGGTTCAGTTACAGGCATGGCAAGTAGGACGTTCCGGCGTTACCTGTGGACGGCGGTAATCAGGGGTGGTGGAGGAGGGCGGTAATGGACCCGAAAAAAGGGAGTTTGAAGGATGGAGACTGGGATTCAGGACAAATCTCCGGTATTAAGTGGTGTTGCAAACTGACAACAACCAACCAAGCGTAATGTTAGACCACCAGCTCGACGTTTTCTATAAAGCAGAACTAAACAAGTTTTTTGATCTCTTCTCCGTTATCTTGTGACGTAAGATGATGATAGTCATTTTTTCCGGCTCGCACGACCGACTATCGGCATACATTTCGGCACCACGATTGCGCGTATGGTGATGCCTCCACGGCTGCAACTTCCCTGATCGTGCAATAAATGTCCACGCCACCAACACCTGTTCACCCGGGGCCCAATGAGGAAGTGTCACATCTTCCAACCGGGGTGCTCCCGGAGTCCATGCTAGACGACCTTGAGTTGAACCCGGACTTGTACGACGACGACGACGATGACTCCCACCAGAACAGGTCGAGTGATTCTTCGTTTGTGGATGTCGAGCTCAACTTGGAACAGATAACAGTGCCGTTTGACACGGCGCTTCAGTTGCTCCAGACCAAGTTCGACTCCAATACCACGGGACCCATCACCCAGCAGCAACAGAGTAAGTTCGTCAATTACGTCGACCAGTCGCTTCTCCAGATACAACGACACTTCATCAAGAACCAGGCTGAAGAATCCGAAATCTACTCCCTCCAACAATTGCTCCAAGACCTCCAGAAGGTGCTTGACTTTATCTTAGTGCCCATCTCAAGGCAAGGTGTGCTTTTTGGCCAGACAGACTACCTCGTACGCATACTGTCCGACCTCGAAGACTACATTGCTCACTACCCACACATCTTCGAAGTGGCTCCATCTTCTCCCGTGGTTTCCCGAGGCAATTATTCGAAATTGATCGGATTCTTGACCTTTTTCCAAAATTTGGACGTGGCCCTTTCGTTCCTCATAGACGGCTACGATGTCATGGGCCACCACGAACTGCTCAGCACCACCCAGCTCATTAGATTGATACCTATAGTGTCGCGGTTGCGGATTTTGGTCATCTCCAAAATCGACCCTGTCCGCCTCAAACTCCTCCACACAATTGAGGTTCCTGGTGATGCCCAACTGGTCAAGGAGGCACAGACTACATTGAATCTCTTGGATGTCGAAATGGGCCGCCTCTTGGAAGGAGTTTTGGAAAGAAGTAATAGCTAATGTAGTCGTGTGCGAACCGGCACTTTTTATCGACCCAAAATATATCAAGCCCCGGTAGGCATGCAAAAATATAGTCACTAGTACGTAGCATGTGGCCCTTCAGCAACTCCAAAAACAGTGCTGATGTCTCCAAGAAGATTGATCCCAGTCTCACTGAGTTCTTTGAACAAAATAACCCCGAAGCCAAACACCAGTCCATATTCGAGCTCTCGCCTCAACAGAAACGAGTCAACCAGGTGCTATTGAAACACGAAAATGATGAGTACAACTTTGAGTTTGACAAGTACAAGAAGGCCGAAACTCCGTATAAAGTGGCATCGATAAACTGTGCCGAACTTCTGCAGAAAGTAATGGAATGTTTCCGTACATTCAAAATCACTTCGACCAACCAGTGTCGAGAAGAGATCGGTAGAATCACAGCATGTTCGCTGATCCAAAATAAAGCATTGCAAAGATTACACTATGATGACTGTGTCAGTACGGAACAGTGTGACAGGATCAGATTTGCTATTGATAAATTTTTCACTCAGAACTTTGGCCAGTACGGTGACAAGGTCAATCCAGAAACCCAAGCACAGTTTAACAAGGACTTGGACGGTGTTTTCTACAAGATATGGAAATAGGCTGTGGTGTGTTCCCTGTATATATTTATTAACTAGCATCTACCTATGTCGTCCGCAAGGTCTGTCCATAATTTCAATTTCTCGTCGTACTTTAAGCTTCCAACTAACCCTGATGTGTTGGGAAATACGTAGACCCGAGAATGTGTCGGTATTAATTGTCTGAATCGTTTGAGTATGGTGTTGTATGTCCGTTCGTCGGCAGAATTGCCCGTGTTTTCCGTCTGGAGGCCCCATTGGAAGTTTGATTTGGTAAGCTTGGCCCTGACGCCTATTTGTTGTCCCATAAACTTTACTACAATCTCCCAAATCCCCTTGCCTATAAAGACAATCATTTTTGAGTTGGTATGACCGAATTCTTCGAGAAGTCGTGGAACGTTACGGAGTTTCTCATTCATGTCAAGTTCCTGTGCCGTTTTCGTACACCGCAATACCAAATCTGTGAATCCTATTTTGTAGTTGGTAAGGTCATAGTCGTGTTCTGGTTTAACAAACGTGTCTGTGCCCACAATTTGCTTTTCTAACAATTCATCTTTGTCCACTTCTATTACCTCTAGCACACGAAGAAGGATCTTGGATTGGTTGAAAAGCTTCCAAAACAAATTGGAAAAATGTGCATAGTGATGCTGTTGACGTGAAGACTCGATTCCGGGATTGTATCCTATGAACATTAGAATTTGGTCGGTGGTATGTGATGGAGGGAGATCCTTCAACTCCGATGAAATATCATTCTTGATTGCGGGAGGTATTTTACGCGTTGATTTGGTTGGCTTTGTCACTTTGTACGTGGCACCCTGTTTATCTTCGTCATATTTGTAGTTTTGCAACTTGGAACGTAGTTTTTCCATACTAACTAAAGCAATCGTAGTGTTTCCTGGTGACATACTTCTCCACATGCTGGGAACAACCTGCATAATGACACATTTCCTGCACCCAATTTAACCAAAACAAACATCATCGGGAATACTCCAGGACACGAATACGATTATTTAATTGCAACTATGGAGTCTTCGTTCCTTCATTATGAACCGGAACATTCACCCATAACTAAGGACGGAATAAAGCTGGTCTCTACACCATTAAGCGATCTCCCGAACGATATACTCTCGGATGACTTGGCACCAATACAAGTCGACCTTCTCAACAATTTTACTACACCCAAAAGAAAGACGATACTAAAGAGTTCGAAACAAAATCTACTTCACATTCCACGAGGCGATGCGAATGGTCTCCAGCCGCATTCTGATAGTAATTCTGATTTTAGCTCCTCCCAACATGCTCGAGTTAACTTCTCCCCAACAAATCAAGTTGTAACGTATTCCGATGAAGTCGTCGAAGACGTTCCCAAATTACCAACAGAAACCTCGGGCTTTACATTAATGGATCCCTATGTCCCTTATGTGATATCACTTTATCTCCAATTATTTATCAACGTGACAATTGTCACGGTGGTTTTGGTCTTTGGGTACATATTCTACAGAACGATACGGACTGACATTAATCATAAGCTTGAAATATACACGGCGGATGCACTTCAAGAAATATCACGATGTTCTCGTGAATATTACCGCAACAAATGTGTCATTGAAAACGGCAGTTCCAGGGTTCCTGCCTTGGAAAGGGCGTGTTCGGCTTGGGAAAAGTGCATGAATCGAGACCCCCAATTGTTAGGTAAATCCAAAATCACCGCCGAGACTCTTGCAGACATTGTCAACGGATTCATCAAACCAATTAGCTGGAAAGCCTTGGTATTTGTCAGTGTGTTTATATTTGGAAGTTTGGTAGGCACCAATGTGGCATTTGGCAGCTATAGAAACTCGTCACAGTTTGATCAATATAAGGAGACGAGGGAATTGAAGAAGATAATTAAGGCACGAGAAGAAGAATTGTCGAGATATAAGCAGTTGGAACTGGCTAATGAAACAAACGTCACTTTCCACACGGCGCATACACCAAACCTACCTGTAAAATACGAAATGGAAACCAAGAACTCGTACAAATCAGGATATGACAGTACATACACTTCACCCTTGCTTCATAGGAAGGGATCAAATAGGACTTAGGGATTATGTGAATAAATATTTTGTGGGTGCAAAAATATCAACCATTGAATAATCCGCATTAGGAAATTCTGCAACAACATAAAACTGATTGCACTGTCGATTGATTTTGTATTTAAACCAGCTTCGTGGACGCAAGGCTGTTTCTATACATAAACAGTCATGAAACAGCCATTAAGCCCAGCTTCAGATATAACTAACCCATTTGAGAAAGAAGAGTATGAAATCAAAAGCAATGAGGTTGAAGTTGAAGTTGCAAGCAAAAAACACTACTCGGGGAACGTTTTCATGTTTATAACCAGAGGTGATATCCCCTTTATGCTCTTTTCAGCATCGCTACTTTGTGTTTCTGCTGTTGCTGCACCTCTCCAAACTATCATGTATGGTAATGTGTTTGGAAAACTTAGCCATTACTTGGCAAACAGCCATTCTTCCTACCACGAGTTTATCGGAGAAATCCGCCTATTGTGTGGTTATATCATGATAATAGGAGCAGTTCGTGTCTTTTTTACGTGGTCTGGAATATTTTGCTGGATGAAGTTTGGCGAAACGCAACAGTCTCGTGCCAGAACCACGATTTACCAAAATATGTTGAAGGGGCGTGCTAGTTGGTTTGATCGCAAGGTTAACTTAATGGGTGAGGTTTCCCAAATCAACCGATGTATTGAAGAACTAAGAGCAGGTACCTCAGAAGTCATTGGGCTATTGGTTCAATCACTTGCCTCTATTATTGCCTTATTTGTTACCTCGATGTATTATTCTTGGTCTGTTTCTTTGGTTATAATGGCAAGCTTCCCTATAATGGCAGCATTTGGTTGGTACTTTGGCAACTTGACACACCATGGCGCCCAAAAAGAGAACGAATTTACTGCACAAGCATCAAAAGTGTTAGATTGGATACTTGTCTGTGGTTCCATTGTTAGGCAGTTTAATGGTAGGTATGTTGAGACAGTCAAATTCAACAAGATTGTCGATTTATCGGCAGTTGCCTATTATAAATTGGCGAATGCAATTGCTGCAAACGGTGGTGTTCTTCGACTTCTATCGCTTATGATGTTTGTCCAAGGATTTTGGTTCGGCAACTACATGATTGGGATCGGGAAGGTAAGAATCAATGAGCTCTTCACATGTTTCAGCTCGTGTCTTACTTTAGGTACAACTGTTTCTGATTTGACCATTCTTCTTGCAACCCTTAATAAAGCCCATGCCGCTGCCACAAAAATTGCTGATACATTAAATGATCAAGAAACCGAATCAGATCTTACGGGTTTCTCCCCTCCTCCCATAAATGATTACTCAGTCGAGATAAATAACCTTACTTTCAAGTATCCCAGCCGGCCGGATATTGTCCTCAATGGTGTTAGTTTCAAATTGAATTCAAATCAAATGAATTATATCATTGGCAAATCGGGGTCTGGAAAGTCGACCATAGCACAGTTGTTGGCTCAACTTTGTGACCCAACTAGTGGAACAATTCATATTGGAGGATATAACGCAGCAAATATCTCCAAGAAATGGATTCAAAATAATATCACATTAATTCAGCAGAATCCGGTTATCTTCTCAGATTCTCTAGTCAATAATGTTAGATTGGCGGTACTGGATCGATTTGACTCTTTACTGGACGTCCCTGAGATTAAATTGCGAGAGGCGTGTGTCTTTGCTGATTTAGATGTGCTTTTAAACAGTCTTCCAGATGGGTATGAAACCGAAATCTCCCAAGAATCGTTATCTGGAGGCCAACAGCAACGAGTATCACTTGCGAGAGCTAAAATAAGAGATACACCTATTCTCATATTGGACGAAGCATTGAGTGCGTTGGATCAAAAGTCCCGCGCTTCTCTTTTTGCAGCAATAAAGCACTGGAGAAAGGGCAAAACTACCATTGTCATTACTCATGAATTTGATCAAATTGAAGAAGATGATTACGTCGTTTGCTTGAAAAATGGAATTCTTCAACTGAAGGGATTCTTCCAAGAGTTTCCAGAAATGATGTCTTCCGTGACAAGTAAATCTACTGATAGATTTGTCGATACAGTCGAAACAACCATAAGCTTGAAGGAGGTTTCATCCTACGATTATATTAACAATCCTGCTATTCTTCAGGATCTTGAAAAGAATAAAAAAGCAGAAGAAATCATGGGGATATTTGAAATATTAAATTATTGTCGTTCCAACATTCTGAAGAAAGTATTGATATCAACAGGATTAGTTTTGGCGGTTCTTGGTGGGTTAGCTAGCCCAATCTTTTCATATTGCTTTTCAAAACTATTGGCTAATATGGTTGAGACTTCTATTGGCGTAAACGCAAGGGGTGAATTGGTACAATGGTCTTGCATCATTATTGGTATTTCTATTTTGAGTGGTTTATTACATTACCTGTCACACTTCATTCTTGAGTATGCTAGTGAACAATGGATTGTTAACTTGCGCAAATTGGCTTTTGCTAAACTCAACGAACAGGATATGTCCTTCTTCGGAGACAGTAAAAAACCAGCAGAGATAACTGCCTTGTTGATGAATGATACAAGAGATTTAAGAAACTTGGTGTCTCATTTCTTATCATTGACACTCACGCTCGTCTCCATGCTCACTTTTGGTATTATCTGGTCGGTTATAACCGGCTGGAAACTTGCCTTGGTGGGTATATCTTTTGTTCCACTAATTCTCCTTGTTACGGGCCTTTATGGAAACTATTTGGAGTCGGCAGAAACAAGGTACAAAGGCAAGGTGGCCGCGTTGGAGAACTACAATCATGAAACAATTAGTGCCATCAAAACGATTCGGCTCTTCAATATTTCTGATCATTTTCGAGGTGCATTTGAAGAGCGGTTGCAAAATGTCCGCCAGGAGGGTACTACCCGTGCATTTCGTACTGGGTTTGGTATTGCTCTTACCGAAGTATGTAACAGCATTGCTACTGGCACTATACTCTATTATGGAATGGTATTAGTGGGTCACGGCGAGTATACCAATAATCAATTTTTACAGGTAATCACCATTTTAACACTTACGTTGGTGAATGCAGGTGGTTTAATAGATCAATTGCCCGAAATTGTCAGAGGTCAAAGGGCTGGAACATTTATCATTAATTTGCTAAATTTGGAAGCTTCGGCTATTGAAAATGATGGAGATGTCATATTGCCCCGGTTGCAAAAACAGGAGCTCATTCTGTTTGAGCATGCAAGCTTCAGCTATGGACAGACCAAAGTTCTTAACGATGTCTCCTTCACGATTGAGAAAAATAAAACAGTTGCTATCCTTGGAGAGTCTGGGTCTGGTAAATCTACTATTGCTTCGATGTTGCTTCGTCTTTTCCCATTTGGTGATAATTCTGTTTACTTTTCTGGCAAAGATATAAAAACCATCGATATAGACTGGTTGCGAGAGAAAATCAGCATTGTGCCCCAATTCCCCAAGTTTTTTGACGGCACGATTTACGAGAACTTGGTATATGGAGCTGATTCTCGTGTGAAGAAGACCGAGGAGGAAATTTGGGAGTTGTTGAAGTTGGTCAATATTGATACTTTTGTCATATCCTTACCAGAAGGGCTCCATACGAGGATTGGCGAAGGAAATAATTCGCTCATATCTGGTGGACAACTTCAGCGTCTTTCCATAGCCAGAGCATTGGCACGCAAGCCGGAGGTTTTGATTCTTGATGAATGTACATCCAATTTGGACCCAGACAATACCCAAAAGATGGTAAATTTGATTGAAGAGAGACTTTCCAAAATGTATACTGTTATCATTGTTACTCATGATCCCCAATTAATGAAGGTTGCAGAGAAACTAGTCGTACTCAAAGAAGGAAAAGTAACGGAAACTGGAACATTTAATGAGTTGTACAGATTACAAGGTGAATTGTATCGCATAACAAACCGTGCAAGCATATAGATTTATCTTTAATAATACGACTTAGCTATAAAAAATCATTATACAGCACTCTTAGATCTTAACGCAAATATATGGAACTTCCACATCTTCACCTTCCTTGTCGTCACAACAGACTTCAAAGATTAAATAGTTCACATGGGAAGGAACATCCTTCTTGCTGACTTCCTTGATCAACTTGGTCAAGTTCAAGGTCAATCTGTCCTTCACCTTCTTTGGGGGGAAGAAAGAGGCGTACAAAAGGGAGACACCGTAAGACAACATGGTGATTTCTAAACCTTCCTTCTCTAAGAAATGGTCAATCAATTGTTGCAAAGTGATATCACCGTTGACGTCAAATCTGTCCCAAATTTGATCAAACGACTTACCATTGTAGGTGGCAGTAGCGGCCTTGATTGGTTCGGAGAAACCAATGAAGGGCAATGCCAAGTTGATAAACCCGTTCTTGTATTGTTCGATATCGTCGTTACCACCAGCAACCTTGTACAATTCCAAGCAAACCAAACCTGTAACCAAGGCAGTGGTGGTGGCAATTGCTGGAATAATCTTACCGGCAATAAACTTAGTCTTGTGGTTATCGGCAGTTTCGATGGCATAGTTCAAAGCACGACAGTTCGAAGCAGCAGCAATAAATTCAATGTGATGGTTGGTATCATCATCCTTTTCGAATTCGATTGGGTTCAATCTGTAGCCAGCGAGGGTACTTGGTTCTGGTAAAGTAGCAGCAACCTTCTTGATTTCAATGTCATCCAAGGATCCAGATAATTGGTTGGCTTGTCTCTCGGCTTCCTCGTCGTTGGCAGCAATAGAAACACCAGACTTTGGAGTAAATGGCTTGACTTCAATTTCAGACAAGACCTTTTGGTAGTCTTCAAAAGTAGCCTTTGGTTCCTTCAATCCGTATACAAATGCCAAGAGGTTGGCACCACCAACAACATAGTTTAAGTGGTCTTTGTTGTTAATGTCAAACACCAATGGTACTGGTGCTCTCTTGGGGCCAGACCAAAATGGAGCGCCGTTGGACGTCTTGGCATCCTTAGGGAAGTTGTATAACAATTGTTGGATTTCGTGGTTGAACTTAGTCTCAAACTCTTCACGAGCCCATTTGATGCAGTCTTCAAAGCTGTAAGGACGTTTGTTCAAGTAAACGGCGATATTTTCCAATGTACCCTTAATATCTGGATTTTGCTTCAAAGTTTGCTCGACGTAGTTTGGTTGACTCAAGTACATGTTGACATTCTCGGGGGAGTCTGCAAAGTAACCTTGGAATAAAGACTTGGCCCAAGCAATCGTATGATCAATCTTGTTAGGGAAAGATCTTAAAGTACACAATGGAATAGACTTTTCTGGAGGATCTTGCGAAGACGAGTATGATTCGGTCAAGTTAGGAATGACAACTTGAGTGTTACCCTTGGTACCCAAAGTACCAGATTCCAACAAAGGCTTCTTGTAAAAGATACAACGACGATCAACATAAGTTCTGGCTTCCACATTATCCAAGGCATTAGTGACAAAGTTTAATTGGTTCCAGAAATCGTCATCAAAGATATGTTCGGTATCGTTACCGACCTTGTCCAATCTGGAATCGATCTTACCAGTCAAGTCTGGGTTCATTTGAACCACAGCACGAGCAGCAATTTCAGATTTGTTCCCACCAACATCCTTAGGTCTGAATAAGAATTGACGGTTCAAATTCGACTTTTCGATGGAATCATTGTCCGTAATGTAGATCTTACCATCTGGTCCAGAACCCAAACCCATCATAGCCCAATTTTTCAACATTTCACAACCGATTGCACCGGAACCAACCAAGAATACCTTCAAGTTGGCAATGGTTTGTTGGAAGTCCTTACCGAAAACGGCAATTTGGCCATCGTATCTGGTACCCAAAGGCTTGTTGTTTTCATAGGATCTAGGGAACTTATCGATAGGAGGCAAGGATTCGAGCGAGTCAAAGTAGAGCCATTGCTTAACCGGTCCGAATTTAGACGAACAGTTCTTCAACACTTCTTGAGCAATCAAACCACCGTAAAAGGCAACAACACCAGGTATATCACCAGAAGCTTGATAGGCAACTTCCTTAACCAACTTTTCGTCGAGATCGGCACCGTCCAAGATTTGAGGATTCTGGTGGGCAACTTCTTGAACCAACTTGAACAACTCGTTACCGTCTTCTTCGTGGTATGGTCTTGGTAGTCTTCCTTGATATCTGGTTTGGAAAGCCTGTAAACCTTGGAAAGCCAAGTGCAATTGAGGAGGTCTGTCAAACTTGGCAAAGTCGGAAATGACGTATTCTGGGTTGGCCAATTGCTTAACCAAAGGTTCAAAGGACAATTCCTTAGGAACCTTGACTTGTTGGTATAAACCACCACGGATGTATTCACCTTCGTCGCCCTTCAAAGCGATTTTGAAAGCATATGGGCCCAACACCTCGATCTTGTGAGGGTTTCCGTCGTTCAACTTTGGTAACCCTTCGATTTCGGAGAACTTGACGTAGTCACCGTCTTCCAAGCCGTGTCTGTTGTCGTCCAACATGGTGACGGTACCGTTCTTTTCGATATCGGACACAATACCAGAGAGGGGCTCTTCACCAGTTTGGTCAATGACGGTAAACTTGCTGCCGAAATCGACGAATAACTGGCCAAACAAGCCTCTGATGTCGGCGGTAATGAAACCGATGTCATTTGCGTGGGTGAAGGTATTGATTCTGACCTGTTCTTCCAACGAGATGTTGGTGGCAACAATACATTTGAATGAGTGCAACGACAGTTCCAGCAAGTCGGATATAACGGAGATGGGCACGTAGGCGTTAAGTTCGGCCAATTTGGCGGCGGAGACTTGGGCTCTAGGCTTGCCGACGTCGGAAGTGCTCAAGAAGAATTGAGTGGACAAATCCTTCAATTCGATTGGTTCTGGGTCGTACAAGCTCAACGACTTGACCCCGGCAAGGGCGACGTTTTTGGCGATTTCGACACCCAAGCCCTTCAACCCAATAATCAACACATTGGCATTCTGCATTTTCAACATGGCTTCCTTGCCCATGACGTACAATTGTCTTGAGTACAAGCCTTCATCTATCTCTGGCGTATCTATTTGCATATTATCGGACATGGTGAACAATAATAGTGGTATATCTAGTGTAATAGGGACTGTCTTAGTAAGGTTGCCACGAAATGAAAAATCATCGTGGAATTATGTGCAGGAGATATGACCTGGGTGTCTCCGGATCCAGCGGCGACTAGGGGTGACTAGTGGGGGTATATGAACAAGGTTGAGGGGGTGGGTATCATGGGGAGAGTGGTGTGGAGCGATAGAAACAGAGTTTTGAATGATCGGCTTGCTACGTGGCAAAACGAAGTGCCATTGGGAGATTGGCGTGGCATGGAAACGGCAGTACCAATGCCAAAATCGGGGAGCCGTCGTGCACCGTCCCAAATATGTGGACCCGTGTTTGCAAGCACGTGCCCCTTGTTCGGCGACGTTTTTGTTAAGGTTGACGAAATCTCGTGGCGAGCATAATACTGACGCCAGTTTATGCATGGGGGCTGAATGGCGACCGGCGCCGGATGCGGAGAGATAGGCAGAATGGGTGTAGATAACCTGACTAAGGTGTCGGGAATGTGTTACGTGTCACGACGGAGCCTTCATGCAGCCTTATGCATAGACGGTGCTGCCGAATGTTTATGATAAAGTTTGGCGGCATCACAGTAACGTGGTGGCATTTGGCCCGTAAGTCTGTAACCAACGTTGGTGGAACCGTAATGGGGTGCCGATATTTTTTGGGGGGTTGGGAAAGTTATGGCAACGCGAACGACGAGTTTGTTTTTTTAGCGGCGGGCCTCATCATGGCCTCGTAATTATTATGGAGAAATGGCCCAACCGATCATTATGATTAAAATAAGCTTTTTGTCAATGAATATTAAATCTGCCCGCCTTGATCAGATTAAAGTTGCGGTCAATGCGATAGAACCCACGTAACCTGTAAAAAAATATTAATGTCGGCCTCCCCCCCGCCCACCGGAGCGCAAACGCCAATGGGGAAAAAACAAACGAGCCTTGGACGAGCGGAATACCACAGCGAAAGGGGCGGCAGACAGAAAAAACATCTTCGACACGGATGTGGCGACCTAAACAGGCGGCCGTGCATAAACACCACGACAGGAGAGGCCACGTTACTCTGGTGGGATTATGGGGTGGTGGGGGTGGTGGAGGAGCATGGCGTGTAGCAAATTAGTAAGCATGGGCCTGCGCGCGCCGTTCCTAAGTCCGGCGACCCACCACCACCCACACTCGTCGTCGACATAATAATTGGCAGGAGAAACCCAAACGGACAAAAATAATCTAAAACCCGCAAAAACTTTATCCAACAAAATATTATATTATTATTATTATTACCATCCGGAAACCACATAATACCACATAATATTAGCATCTGGCACAGAATTTTATGGCGATACCGTCGCTAGGAACACGCCAGGGAAAATAACGCCGTCAGATCACGGGTTATGGGTGGAGCATGTCGCTGGGGTCGAGTCCTGGTAGTCTGAAACTGAATCGGGCCGGTGGCCGTCGAGATCCGTCAACCGGGCCGGCGACGGTGGGGAAAACCCGCAGATGAATCGGCGGAATCGACGCCAAAATGGCGAGCCAAAATGGCGAATCGGCGCCCCGAACGCGAGCCAATCGCGGCCTAGACTCGTTTAATCTTACATTACTATACATCTTTATGGGTGGTGGTGAGGGCAGCGCCTAGTAGTAGTGCTTGTAGCTGTATTGGCCGTTGCTGGGAAGGGCATTGGTGCGCTGGTAGGGCGCCGGCAACGGCTGGGGATGCACCAGGGGCTGTGGAATGGTGCCGGCGGCCGCAGCAGCAGCAGCAGCGGCGGCGTTGTTGGCTGATGTCGTCGTGAAGTAGTTTCCGGCGGCCGTGGTGGCCGTAGATGCTGTGGTCAGGGACGGCGTTGTCCGTGGCGACGACGAGGTCGTCGTGGTGCTGCCGCCAACGAGCTCCTTTTCTTTCTTGCCCAACAACTTCTTCTGGTGCTGGTCGCGTTGTTCCAACGCCTTCTCGGTGATCTTCTTCTCCTTCAAGCATTCGGCCACCGTCTCTTCGGTGACGCTAAACTGTGCCGGGTCCTGCCAGAACATCGCCCTGACGAAATCACGGCACTCGACGGCAGTAAAGTTCTTGCTGGTGGCCTTGTTGAGCTCGAGCGAGATGAACCGCCATTTCTCGAGCTCGCCGGCGTCCAAGAGCTCCTGGAGATGGACCTTGTCGGCGCCGCTCCACGACAGCGAGTTGTTGTTGCCCTGCTGCCCCACAATCACCTGGTAGCGGTTCCGGGCGGCGAGGTACGACCCCACGCCCAGGATCTCGGCGATCTCCACCCACAGCTTGCCCTTTTTCTTCAAGCTGACGATCAAGTCGTCCTGGATCTTGGAGAACTTGGACTTGCGCTTGGCCCGTTTCTGGGCGAGGTTGGCGTTGAGGTCCGGCCGCACCGCCAGCTGGGCCAACGGTGGCGCTGGAAGGAGCTGCTGGAGCCGTTCGGGGAAGTTGGCGTAGATCACGGACGGCGCCGACGCCATCAGCGACACCGGCGCCGAGCTGACGGACGTCGGCTTCGACTTGGCGTAGTTCTGCGGCGCCATGTTGCCGTAGTTGGAGTAGAAGCTGTTGGTGGTGCCGGCACGCGCCGTGTTGGGCGTCGTGCTGGCGTTGTTGCTGGCGTTGGTGCTATTATTGTTGTTGTTGTTGGTGGTGGTCGAGGGTTGCGCCGCCTGTGGGGCAGCGGCACCGGTCAGCGCCACGCCGCCGACGCCCTGGTTCGGTATCAACATGTAGTTGTTGACAGGCACGTTTTCAAAGTACTGCTGCTGCAACTGCTGCTGCAACTGCTGCTGTTGTTGCTGCTGCTGCTGGTACGACGGGTACACCACCAGCTGGGCGTACTGGCCGCCGCTGGGCGCGGGGTGGCCGTTCATCTGGACGTACGACGGCTGCTGGAGCACCATTGGCGACGTGTAGAACCGCGGCTGGTTGTCGTAGACGTTGTCCTTGAGCAACTGGAGCTGGGGGTGGCCCATGGGCGGCGGGTGGTGCTGTTGCTGTTGTTGTTGTTGGGGCTGCTGCTGCTGGGGCTGCTGCTGGGCACCCTGGTAGTGGAGGTGGAGCTGCAGCGGTGGTGGGTATGTGCCGTTGGCGTTGTTGTCATACATTGTTTGGCAAAAGAGAAGAGGATCTATCACACTAAAACTAGACAGTGAAAAATAAAGGGTAAAGATCAATGTTATAAATAAAATTAAAACAAAAAAATAAACGAAAAAAAAATCCAAAAACAAAATTTAAAACTTAATACCAAAATAATATCCCTGACATGCAATGTGCGGGTTATTTTCTTTTGGCCTTTTTGTTTTTTTTTCCTGGCTGGTGGGTGTTTTGGCGGTTTGTGTCTGCAGTTTCCCTAATGCCACAATCGAGCATACAACATTGATTACGGGAAAACATAGGTGCGACTATTTTTTGGGGGGGCGAGAGGAGACGGCGGCGCGGGTGCCGCCGCAGCTCGCCGAAGCACCGGTACCGGTTCGCCGCACGGCCCCCGTCGTGGTCGCCAGCGCACCCCCACGCCGCCATTTCTCGCTACCCTCCGATCATCCGTCTCCTGATCATTCCCGACCACCACAAGCTGGGTTTAAGCCGAACCCCCTGCCCCTCCTCGCTTCCGCATGTAAGTCACCATTTATTTTGCCTTCCTCCGCTAATCATCATCCTACCAAGAAAGGTTAATCTGGAATCTTAGTCACCCTCCTCAGGATCCGCGGCCCGCACCCGTTTCCGCCGCCCTCTGCAGAATCCTCGTGCTATGTGCCGGCTTAACATGTAACGAATTAGGCTTTATCAGCGGTATTTTCTTTCTGGCCAGATTGTGCAATTTACGAACTTTCCTCCTTGGTTGAATATGGCAATATTTTTTCGTCGACCATACTCTATTTTATTTGGCTAGAATGTGTTAGGCCGGCCGGGACTCCACTTAGCCTTGGCTACAATGAGATCTAATGTCCCACAGTTCGTATTGTCGATTATGTCCGGGCAATAATTGCCGCCAGTAGTATTGTTTTTCCCTTGTTATTTGTTTTCTTCCTTATTTAGCCCCTCCTCTCCCAGTTCGGTGACAGTCCCGGGAATATTATTCCAATTGTACGGTGGAATCGTCGCTATATTATTTTCTCATCCAAATAATGGAGGGCCTGTTGGTGCAGTATGGACCATAATCACCTTTATTATTGCATCACGTTTTACAGAAAATAGTGCCACCTCCCTCCTGGGCTTGGTAACTCCTCTTCCATTTCCAGGTCATGCCGGCGCGAAATTTTTTTTGGCGACTTGGTATTTTCTTAGTCAGACATCTCAAAATTTTTAATTATTTTTATGGTCATCTTCCAAAATATCTCTATTATACGATTATTATACGATACTCAAGTTAACTTTGTCCATCCATTTTTTATTGTTTGGCTTCCTAGATGCTTCGCTGCCCTCTATGCTATTTAAACTCAAGAGCTTTTGTACCAATCCGGCCGAGTCGGTGAAATTTTGTTTTGTTTTACAATTGAGGTGATGGATGCTCGCAAGTTTCCTTTGGCGGAACCTGCCCGCCCGCCCCAATTGCTCAAAAAAAAGTCATCAGAAATTACATTTTTGCCCAAAAATATTTTGCCCCAATCCGCAATGGGTAATGGGTATTTTTTTTGTCATCATTATTTTTTGGGCAAAAACTGTAATTTCCTTACCCAATCGGCGCCAGGTTGCCACTTTATTATTGGGTTGAGACCCAATCTTTTGTTTCGAGGCAAAAATATGCAGACACGAATACTGTTGGAGACTATTTGAGCGTATTTTGTAACTCATCAATTAGCCGGTCTAGTATAGTGGTTAGTACACATCGTTGTGGCCGATGAAACCCAAGTTCGATTCCTGGGACCGGCAGTCTGATTTTTTTTTCCATGGCCCACTCCATCGGCGAGTCCCGTCAACAGCCGCTTCCAACCGGTTACGTGCCGGCTAATAACCGATGCCAACTCAATTGACGTCAATTGAACAGTTTCTTCTGTTGTATCACTAAATTTATATATCGGAATATCTATTTACTCGGTGCTAAAGTCCTTCTGGGCATGCTTCGTCATGAACTTGAGGGGCAACCGGGCTACTTCTTCAAGGGCCTGGTCGGGATTAAACGAACTCTCGTCGGTAAAGTTGGCCTTGCGCAACGACGACACCCGCGAACTGATGTCGACGCTTTCCAAGCCGTCGGTGACTTCGTCTACGGCCGCGATGGGGGCCCTGTCGGCAATGGGCTCGACTTTTGTCGACGGATGGAACACTCTTGTAGCCGGTCTGGCGCCGCGCTGTTCCCAAGGGAACACCTTGTCGACATCGTCGGCTACCGGCTCGGTTTCGTGTTCGTGCTCAAGTGCCCCCGCCGCGTCGGTGTCCCATAAGTTGGCCAACTTGGTGAGCTGGAGGTTGTAGGCTTCGCCGCGGGGCTGGGCCAAGATTCTGTACTTTAACGCGTAGTCCTCGCCGTAGTGCTTGTTGAACGCGGCCCACCAGTAGTGGTGCAAGTTGTCCAAGTCGGACGACAACACGTCGGTGGCATGCCACGGCTTGGTGGCCCCGATAAAGTGCAAAAGCTTGATTTTGTCCGCAAACCGGGCAAATGCGGGATTGTACTGGTAGTGGTTCGATACGTTGGGCGTCACGTTATACACAAACGGAAGCCGGTGCCAGTTGGCGCCGTCGGAGCCCAAGTTGAAGTATTCGTTCAACAAGCCCTGGTCGGCACCGTCAAACGTCGATGCATCGGCGGCGGCGGCTGCCAACAACTCGCCAAACACCCGGGCGCTCGGCGCAAGAACCAACACCCCCGAGTTGAAAATATCGGGCCATCCAGCGTCGGGGCTCGCGGCGATTTGTTCCGGGCCCACATTGGTCTCGAAAAGATCATCGAGGCTGGCCAACGGCAACGTATCTGCATCGAGATACACCAACTTGTCGTAGGTGGTCTGGTTCCACAAGTGGAGCTTGGTGAAGGTGACGGCCAACTCGGTGCGGCCCAACTTCTCGGCGACGGGCCGGAGCGGCGCAAGAATCAACTCGTTGTCGATGGCAATGACGTTGTCGTACACCTGTTCGAGTAGGGCTAGCGAGTGGGGCGCGATGGCCGACGTGTCGACCAAGAGCGACAACGGGTACTTGGTGCCGAGGTGCTTGAGCTGGGCCCCGAGCGTGAGGGCGCCGGGGAGGTAGGACTCGTGGGTCAAGAGCGTAATGTAGGACATCTACTGGTGTCGGGACAAACGTGGGTGTGGAAAAGACGAAAATGTGACGTGGGATTTCGCTTACTTTATATGGTTGCAAGTGGTGTCCATCCCCTGATTCCATTGTTTTGGTCGCGCTCTTATCAACAGAAGGTTATTTACGGAATGGGGATTGGTCGGGGCTCGTACTGCCTGGGGTCGGGTATTTTTATGCGGTCCTGGTGTCTTACGTAAGGGCTGACCAATGGGGTTCGTCAAATCCGCTATACATTTGTTCTACATACAAACTAGGCACTCACCTTGTCGATGTCAAACAGCCACGTCCCGGACTCGGGCTCGTAGCTCCGGAACTGCATCGGCAACTTCTTGAGGTTGTCAATGTGTCTCTTGACACACTCGTCCTTGGGGTCGACTATGGGCAACTTGGTCTTCTTGTCCAATGGATAACACCCTTCGAGCGTAATGGTGGCAGGCACGTTGAATCCCTCGCCCACCAACGGGAAGTCCTCGTCGGGGTACACGTTACACAGCTTCTTGCTGATGATGATCTTGCTGCCGGCAATATCGTCGAGGTTGAGGAAACTGCTTAAATCAACCGGCACCGTGAACTCGATCTTACCGTAGAACTTGCGTCCCACGACAAACTTTTCAATCTTGCTCAAATCCACCATCGACTTCTGCTTCAATTCCGAAATCGATGGCGACGTCCAGTACCCATCGGCGTCGACCTCTTCCTCAGCCACAGCATTCTTCTTGATCTCGGTGGCCGCCAATACCGCCTTTCTCTTCTCGGGAGACTCCGACTCCGTCAAGGTCTCGGAATCGTTCTGGTCCTTTAAAACAAACGAAACCTGTTTCGAAGGAGTCGAGCTTGGGCCCTCGGAAAGCAATGACGTGCTGGATTCCTTCGACTTGTCCAAGAAAAGCTTCTTGAAGTGCGATTTGGGGGCAAAGATATCCGACGAGATAATGGCAGCATCTGTCTGATCGGAAATAAGACCGTTGGCCTTCGACGCAACCTTGGGTGATTGTGGAACCGGCGACTCGCCTCTCGTGGCCGTCCGTGTTTGGAAAAGCGGCTCTATTCTACGAGCACTTCCTAAGGTGACAGACTTCTTGCCCTTCTTCGACTTGACCAATACAGCAGAGGGCTGGTTGCCGTCGCTCTGTTGTGGGCCGGTGATACTCTGGAAGAGTGGGTTCTTGCCGTAAGGGTTCTGCGAGTTGATGTTGATTAACGGCTGGTTGGGTTGTTGCTGCTGTTGCTGTTGTTGCTGCTGTTGGTTGTTCTGCAACGTGCTTCCACCAAACAAACCTCCACCAGTGTTGGTGGATGCGTTGGCATTGTTACCAAATAACCCACCACTCGTTCCTGTATTGGCAGCAGGTTTGCTACCAAATAATCCGCCGCCAGAATTGTTATTGCCTAATGCATTGTTGTTGTTTCCACCAAACAATCCCCCTGTATTGCCAGAGTTATTGGTGTTACCACCAAACAACCCTCCTCCAGTATTGGCACCGGCAGTGTTGTTTGAGCCACCAAACAACCCGCCACCACTGGGGGCAGCAGGCTTGGCTCCAAACAATCCACCCTGTTGAGCGTTGTTGTTTGCTTGGCCAAAACCAGGTTGTGCATTATTCTGAGTTGATCCTCCTCCAAACAATCCACCAGTGGCGCCGGCTGGTTTGGCTCCAAAGAGTCCACCACTGTTGTTATTGTTGTTGTTGGCAGGATTACTTCCAAAGAGTCCACCACCAGAGCCATTGTTGGTGGCATTGTTGTTGCCAAACATACCACCGGCAGCAGGAGCAGGCTTGCTTCCAAATAATCCACCATTGTTAGCGTTATTGTTGTTATTGTTGTTATTGTTGGCGCCGAAAAGTCCACCAGCATTGTTGTTGGCAGCGTTGTTAGTTCCAAATAAACCTCCACTGGCGTTATTGGGGGCAGTCAGATTACCTCCAAATAACCCACCGGTGGCTGGCTTATTTGCGCCAAATGCATTGTTGCTTTGATTGGCCCCAAATAATCCTCCTCCAGTGTTGGACTGGCCAAAACCGGTGTTTGCGGTGTTATTAGCACCAAATGCACCAGTATTGTTGTTGTTGTTGGCCCCAAAGAGTCCACCGCCGGTGTTAGTGTTGTTTTGGGCACCAAATGGCGAGTTATTCTGAGGAGCAGGATTGTTGTTGTTGCTGCCAAAGACAGAATTGGTGTTACTGGCTCCAAATGGTGAATTGTTTGCAGCACCACCAAAGGCAGAGGTAGCGTTGTTGTTTGCACCAAAGGGAGATCCGGCGGTTGGGTTGTTATTATTTCCACCAAAGAGTCCTCCGCTGGGGTTGGAGGAACCAAAGGCAGACGTGGTGTTTGAACCAAAGGGTTTACTGGCACCACCGAAAGCATTGGTGGTACCGCTGCCAAATGCATTGGTAGAACCACCTCCAAATGCAGAGTTTTGGTTCTGAGTACTTGCTCCAAACGGAGAAGTGTTTTGAGTACTGCCAAAGGCAGAGGTGTTGTTGTTGTTGGCTCCAAATGGAGAGTTGCCCTGGTTTGGTTGGCCAAATGCCGATGTGGTGTTGTTCCCACCGAAAGCAGACGTTGTGTTACTGCCACCAAATCCAGTGGCAGGGTTGGAGGCACCAAATGCTGAAGTTTGACCTGCAGTGTTGCCAAACCCAAACCCGGTACTGGCAGCGTTGTTGGTTGCACCGAAAGCGCCTCCTGTAGCACCTGGTAATGCGTTTGGAGCGGCGTTTCCGTTGCCAAACCGTCTGTTCTGTTCATAGTCCTTCAATCTCAACTCTTCAAACGAAAAGTTCTTATATTCGGGCATAGAAGAAATGTTCTGGAACACGTTCGAGGTCCCAGTCGAATCCTTTTCGGTGAATGGTGTAAATGGCTTAACGGCAGTCCCGTTGTTGGCATTTGGATCAGTTGCACCGCCAACAGCAGAACCAAAGGCGTTGGTGGCGCCAAATGGCGAAGTAGTGGTGTTGTTGTTGGCGGGAGATCCAAAACTTCCCGTATTGGAAGCGCCAAACAAACCACCACCGGTGTTGTTGGTAGCAGTGTTGGCAGCACCAAACGCATTGGTTCCCGTGTTGCCAAACGCACTGCCCGTGTTGGACGAACCGAAAGGCGACAGATTAGAACCAAAGATGCCTCCAGGGGCAGCATTGTTGGTGGTAGGGGCGCCAAATGCAGAAGTAGCGTTGGTGTTGGGGTTGGCAGTAGGACCACCAAACGCGTTGGTGTTGCCGCCAAAAGCGCTTGTTCCTGTTGATGATCCAAACATGCCTCCACCGGTGTTGTTGTTGTTACCAAAAGGTGATCCGGCTGTGTTGTTGTTGGCGGCAGGGGCGCCAAACGGAGACGCGGCGGCGGCGTTGGAGTTTCCAAAGCCACCAAATCCCGATGATGAACCACTAAACATTGGAATGTTTGCGTGCTTTCGAGTCTTTTATGAACCAATTGGCAGAGATGATATGAGGAGCACTGATCATTTTGGTTGATGTTTATGAAAAATTTACGGGCGTGCGCGTACCGGGTTTTTGCATCTCCAAGCAGGAAATAGGTGGAAACTAAGCAGAAATGATTGGAATAAAGGAAGTAAAGGTGTGATGGGGCTTTGGTGCTGTTTTTGTAGGGAATGGAGTTATTGTAAAGTGAATAAACGGAACTTTTTACAAAATTATTGTATTTCCAACAATTTTACAAAGTTGCAAAAAACTATACAACATTGATGCTTTAACCATATTGCAATATATTCTATTATGGTACAAAGTATACGTCATCGAGATATCTGGCTACATGACACTACTACATCTACTACTCTCATCAAAGAACTAATTATATTACAATAAATCCGGCTATATTCCATCGACTCTGCTTGCTAACTTCTCAAGATACGCTTGCCAATCGGCAAAATAGTCTGTTTCCTTCCACAAAACGTAGAGTTCGGACTTTGATGCGGTATTGATCTCATTTAACGCGGCCTTGGCCAATTGCTTGATGCCAAAGCCTTTGGCATATGTCTTGGTCGCAAACTCAGCACCCCAGACACTCTTGTTGGCAGTGGAGAACTCGGCAAACTGCTTCTTCCAGTACTGAGGAAGTTCGGCATCGGGAATGGCATCAATGGCACCGATATCGGCCAATGCCAAAATGGCATATATGGCCACGAGAACCGGCGTACCTTCATCGGAATCGATAAAATCGCTATCCAAGACATCGGTAAACGCACCAACAACAAGCTTCAAGTCGTTGGAACGGTATACCGATGCCCAGAAATCACAGGCACTGTCATCCTCAAAAGCGTTATATCCAAAGGCGCCCATTGAGTACCGAATAAACTGTTGTCTGTCGAGCCTGGGGGTTTGTCTGTATTTATATCGCAGCCAAGAATTCACAGGCCGAAAAACTCGTATATTCCTAACGATTTCATCTAATGCAAGGGGATTGTGTGGCTACAACGATTTTCAGCTACTCTAGAAGCAACATCTATAATGGCGGTGGATTACTGGCATGTTGTCGTACTATGAAAGTACGTTCTTTTTTTTATAATTACAGACTGTTTCCGGAAAACTACTCTTCGTCCTCGTCCTTGACTTCCTTCTTGGTGACACGCCGTTTCTTCACCATTGAAGAAATATCTTCGCCGGCCTTCTTCTTGACCACCTTCTTGGTCTTTTCCTTCTTGGTCTCAAACTTCTTCAAGTGTTCGGCCCGTTCCTTTGCGCCCAATTCCGACAATTCGTCTCTCTTGGCCACGAACTCGTCATCGTCAATCTTTCTTCCCTCCAACCATTCAAGCAACTTGATCTCTTCGCCGTAAACAGAGTCGTCGTTACCCACCGGCGTTTCCAAGATTATGGGGATGTTCTGGAGACGCTCGTAGTTGGCTATGTTTCTAAACACCTCGAGTCCAAGGAACCCGTACCCCAACTTTTGGTGGAGATCACGGTTGGCACCCAACGGCGCCTTGGAGTCGTTCAAATGGATAGCGCTCAAGTATTCGGCTCCCACAATATCGTCAAACTGTTTCCAGAACGCTTCGAACTTGTCTTGGTCGCGGATATCGTATCCAGCAGCAAACGCATGGCACGTATCGACACATACCCCGACACGCGACTTGTCTTCAACCATATCTATCACGTCCTTGATATCCTGGAGGTCTGACCCAATCAAATTACCGTGCCCTGCCATGTTTTCAATGACAATCTTGACGAACGTCGTATCCTTGATGGCGTTGTTGATATTCTTTGCCAACCGTTCCAACGACTCGCGATGGTCGCCATCGAGACTCGAGCCGGGGTGGAAGTTGTACAACCCGATGTCCAACAGTTCACAACGCTTCAAGTCGTCAAGGAACGACCCGTACGCCTTCTCTTCCTTCTCAGGATCAGGATTGCCCAAGTTGATAAAGTACGATCCGTGGGGCAAGATGTCTGTCCGTGGATTGTAGCCGTATTGCTTGCAGAAGTCCTTGAACTTGGTGGCCTCGGCCTCGGGAATCGCCGGCGACACCCATTTCCGCGGCGACTTGAGGAAAAGGGCAAAACTTTGGGCGCCAATGTCCATGGCGTTGGTGACGGCCTTTGAGATCCCTCCTGCCATGGCTACATGGGCGCCAAACTTGAACTTGCTGGCGGTGGCCCGCGGATACTTGAACTCAATTGCGGCTTTTGCAACGTTTCTAAGTTAGAATCCATCTAATCAGACACAGTTGTCGTCTCAATACATACTTTTTGGGAGGCATTATCGGTGGTGGTTCCTCGTACAAATCGGGAATTTCATCCTTTTGGAGGAACGGCATCTTTCCTGCATACATCCACAAAAATGTCTACGTACCAACTACACTTCGACACGGTGTCCAACGGGCAAAACCAACCAATATCATGCTGTAGCTCCTATATTGCAAAGGCACAATGGATACGAACGTGATGTTGGGATGTTGCATTGGTGGATTGACTCAGGCGATGACTAATTGATGTCGTGATGGCGCCTCACCGATGTCGCGCGGCCCGGCCCACGAATGCCAAATATCTCGCGATGCTTATCTCTATCTCTCTTTATTAGCATGTCCATGACCAGCAACTTCAAAACCACGGTGACTCGTTACGTGCTGGCGTTCTTCCAGCCCGAAAACAACCTCAGCTCGGCTCAGAGATGGGTGCTTGGCCTCATAAACCTTCTGTCGGTGGTGATATTCTGGGTGCTCTCGTCGTTCCTAGTCAATGCGTTGGTGGAAGACGACAGTTACCGCAAGCCGTTCTTCATCACATACTTGAACACAGGCTGCTTCTGCTTCTATCTTATCCCATACTTGCGCTACGAGCGCCTCACTGTCGGCGAATTCGTCGCCAAATTACGTCAAGATTACTACTTGAGTAAGGTACCGAAGGAACTGACCGAAGTCCCGGTCACCAATGATTACGGCTCACACGACAACTTGACCGTGATTCAGGAACAGACGGTTGGTATTGAGCCCGCCGATGAAGAACATATTGGACTCTACGAAACCGTCCGGTTGTCACTCCAGTTCGTGGTGTTGTGGTTCACGGCCAATTTGGTCACCAACGCGTCCTTATCCTACACGTCGGTGGCCTCCCAGACCATTTTGTCGTCGACGTCGTCATTTTTCACCTTGATTATCGGTTATCTCTACGCTGTCGAAAAGATCAACCAAAACAAAATCATTGGTCTCTTGCTTTCGTTTGCCGGTGTCCTCATCGTGACCGAGATCGACGCTTCCACCACCACCCCAAATGTGTCGACGTTCCTTGTTATTTGGGGCAATGTGTTGGCGTTGGCCGGTGCCCTTATCTACGGTATCTACACCATTCTCCTCAAGTTCAAGATCTCGATCCGCAACTCGACCCGTGAGAGGAGCCTTAACACCCACTTGTTCTTTGGGTTTGTTGGTGTGTTCTGTGTCAGTGCCTTGTGGCCAGTGTTGATACTATTGCATTTTACGGGATGGGAAACTTTCGAGTTGCCTCCCAACAGACAAGTGCTAACGCTTCTCTTGGTCAATGCGTTCATCACGTTTGTCAGCGACTTCTGCTGGTGCAAGGCTGTGTTACTTACGAGTCCGTTGACGGTGACCGTCGGGTTATCGATGACGATCCCATTGGCAATGATTGGGGATTGGGTCCTCAAGGGTTTCGAGGTCAGATGGTGGTACTTGTTTGGCGCCAGCATCGTGACATTGGGCTTCTTTATCATTAATAGAGACGAGAAGGAGGACTTTGTCCGCGACGAATGATGCATTTATTATAAACCAATATATAGAACTACACACTTTGGTTACCTACGTATAGCAGCTCTCCTGCACACAGTCAAGATTTCTGAGAAATTCGGCTGTTTGCACGACCAACACACAATAACCTGCCCAGCTTGAGCGCTTCTATTACCAGCAGCAATGAAACGGTTCGATTTGGTGACGGCAGTGTTGTTCCTCACGACAGTGGTGACGGCATATTTGCCGCTGGCGTTACGGCTAGCCGCTTTGTCGTACGAGAACGACGGCTACTTGATCCCGATTGATAACGCAGACCTTCTGATCCTTTCAGGGCCTCGTGAATACGCCACGATCGTGATGCTCACGTCTACAGTACCACAGCACGGATGTGACCAATGTGAAAATTTCGAAGAAGTAATCAAGACGGGCGCCAGGGCATGGTTCAACGACTACGGTGACACCCACCAGTTGTTCTTTGTCAATGTCGACTTGAAATACCCTGCCAACAGCAAGATCTTTGAACAGCTTGGATTGGATACGGTGCCGAATATCTGGTTTATCCCACCCAACGTTGCCATTGAGTACGATACAGACGCCAACTCGGTGGATATCTTGCTCGAACCCAATATTCGTTTCAATGTTCCCCAGGGTTCCTTTGACGAGCAAGTGATGGAGTTTGCGCGGTTCTTGTCTGAAACGACGCAAAAGAACATCATCATCAGACAAGCCGACCCTGGAATCAAGTTCTTGAAGACGTTTCTGATCACGTTGGCTGTCATCTTGTTCTTGAAGAAGAAGGGCCCCCAATTCATCACCAGCATCGAAAAGAAAACCGTCCAGACCTACTTCTTTATCTTGGCCACTCTTGTGTGCATCTGTGGATACCAATTCACCGTGCAAGAGGGCGTGCCGTTTTTAGCAACCAACGACAAGGGCGAGTTGATTTACATTAGTGGAGGCATCCATTGGCAGTTTGGAGTTGAAATTGTTATTGTTGGGGCCAACTACTTTGCCTTGGCCATGTCGTTCATCACGTTGATCTACTTTGGTAACTATAAAGTGACGACAACAAGCCGAATCTCCGACGAAAATTACAAACATGCTCTCATTTTGGCCAATGCAGCCCTCATCTATTTCTTGTACAGCGTGTTGACGAGCATCTTCCTCCGGAAGGATCACGACTACCCATACTATTTTACCAAGTTGTTCTAGACGTACTATATAGAAACCTGCATACGAAAAAAGTATACACGTAGACGAAAATCGCGACGCGTATCTAGAGATCATCACCCATGAAGCGACCAGATTCTCAGAGGGTATTGATTACCGACTTCTTTGCTGCCTCCAATGGCTCTTCCACAGTGAAGAAGGCAAGGAAAATAGTCAAAGTGGAAGAGAAGAAGCCAGAAACGGCGGTGAAGAATGATTTGAAACAAGTGACGGTGGAAGAGGTGACAGAAAAGGAGAATAAAGACCCACAATTGACCGAATTGAATCAAGCCATAAAAGAAAAGACTCACGAGAGCCAAAATCCACAAAGTAATGGGAGTGTGACTGAGCAATCTAACGATTACACCCAATATTGCAAAACCCACAATTTTGACAAGCAGAAATGGGTTGAATCGCTCTCGTCGGAGCAGAGAGAGCTCTTGGACCTTGAAATCAAACATCTTCACATATCGTGGCTTGTGTTTCTTCACGGTGAGATCGTCAAGCCATATTTCCTCAAGTTGAAACGGTTTCTCAAACTGCAAGAATCAAAAGAAGTATTTCCTCCGGCCAACCAAATCTACTCGTGGTCTCATTATACTCCCCTCCCCAATATCAAGTGTCTTGTGTTGGGCCAGGATCCATACCACAACAATAACCAGGCGCACGGGCTTGCCTTTTCGGTATTGGAGCCCACCAAACCTCCTCCATCGTTAGTCAATATCTATAAAACATTGAAGATAGATTTTCCCGACTTCAAGATTCCCGACTACAAGGAATTGGCCAAGCAGGGCCGCCCTGGCGGTGGGAACTTGACCAAGTGGGCCCAGCGTGGAGTATTAATGTTGAACGCGGTGCTAACCGTAGAAGCACACAAGGCAAACAGCCATGCCAAGCAAGGCTGGGAAACATTCACGGAAAAAGTCATCGAGGTAGCCCTAACCTACCACCTGAAGGGATCGGGTTTCGTTGTCATGGCATGGGGCAGTCCAGCCCAGCAAAGAATTGCCAAGTTCAACAGACTTCTGGATAACTTTTTGATCCTCAAAGCAGTACACCCGTCGCCCTTATCGGCACACCGGGGATTTTTCGAACTGAAGGTGTTCAAAAATTGCAACGATTGGCTCGAACAACGCCAGCTCCATACCATTGACTGGACATTGTAATTAAAATTCGCAGCCATACCGGGCGCGACGCACGCCATCAAAAATTTTTAGGTACGGAATACAAAATTACACAAAATCAGTGAACGTTACACAAAACCGTAAGAACAGTCCCAGACCACGAAAACGAAAAACCCAATACTACAGGGGATATATACACAACATTGTCCAATTTGTTAGAACACTAAATAGATTGCTATTCGAGTACACAAACCAGCGAACCACCAAGCATATTCGACTAGAACTTTACCCTGAACCCAAATCTACAGACCCAAGCACAAACAACCCCAAGAATAGCTGCAAATGACAGATCTGCGCCGAAAACTGTCGCGAGCATCGAGAGATTCCATTGCCGCCAGCGAAATAGAAGATAAACATGTCGAAACGAGTTCCGAGAGACGAAAACGGTTCTTGTTATCAGAAGACCCCAAAACTGCACGTTCCAGAGACGTCGATGACTCGACGCGTAGGTTCAAGTACTTGCTTGGATTGACGCCGTTGTTCCGGTACTTCATCGATCTCAATGCCTCCAAAGATGCTCTGTTCAAACGTCGGGTACGAGAAATTGACAACAAGCTTTCCTTCACCCAAGCTCCAAAGAAAAAGAACACAAGAAGAAGAAAGACCGAAAAGGAAGAAGATGCCGAATTATTAGAGGACGAGGAACACCAAGATGACGAAGACCACCAACCTACAGTATTAACCGAATCCCCAACATTTGTACAAGAAGGTGTATTGCGGGAGTACCAGGTACAGGGGTTGAATTGGTTGATTTCCCTCTACGAAAACAGACTTAGTGGGATATTGGCAGATGAAATGGGGTTGGGTAAAACCTTACAAACAATTTCCTTCTTGGGATACCTCAGATACATTAAAAAGATTGATGGCCCCTTTATTGTCATTGTGCCGAAGTCTACCTTGGATAACTGGAGAAGAGAATTTGCCAAATGGACTCCTGACGTAAATGTGGTAGTTTTGCAAGGTAACAAAGAAGACCGTCAAGAAGTTATTCAAAATAGATTGTTAACTGCTGATTTTGATGTTCTAGTGACGTCGTTTGAAATGGTTATCCGTGAAAAATCTCAACTCAAGAAGTTTAGATGGGAATATATCGTGGTGGATGAAGCTCATAGAATCAAGAACGAAGACTCGTCCCTTTCCCAAATCATCAGATTATTCTATTCCAAGAACCGTTTGCTTATTACGGGTACTCCCTTGCAAAACAATTTACATGAATTGTGGGCTCTCTTGAACTTTTTGTTGCCCGATGTGTTTGGAGATTCTGAAGTGTTTGACGAATGGTTTGACAACCAAGGCGGAGATGGAGAAGATGATCAAGATAAGGTTGTTCAACAATTACACCAGTTATTGAGTCCCTTCTTGTTACGTAGAGTCAAAGCCGATGTTGAGAAGTCGCTTTTGCCCAAGATTGAAACAAATGTTTACATTGGTATGACCGATATGCAAGTCAAATGGTATAAAAAATTGTTGGAAAAAGATATTGATGCTGTCAATGGTGTTGTTGGTAAAAGAGAAGGTAAGACTAGATTGTTGAACATTGTCATGCAGTTGAGAAAATGTTGTAATCACCCATACTTGTTTGATGGAGCTGAGCCAGGTCCCCCATACACGACCGATGAACATTTGGTTTATAATACCGGTAAGATGGTTATTTTAGACAAGATGCTCAAAAAATTTCAAGCAGAAGGTTCAAGGGTGCTTATTTTCTCGCAAATGTCCAGATTATTGGATATTCTTGAAGATTACTGTTATCTCAGAGATTATAACTACTGTCGTATTGATGGGTCAACGTCACATGAAGATAGAATTGATGCAATCGACCAATACAACGAACCTGGACTGGACAAGTTTGTTTTTCTTTTAACAACAAGAGCTGGTGGGTTAGGAATCAACTTAACCTCGGCTGATATTGTTGTTTTATACGATTCTGACTGGAATCCTCAAGCAGATTTACAGGCCATGGACAGAGCACACAGAATAGGCCAAAAGAAACAGGTCAAGGTTTACAGATTCGTGACTGAAAATGCCATTGAAGAAAAGGTTTTAGAAAGAGCAGCGCAAAAGCTTAGATTGGACCAATTAGTTATTCAACAGGGCCGCCAACTGAATGCTAATAACAACATTGGTAGTTCCAAGGATGATTTACTTGGAATGATCCAGCACGGTGCCAAAAAAGTCTTTGAATCTCACAATGGAACTATCCTCGAAGATGATATCGACACAATTTTACAACGTGGTGCGGAAAAGACAGCCAATTTGAACGCTAAATTTAACAAGTTGGGTCTTGACGACCTTCAGAATTTTACTTCAGATTCGTCCACTTATGAGTGGAATGGACAGAATTTTGCAAAGAAAGAAGCATCTGGACTTGGATTTAGTTGGATCAATCCTTCAAAGAGAGAAAGAAAGGAGCAAACATATTCCATTGACAATTACTACAAGGATGTTTTGAATCCTAGTACGCCCAAAACAAAACCACAACCAAACAAAAGGGCTCCAAAGGCATACAATGTTCAAGATCATCAATTCTTCCCCGTGTCGTTACCTGAGCTTTTGGAACGCGAGCAATTAGCGTACAAAAAGGAAATCGGATACAAATTTACCGTGGACGATTTTGGAGACAGTGACGAGGAGTTTGTCGCCGAAGAGTTCAAGGAAGAAGTCAGCAGAGAACAGAAACGTGCAACTGAGCAGGCAAGAGTGGACTCGGTTATTCCGTTGACGGAAGAAGAAATTGAAACCAAAAATACTCTTTTAGCTCAAAGTTTCCACAGTTGGACGAGGAGAGACTTCACCAATTTCATACATGCTTCGGCCAAATATGGCCGTTCTGCCTACACCGAAATTGCTAAGGCATTAAGTAATAAACACAAGGACGAAGTTGAGCGATATCTGAAGAAATTTTGGGCTTCTTATGATCAAATTGAAGGACATGAAAAGTATTTGATTCAAATTGAGTCGAGTGAAAGGAAGTTGGCTAAATTGCTCAAGCAGCAAAAGCTCCTATCCCAGAAGATGGAAGGTGTCATTGATCCTTTGCTGGATTTAAAGATCCAATATCCTCCTAATAATTCCAAGAGAGTCTACTCTAAAACAGAAGATAGATTTATATTATACTCCGTCCACAAGTATGGTCTCTTTGCAGATAATTTGGCGGAAAAGGTCAAGGAGGGAATCATGACTTCAGATGTATTTAAATTTGATTGGTTTATCTTGTCTAGGAGTCCACAAGAACTTGGCAGAAGAATCAATACTCTTTTGTTGGCCATTTCGAGAGAATTAGATGGACCAACGAAGAAGAAAAAACCAGCTTCAACCTCGAGTTCACGAGTTGCCTCAGTTGAGCCTAGTGCAACTCCGGTTCCTCTCAAGCGTGGCTTTGAAGAAATAGGAAACGATTCTATCAAGAAGAAGAAAAATTAGTTTGAATATAGCTATACTAATTAATAATGTTACAACAATAGTGATGTATAATATACAAATGCATTTACAAAGGTTCCAGTTCAGCCCCCAAGTATTCCAGTAATATTTCCTCCTGCACTGTCGAAATGTAGTAGGGCACCTTGTTAGCAGTCCAACTGACAGAAAGGAAGTCGCTCATCTCGTGCTTTTCTACCTTCAACTTATCAAAGATGGAATCACCTGTAGCTCTGTAACGAGGACGAATGAAGTCGCGAAGACTAACAATCTTGGTTCCTGGCCTTAATCCATAGAGAAGCTTACCAACTTCAGTGTTCAAGTTCACGTCAAAAAGATAATTGTTAATGATGAGAACATCACAGTCAAGAACTGCCAGTCTCACTGGTTCGTTGTCAACAAAACTTTGCAGAAGTGCAAAGTTCAAGTTCAACTCAGCGAGACCTAACAATGCCAAGTGCTTCGTCATCAAACCCTGTTGCAAAACAGTAAGCTTTGACGCGTGTTCCATCAACTCACAACCACCACTGGTACATGCTCCAAACTCCAATGCTGCCTGGAAAGTAGTGTTTCCCACACCCGAGCCAAGATCATAGAACTTTTGAGATGGTAACAAGTTCACCTTTTCCAACACCTCACTGGTGAAAGAAGGCAACAATTCTCCATAGACTTCCGCTGTGAAAGCTTTATAAGATCTCAACTTTCTCGAGTCAGTCGAAACAACACGGGAATATATACGTAAAAGAATTTGTTGCATGGTGAAACGTGAAATCTTCGACTGCTCCCGTATCCGGCGGAACAAAGTAGAGACATATTCAGTTGGTTCTCTTGGAGTCAATTCTTGAGTAACAGAAGTTGGAATCTCACAAACTTCAATTTTGGATGGTTCTGGTGGAATACTACCATTTTGAAAACGTTCCAGCTCCTTCATCACCAAATTGTACTGGGGACTGATATCTTCTAGTAAGATTTCTTTGTAAAATGTTTCGATTTTCAAATCATCATAACTTGGATATCTCTGTTCCTCCTCACCGAGGTAGACTCTGGTACTCTTGTTCAAGCTGTCTCCGGATTTGAGATCACTGAAATCATCCAGATTTGGCGATAATTCTAGCATCAATAAGTTCCATTTCTCTATAACAAACATGAACTCACCGAAATCGTTTTCTTCTACCGCACTTTCAAGTTTGGCACAGTATTCTTTAGTTATGATTTCCTTGATGACAGGGGAATAAGAAAAATAGAGAGAATAGTGGATCATAAATAGTTTGATGATCTCGTAAACTGGGTCCAATTCATTGCTCTTGGGAGCGGCCAACACAAACAGTTCATAATGTTGGGGATACATGAAGAATCTGACTTTAACGACACTCTTAGGATTAAAGGACCCATTCTCAAGGAACAGAGGAAATGAAATTGGCATCGAACGATAGTTTTTGGTATGACTTTTGACGATATTAACTGCTAAATCGTCGTCAAAAAGAATTTGATTATCAAGATTTGTCATGATCTCCTGTGAAGTTTTACCCAGTGGAAGTTCAATAAAGTTCAATTTAGGAACCAGCGGAGTTGCATCGTAGATTTGAGATGTGAAGAACCTGCGCCCATTCAATGGGACAAAAGTATCAGCATTAATGTCAGTGGGATCAAAGGGACTGACGTAGTTTTCATCAAGAACTTCGGTTATCTCAGATTTACCAAGCTTGGATTGCTTCTTCTTTACACTTTTTGATTTTGACTTCTCTTTTGGGATTTCCAACTTAACCTTTATGTCGAGGTCTTCAATTTGATCTATGACGCTATCAGCTTCGGTGATCTTTTCCAACTTCAAGATTCTTTTGATTTCATTCTTTTCCGCTTGTCTCGGTCTCGTCTTCAAATTAGTGGTTGGCTTAGATTCGGGGTGGAAGTACTCTGCCTGGATTCTTTTCCTCTTTTGACCGTCCTCCACTGATTTCTTGTCTCCAATCACAGACTGGAAGTGTGTTGATCCGGCAATTAAATCTCTCAACTCTAATAAGCCCTTTTTCTTTGCTGATTTACTCTCTGTACGCACGGTAGCCTCTCGTTGTTTTCTTTTCAACTCCTGTGCCTGGCGTTTTTCTTCTTCTTTCCTTTCCTTTGAAAGTAAGAGCGCCTCACGACGTTTCTTTCTTTCCTCTATTTCTTCTGGCGATAATTCTTCCCGTTTGACTTTCTTGCGGTGCAGAACTTCCAGCTGCAACTTTTCGATTTCAATTTGGGGTAACCGCCTACGTGATCTTCTGCTCGACGATTCTCCGTTCGTCAAAACTAGCCACTGGGCCTCATAGCATAACCGGTCGTTTTGTGAAGTGAATTTTGTCTTACGACTGGAAACGAATTTTATGTCGTTATGCTTTTGCTTTAAGTAATCTGGCGTTCTGCAGGGGAATTCGTTGTAAATACGATCGAGGGGTACATCTTCCTTGATGTATTCCTTTATCTTTCGTTTTTCACCTGCAGTGAATTTGGAATGGTCTTTAGTGCTGATGATGCCGACAATTCTGTCAACGCTGACGCCGGGGAATGTTCTTGTTATGGCGTCCAAGGTAAGATCCGCATCTATAAGACGGTCGATGAGGGCCGTGCTAATATCAACTGTGGGGGTTGCTTGAGGTGTAGCCTGATAGGAAAGCTTGCGGATCATGCTCGTGATGGAGAATTCACTTCTGCAGGGGAGTTCATCCTTCAAGTGGTCGATGTTGTGGCTGTAGGACTCGAGGAGGGCGATCTCGGGCTCCGTCCACGGGATGGGCTTTGAAAACACCACAGCACCATCGCAGACTTCGCTGTGGGACTTTGTCGGGAGTTTTTCACGAATGGCACGCTGGGTGAGATCGTGGGAGACTAGTACCGCCAACTTTTCAATATCGAACGGCAACCAGCCGCGTGCTTTCAACTGCAGAATTTCCAGCTTGCACTCGTTGACACGCAGATCATCTTGCTTGATCAACTGGGTGTACTCTGACGTTGTGGAATCATGGTATAAACATAAGTGGACAAGAAACTTTGAGGACCAGGCCGATTCGAGGCGGGGCTGCAAGGCAAATACCGACAGGATCGTGTACTCCAAGGAAGAGCTGCTCGTTCTATTGAACAACTCGGTGGCGGTGAGAAGGGGGTCCTTGACGAGGGTATTGAAGTCGGGACTTGGGCTGGTGCTCGGCTTGCCGATGTACTCGTCGGTCGAGTGGTCGGAAGTCTCCGGCGTCAACGGCTCAAGAACGGGCGAAAACATGCAACAGGAATGGGTCAGCTGGATGTTCCGTAAAAAATTACCTACGCGTGGTGGTAATAACTCGGTTGTTTCTTTTAGATGGTCTCGAAGTCAAACAGCAAATTCTACGATTTGATTTGTTTACGCGTGTTAATTTATCAGACTGAAAAGCGCGGAGATGCGTAAATAATAAGAAAAAACTAGAGTTTACTGGCTCTCATGCCGTTCAACCTAAACTTTAACTCCTTCAACACCTTAGTGTCGGGTTTCCAGCTTTCAAACAGCACGAACAAGTCGCTGATCTCGTCGTAGCCGGTTTTGCCCACGTCTTTGCCGGATTCCACCGTGAGAAGCTTGTTGTTGTTGGGCCAGTTCTTTTCGATGTTGAACAAGAGTCCACGGAGACACCACGGCAAGATGAACGGGTTGGTACCGATTTTGCCAACGTTGTACTCCTTGATGTAGATCTGGTTGGTGGTGGGGATCTGCACGATTTCGTCGTAGTTCTGTGCATCGGCCTCAACCCCTCCGTACGTCCCCACCCCGCTCTTCAAACCATGGATATGGTACGGTGACTCTCCTTCACACGCAAGTAACTTGCTGTTTCCAGTAGGTGGAATGACGATGTCGTCGGTGTCCAACACAAACTTGATCCCAAGATCGTACACCTTCCCGTCATTGTAGATCTTCGAGTGTCCACTTCCTGTCAATGGGCCAGCCAAGGAAGTGCTCAATTCTTTCAACACGTTGTTGTCAAAGTAGCCAAGATTCTGCAAGTGGCAACAGAGCGAAACCAACTTTTGGATGAAAACCGGCGTCAGCGACGAGTAATCAATGTAACAGGCTCGATAGATGTTGGGATGAAAGATATGCGACGCCATCGACGAATAAAGCGGCACCAACTGATCATTGATCGACCCAATGAGACACAACTTCACATTGGCGTTGATGATCACTTGCATGCTTTCCTTATAAACCAACGATTGTGGACTCGTGAACTTGGTGAGCTCAAAGAGCTCGTTCATCGATTCGTGTTCGATTGCCGAGTATGCCTTCATAAGGAATGATTTGTCTGCTCCATAAAACGGACCGTTGTTGATCCCAGCCATCCCAAGAATACCAATCCGTTTCCGAATCGGGTCTTTCAAGATGCCCAAGCTAATAAGTTTGGCCAACAAGATGATGGAAACAACACACCCCTGGGAGTGCGAGGCAACAAAGATAAAGTCTGCTTCATTCAATTCTTGTTCCCATTTGCTCAAGATCTCGGTAAAGAAACGAACCCGTTCAAAGATCTTACCCTCCTTTTCCAATGCAATTTTCTGGATACTGACGTTGGATTCTGTCTCGGTGATCAAGTCGTTCTCGATACAATAACGAATGACAGCCTTCTCTGCTTCGTTGGCAAACTTGAGCGAAGTTCCCTTAGGTGCACCAATCAATGGTCTAACTATCTTTGTCGGGAAAAAGCCATGGACCCCAATGATCAAAATCTTTTTTATCTTTTTGAGTGGTCCTGCCTTGAAGGAAACAATCTCGGAAGCTGAAACGGAGGTGTCTTGTTTATGGTGAGGTTTATGGTTGATCAACAAGTTGCCCATGGGATCATTGGTGATGGATATAGAGTTGAGGTCGTTCGAATCCTCTTCCAATTGGTTTTGCTTGACGCCAGCCTTGGTGTATAGTTTATTGTAGTTGGGCAAGCATGCTCGTTTATGAGGTGGGAGTTTGGCCAACGACCTCCCGTATAACCTGTATGTTTTCTCATATAATAAATTAAATTCCTTCTGAACAGTATCGTCGGTCTTGTCGTCGTCGGACGTTTGGTTCTGTTCGTCCGGGTCATCAACAACACTGGTCAACGACTGTGAGCTGAATCCGAACTTGGATGAAAGCTGGTTGATGAAATGACGCCAGCTCTTCAAGTCCATCTTGGTATGTGACCCCGTTTGGTTGGCCGTCGATGCGCTGCCCCAGAGTGACGACGTGAGTGAGGTCGACGACGAATGCGCCTGGGCCGGCAAGCACAGATTCCAGCTGGGGACAATGATGTTCTCGCGCAAGTTTTCGTTCTTGTGGGTGTTGATCTTGTTGAACTGGTTGGCGTTGTCGTGGGGCTTGTACAAGACGGCATCGTCGCCGCCGGCCTCGTCTTGCGACGGCGGAGGGCTGTTTCGTTCGTTTTCGGCCGCTTTGAAGTCTGCCCGGCTGGGGAGGGTCGGTGTCGTATTGAGAAGGGTGTTGGAGAAGTTTTCTTCGCGTTCCTTGGGCTTATTGGCGCCGGCCTTCTGGTCGGTATCGGTCTTCTTGGCCTTGTTGTTGGTTTCCGGGGCATTGTTCCAGAAGGTCCACGTAGACGACGAGCTCTGCTTTCTGTCGTGGGAAACGTGTTCTTCGACGATGTCGCCGTTGTCGTCGGGAACATAATCGTCCTCTTCATTGGAGGGGTATTCTTCGTTTACGGTGTCGTCGATGGCGTCGTCGGTGTCGTCGTCTTCTTTCTTGGTCCAACTAAGCCAATTCGGTGCTGAGATGGTCCGGAGCGAGTTGTTGGACGTCTTGGTGTTGAGCTTGCGCTTGGGCTCGTGGTTGGCGCCTGCCCCGCTTCTCTTGGTGGAGGTGGCAGCGTCGGTGGTGGGCGGTTCCGGTGCCGGCTGCAGTGGGTCGTCAGTGGCAGTGCTGGATCCGGGACCGGAGCGAAACGGGATCCATCCGCTGTTCATCCGAGACATGGTGCGTACAGAGAAAGAGTGTGGTGGACAGTTTTGGCCACTCGGTTTACGGTTGAATGTGATAATGTGCGCATTTACATCTATTTTTGTTGCTAAAATTACTGACCACCAACAAACTGTCTCAACTCGCCCACCGTTTCAGGCTGGACGGCAACACCCCCGCAGATGATGAAGATGACGATGTCCTGCGGGTCTAGAGGTCCAAAGACCTGGGCGAGCTTGTGGGCGTTTTCGAACGCGAACGACGCCGTGGCACCACACGCCGGCTCGGTAAGGATGCCGAGCGTGTCGTAGAGATCCAACGTCCCCTGGACGGCCTCCTTGTCTTCGATCAACTGGAGCGCCGTCTTGTGGCTGGCATAGTTGACCAAGCTCTGCGCCGAGATGTACGGAGACGCCAACGACAATGCAATTGTAGCCACACTGTCCAAGTGGACGACTTTACCTTGGGCCACGGCCTCGTGGAACGTCGGTGCCGGCGTCGTCTCGACAGCCAACACGGGGACGTGTTGCAAGTGGCTGCTTCTTTTGAGCCCGCTGACCATCCCGTTGTAGAGCCCGCCGCCGCCAACGCTACACACGATACCCTTGACCCGCGTGAGCTCAGCAGCACTAAGCTGGCGCTCGACCTCGTCGATAACGGCAGCATGGCCGTCCCACACCAAGGGGTCGTCGAACGGATGGCAGTACACGGGGACAAACTGCTTGTCCAAGCCGGCAATCACCGTTTCTTTCAAGTAGGCATCGGCCTCGCCCCAGTGGCGGCCATAGATCACCACTTCCGACCCGTACGTCTTCAACGTGTCCCGGAAAAACTGCTTGCTGGTGATGGGGAGCACCACCGTACACGGCAAGTTGTGGTGGCGAGCGGCATATGCTGCTGCAAGCCCAGCGTTGCCTCCCGACGACGAGAATACATGGACCTTGCTGGAGCCGGCGGTGTCGACGGCGTTCTTGATCAAGTGGCCCAAGCCACGGAGCTTGAAACTGCCCGACGGCTGCTGGTACTCGTTCTTGAACAAGATCCGGGCCGACAGCGGTCCTGGGAGCTGTTTGGTGACGTCCACAAGCGTGGTTTCGACTGAAGCAACCGACATTTGGCGAGTGTTGATCATTATCGAAACGGCGCGTACACATTTTATATTCGTTATCTAATGGGTAGACGCCACCACAACGAGTTCATATCGACCACGTACACCACGGTGCTGCCAGCAACCGAAGATGAGATCCTCGAGGCCTACAGCCAAGTGGCCGGCGAAGACTTGTACCTCGAGCAGATTGGCGACTTGTTTGCCACGCTCCGCATCCCCGAGTGCTTCACCTACGACATCGTCCAGTGTGTAGACTACTACTACGAGTTCATCAAGCCGGTTCCCGGCATCAAATTCGATCCATTAAATGTCAAACAATACACCACCATCAACCTCGTCAAGGCGTACACCATCACGGCGTCGCTCGACTCGTTGGACAACATAATCGACATCATCGACATCGACAAGCTCATCCGCAACGTCAACCGCTTGGTCAAGTTCCGCGACCACTACAGCCACATTGTCGCCAGCTGGCGTCTCTTTGTGCTGGCAACGACCGAGAAACAGCTCAGCGACGCCGCCGTGCTCAAGCACCGCCTCAGTCTCGTCGACCTCAAGACCATCAAGACCAAACTCCACTTGGACACCAAAGAGTTGGGAGACTCGCTTCTCATCGACATGTTGAGCTGTAGCACTACGGATGTCGACGGCAACATCATCAACTTCGACTTCACCAAGCCCAAAACCGGCACGGTGGTTAGCATCAAGGACTTTGGCGAGATCCTTGGTAACTTGGGCGAGCTCGAATGAAACTCCGCCAATTAGCATTAAACAAACATTAGGTGGATCTCGTTGCAGATCAATGACGGGACCCCTTAGACGTACAAATTATGGTGGATCTCGACCGATTCGATCCACACCCGGTCGCGCCATTGTCCCGTCACTTTACCGTTGTTCTTGTTGGTAAGTTTCTTGTCGGACTCAACACTTTCGATGGCGGCAAACCCGTCGATGACTTCACCGATGTGGGTGTATTTGTCGTTGATGAGGGCGCTGTGGTGGGCCGCCGAGAGGACGATAAAGAACTGCGACCCAAGATCGTCACCATTAGCCCCAACAGAGAACACCGAGCCTCGTTTGATCTCGTTGGTATTGGTCTCGTTGACTTCGCCAAGTACGTATTCAGATCCACACGCCGTGTTCCCCTTGCCAGTGTTGGTGGGATCACCCGTCTGTAAGATAAACCCCGGAATGTATCGCACAATCACATTGTTATCGTAGGTGCCGCTAGCACAGTGGCGGAGAAAGTTCTCTACATGGCAGTTGCGACGTGCCAATTCAATCTTGATGGGACCAGTGTTGGTGTGGAGCTGTTGGTTAGTTATGGCTCGCGGGCGTTGGCCTGTTGCGTATACTTACTGTTAAAGACATGGGGACGCTCAATGGATATTTTGAAAATCGGCCAGGCGCGAAATCTCAGTGATTGATAAACCAATGGTTAGCGCCCAAACAACGCCGTCCCGGGTCTTTTTCACTCCGAAGGCGTTTCTAGATACCCAGACCGAGCTCATTGACGAGATCTTGCCGGACCTCAAACATTCGGACAACTCTCCCGCCAACATCACCAATATCAAACAGGTCGATGAGCTCTTGATCCACCTCGAGGCATCGTTCCTCCGCAACAATGGTTCATGTACTCGCTACTCCCACCTCCGAATCCCGTCGGTAAATATCATCCGCATTCTTGTCACGTTGGCTGCTCGTTGTTCAGACACAAACTGGACCCACAATTGGGCCGTAATCGACGGCATCGAAACTACTGGCGAGTTCTTCAAACAGCTCAACAAAGACTACAATGCTTCGTCCCACAAATCTCCCTTGCGCAACAGATGTCTTCTGTTGTTGAACAAGTACTTGCATATCGTTCAAAACAGCGACGAGCCCGTTCCAGCGACGCTCTATACCCGCATACTCACCGTGATGAGCGACTTCATTATCCAGTCAACCCACCACCGCAAAGTCAGGCAACCGAAGCTGCCGTTGATCAAGAATAGAGAAGCATTGCAGAAATCACCCATGAGACAAAGCAAGATCAACAACTTCTTCCAGAAAGCAGATACTTCGGCCCAGCTCGACGTCGTCAGCGATTCTGAAGACGAAATCACCATTATAGACACCACCAATAGCATAGAGGACGAACTCAAGAAGTTCCAGTCACACAACATTGACCACAAAAGACTGACGATCCAAACTTCGGCGTTGTTTGGATCTGAGACGCCGAGTCCGCCACCCACAAAGAAAAGCAGGCCCAATTCCGCCGTGCTCATGCCCTGGGAAAACATTAGAGTGTTTGATGAAGATATTTTGAGCGTCAAACTTAATCCCAAGCTTAATTTTGGTTTCAATGTCTGGCACTTGATTAACTGGACGTTTTATTGTGCCGATCGGTCGAGCCGATTGCAGCTATCGCTTGCCAACTCTTCCCACACGGCATATCACCATATCTACGAATCGTACCGAGACATTATCACCTGGATGTTTGATCTCATAGCATACAACTTTGTTGAGGGATTCAGGAACGACCCAGAAACCAAACTCTTGCTCCAGGGCAAAGATACGTTGGTATCTTTCTTTGCCACTACAAATAAGAATCGGGCACTCACGTTGGAGATTATGGAGGAATCTGATACTTTGTTGGTCAAGTTGATGGCCGAAATTGGACCATTCAAGAGGGACTGGTACGATAGAATCGTCGAATTTGTTTTCAATGGTCTTGGGCTCAAAAGTAATTCAACTCCACGACCCTGTTATAACAGTGAACTGAAGTTGATTCAGCACGATGGATCTGCAAAGGAGAAATTCAGTACAACAGAACACTGGCTGGAATATCACGATAACCTAGATTCCATGAAGCTTCGGTACCAGATAACGTTATTGGTATATTATCGTTCCTTGTACTATTCGAATGGTTCGACCTTTGGAGCTTCAACGAAATCAGACAATTACTTATCGCCAACTGTGTTACTAAACGACCTTACTCATAGATTCCTTGCCATAGACTGGCTTTATCTCAAGGAATTCTTTTATGCCCAGTCATATCACTCAAATGGAGTAATTAGCCGTTACTACCAGCTTGCATATTTGCTAGAACTTGCCGAAATCATTCTCTTGGACCTTACTGCCATTGCTGAAATACACCGATTTTCCTTGCAGAGATTCATGGGTGAGCAAAAGGTCGAGTTGGGAGAAGACGACTCCTCGTTATCCTTGCCCGCAGGTCCGGTCCCATGGCAAGTTAAGAACGTATGTCGGATTCTCACCACCATCAATGACGAAGATATCTACGACCTGATATTGGAGGACGAGACCAAGCTAAGTTACGAAGACTTTGAACAAATCTGGATGAAAATGAACTTTCTCCTAATCTGGATCGTCAATCTTACTCTACAAGATTTGCGAGACTTCTTGAACCACAGCAACTACACGCTTGATTTGGCTACAATTAAGCAGCGGTGTATTGAGGCTGATACGGTGAAGAAAACGTTGTTTGAACAACGGGTCCAAGACAGGTATGGAGCCCATCATCTACTGCAATTCGAAATGGCACACAAGTTCGAGACCGTCTACAAGATGAATTTCACTTGAATACTTTTTTTATATTTGGGTGCCCAAGGGCCACGCAGAACCCGCTGTGGTTGTAGTACGTACACGAATTCTATAGCGAATAACCAACTTTCGTCGGTCTAAATGATGTGATTAACCTTGAAGTAGTGTCTCAAGTATTGGATTTGCCACACACCCAAACCAATCAACGCAAGGATGATTATGATGGAAAACCACTTCACTCTGGAGTTGGTGGATTCGTTGGTGTCTCTCATTCTTTCTTCTCTAGACTTCAAGTATTGTAATTCCAGGGCGATTTCCTTGGTCAATTCCTGGACTCTACGCAATTCAACCTCGACAGGCTTCAACTTGTCGGCTGCTTGAATGGCGTTCCAGTCTCTGGCGGCAGCACCGTTTTCGACTTCTAATTCGATTTGTCTGGCGTGGTAGCCACCCTTTCTTGAGGAGTCCAAGGTGTTGATGAAACAGACGTCGAAAGCGGCGTTGTTGTGGGAGTTGAAGGCAATCTTGACGCTGCCGGCAATGTCATCCTTACGTCTGTATTCATTGCCGACGGAATCGACAATGTGCAAGTCCAACTTCTGGCCGTCACCAACACGGCCGTCGGTCTTGATGTTCACGACAACCAACTGGTCTTCCTGAACAAAATCACGAATACACACGGAGTTGGGACGGGCTTCGGCACGCACTTCCATGTGCAACGCAACAACGGACGTAAAGAGCGTGATAAGGAAAAGTAACCACTTCATGATCTCTGGGGTTAGTTGTTGTTATGTTGGCGTGTTCAAAATTTTCAGTACGCGTCGATCGATCCCAATGTCGCATGTCGCGCGACATGGTTTTTGCTGCTCGCTATAAGCGCGGACGTCGCTAGCGAGACCCTTGGCGGTAGGGCAAAAACAAAGGCAAAAACAAAAGCGTCTCTATTTTTGGGGGTTATGACGTGGGTCCTGAATGGGAAGGCATACTCTTACGGCTAGCCGCTGATTAGTGGTGTTTTACAAGTGGATCTTTATGCTACATGTCCAGCTATTGTTGTACTGAGTGTCAAAGTGTCAAGGTTGCCAGCATACTGAGTACGATGCTGAATGGTGGTGGTCGTCCTTATCAACCATGAGTCGCACTCGTACTCCACTACTTCTTAAATAGTAGTGATGTCGCAGTCAATTTTGTCGAAATGTCTCCCTGGTCCATAATTTCAACGACACAGAAAAAACTTAATTTCCATTCTTCACAACCTATCCATCCATCATGGCTAAACCAAAGAGTGCCTTCACTATGGTGAAGCTCGTTTCATCGGCCAAGACCGGCTACGAGAAGTGGTTCAACATTCCCCGTGCCCAAGCCAAGATGAACTTGATCTTGTACGACCCAAGAGCCAAGAGACACTGCTTGTTCACCGAAGACAGGAAGAGAAGAGTACCCGATTTGCCCGCAAAGGACTACTCCAGAAGACTCCGTTAAGCATAAGGTGTGTCATATCTGTCCCCTATTCTCCAGCATGCTGGTTCATACACTTGTATATATTTAATGTATAATTACGATATCGTTTATGTTTCTTCTATGTACATGTTCTAGTTCTTGATAGACCGGATGGTCCATTGGTCGTTTTCCTCGAGTTTGAACACCAGGTTGTCACCGATTACAGTTACGGCATTCTGGGGGTTCTCGATCAAGTACTTGTTGGCAACATCCTGCAAATCCTGCCCGTTCACACTCAAGAAATTCTCTCTTCTTTCCTGTCTCATTTCATCCGAGATTCCCTCGTAGAAATGTGTCGAACCTTGGCTGGCAACATTCATTGGTGCATCAACGCTTTGGAAAATCCGTAACTTGGCTTCTTGCAAGTCTTTAGCTTCCCATTTCTTCTCGGCTCCATATTTGAACGATTCTTTGAAAGCTTCCACCGACTTGAGGGCAGCAGGGTCACGGTACGAGTAGAAGTTCAACGTTCCTCCCAATCCGTCATAGTTCAATCCACCACCGTATGCACCATTGGATTCTCTGATAACGGAATGGAGGTGCTTGAAAGTCATCAACTGCGATAACACTTGTAATGAGGCACCGTCCTTACTGGTATAGTGTGCACCCACCTTAGCCAACGAAGAGTAGCCCACCTGGTATGGTAAGTCGACCAATGTTTGCTTATAATTGATGCCCAAATTTCCAGAGTTAAATCTAGTTAATAAATTTCCCAATTCGTCAGCACCATTTCCCGTTCCTTGGTGTTGTCTCAACGTATCGTCAAACTTTTGAATCAAAGTTTCATTTTCAGAGACAATCTCTTCATTCCCCACGATTCTGTATTTGAAATGGGTTTGGTCAAGAATCAAAGTTTGCAATTCCTTCAAAACTGGAAGAATCTCCTTGACCAAATAGTCCTTTCCTTCCTTTTCCAATCTGCTATTCATCTCCATAATAAATTGAACCTGGGTCAACCCGCCAGTGATATCGCTGATATATTTGGCTGGAGATAATTTGGCACTGCTTACCCAGTTAGCATACGAGTGTCCCCTGTCTGCAATCATATTGAGCTGGTTTTGACCCATGGATTTCACTAAGGTATACAACTTATCGACAACATTTTGGTCATCACTGTCAAACTTCGTCTGAGTCAATATCTCGAGCCACAAATTGTAAATATGACTGGTATTTTCCTTCAATGCCATACCGGACATGGAGAAATGCAAGTCAACCTTCTTAATGTTGTACGGATCAACAGCAGTTCTCACATCAAAAGACAATCCACCCGTCAATTGTCTAATCTTTGTTTCCAAATCGGTAATAGACGTCTCTGTGGTCCCTGCTAAATTGGTAAAACAAGAGTTAAACAATGAAAGGTACTTGTAATACCTCTCTGGAATGTAGGAAATGTCTTTCAAAGCAGAAACATACGCCAAACCATTAGTATCGACAACCCTCTTTTGAAGAGTCTGGTCGTTAATGTTTGAAAATGACAAAGGATGGAAATCGCCCTTCTTATCTATGTCGTCAACAGTCAATGTAGGTAATACCTCACAATCTTGTTCTTCTTTTTGCTTCTCGGCTAATTTGATACCTCTATCGTAAATAATCTTCTTGTCTTCTTCAGATAAATTCTCAGTCATAGACTTGACTCTGGCATCTTCATTGGTCAATAATTCCTCGTTGAAGTTCTCTTGTGGTTTCATGGTAAATTTAAACTTCTTTGTTTCTTGATTGAAGATAGATTCGTCCAAAAGTTCTTGGAATATTATCAATCCCTTGTCTTTGAAGTCTTGCTTAAACTGGGTAAGAATTGATTCGACTTCCAAAGAGGTAATTGGATCGACACCATTCACCCAGCTGGGGACAATTGAATTGAGTAAGCCCAAGCCAAAGTCGGGTTTGTGTTTCTTCAAACTCAATTCGATTTGATGCAAAAGAGCTTCAACCCGATCTTTGTAAGTGCTAGTTGGGTTAGTAAGCTCGGGGACCACCTGGTCCTTGAAAATTGACATCAATTTTTCTTCTAAGCTTCCAACCTTTTCCAAAGAACAATTATTCAAACCTAAAGTAAACGATAAGAGCGAAGTGGTGGCATCGAAGCCCGAGTTGGCCGAGAAGTCATCGGCGTAATCTGTTTCAATCAACTCTTGATAGAATGGCGAGTTAAGGCCGTCACATAACAACGAGCTGAGGATTTTCCATTTGAAAATTAGGTACCTGTTCGCTGGGTCCAAGGCATCGCCCAAGTCCCAGGTAATAGAGGTCTTGTATTGTTCCTCGATTGGACGTCCAGACATTGAGTCTAATGGACCTGGAAGAGTTACGTCGCCGGACTGGCTCTTTGCAAAAATAGACTTCTTGACATTGTTACCGAGTTTTCTGGTGCCAAACGGAGCAAAGTGCAGACTCAAGCTCTTCAAATGACCCATCAACGGCATGGAGCCGTAGGTGAAAGTTCTCGCATTGGAAGGATGGTAGTTCTTGGAGTGGAAGTCTACCAAATCCTCGTGTTGAAGATCTGGAATGACAGCTGGATCTCCACCGGAGTTGTTGAGCGATGGGTAGATAGATTCGAGGTACCTGATGTAGAAGTAGTAGGCCGAATTGGAGTTCTGGCCCTTCATTTCGTTGTAAACCACCCCCTTTAACGTGAGTTTACTCAGAGGGTCATCGGTAATTTCGTTTTCTAATCTCCATCCTTCTTGAATGAAGTCATTATATTCGAGTAATGGTTCAAACACCGAGGAAAGATATACATCCATCAAGTTCTCAAAATCCTTGGCATTGGTAGTAGCAAAGGGATAAAAGGTGAAGTCATGGCCCGTCATAGCGTTCATGAAGTTACTCAATGACCGGTTCGTCATCTTGAAGAATGGGTCGCGAACAGGGTACTTGTAGGAACCGCACAACGTGGTGTGTTCCAATATATGGGGCACACCCGTAGCATCAGGAGGATTGGTCTTGAATGCAATGGAAAAGACGTTGTTGGAGTCATTGGGCGAGTCCAAGTGTAAATGCTCCGAGCCATTCGCGTGCTTCAAGTGTACGGCAACTACTGAAAATTCGGGGATCGGTCTGACGTTGTCGATGGTATACCCATAGAGATTCTGTCCTATTGGATACTTGTTTAGGATTGCTGCTTGCAGATACTTCCGCACGCTATGCTTGATATTAGTACGCAACATCTCCAAAGTGTCAGTCGGGTCTTGATATTTGACAAGTCTGAAAATGGAAATGGTAGAATCGGGGGCTTATCTGCACACCGCCGTCGCCATCGCGAGCTGACAAAGCACCTGGTCAGCGACGGTGGAATCGCTCGCTGTCTAGAAACACAAACTCTTGCTTCTGTCAGCAATTACTAAGCACATGCCGTTTTGCCGCTGTCAAGTCCAATCTGGACCCCTCGCGGCCTATCTGCGGATGTCAAACTCCGCCGGTTATGGACTCGCCGGAATTAATAGCAAGCTGCACGTGAGGTTACACCGGTTTCGGCCAATTTTTTTCAACTTTATATCGTAATCTCGAGTCCCATCCTCCGGTTTTTGTGTGTTCCTCCCCTATCAACAACACAGAAAATGAGTTCAGACAATAAGAACCATGCTCAGAAAGTCTCGGGTGTCGGGGGCTTTATCGCAGGTGGTTTGGCTGCCTGTGGAGCCGTCACGTTTACCAACCCGATCGAGTTGATCAAGACCAGAATGCAGCTTCAAGGTGAATTATCCAAGAACGCCAACTCCGTTAAGCTCTACAAGAACCCAGCACAGGCTTTGGTCCTTATCTGGAAGAATGAAGGTATTCGGGGTTTACAACAGGGCCTTGTCTGTGGCTACTACTACCAACTAGGCTTGAATGGGTGCCGTATAGGGTTGTACGAGCCAGCCCGGAACCTTTTCACGAAATACTTGACACCAGGATCATACGTTGAGGGCCAGATCGCTCCTCAAAGCTTGCCCATTAATGTTTTGGCCGGAGCGGTTTCCGGTATTGCTGGTGGAGCGTTGGCATCACCATTCTTCTTGGTCAAGACCAGAATGCAATCGTACTCTCGGGCTCCAGGCGCCGCTGCACATCACGTCGGCCAACAAACGTATTATAGAAGTACCTGGAACGGGCTTTCTCTGATCTATAAAGCTGAAGGCTTCAAAGGTTTGTACAGAGGGGTCGACGCCGCCATTTTACGTACTGGTGCCGGTTCGCTGGCTCAGTTGCCCGTGTACTACATGACCAAGACCTTCCTCTTGAAACACAACATTGTCGAGGATAATTCTCTTGGGTTACATTTCCTTGCATCTTCTGCTGCTGGTTTGGGGGTGGCCATCGTCATGAACCCCTGGGACGTCATTTTGACGCGTGTTTACAACCAAAAGGGCAACTTGTACAAGGGACCGTTGGACTGTTTCCGTAAAACCGTGCGAAGCGAAGGTGTTGGTGCCTTCTATAAGGGTTTCTGGGCCCATTTGTTCCGTATAGGCCCCCACTCCATCTTGACGTTGATGTTCATGGAACAGAGCATGAAGTTGATGGTTGGCTTGGAACTGAAGTTCCTCTAAGCTAGAACTAGAGTATATTTATGAATCATATGATAGACTGATACTTGCGTCCGTGTGTGTGTGTGTGTGTATGTGTATGTTTTTCGCCGCCGTATTAAATACGTCTAAAACGAGAACGGTCAGCGAAGTCGACTTCCCCATTTTTGTTCCTGCACCGTGCACCCCTCGAAATTTTTTTTTTCCAAATCGTTAGTGGCAAAGGGGATACAAACTGCTTACCTATCTGTTTATCATATTAAATAGGTGTCGACGGTGACCAGTTAAGAGTTCCAACGTGTACAAGTACAACGACTGTGAACCTACACCAATCAAATAGCATTTACTTCTTCAAAATCCTTCCAAAATCCACTCTCCATTCATAATTTTTAACGAGCCAACCGCCGTCGGCTTGTCCACCACAATATTCTTCCTTTCGCCATCCTTTTTGCATATTGTATAATTATCCTTTCACTCCATCATGCGTGAATCCAACTACAAGGCTGTCAGCTCCAATAAGGCAGCAGTCACCATCACAACAAGTCTTTACGATAGGAGGGCCCTCGACGTAACATCCGATAAACCACTCGTCAACTCGTTGAACTACTTGACTTACCTTGTTTCATCACTGGCCAAGATCAGAGAGACCTTGTCTGTCGACGGTGGCATAGAGCGTCTTATTGAAATATTACACGAGTGCCACAACGCCACATTCAACATTAACGACAACATCTTCAATAGCGAGAAGAAACTCTTGACAGCGTGGAAATGGACGCTTGCATTTCAGTGTTTGGTATTGGTGGGAACCAGGGGTACCGAAAAGATCAGACAAAAGGTAGTCAAAGCCGGTATTCTACCCATTATCGCCACTGTTTTGGACAATTATTTGTCCTTGCACGAAAGAACGTTTATTCACGCTAACTCAAGACAACTACAACAACATCAACAACATGGTAATGACACTCCACAGCCACAGGGGCAACCCATAGATTCAAGAAGGAACCAGAACCTCCAAGCACAACCTCTTCAAGAACTGCAGCAAATACAAATGCAACTTCAACAACAGCAGCAGCAACGGTTTCAACACCAAGCTCAGGCGCAGCATTTGCAAAACAATCCTCTTCAACAACAGCGTGAGGCAGACATCTCTCCTACTAGACGCGATGAACCCTTGCAGCGCCTTACAACCCAGCAAACGGAGAACTTAGTTCCTGGTGCAGCCGTAGACTTTCTTATTAGAAACGAATTACCTCAATTCCCAACTCAACAGCCAGCAACTTTACCAACTGCACAATCATTAGATCCAACAAGCTTACAAATTCCAATAAGCATGGCTACCTCCGCCATCGAAGCAACCTCCATTTCCAATTCAACTCCATATCCAACATATTTCAACAACAGTACGAACAATTTAACGAGCGACGATTATGACAATTTAACAGTTGATCAGTTATTCAAATTAATCAGATTTAATACTCTCAACTACAATCAAAATTCCCCCGAAAAGACTGCGGTCACAACTCCGAATAACGGGACTATCAACAACGATATACGGAGAAGGTACATGATTATAAATATTATTAAAAAGTTGAGGGAGGAAAAAGAAACTGAGATATTGGATGACAGGTTCTTTAACGATTGCGACTATGAAATGGACAACAACTTGCAGTTTTTGTCTGATTTGTATTTGCAAGATTATGACACCAATAAGAACATGATTAACTCTAAAATATCTGTTAGAACATTCACTGAAACGGGTGTTTTAATTCCCCGTGACGACGATATTGTCTGGTCATTGCAACTTTTGGCATATATTTCCAAGTATCCTTACTTGAAGGATGTTTTGCAGAATACTCATTTGGTGATAGATATGAGTATCAGAGACAAGCAATTAAAATTGTACTTGGAAAAGCAAATGAAATTGAAGTTGAAAAAGAGTTTGGCAGTCAAATCGAGACCCCGCATCACTCCGAAGTCAAGAAAGCCTAAAACAACGTATGTGGAAAGATTCTCGCCTTCCGCTTCTAATTCTCCTCAGATGATGAATGAGATTAGTACACTTCATGATGACAACTTTTTATTAGAAAATGATAAATTTGAATTGTGTAACAAGCCAGAAGAGGAAGGATTGACTGAGACTGCTGAAGTGGAAGATGATGAAAGTGAAGAAGGAGACGAGGATGATGATGAGGACGATGACAGTTTGTCCAATGAAGTGGACTCACAATGTATTCCCGAGGAGGAAGCTGCTATTGATCAATTAACTAGCGAATCCGTTAATAATTCCAATTACGTTAGCAAGCTTTACGACTCCATTATTGATTGTGAAGCTACTTTGAATGATTTGGAAAGGGAGATTGCCTTGTTCCAAATTAATGAGAAAATGAACCGGTTTATAGAAACCGAAAGCAAGAAGTTGACGAATATGATTATTGCAAAACGAAAGGAACAAAAAGAATTCCTTACCAAGAAATGGAATTACGATGACTACCAGGGCTTTGACATAGATGACACTAACCAGGACCAAGACGATTCCTTAATCGAGTACAAGAAGGTAAACCTTTTCCCTATTGTCGAAAAGTTTACCTTTTTATCCGGCACGGATATGTACTATTGGTCAGGGGTGATCATGAGAAACTCGTGTAGAAGAAACGAGTTGAGAGGAGGTGTGAGACAGTGTGGTAATCTTGACTGCGGCAAGTGGGAGAAGTATCCACGCGAGTTCCTGAAGTGCCGCAGATGCAAGAGAACTAAGTACTGTTCACGCGAGTGTCAAATGAAAGCCTGGCATTGCCATCGCAACTGGTGTATACCCAGCAACTCCAGTACGGCTACCAGCGCCACGAACGCTTCAGCACTGACCCAAGTGGCTCCAAGCCACGGGGTCAACCTAAATGTTGAAGACTCGTCCCAAGGCGAAGGCATCGATAACGATGATAGCCAGCATCTGTCGTAGTTTGCGGACCGATACACTTTTATTTAGTTTATGCACTTGGTGCAATAGGGTTTACATGGTATGTTTAACAGGTATGGGAAATTAATTTAGCAATGTAGGCACATACTCCTGATCGTTTTCATGGCTATTTTGGTGGATGCGAGATTTCATAAAAAGCGCGTATGAATATATTCCATCAACCTAAACATGTCAGCATACACATTGCCAGGCTACATACCGTTGAATCGGAGCTTGAACTCGGTTTTTGAAAGAACAGCACGGGTCCAGACGCATGCACCCAACACGGAAGGCTTGGTGGCGGGACTCGTCAAAAGCACGTTGGACTACGTGATGTACTCACTCGAGAATGACGACTTGGAAGAGTCCGAATTGGAGCAGGTAGTCAGCAAGAACTTGAAATCGTTGGAAACCGTGCTTTGTGCCGACAGGGAGTTGGAGGTGTACCGTGCGTTGGTTAAAGATACCAAGGATGAATACAAATCGACAGAGGAATCGGAGCTCACCTTGGATACCCTAGATGAGTACCGTGACGTCGATACGCCGAGCTTTGACGTCAAAATTGCTGACAAGTACGAAGAAGTCAAGCAGTACCGTGACACATTCAAGGAAACCGTTACATCCAACGAGAGTTACCACCTCGTCCACCTGATCTTGTTTGTGATAGCGAATCCCGAGGACCCGCTCCCGGATGACGATAACGACGACGAATTGAACGTTTCAGGGGGGAAGATCTCGCTTAAGGACCCGCTATCGTTAAACTACTTTCGCCACCCGGTATACTCGGCCAAATGTAAACATACCTACGAAAAGGAAAGCATTTCTACCCACTTCAATTCGGGCAACAAACATTGCCCGATCGATGGGTGCAGTGCCGAGATCGACAAGAAAGACCTCAAGGTGGACCAAATCATGAGTGTCAGAGTCAAGGCGTATTTGAGGAAGGAAAAGAGCAGAAAGAGAGAAAACGTCACCAGGTTGGTGTGATGGTTTTTTGGCTTTGTAAACATTGGTTGCGAAAGCATTACCACTACATTAATTGGGCTTGGCTATACTTGTGCATAAAGCTCGGTCTATAACCACGAGTTCATATACATATTGCATCCGTCTCGACGTTTCAACCATGAAGTTCTTCCACTCTCGCCTTAGGGATGCACGCTCTAAAAGGCTCGCTACTAGAAATACCAACAGCAACAAATCTGCCCCCCGTCTTGTCAAATTACTTGCCCGTTTCCAAAAGATGGACAATCATGCTGAGTCGTTGCTGTCAAAGCGGGCGGCCAAGTTACCGCCGCTATGGAGGTTGCCAGACACAAATACCGACGAGACCACCATTGGGTCTTCAGCAAGCGAATCCCCGTTTATTTTCACCACAATGCCTACTGTAATTGACATGTCGACCCCCATTAGTGCGTGGCTCGTCTCTGGATACAACCATATGACGGTCGGACCATGTTGACTAGGCGTAGGTGGTGATGTTACATATATATATTGCGGTACTGGTGTTTGGTCGTCCGCTTACCGAGAGGAGCGAGCCACCGCATTTTGCCAGCGCCGAACGGCACACATTTACGTGGACATTTCCATACAATCAACGTCTCCCAAAAATGAATCTCCTTAGCATTTTTGCAATTGTTGTGACCTTCTTCCTCTTCTACTTTAGTGACAAGGCTAATGCCGGTAAGGAATTAGAACCTAATCCCGAAATCACCCACAAGGTCTACTTCGATATCACCGAAGATGGCCAGGATATCGGTAGAATCACCATTGGTTTGTTTGGAGGTGTAGTTCCAAAGACTGTTGAAAACTTCAGGCAATTGGCCATTTCCGAAGACCCTAAGTTCGGTTACACCGGCTCTGTTTTCCACAGAGTGATTCCTCAATTCATGCTCCAAGGTGGTGACTACGAAACCGGTCAAGGTTACGGTGGTAAGTCGATTTACGGTGGTAAGTTCGATGACGAAAACTTCACCCTCAAGCACGACAGACCATACAGAATGTCGATGGCCAACGCTGGTAGAAACACCAACGGGTCCCAATTCTTCATTACCACTGTCGTTACCTCCTGGTTGGACAACAAGCACGTCGTTTTCGGTGAAGTCGTCGGTGGTTTCGACGTTGTTGACTACATTGAAAAGGTCAAGACGGCCCGTGGTGACAAACCAATCAAGGAAATCAAGATTGTCAAGTCTGGTGAATTGGAAGTTGTCGAGGAAGATGCTGCTACTGAAGAAGCTGAAACCAAGGACACTGCTGCTAAGGATGAACTTTAATTGTCTATTATAGCTAAATTGGTATACAGATTCTTGCTCTGCGTATGCTTGTTGTAGTACGTCTACTCTTCGTTTAAATTTATTTTCAACCCCAACATCTCCACCGTACTTCCCTTGCCGTACAACGGCCTATCGTCAAGGTATACACTCGTGGGTTCCTCTGTAGATGTTGTGGAAGATGTTGTAGATAGCGGTGTGGATTGTACCACGTTATTCAACAAGTTATCAAAAGCACCGGCGGTGATTTCGGTGCTGGTTTCCGACGAGATGAAATTGTTTGACCCGACGGTCGCCGTGGCCGGGCCGGCTGTCTGTGGGGTTGGAGTGACTGTGTTTGCCGTGGTGTTTGCAGTTGGCGGTCTTGCTGGTGTCGGTACCAGTTGGGCTGCAGTGTTGTTGTAGGAATGGCCACCATCCAGAATCTCGAACTTGGTCATCCCATTCAATAAATCTATGGAATTTTTCAACGACAAAACACTCAGCAAGAGCCGTGACGACAAAACATCATATATCTTGGGTGCTTGGTACACGTTGGCACCGATGACATAGTAATCTTGGAGACTCAAGCAGTTATTGGTGTCCAAGCGCTTCTGCTTGCGGATAACCCAAAAGTCGGGCTCACGGGTATATGCTACAACAAACTCGGTGCCGGTCATTTCCTGAAGCTTTGATTGGAAGAACTGTTGGAAAGTCAACCCCATGGGGATCTGAATCTGTTGGAATTGGAACTGCATCATCAACACCTGGTTGTTGGAAGTTCTGTCGTAGAAGGGCGACAATGCAAAGTATTCGAGGACATTTGCTGTCTGGAGCCCCCGTTCCTGGATAAACTCGGGAGATTTCCACTGGATTTCGTCAAGCTGTTCCGACATCGATAGATACAGTAGTTGATACAGAAGCGTTACAATGTTAGTTGAAGTTTGTCTAGAGGTTAAAGTGTTTATATGCAGGTTCTATGCGATTTCAGCTTTGTGTAAACTTGGCCAACTCCAGGGCAAGCCACTGGGCCTCGCTGTGCATTGCTTCAAGCGAGAGTTCCTCGCGTTCTTCGTCCTTGACCTGCAAATTGCTGGTGTCAGACGCACCATTCCGGATGGCCGTACGCCTTTGTTCGAAATCACGGTACAATGTCTCCAAGTCGGTCGCCTCGACCATTTTGTAGATATCGTCGCCGTACCCATCGACCTTGTAGCGCGGGATCAAGTGGGTGTGGAGGTGAGGAATGCTCTGGCCACTTTCGGGCCCATCCTGAATGGCTATGTTCAATGAGTCGGCCTTGTATGTCGAGATGATGAATTTGTGGACCAACTGCAATGTCTGCATGTAATCAATCGATTCTTCAGTGGTGAGGTCGGCGAACCGCAACACGCTGGTGCGGATGGGCACAACCAATACATGGCCCGGAACCAACGGTTTTAAATTCACCAAGGCATAGGTGAGTTGTGACTTGAAAAAAACCTGTTTTGTCACGGCAAAACGGTAGAAGTAGACCTCCGACATTGTCTGCGGTTATTGGATGTCAGTACTTGGGTCTCAGCTTGAGGGATTTGAAAAATTCGAGTTTGCAGCCTGTATGTAGAAAAGCTCCTACTAATTCGCCAAGTGCCATCGATATAGTTTGGTGAGCTTGGCGGATTGGTAGGCTCTAGGTATAAATGGTAAGAGATTAGCGGTTTCTGGTTGACTTTGCCAAATGTATAGCCGAGTTGGTTCGGGCCATTCGCTGACTTATCTCCGGCAAGCCATATCTGAAATCCAGTGCCGTTCGCACCCGTCAATTCCCGGTGCGAATTCGTGTCCGGATTTGCAATTGGCACCACCACAGTAGTTATCTCACGTCAAATTAGCTCCCTGCTTCCGCCAGATAGATAGAGTCACTACACGAAACAAGCCCGATTCTATTCGTTTGTAATATATTCACGTCAATTGTCTAATAAATAATTATATATCTATTTGTTAACCTTGCCGAAGTAAGCCTTGGAGGAGTCAACTTCTGGCTTGATGGTTTCGGAACCTGGTTGCCAGTTGGCTGGGCAGACTTCACCGTACTTTTCAGTGAATTGGAAGGCTTCCAACAATCTCAAGGATTCGTCGACAGATCTACCGACTGGCAAGTCGTTGATGGTGATTTGTCTCAAGGTACCCTTTGGATCGATCAAGAAGATACCTCTCAAGGCAATACCTTCGTCTTCCAACAAGACACCGTAGTCTCTGGACAAGGAGTGGTTGGTGTCGGCCAACAATGGGATGTCAATTGGACCCAAGCCACCATCCTTTCTGGCAACGTTGGTCCAGGCCAACAACGAGTATTCGGAGTCGGTGGAGGCGAACAAGACTTGAGCGTCCTTGTCAGCAAACTTCTTGACGGCTTCGGAGTAAGCAATGATTTCGGTTGGGCAGACGAAGGTGAAGGCCAATGGAATGAAGGCAAGGAGAACCCACTTACCCTTGTATTGTTCCAAGGAAACTTCTTCAAAGACACCGTCAATGACGGCGGTCTTCTTGAAGGTAGGAGCTGGCTTTTGGATTAAGGCGACCATTGTACTTGTGTATGAATGTGTGTTTGATTATAAAGATAAACCAGTATCAGAGACCCGACGCGGATTTGCTCCTTTTATAATATTTTTCGATTTGGGCCTGTGCATTTTTCACCGAGGTTGATTATTAACGTATCTAAATTCTAGAATAGCCCATCCATTTTTTACTAATCGGCACTGCGTGCACAGGAAAGAATGGCGCTATCAAAGTGTGGATGGGGTTTGTCCGTATTAGGGCATGCCTGCGGCTCAGCTTGCCAGGGTAGCCTATGTTTTACCGTGTAACGGAGGGGTTTCCGGTTGCCATTTGCACAATTGGCCCACCCTGGCTATGGGTATCTCGCGATCCACAGATTGGCAAGTTCCCAATTCGTGTGGCGTGGGTTAAGATCCGACGCCAAACGCCACAGTGGTTCAGGCCGACAACACGTGAAGATGAAAACTCGGACACCGAGTCGTACGATTCTATCTACTGCGGTCCGGGGGTTGTCATTTTGACGCGCCCTCGGAAAAAAAATCCCGTTGCATCGCAGCCATTTGCCTCTTTGGTTTTGTGTCACCCGGCTGCAATTAATAATTCTGTTCTGGCCAGACTACTTTTGGTACTAGTAACTTGTAGGCCTCGAAGACAAGTATGTAAGCAAATGTATTGTGACAGAGTTACTAATTAATGTGTGATTATATCACCAGGAAGTATCGATTGGCTCGGACAAAGCTCGGATAATTAGGTGGCTGCGCCCTTGTTTAATTTTCCGACAACGGTTTTCCCCCTCATTTGTACCCTTTTACCCAATAATCTAGAATTTTGTTATATTTTAGATGATTGTACATTAGTAAACCTTTTAAAGATATTCCTTGTCCTAAAAATATTCATACCCTTCTTAAGTGCCTACACAATCTGAATGCAACAATTCATACTCATTAAACAACTATTTAACTTTGATGTATAACTAAGAACGTTTCTTCTTGACTCTGTCCCAAACAGAATTAGACTTTCTCTTCCTCGAGGTATCAGTTGTAATGTTTCTGTTGTTTGTCTGGCTAAACATCGACCAATCTTCCCCACCAAATGTGTTGGCCATGTCACGTTGCTGTTGTCTGACATTCTTTTTGGTCTGACTGTTGGGCAATCTGGTGAAGTTACTCTCTTCATATGTCTGTATTTCTTGTTCCTTCTTCTTATCGTGGGCCGTCTTGACACCACCTCTTCCGTGATTCACAATGGTGGAACCAATCGAACTTTCAACGCTGGGCAAATCGGACTGTTCACGCAAGTATTCTTCCATACTCTGTAACTTTCTGTGCTTGTCTGACTTGTCTTTGGCGTCGATGTCTCTGCCAGCAGTTGCGACTGGAGGAGCAATGGCCAGAATCTTGGGTGGTCTATACTTCTCCTTGGATTCTTCATCTGGGGTCTTGGAGGAGTCCCTCTTCTTTCCTGACTTACCAGTCATCTTGGCAAGTGCATTGATGTCTGGCTTGTAAGATAAGTTATCGTCTTCTGAGTCCGAGTCGGAGTCGGATTCTGAACCAGATTTGTCGTCGTTCTTGGCCAACTTCAGTTCCAACTTCTGCTCATCTTCCTTCATTCTATTGTAACTGCGCACCATTTTGTCTAACTGGTAATTCAACTTCTTTTCCAAGGGCTTGATACCCTTCTCAAGGGTAACTCTTTGTACGACAGAGTTTTTGATCACCTCTGTGGTCAAGGTTCTGTTCTCATCGTGTTCCAATCTTTCCAAATGACTCAATATCACTAACGCCACGCTGTTCAAGTATGAAACAAGCGAGTTGTTCTTTAATGCTAATAATGACACACCTTCGACATTGGTGGATCCGCTCTTGGCCAATATATCTTTGATAATTTGGGGATATTCTTCGTGCTCAAGTGCGGATAGGTTCTTCAACTCTTCTATGCTTTCCTTCGTTGTCTTTGCTGAGGCACTAATGCCCTTCAAAATCTCATCTACGGTGGACATATTGTGCGATAGGTGGGGCCTCATCTCTTTGCATTTAGAATTTTTTGATCAAAATACGCTGGTGCCTGCACACAGCCAGAGATAATTTCTTGCGATGCTCTTCTTTAAAAAAAACTATCACTACTCATCCCTATCTTTAGTCATGCCTCAAAACGAATATATTGAACAGCACATAAAGCAACATGGTAGACGGTTGGACCATGAGGAGAAAAAGAGAAAAAAGGAAGCTAGAGAAGGTCACAGAGTTGCCAAGGATGCTCAGGGCTTGAAGGGTTGGAGAGCTAAGCAGTTCAACAAGAAGCGTTACAGCGAAAAGGTTGCCATGAAGAAGAAGATCAAGGCTCATCAAGAGTCCAAGGTCAAGGGTCCTGCTACTCCAAAGCAAGACGACGGAGAAGCATTGCCTACGTATCTTTTGGATCGTCAAACCAACAATACTGCCAAAGCCATCTCTTCTTCTATTAAGCAAAAGAGATTGGAAAAGGCCGACAAATTCTCAGTTCCTTTGCCTAAGGTGAGAGGTATCTCTGAAGAAGAAATGTTCAAGGTTATCAAGACCGGTAAGTCTAAGCACAAGTCCTGGAAGAGAATGATCACCAAGCACACCTTCGTCGGTGAAGGTTTCACCAGAAGACCAGTCAAGATGGAAAGAATCATCAGACCAGCAGCATTGAGACAAAAGAAGTGTAACGTCACCCATCCAGAATTAGGTGTCACCGTCTTCTTACCTATTTTGGGAGTTAAAAAGAACCCACAGTCTCCTATGTACACCCAATTGGGTGTCTTGACTAAAGGTACCATTATAGAAGTCAATGTGTCTGAATTGGGTTTAGTTACTGCTGGTGGTAAGGTTGTTTGGGGTAAATACGCGCAAATTACCAACGAACCCGACAGAGACGGTTGTGTCAACGCTGTCTTGTTGGTTTAAAATTTGCTTCTCGTTTCAAATTGCATGGGGTTTAATTACTTTATTATTATATGGTTCTTTTTGTAATACATACACTACTTTAGTTCGTTGTCGAATAAGTCCAAACACAGGTTGGTCTTCTTGCCAATGCTGCGGTATCCACAGTTCAAGATCAATTTAGCGTTTTCCCGTATCACTTCCCATTGACTGTGCAAAAGCCGGGTCCCCACTAAGAAACAGAGACCACTCAAGTTATTCTTGTTTGAAATGTATGGCAAAAGATCGCAGTATTTGGTGATGATTTCGCTTGGCGAGTAGCTGATGTTCTTACCATCGTCCAGTTGGTGCTTGAGCCTGAAGGGGTGTATGTTGTAGACCGTGTGCAAGTTATCCTTCCGTAAATTGGTAAGGAACTCCTGGCGGACACGAGCCAAATATTGGTAGCCCCCTTCGGCACTCAACTGGATCAATTCTTCAAATGGTTTGCTACTAAGCATTTTTGCTTGGTCATATTCGTCACCTTCCAAAACCACCAAGTCGGCAAAGTTTTTGCTTTCGGCCCCCGAAGTCGAGTAGGCATAGCACCAGAGTACTAACGTGGCAATACTGACAGCATACATACTGTCAAAGTAGTCACGATTTACACTCCAATCAAGATTCTGGGTGCTATCGCCGTTTGCACTGGCATCTTCCACAGGCTTCAACATCAATTGCCAGAGCAACAAGTAACAATGAATAACACTACGAAGATTAATCAACTCCTTGATTGGCCGTTTTGTGGGGTCAGAAACTGTCCACCACATAGCTTTCAACTTATTCTGCACAATCAAGTGGTCCTTGTTCGTAGCACTCACACTCATGTTGGCCGGCGAACCACCGTATATGGCAATATCATAGTGATTAATATCGGACATCCCAATGATCTGGGACAAATGGTACATAGGAATGGGAACGTGTGATGTGCTAATGTCATTGAGTATCAGTGAGGTAGACGGTGACAACAAGTAAGATGAATAGTCCTCTATCATATCTGCATTCCAATTGTCAAATGCATTTGTTAAAGTTTCCTTCCATTGCGTCCTTTTAGTGTTATTACTAATTCCCGAGGTCGATAACAATGGTGAAGAATCCTGCAAATCTGCTTGTTGCATCTGGTACATTATCGATACCAATCCTGCAAGCAATATCTTGCGACTGAACACCGAGAACTTCGAACTGTCATTAGTTTCATTTGGTCCACGAGGTTTCAACAATCTCTTGAGGGCAGTTAAGAAGTTTTCGTCTCGGCTAGCTCCTTTGGACTTGGCCATGACACCACGTCTTTGCTGTTGTAGTTTGCGTTGCCTCTTCACCACCTTTTTAAAAGATCCATTCACCTCTGAGGATCCCCATAGTGCCGAATCATCGCAGGGTAAGTTGAGAAGCTGTAGCTGGAAGAACATAATCTGAGGGGGATGACGAAACTTGATGTAATCAATAATATCAAGATAAAACGTCATAAAAGTCACTCTCTTCATCGATTCGGACTCGACCCACTTACCAAAAAGTTCATTATCAGCATTTTCGTCGCCAATCGATTCGATATTATCTGAGCTTTCTTCTCCAGCACTCGAATTATTACTACTACCCCCAGATCCTCTTTTAGGTACACTGCTGGGATTTCCACCTAACAATGGTGATCTCCGTAAGAGCTGAACAGTGGTCCCATGGTGGATATGTCCCCTTTCGTGCATGGATCTCAGAAGGAAGTTCTTCTCGCACCATTCCAAAATGTTCAAACTTTGCAAAACCCAAAGTTTTACTGGAGAGCGAAAGTCTCTGTGCTGAAATATCTCATACCTCAAAGGGGTAGCTATCATCATACTGAACTTGAACTCAGGTGACTTTTTGCCGTTGATGGCCAATATTTCACCTTGTGTAGGTGAACTGTAGTTACATCCAAGGAGAATCATGGACAATAAAAGGAGTGGAGGCGCTGTCTTTGTGTCAAAAGAAGGTTTGTGTAGGATAGTGAATTGTTGGTGGAAAACTAACCAGTACATCAAGATATAATAAGATAATCGGTCTGCAATTGTGTAATGATATTGTTCATCATGTTTGAAGAGGGCCTCAATCATTTCCTTGGAAACTCCCGGAAGTGTCTTCATTGCCAGGCCAAAGATTTCATCATCGATGTATAGGTGTTTTTTCTTCGGTATATTAATCCTAGCGCCGTGGACAACTAACTTTTGTTCCAAAGGTTCGCTATTGGTGAGTCGATTTTCAGGAGAAAATGAAACCGACGTTTTGGGAGTTGTGTTGGAATCATTAGTAGTTGTGGGCGAATCTGTTGTGCTTGACTGGATGAAAACACTTGGAGTTGAAAGATTAGACGGGTTAAGCGAAGGGGGAAACGAAGGTCCACCATTCATCATTTGCAACTGGTAATTACGCAACAATACCTCGTCTAAGGGATTATCGCCATTCAGGAAGATATTAACGTCTTGAAACCCAAAATTGTTCGCCGTGCTATATGATGAGAAGTCTGCCTGGTTCATACCGTATAGTTGAGATTGCAGCGGCTGTTGCAGTAGCTGTGGTAGTTGTGGTAGTTGTGGTAGTTGCAGCTGTTGCAATTGATTCTGTGATTGGATTTGTGCTGGATGCAGTGGTTGTTGTAGCTGTTGCTGTGGGATAACATGGTGTGCTAGTGGCGACGGAATATGATTTAACAGTTCCGAGGGCGGTAACGGCGATATCTGCAAATTAGGATAAGGAGAAGCAGAGAAAGGTGCTGGTGATTGTTTGATTTGTTCGATAACCTGATTTTGGGGAATTGTGTTGTCGGTGAAAAGCCATGATATGATATCGTTTTGAGTCTGCGGGGCATAAGTGGAAAATTCTTGCTTATAGTTTGCTGAAGGAGAATTGTTGATTACTGGAGCAGTAAACTTGTTTCCAGTCGACTGGAGCATCAGAAATTGACCGTTGGGCAGCATTTGTGTCCCGTTGTTGAGAAGCATATTTTTTTGGCCCTCCCCGTGTATCAAGTTGGAAATCTGAAGTGGTTGTTGTGGTTGGAGAGGTTGACCTTGCAGTAGCGTTTGTTGCGGCTGTTGTACTTGCTGTAAGGGCAGGGAAACTTGCTGGAGCGGTTGCTGAACTGATTGCAACGGTTGTACTGGTTGTTGAATTTGTTGATGAATATGATGTGGTTGGTGGGTCTGACTTCGTGTATCACTAGTGCTCGAGGTACTGGACTTTCTAGCAGGGGAAGAAAAGGAAGGTGAGCCCTCTGGGTTGGACATTTCGCCACCTTCTGAGTGTTTAAGCTCTATGTGTCGCCGTACGTGTCGTTCCTTCAAGTCTCTTCTGACAAATGTTTTACCGCAAACCTTTCGATATCCACCAAATCCTTCGATGACGAAATCACACTTGAAAACCTCCTTTGGTTCATGGTTCAAGTTGTGTCTGGCGAGATGGTCTGATCTGGTAAATACCTTGGGACAATGCTGGCATGGGAACGTACCCAAATTTCTCTTCTTTGTTTTCTTCTTGGCCGGTTCACTCACCTGGGCCGACATGGTGTGGGCAATCGTTTGGCGGGGGACAAATATTGAGGGTTTATTAATAGTACAGGGGCCAAACTGGCATAGAGCAGTTGGTGCAGCCAAGTTTGTCGTAACGAAATATCGTGGATAGGACTGTTTGTTTAGCGGCCCTTCTCCACTTTTAGATCGAAGAAGAAAGGCTTAAAGCATCACGTGAGACGACGAATTTGGGCCCTAAAATCCCCCAGAACAGACAAGCTACAAGTCCCTGAAGGCCCGGGGGGTCGATGGAGAGATGGATCTACGGCAGGAAGCACTAATTGTGGCTATTTTGCTACGGGGTAAAAAAATTGACTATAGTGAAATTCCCTAACCAAAAACCTATAGAAGAAAATAGAACACCAAGTTGGGGATACAAACACCGTCGAAAACGGATCGTAAATGAGTTTCGCCATGCAGCAGCACTAGGGAAAAAAAAAGACACAATGGAAACTCCGGAGGTTCCGTCCAGGTGCCCCATCAGATCATCGAAAGATAAACCTAAACAAGTAGAACGATCTTGCAAGTTTAAATAAATCTAGAATGTCTACCATGTGCCGTTGTCTGACCTGGGGATGGGCAATACTCAGAGTCAGGTTGTGGAGAACAGAAAATCGCTGACATCAAATTTCCTTCCATGTAACATCCTGCGGTTTGTTCCAGGTGGATTTCCGGCCCGTCCCCAACTGTACAGGCGACTTGGGGAACTAACGGGCCGAAGAATCAGCTAACTCTCGTGGTGCCCAGCCCCAAGTATCGTAACAGAACCCTCTTCTCAATTACATCACCCCTTACATAATCGGTTTTTTTTCTTTCCAACGCGTACCAAAAGAAATATGTGTTCCTAAAACAAAGAACCTTCACCAACCAGTCATGTTTTCCACACGTAATATCCGTTTGATTGTGTCTGTGTTAGCGATCTTTGGGATAGTTGCGTTTTTCGGGTTGTCCCAGAACTCGCTTATCGAGCCTGTCCAGGTCCAGAAAGTCAAGCCTGCCAGCACTGGCGATTCGGTACCATTCACCGAGTCTGGAAACACGCTCCAAGGTACTCCTCACCAGGGAAGCGAACCACCGTACGTCCAGGAAGAGAAGCCTAAGCCCGGCCAAAAGCCAAAGGTCATGGCTGACAAGTCTACCAGCGAGTCGGAGATCAAGAAGGGCGATTCTGCCGTTGCCGCTGCTGCTGCTGCCGCTGCTGCTGTTGGTACCGTGCCTGCTGCTTCCAAGGGTGCCAACTGTCAAGACAGAGAATTCGTTGTCATGGTTGATGCCGGTTCCACCGGCTCGCGTGTCCACATCTACGAGTTCAACACCTGTCAATCCCCTCCAATTTTGTTGAAGGAAGAGTTCAAGATGTTGAAGCCTGGTTTGTCCTCGTTCGACACCGACACCAAGGGTGCCGCTGCCTCCTTGGACCCATTGTTGCAGCTTGCCGTGGAAACCGTTCCAAAGAACAAGCAAGGTTGTACTCCTGTTGCCGTCAAGGCCACCGCCGGTTTACGTTTGTTGGGCCAAGAAAAGTCCGATGCCATTTTGAACGAAGTCAGAAACCACTTAGAAAAGGACTATCCATTTGCAGTTGTTGCTGGTGACGGTATTTCTATCATGGAAGGTAGAGACGAAGGTGTCTACGCCTGGATCACCACCAACTACTTGTTGGGAAACATTGGTTCTGCTGAAAAGACCCCTACTGCTGCCGTGTTTGACTTGGGCGGTGGTTCGACCCAGATTGTGTTTGAGCCCGAATTCGGTGCCAACGAAGTCATGGTGGAAGGTGAACACAAGTACAAGTTCTCGTTTGGAAACCGTGACTTCACGTTGTACCAATTCTCCCACTTGGGTTACGGATTGATGCAAGGTAGAAACAAGGTCAACAGTTTGGTTGTCAAGTCTCACTTGAAGTCCAACAACGACTTGGAGTCGTCCAAGTTCACCAACAAGAAGGATGCCAAGGCCGCCTCTGCCAGTGTCACCATCAACAACCCATGTATTGCCGTTGGTGTTGTTGCCAAGGATGTCCAGGTTGAAATCAGCGACAACGAGATCTACGTGGTTAACATGAAGGGTCCAAGTGTTGCTGGAGGTGCTCAATGTCGTTTCCTTGCTGAACAAGTGTTGAACAAGGAGGCCGAATGTACCTCGAAGCCATGTTCTTTCAACGGTGCCCATCAACCATCGCTCACCAAGGCTTTCAGAAAGACCAGTGACATGTACATGTTTTCCTACTTCTACGACAGAACCAACCCATTGGGCTTCCCATCGTCGTTCACCGTCGAAGAGTTGACCGAATTGGCCAAGGTTGTCTGTAACGGAGACACTCTTTGGAAGGATGTATTGTTGGACGACCACGTCAAACAGTTGAACGAAGAGCCACAATGGTGTTTGGATCTTTCTTTCATCACTGCCATGTTACACACCGGGTACGACATCCCATTACACAGAGAGTTGAGAACCGCCAAGAAGATCGACGACAACGAGTTGGGCTGGTGCTTGGGTGCCTCGTTACCATTGTTGGACAAGAAGACCTGGAAATGTAGAGTGGACCAGATTGCCTAAATATACATAGATCGAAACAACATCGCTTAGTTCAAAGCCACATAACCAACCTATACCGACGGAAGGATTTGTAATGGGGAACCTGCTTAGTTATTTTCGCAGCCGGGACGGAGACAGGTGGGGGTCTGTGTGCAGTGCCCCGATTCCTTGCCATCGAAAATATAAAAAGGTTCCACCACCCGCTATCCACAAAATTACCGCAACAGAAGGTATATACGGAAGTAACAGCCGGGGAAACATGTCTGAACCACAGAGTCAGTTGTCGGTTCAATTGAAGCAGGCCAAAGACAACAACAATGCCAACCGCAAACACCGGCGGGCGCTAAACACCAGTCGGAGTGCTAGCAACACCAACGGGACGTCGCCCACGAGCGTGCTGCCATTAACCGCCAGTGGCGGCGGGTTCCTGCGTGAGCCGCCCAAGATCCATAATAAACTCTACTGCGAACAAGTAAGGCGGAAGGCATCGACACAGGTGCTACAGAAGTTGGGCAGTGAGGACTTGAGGTCGGTCAAGTCGCACACCGAGCTTGCGGAGACGGCAAACGGAGTGCGGATGTTGGCAAAAAATCTCTCGCGGGCCACCATCCAGTTGGATGTGCGGACCATTATGATCGTGACGAAGGCGCGTGACAACTCCTTGATCTACTTGACACGTGAGGTGGTGGACTGGCTTTTGGACCAAGACAGAGACATCTCGGTGTATGTAGACCACCACTTGGAGAAGTCGAAGCGGTTCAATGCTCCCGAGCTCGAAGAATCGAACCCACGGGCCAAGCAGCTCTTGAAGTACTGGGATAAAAAGTACGCCTTGAAAAACCCCGAGAAGTTTGACTTGGTCATCACGTTGGGGGGTGACGGCACCGTGTTGTATGCGTCCAACCTCTTCCAGAGGGTGGTGCCTCCGGTGATCTCATTTGCGTTGGGATCGTTGGGGTTCTTGACGAATTTTAAGTTTGACCAGTTCAGACAGAAAATGTCCAACGTTATAGATGCGGGGGTCAGGGCCAACTTGAGAATGAGATTCACTTGTAGAGTCCACCGTGCAGACGGCAAGTTGCTCTGTGAGCAACAGGTTCTTAACGAATTGGTGATCGACCGGGGCCCAAGCCCTTATGTCACCCAGTTAGAATTATACGGCGATGGGTCCCTCTTGACGGTGGCCCAGGCCGATGGTCTTATTATTGCCACTCCAACCGGCTCGACGGCATACTCGTTGTCTGCTGGTGGTTCTTTGGTACATCCCGGTGTTAGTGCCATCAGTGTCACGCCCATTTGTCCCCACACATTGTCATTCAGACCCATTTTGTTGCCTGACGGCATGTTCTTGAAGGTAAAGGTCCCTGTCGGCAGTAGGTCCACTGCTTGGGCGTCGTTTGATGGTAAGGTCCGCACCGAGGTGTGTAGCGGAGACTATGTGACGATCCAAGCGTCTCCATTCCCGTTCCCGACCGTTATCAGTTCCAAGACCGAATACATCGACAGTGTCAGCCGGAACTTGAACTGGAACGTTCGTGAGAAGCAGAAGCCATTCAGTCACCTCTTGAGCGGCAACAACAAGCGCAGCAGCATCAAGCATGACTTTGACAACTTACACATAGACACGACGGAGGAAGAGTTTGATATAAACTACAGTGATGGCGGCGAAGGGTTTTCGACCCCTTCAGATGTCGAGCCCGAACTATACGACGATGAAGAGTTTCCTTACTTACCGTCGCCAGGACAGGATGTGGGGTCGCCGTTTGCAGGACTGTACAATAACTTCGATGACCTGCGGACTTGTTATGCCCATCCCAAGGCCAAGATCCACATGGACAACGGAGTGGGCGGCGGTTCATCACGTTACTCATCTGCTACAAGTACCGATACCGAGGGAATAGTATTCAAGTAGAAAAAGAAATAGATTAATGACGACATGATCCAACAAGCGTGATAATAAAATGGCATCGATAAGGGAAAAAAAGTACCAGTAATGGGCCAAATCTGGTAAGAGCGCGTGCGTGCGTCTACCGTGTCACAAAAAATTTCTTTTTGGCTGATTATAAAAAAATTTTAATTTGCCCTTGAAAAGTGATGCTTTTTTAATCATACTTACACCTATTTGATATTAAACATATATTCCTAGGATTATTAATAAAAATATGGCTGATTTTACTCAAGAAATGAGCAACCTCTCTGTTCAAGACAATTCAGGAACTTCTGGCGCTCCTCAAGGTGGTTCCAGATCTGGAAGATCCCAATACGTTCCACCACATTTACGCAACTCTTCTGGTGCCAACGCCGGTTCTAACTTTGGTGGCTCCCGTGGCGGTTCCCGTGGCGGCTTTGGCGGAAGCTCTGGCTTTGGCGGAGGCAGCGGTGGCTTCAGCGGCGGACGTCGTGGTGGCTCTGGCTTCTCCAGCAATGGCGGCGGTTTCGGCGGCTCTGGCATGGGCGGCGGACGTCGTGGCGGCTCTGGCTTCGGAGGCGGCCGCAGCTCCTTCTCCAGACCAGGTGTCGGTAGATGGGTTGACGGTAAGCACGAACCAGCCACTCCTAACGAAAGATTGGAGTTGGAATTATTCGGTACTGCTGAAGACTCCTCGTTCCAATCCTCTGGTATCAACTTCGACAACTACGATGACATCCCAGTCGAAGCTTCTGGTAACGGTGTTCCAGAACCAATCACTGCCTTCACTGCTCCTCCTTTGGATCCTTTGTTGGTTGAAAACGTTGTCAGATCCAGATTCATCAAGCCAACTCCAGTCCAAAAGTACTCTGTTCCTATTGTTGCCGGTGGCAGAGATTTGATGGCCTGTGCCCAAACTGGTTCCGGTAAGACTGGTGGTTTCCTTTTCCCAGTGTTGTCCGAATCTTTCATGAACGGTCCAGCCCCAGTCCCAGAATCATCTGGTACCTTCTCTTCTCACAAAGTCTACCCAACTGCCTTGGTCATGGCCCCAACCAGAGAATTGGTTTCCCAAATTTACGACGAATCTAAGAAATTTGCTTACAGATCGTGGGTCCGCCCATGTGTCGTGTACGGTGGTGCTGACATTGGTTCTCAAATCAGAAACTTGGACAAAGGATGTGACTTGTTAGTTGCTACCCCAGGTCGTCTTAAGGACTTGTTGGAAAGAGGCAGAGTCTCCTTGGCTAACATTAAATACTTGGTTTTGGATGAAGCCGACAGAATGTTGGATATGGGTTTCGAACCACAAATCAGACACATTGTCCAAGAATGTGACATGCCACCTGTCGAAGACAGACAAACCTTGATGTTCTCGGCCACCTTCCCTAAGGACATTCAAATGTTGGCCCGTGATTTCTTGAAGGACTACATTTTCTTGTCCGTCGGTAGAGTTGGTTCTACTTCAGAAAACATTAAGCAAAAGATCTTATACGTCGAAGACGAAGAAAAGAAGTCTGTGTTATTGGACTTGTTGTCTGCCGGCGACGGTGGTTTGACCATCATTTTCACTGAAACCAAGAGAATGGCCGACAACTTGGCCGATTTCTTGTACGACCAAGGCTTCCCAGCCACCGCCATTCATGGTGACAGATCCCAATACGAAAGAGAAAGAGCATTGGCTTCTTTCAAGAGTGGTGAAGCACCAATCTTGGTTGCTACCGCTGTTGCTGCCAGAGGTTTGGATATTCCAAACGTCGCCCACGTTATCAACTACGACTTGCCAAGTGACATTGATGACTATGTCCACAGAATCGGTCGTACTGGTCGTGCTGGTAATACCGGTATTGCCACCGCCTTCTTCAACAGAAACAACAAGAACGTCTGCAAGGACTTGGTTGACATTTTGGCTGAAGCTAACCAAGAAGTCCCAGACTTCTTGACCAAGATCACTAGAGAATCTGCTTTCGGTGGTAAGGGCACCATGCGCGGCGGAGCTCGTGGCGGCAGAACCCAAAACAGAGATTTTAGAAGACAAGGAGGTGGTTCTTCTGCCTCCAACTGGGGCAGCAGTGGCTCTTCCAACTGGGGCAGTGGCAACGCTGGCAACTACTCATCCGGCGGCAGCAGTTACGGCAATGCCTCCCGTGGTGGTTATAGTTCTTCGAACTACGGTAACCCCACCAACACCGCTGACTCGTGGTGGTAAGTAAATCGAAGTTATCCCCCGGATATTCTTTTGATTTAATGTCATGATTTTATGAATATCCCTTCCATTCGAATTTACTTTTTTTTATTATTATTGTTGCTTTAAGTGAATCACTTGATTGTGCTTTATTTATTTATCGCTCCATGTCTTGATCATTTTGTTATCAAGAAAGAGGAAAAGATTTTACATCACATTTGTTTTGCATTAATTGCTTTTGTTTTTTTGTTGTTTTATTTATACGAGGGCTTTTCTTTTATGAAGTGGCGTTGGAGTTCATCTTTGATTTTTGTTTACACTTCATTGATTGTATTACTAATTATTAAGATATTAGAAAAGAAAGGCGGATTCTTGACCGGGACAAAAAAACACCAACCATAGAAAAGTTATTAATGGGTTATTTTATAAATCTTTTTGTTTTCTTGGGTCTTAAAAGTTAAGTTGTTAATTTTTTATTGGATTTAGACATTGGGTTTTTTATACAGTTGCTAGCATTGCTATTAATACATATATATTATCTAAACCTTGGTAAAAGACTAGGAACGATTGACGAATGTCCCGCCATTTAGACTTTTCATTGAAACATTCTGCTGCAATATTCCTTGATCACGTGAGGCCCTAGTTTCAGTTTAAAAATGCCAATGCCAACAGCAAAGCCTTTACAGTAACACACGATCATGATCAACAGAAGAGCACGCGTGGTAATTGCCATTGTAGTGGTTTATGTTGTGTATTGGTTGGTGACATCTTCGTCACTACCTTCAACTAATCACAAGACTTCCGTGGCATCGCCCAAGATGCAGCTCCAGCGTGAACTTGAACTTAATTCCGACTGGCGTAAGACTGGATTGAACTTCCAACCCAACAAGAAGGCTCGTTTGTCAGAAGATTCTACCTTGAGACAACAGTTATCGTTCAATTTCCCTTACGACCCCAAAAAGCCAATCCCCAAAACAATTTGGCAAACGTGGAAGATCGGTCTCGATGATCCAAAGTTCCCCGTCAATTACAAGATGTTTCAAAACACCTGGAAGGACCGCAACAAGGAGCATCAGCACTACCTTCTCCACGACGCGGCTTGTCAGGAATTGATTAACCAATTATTCTCCGGAGTGCCTGAAGTTTCAAGGGCTTACAATATCATGCCCAAGAGTATCTTGAAGGCAGACTTTTTCAGATATTTGATTTTATACGCCAGAGGCGGGGTTTACTCCGATGTTGATACCGTTAGTTTGAAACCCATTGATAAGTGGATCTCTTCCAACACTACCCTCAACGACAAGCCTCTTAATGCAGGTTTGGTGATTGGAATTGAAGCTGATCCAGACAGACCCGATTGGAATGAATGGTATGCTAGAAGAATCCAATTTTGTCAGTGGACCATGCAAGCCAAAAAGGGACACCCCATGTTGCGTGAATTGATTTCCAAAATTACCGAGATTACTCTCAAACGAGAGAGGAATTCTAGCTTGGACAAGTTGGAGGGCAAAGACGCAGGTGGCGATGTTATGAACTGGACCGGGCCTGGAATATGGACCGATTCGATCTTTGAATACTTGAATAATATTTTACAATCGCCAGAGAATTTCAAGAAGAAGAAGCTTGACGATATCGTAACCTGGAAGATGTTCACCAATATGGAAAAACCAATCGCCGTGGACGATGTTCTCGTGCTACCAATCACTTCATTCAGCCCAGGTGTTGGCCAAATGGGGGCAAAAGAAAACCACGACCCAATGGCTTACGTTGAGCACATGTTCCTGGGAAGTTGGAAAGATGACAAACCGAAACACAAGCCGAAAGAAAAGAAAGAGTAATTCATTTACTAATTATATCAATAAATATACATATCACCAGTCAAGGTCACTTAGAACCTTTGAATTGTAGTTATGAATGTTCTTCAACTCATTCGCTGCTCGAAATTTATTGAAGAAAACTGTACAAGACAAGTTATTACACTTGTTCATACCATTTTGCTTCATGTTTGATGCCAAAGTATCAAAGTTTTTAGTCACACAGATCTCACAGAGATTTTCGAGTGTTGATAACTTGTGTTCACCTTTCTTATAGTTCATGTCCAAATTGGCGATCAATTCCAATTCATTGCCTTTACAAGCATAGCAAAGACTGTTGTTTGTGGTTTCGATCTTATCCCCGCACAGAGCACAAGCGTTATGTCTCACCAACTCCAGGTTTAAGATGTTGGACAACCCAACGAACTGATGCCGTCTATGTGAAGCAGTAAAACTTGGAAGTTCTCGATACCATGCACGAACATCAACGCCAATTAAGTTGAATATTCGCTCAAGTGGAGGAATTAACACCCTGGTAATGTAGTACTCGTAATCCAAGTTGTACGGCGTATTAGTGCTGATCGACGCTATGAAATCTTCAGGCGAAACACACCGATCTTTTATACGTGGTTTGGTCGAGTCCCGGATAACAAGGTAGGGAATTCTCTCTCTATATTGTGGTTCCTTTCTGGAATCCTCTTCCACCTTCTGCTCTGCAACAATTGCTCCTGGAGGCAAATGTGATTCATTTTTATAAGTCCCGTATCGTACCTCCTTGGCGAAACAAAAATCACTAATAGGAACTTTGTTAATAGATATCTTATAAAACTGCTTCAACACATAACTCTTAACTTTGGACAAGTTCTTTGTTTCAAATAATATTCGAAGACTCTTTTCAACCATCTTGGCTTGAGCAGGTATTCCGTCTCGCCTAATTGTCTCAATACCTTTTGCATCAAATTTAGGAACAACTTGGTCTTCATATTCGTACATGTACCCGACATATCTCTTTTTGGCAAGCAAAACACAGGGGTGATACACTTTTTCAAATTTTAACTTGACAGGATCAGGAAACATATTCGTTATTTGCTGTGCAATATCCTTTCCAATTCTAAACGCCTCTTCCTTAGATTTCCCAGGGAAGTAAACAAACAACGAGTCCGTATCTCCATAAACAACTTTGGCACCAAAGTTTCCATTTTCGATAAAGTCAATTGATTTTGAAAGTAGTTCTCGACCTGTCGAGACAATGGCATCAGCAATATCTGAACTGGGCATTCGACCGCTGAATGTAGCAGAAGTATATCCATAAGTGACATTAGCAATCAACTTCAATGCCAACTGTCTGGCATTATATAACTTGCTCAATTCAGTATCGTCTTTAAATAAATTCATCACCGATTTTACCTTGATTCTTGATTTCAAAATCTCTTCTAACATCTTAGCTAACACAGACTTCCTGACAGAACTTTTGACAAACATGCATCCGCTAGGTGAAACATTAACGGCATCCAATTTGCAAAATAGATCGACCAATCCTTTAGGTAACTGCAATGTATTGAGGTAACCCACTGGATTGTTGCTTTGTTTGTAATTATGCAATCTCCCCAATAAAGTGGAGTAACAATAGTTGTATGCAATCATAACAGATGGATACAACGACTGGAAATCCAAGACAACTAAAGGCGACTTATAAAAATTGGAATCTGGTTCTAAAATCAATGAAATACATTCTAGAGATCTCATGTCATTGACTTGTTGCTTTGATGGTGAGTTCAAAAGAAAACTCTCCAGCTTGGCTAACCTGGAAAAGATCGACTCCACCTTTAATTGAGAACCTCGGTAAAATACAGAATGGAAATCAACTCCAATGATACGAGAATGCTCAACATTTCTAGTAATGAGCTCCTGAACATCTATAATTTTCAAAGTCAACTCTAGGCGACGCAAATAGTATTTGAAAAATAGTAACGTTGGCGAATAGCTCTTACTCTTAAGTAGGCTACTAAGGTAGATGTTCAGGTATCTTGGTAAGGATTGGTGGAGTAGGTGATAAGAAACATTTTCCAAAGAATAGCCAGTCAAATTGACTTCTTTTCTTAGAATTCTCCAGATGTTCAACATATGTCTTCCGTTAATCTTTATATTGGAAGTATGGGTATACCCCCATTTATCACCAAATTTTCCATTACTCTTAAATGTACCCCTTCCAAGAGTAGGCATTAAATTAATGCCATAATGTACCTTGAATCTTTCAATCACATAACCCCACGAGGAAGCATTGACTTCATATCCGGATAAAATATCTGGATCATACAATTCTAATAACTCAAGTAATCGATCTACTAATTTCTCCTCTGTGTCAAAAAATTCAACTGATTGCTCCAAATTAAACTTCTGTATCATTTTAGTGTCATAACCGGAGTTTAATATCAAAATCCCGGAAATTAAGTGAGGAAACATGCCATTGGGATCATCAAAGTGATAAAAGATAGCCGAGATCTCGTCATGCTCCGGATTGGGGAGGAATTTATCGTCTGAGGTGTTTGCATGAATTTCCATGTTAAAATTGGAGAGAGAATTAAACCCATCCTTCTTTCGTTTAACTTTTAATGAGCTGTACGATAGTTTGTAACTGTGTGATTTAGTTGCACCTGGCTCAATCTGGGACTTAAACTTAAGATATTTCTTCTCGGCTTTGTCCTTTTCTTCAAAGAACCATTTGTTTATCGAGTCCTTCAGCGGAGGTTCCCTGACATATTGCCACCGACGTAAATCTGTTGTTAAATCGACTGTTTCAATTTCATCTTCAATTAGTTTTGACATTTCTGTCGACGGCAATACCTCATCATTGTACAAGGCGATTTTGATCTTCTTATTAGCAAATATTAGTGGTCGAGGTGGCATATCTAAACTATTGTCGTAGTACGGATCACGGTAATTAATCATAAGAATTCCTCTGTTATCAAAATCCTCAGATATCTTGTTTGGATATAGGGAATCCGGGACTGGTACATTATATACATTAGTTCCTCGGTGAAAGTCAACTAGAAAACTAGCCGTGTTTTGCTCTTGTGTGAACGCAACACCATCAAACGAACTTGGTATTTGCATAACTGGGATTTTATGATTCTGGCTTTCTAGCACTGGAGTTGCTGGAATTTGAGACCTTTTCTGGGTAAGCTTTAATTTAATGTTTTCATCAAGGTCGTTTAATTGGGTAAAATCTGCAATATTATCCTCCTCTCCGTCAGGGTCGTCATTTTCTTTCAAAGTGAAATGCTTGTCCGAATCTTCAAAATAGTCGTCAATAAAATCATCATTGTTAAAATCATCATCTGTGTCATAATTAGTTTCGTTATCGTTTTCGTTGTCTTTTTCATTATTATCATTCTTTCCATTTGTTGGTTTGTCCACAACAACGGATAAGTGGTTGTTGCTAGGATTAGTAATAGTAAATGAAACCAGTTGGGTATGCAGTGGTCGCGTAAAGAGGTACTTTTTATCGCCTTTCCAATTCACCAAGTCACTTTCGTACAATAATTCAAATTGGTGATACTTTGTCATCTTTTCCTTATCGATTAAGTTGAAGCTAGTAGTGAACCCCTTTAAAATATCATTATTGATTGTCTTTAATGAGTATTTTTGCATACTGAAAGTAGTGGATTTGTTGAGGCGAATGACATTCTGCAAAAGTTCATCTAGTTCTGGCTGGTTTGACCACTTAGATTGTCCTATGCCTAGAATTTCCACACTGGAAGTGACATCTGGTTCATCTCTCATAAAGTCGGAACCTCTTAAATCACACTGGTATCGTAAGTCGTTGTAAACATGCGCCAAAGACGATAGATATATCTGGTTGGTCACCTGGTTATTTTGAAAGTTGTAAGCTTCGACAAAGTCGTGGTGTAAGTCACGCGCTACCAAGTTGTTTCTATTCATAATATCTGCTGTTGTGATATCGATTTCAAGAATACTTTTCCCCATCCTATTAAATTTGTACAGGGAATCTTCTTCTGGGAACAGTTGTAGGACATTCTTTTGTTCAATTTGGTGATACAAAAAGTGTCGGAGGCTCTCCATCTGGTCATGGGTGTATATATTCCGGTGCTTTTCGTTGATTATGGGAGACCTGAAGAAAAAGTGATCGATATCGAGCCACCCACAGCCAAACAAGTTAAAATCGGTAAGAAATTGTAGAAGAAACGGTAGGTGGCCCTCGTAAATATTGACCACTGACTTCTTTGACGGTTTGAACATGGGATGCATAGCCGTCTGTAATAGTTTGACCAACCTTGACTTATACAATGGCGATAGAAATGATACCTTGTAGAATAAACTGTATCCCACGTGAAATCCATATATAGGTGTGGCCTTGCACAATGCTACATTGGCAATGTACTTTCTGGCGGCCTTCGGTACTGAATCGGGCACTTCTGAGTCGTCAATCTCTTCATCGGCGTTGTTGTTGGACTTTTTGCCGCTTGCAAAAGACTCAGCTAGAAACCATTCAAGCGCGTCAGTAATCTTTTCGAGATGGGCCTCGGAGCTAACAACATTATGGTCTTCAAAACAATCAATGTAGCAATAAGGATAGTAGTTGTGGACGTGGACAAGGACGTTGAACACGGCCGATGGCGATGGATGGCGGTCGCCGTTTGTCTTTTGCCGCTTGGTGTTCGTGTTGGTACAGGCAAATGAGCCATAAATGCGGATAATGGGTACTTGTTTAACGTGTGAATAGAGCTGATCTAGCTTGGTGGGTACGGTCTGATACGAATCATAGTCGTTGAGCTGAACCTGCAACCCCATTCCATGGTTCTTGATGGTAGTATGGTGGAGGTTAACTGGGTATGTGTGCAGGAATCATCGCCCTTTGGGTGTTTTTTAATGCATTGCGCTTATAATGTCAAGATTGCGATTATGTAAGCGCCAGTTCAAGTTCCTCGAACTCCGAGTCTAAATCGGTGCGGAGCGTCAGCGAAGGGAATGCGTTGAAACATTAGTAATCATCCGACAAAGCAGATCCTTGACTAGGCAGATCCATTAATGATCTATCTCCCCAACAGGCTATTAACCCATCCGGCGTATTTCCGAGATTTTAGCTTGCCATAATGCCGCATATCCCGCCAACCATCAGTGCGCAAGAATTGCTTAACCTTGCACAATTTATATACAAACTCGGCTCGAGAATTTTAAATTTTTTGCTCACCCACCTCCATTATACAAAAAGGGTACCTGAGCCTTTCGTTGCACCTCAGCATTTTCTTGCCTCCCGTATCTCGCGTACTTTTGAAGTCATTCCTTATCATTCCTACTAAAAGACTCTAGATACATCTAGCTGTAACAACCCCCGACGTATCACCCTACACTACTACTTGGATCTTAGCGTTGACCGCTTCTACTTAGCAAATATGTCTCATGACTTAAATCTAGATAAGCTCTTGATCCAGTCGCCCAAATTGGGCACCAGCAACCCTCCCCAATCGCCGCCTCTTCCAAGCACACCCTCGGCTCCTCAGCTTAACGATGATATCAAGGCAAGAATCTTGGCCTTCCAACAGAAGCGAACAAAACCTTTCACCGGCGCCGGCGACGCCCCCTCTCCGCCGTCCCTCTCGCCCAAACTACCACCAATTCATAGTCATCACGGAACATCGTTTGATCTTGGGGTCCCCAATAAACCATTGCCACCACTCCCTGCTTCCAACCACCGTTCGTTGTCTGCAAACGATACAGCACCCAAGGAGTTGATCCCGTCGCCCAACATCCCGGAACATTCCATCGATAGCACACTCAATGACCGTCCTCCCCTCCCCAAATTGACTAACATCTCGGGCATATCGGGTGCGTCGACCAAGGGCCAGAATATCTCGCCCCTTGGCCAGAACCCTCCTTTCGAACTCTCCAAGAAGAAACCTTCGTTGTCTGAGAGAAGAGGAATGAAGCTCAATGTGGATGACATGAACAAACAAAGCCCCTTGACGTCTCCGTTGCAACTCAGCCCAACCATAAACGAGTCGGAGACCACAAAATCCACCGTTTCTCGTGGTAATTTTGGACAAGAATACCCTCTTCCAAACTCTCCCAGACTCAACCCCGCGGGCGGTTTGTCTCGAAGACTATCCGAACGCAAAAACAAAACAAGCTTCAAGCTAAACCTTGACGCGTCCAACAGCGACCTTCCTCAGCATCAAAATGCCAACGTCAATCCGGACTTGTCCAAGAATAACAATTCTGACCCTAGTGGACCCAATAGCCAACAAAATAATGCATCCACAAAACCCCAATTACAGGGCTTATTTGCAAACTACTCGAAGTATGTTGACATAAAATCTGGGCAATTGAATTTTGCAGGAAAAGCCTCGTTACATTCCAAAGGGGTCGATTTCCTGTCTGGTTCTTCATTCAGAATTTCTCTTGAAGAATTGGAGTACATTGAAGAATTGGGCCATGGTAATTATGGATCTGTGCTGAAGGTGTTGCATAAGCCAACTGGGGTTTTGATGGCCATGAAAGAAGTCAGGTTGGAGTTGGATGAAACCAAATTCACTCAAATCTTGATGGAATTGGAAATCTTACATAAATGTGACTCCCCTTATATTGTTGACTTTTACGGAGCCTTCTTCGTCGAGGGTGCAGTTTATATGTGCATGGAGTACATGGACGGAGGCTCTCTCGATAAGGTTTATGGGAAAGACGATGGAGTTCAGGACGAAGCATGTTTGGCATATATTGCCGATTGTGTGATTCAAGGGTTGAAAGAATTAAAGGATAAGCATAATATCATCCATCGTGATGTGAAGCCTACAAATATCTTGGTCAATACCCTTGGGAAAGTAAAATTATGTGACTTTGGTGTGTCCGGAAATTTGGTTGCATCTTTGGCAAAGACCAATATTGGCTGTCAGTCGTATATGGCACCCGAGAGAATCAAGACGTTGAATCCCGATGATGCCACTTATTCTGTTCAGTCGGATATCTGGTCTTTGGGATTGACTATCCTCGAAGTCGCTGCCGGACACTATCCATATCCTGCAGAAACATATGGAAATATATTCTCACAATTGAGTGCTATAGTGGACGGTGACCCGCCTACCTTGGACTCAAGCACATACTCCAAAGAGGCTAGGATGTTTGTCAAGTCATGTCTCAACAAGAACCCTGATCTTCGTCCTTCCTATGCAGCACTTTTGAGCAATCCCTGGTTGACTAAGCACCGTGGTGTGAATCCACGCATGGACATCCTGGTAAAGGAACACCTTGAGCGTGCTGAAGCAAAGAGTGTGACACGCTCTAGCAGCACCAAATCTACTAAGGGCCCCAACGTAAGAGTTGCATCAGTGGCACCAATGCCTCCTAATATCGAGAGTGTGCATTCGTTATTGAAGAACAAAGTCAAGGCTCCAGCATTACATAGAGGTGGCTTGCCCAACAATAATCGCAACTTTCTCAATAATAGATAAACGGATGTTGTTTTATTTCTAGCTTGTTTTATTCACATTTTAACTACATGAATGGATTAGCCCTATAATGACTTGGACATGAATGGTCCGTCTAACTCGTAGCCTAACTTAGCATAGTAGTTCCTCACACCAACCCCGGAAATCACACTGATCTTCTTGGATCCGTGTTCTTCCTTGGCGATTCTGGCAGCTTCTTCCATCAACAAAGTTCCGAACCCTTGATGCTGGAACTTTCTAGGATCTCTCGAATGTAATGGAACAACCGAACCATAAACATGCAATTCTCTGACAATAGAGGTTTGCTGTGACGTGAACTCCTTTCTGTAAGTGTACTTCTTGGTGGCCTTTCGTAATCTCAACAAACCAATCAAGATATCCTTCTTTGGATCTTCGTACGACAAGAATGTTTCCCAGCCTCCGTTGGCATAGTAATCTCTTCTGATAAGTTCAACTTGATCAGGTGCAACCTTGTGATGCACTTCTTGGATACCTACTTCTCTGGTCCGCACATCACGGCAGGTAGTACCAAAATCCTTCATTCTGGCAAGAGCCAATTCTCTCAAGTTACCATTCTCAACACCGGAGGTGACCAATGGCATGGGGATATCTCTTTGGACACGGTAGATACGGGTCCATGGGGGAACTAATGCGAGAATACGGGCTACCAAGTCGATCAATGCGTTGGCGTTGTATGATTTGTACAATCCTTTCTTCCACAATTCATACAACCCAGTACCTCTAATGACAAGAGTGGGGTATAATTTAAGCCCGTCGGTTCTGAAGTCGGGGTTTTCAAAGTACTCTTTGAATTGTTCAAGATCTCTTTCCATACCGACGTTTGGCAAGTCCGGCATCATGTGTGACACCACCTTGTACCCAGCATCCTTAGCAACGGCAAAGGTTTCACACACAGACTTGACGGTGTGACCTCTGTTTGTGTCTCTGGCTACATCTTCGTAGACAGACTGAACCCCGATTTCCAACCTGGTACATCCATACTTCAACATATCACTGAGATGGGTTTCGGTACAGTAATCCGGTCTGGTTTCGATAGTGATACCCACGCACTTGGTTTGGGACTGTTGTGAAAACTGAATGGCCTCGTCTATGTCACGGCCATTGAATCCGGTCAAGGCATTATGTAATTGTGTGATGAAACCTTCTCTGTAGTCAATAGGCAACGACATGAAGGTACCACCCATGATGATGTATTCGACTTTGTCGATAGAGTGGCCGAGTTGTCTTAACTGTTCGATTCTACCTCTGGCTTGTTCGTACGGATCGTATCTAGCTCTGATGGCTCTCATTGAAGTAGGCTCATACCCTGTGTACGACTGAGTAGAGTACTCAAAGTCAGAATCGGGTCCACCGGGACAGTACACACAGATATTACCGGTGTATGCAATATGTGGACATCTATGTGGCTTACACATGACAGCCACGACGGCGATACCCGAAGCGGTTCTCACAGGCTTGGCCTTTAACTTTGGAATTAAGTACTTCTTGTGCTGATCTGGAATAGAGGAGATGATATCAGTCAAACGTGGCTGTTGCTTGAGCTTGTACTTCTTTGCATATCTGATGATCAACCCGTTCAAGTTGATATCTTTCGAGTTCTTAAGCGAAGCCACCAACTCCAACGAAATATCACCACAACATTGAATAAAACGTTCCTTCTCGGGTGCGAGCTTCTGTTTCCCTGACTTTACTGGCATGGTTTCAGTAGTTAGTCAAGCTTATCTCATCGCAGCTTTTTTGATTCAAGAAAAATGTCGCATGCAACCCACAACGATGTGCGACATTTCCGACATAATTACCACTCTGAAAATTTTCAGAACCAACCCCAACCGTACGACTCCACGAATAAGCGATATGTTGAGAATCGGCGCTGCTAGTAGGGCATTCCCCGTTACCAGAAACTTTGTTGGCATCAGAAATTATGCCAAGAGTAACAAAAAGGCGGTTGGTGACATATCACAGGTTCCAATCAAGAACATTGGTGTCATGGCCGACTTCTACATTCCACCCAAGTTCTTGGACTGTCCGGTGACATCGTGGCACAAATTGATTTTCAGAAGATTAGGACTGTTTGTTGTCAATACTTATAGTGTTGTCAAGTTCAAGAAAGAGACTACTTCGGGATTACATTTTAACGAATGGAAGGAGAACGCCATTGACTTGTTCGTCAAAACCAACAAGATTTTTGCCGCTGCTTGTAGCAAAAAGAAGAACGACAGGGCCACTTATTTGCGTTCCCAATTGGAAAATGTTGCTGGAGACGAAGTTGTCAAGAGTTTGGTTGAGAGATCAGCCACTTTCCCCGTTGGATCGGTATTGAAGTGGCACTTGGACTCGGTGGTGGGCAACCCTAAAGTGGTATCGTTCAACGCTTTGCCTGACGCCAACAACATTACTGCCTTTGTCCAGATGGTTCTCAAAGTTACTACCAAGCAAAAGGTCTCGGTGGTTCAATCAGACAACACTCAAGATACAGAAAGAACCGTCACCGACTACTTGGTGTACACATTCGACCCATGGACCAAGCAGATGTGCTTGGTTGGTTCGTTATTTGAATCAGACCATATCAGAAAGGTGACTCCGGAAGACGACTTTTCCGACCCCAAATACATGTTGGCGTTCTCTAGAACCAGTGGTGATATCTACAGAGCCAACCCCCGCAAGCTGACCAAGTAAGAAGCAAAAAGAAACAAAGGATTCATGTAAATAAGCATAATAAACACTGTACGTAAGGTTTTATCAGCATTCTATGATTAATTGTCCAAAAGAAATAAATCAACCGTTTTGAGATCCACCATCAACCCCGTAAAATACAAAACATCTCCATCCAGGAGTATGTCCGTCAGAGAAACAATCATTAGCATTAGTCCATGAGAAATAAATCATCAGCCCGTCTCTTGTCATTCAACTGGATCGGATGGGACATCGGAGTCGCAGGCTCCTCAGTGGCTGTACTGACAATCGAACTGAGACTGGGTCGAACGAGCAAAGTTCCAGACTGTGACCGTGAATCACGTCTAATCATTTCCTGGGGCGTCAATATCAAGTCGCTTAAGGAGCTAGGGACGTAATCTTCTTCGAAAATCTCGCTATCAGCACCATACGACGAATCGTCGTCGTCGACAATAGCAGACTCGCCATAGTGTGAGCCATACGATCTTGCCACGAGACTCTTGCCGTTGCCAAAAAAAGCAGACAGGGCACTGTAGAAGTTAGAGTACGCGGGTGAGCTTGTTAACGAGCCTGGCGAAGTGTTGGTGGAGTACTGTCTCTGTAAAGGTTGAGAACTCACCGACAGCTTTTGCGGCAAAAAGTTGGGAGTGCTCAACGCGGCGTGGCTCAAACTTATATCAATCGGCTCGGCCAGCGACGGAGGGCTCGATTGTCTGTTGGAGTTATTCGACACTCTTCGGTATCCCGAGTTGGCCATCAAGCTCTTTGAGTTGACACGCGTCCCGTCGGGCAAGAAGTGGGCAAGAGCACATTTGAGGCCAAACTTGCAGTTACCCTTCTGGAAATACTTGCAGGGCAACTTGTCTGCACCCAAAGAGCCGTCCAAGTTGTGGGAAAACGGACACGAACTGCCGGCCTGACAAATGCCCTGCTTGAAGAACTTGCAGGGAACATGGCTCAAGTTTTTGCTGGGAGTGGCGGAAGTGCCGTTGGCCGTTGCCACCGAGCCCGGCGGACCCGTGTTGGCAGGAAGCGACGAAGACAAGTTGAAGTTGGCCAAGGTTCTGGGTTTTTTGGTGTGTTTAATATTGGAGGGCGACGAATCGGGACCCGGTCTGGTGCCAGGATGGCCGGGATCGGGGTGGAAACGTCCCGCGATCTCTACGTCGGCTTTCATGGGACAATTTTTGAACGAGAAGGTGTTTATGTATTTCTATTACAAACGGGGGAAGCAACAATGGTTATATAAAACTAAAAACTGTGAATCATTTTGCTATCACAAAGAATTGCTTATCTATATGGTAAAGTGACACAAAAACCAGTCGCCAAAAAAACACTCATTCTCAATCGGCACGAGAGATTACCATGTCGCCCTCAATTGTGGTGGTGGTGTAAACTCGGGGGCCCCAACGGCTGCCGGGAAAAAACCTATTTTGGCGGGCGGTGCCCTGAGCCTGGCAGACTTATGTTGCCATCATGCGACGCGATGCTGAATGCGGTGGGAACACGCAGCAAAGGGTGGCTGTGGCTGCTGCTCCCGCACCTAAACCTTGTTCGTTATCGGGTTTCCTGTATGGGAATAAATGTCTGGATTATATACAAATTTCAGATATGGACCCTCGGATCGCGGGGACGGTTATCATGTGTGTGGTGTCGGGTCGATTTACATATTGGGACTAACGTTTACTATCAATGTATTAAAACTAGTGCACACGTATCTGCGATACCTAAATATAAATGCTTAACGACGGTCGTTGGAACCGATACCTCTCTTACCAGAGAACAAGTGCTTAGGCAACATGGCGGTCGAGTGACGATCACCTTCACCTTGTCTGGCTTGTCTGTTTCTTTCTCTTCTTTGGATCTTGGCCAATCTTTCGGCTTGCGATCTCAAGGCCCCATCGGCCAAACCATCGTTAAGACGATCGGTTTGAGCAGCTGGTGCGTCCTTCTTGGAGATCTTGGAGTCTTGAACACCTTGGTTCTTCTTCAAGATATCAACACCAGAAGATGCCTTTCTTGAGCCAGCCTTTCCAGTACGTTGTCTCAAAGCATCGGTGTCGTGACCAATAGAGTACATGTGTTCTTCCATTTCGCTGAAAGACTTCTTGACTTGGTCTCTTGGCATGATGGCATGGTTCTTGAGCGACTTTCTGTTTCTACCGTCAATGATCATCTTCTTTTGTTTATCTCTGATCCATTGGGCCTTTTCTCTGATGTCGTCGACTTCTTCATCTTCGATTTCGGAGTCGGAGTCGTAGAATCCTTCGGCTTCCAATCTCTCTTCTTCGTCTTCCAATGCTTGCAACTTGGCAGCAATATCTGGGTCCAAGAAATCGTACACGTTCTTACCATCCAACAATTCTGGCATGGTGTCGTTCTTCCATTCGTCGTCTTCCAAGAGGTATTTGTCCTTCAAGTTGATGTTAAACACACCAGCACCGCCGTTTTCTTCTTCGATGTCTCTGGCCAATCTTCTTCTGCTTGGGTCTTCCTTGTCGTACTTGGCAAGTTCCTTGACTCCTTCTGGGATGAAAGCCGATCTGTCGACGTCATCTCTGGCTTGTGGGCGCGAAACGTGAATCTTGTTCAACACGTTATTCACACGGGCAGCACCCTTCAACTTCTGTTCGATTCTGGCAGTCAACAACTTCTCACAAGCTTGGTTACGGACTTGCATAACGTTTTCTTCTTCGTGACACGAAGCATGCATGACTTCAACCCCTGGAACAGTGGTAAGAGTCTTCAACAACTCTTGATTGTTTTCATCCAAATCCTCGACCTTGATGATATCACTCTTGTTCATGACAACCATGACGGACTTGTTGGCAAACAATGGCTTGATGGAATGGAATAACTTGACTTGGGCTTCAATCGAGAAACCACACTGTTCCGACAAATCCATAAAGTACAAGACACAAGATCTCAAGTGAGCAATGGCGTAAATGGATTGCATTTCAATGTTGTTCATTTCTTCAGTAGGTCTGTCCAAAATACCTGGGGTATCAATGGCTTGGAATCTCAAGTACTTGTAATCAAAGTGACCAACGTACAACGACTTGGTAGTGAACGCATAAGGTTGCACTTCGACATCGGCCTTGGTGATACACTTCAAGAAAGAAGACTTACCGACGTTAGGGTAACCACAAATCAACAACGTTCTGGTGTTAGGGTCGATACTTGGTAAACGGCCCAAATGTTGTCTGACTTGTTCCAAGTAGACAAATGGATCCTTCAACTTCTTGGTGATGGTGGCCATTCTACCCAAAGCAGCTCTCTTCAATTGCTTACATTGGTACAAAGACTGACCGAACTTCAACAATCTCATGTAATCTCTGGCAACTTGTTCAATCAAGGTCTTAGCTCTCGAAACGGCAGCCAAAGAAACCTTGTAATGGTTCTTTTCATACAAAGTGTCCATCAAATCTCTGTGGAATGGATGCACATCGTTGATATTAGGGAACCCACTGAGGAGGTCGGTGAACTTCTCAGTGAAACCTTCGGCAGTAAACTTGACCTTTCTCATGTAGAAGGCACGGATACGGGTGATCTTGAAACCAGGTCTGATGACGGTTGGCGTCTTTCTCTGGGTTCTGTTAAGCACTATGTCCAACATGTCGTTGGACGTAGGCACAGTAGGGATATCCTTCCACGAAAGTTGCATTATGTCTTAGAGATGGTACTGAAGTAGAAACTTGATATCGCTCATCTCTTCGCATTTTTTTCAGAGACCTCATCTGGCAAAAAAGTACAAAAACGAAAAATCGGTGCGGCTCTCGGATTATTACCTGATTCAATATGAAAAAAAGGTGGGTCTATATACCGAACTATACTCTCACTTGCCATCTTACTCGTCGTAGTGGAACACCAAATAGTTTGGCAACCCAAATACTTCGTAGCCCAATCTCTTGGCCATCTTGGCAAAACCTTCGGTCTCAATCAAGTGGTAGAATGGGAACGATGGGAACATTGCCCCGTCACGGTGCACATCGGCCTTGACCAACACGGCACCGCCTCCAACACCATCCAAGGCCATTTCGGTGTTAACATCACCCTTAGCGTCATAGTAGTGTGCCATCAATGGTCTGTAGGTGGCCATTTCACCGTAGCCTTCAACAACAATTTCATCCTCTTTCAATTCAGAAGCAATCTTCAATCCTTCTTCCGATTCGACCCAGTTGTTGAAATCATACGGCCGGATAGCAGCCTTTCCGGAATCATCGGTGTATCTCTGGTAGACATTGGCAGAAATCACCGGCTTGTTGTGCGAAGCCAAATCTTGGATCAAACTTACTGGCGTTTCGATGATGTCTGCGTCCATCCACAACACCCACGAGTGAGTTGGGGATAATGCAGTGAACACCAACGAGTTTCTGGCAAGAGCCATCATGGATCTTCTCTCCTTCTGGACAGCAAACGAGTGTCTGTCTTTTTCGGCTTGACTCTGCAACGATGGGGTGTCTTGTCTTAAGATGGTGATCTTCTTGTACTTCAACTTACCATCAGCCTGGGTCTTTTTGATTGCGGTTTCCAACTCCTTGAGGGCATTGTCACCTTCGGAGTTTCTGGGCAAGATGAAACCCAACGAAATCAACGTGGGGTCATACGACAACTTCTGCAAGTTGTCCCAGTATTGAGGGGAGAAGCGCGATATTGGTGACAAGATCAACACCTCTTCCTTGTTGGCCAATGCGTTAGCCGAGGTGGTCAATTTGTTCAAGTCGTAGTGACTGATGTGATTTTTGGGCAAGTTCTGCAAGATGACAGAGTCTCTGTTCTTTGAGAACCAACCGCGGGACTTTTTCTTATAACTGTAGTTGTTGGTCTTGGACTTGGAGCCCGAACCTGAGCCGGAAAACAAGAACAAGTAAATCATCACGATGACCGCCAACGGAGCAATCACCGATAACGGTTTCCTTCGTATGTTACGGATGATCTGGTTCTTGTTGAATGCCATACTGAAGTTCCCGGGGAATAATACTGTCCCTTCTTGACGTGGTAGATGTTGTTGATTTGGCAACAAAAAATTTTGGTGTTGACAATGTCGTGCGCCAACCACATGTTTGAGCGACACACGTCTCGGTTTCATGAAAACCCCTTGCAATCCTTCATCGAATCAACACCGGGGACGTCTTCGTAGTCTTACAGGCCTAAACATAAGTTGATTGCTAATTTCACTGTATTATTGATAACAAACTAGTTCTAAAAAGCTTACTTGAATTCCTTACCGTCGGCAATTTCTCTTGGCTTACCGTCGACAATAACAGGTTCGTCCCAGACCAACATGTTGTTGATGAACTTTCTGTCTTCCTCGTTGGAACCGTCCAACTTGGTGTAGGCGTAAGATTCCCAATCTGGAGCAACTTCGAAAACTGGCTTGTAGTCTTGGCCTCTAACAATGAAGAAACCGGTGATACCGTTGTCGTTGTTTTCACCGTAGACAACCAAGGAACCGAAAGCGTACTTGGTGGAAGCAGACAATCTGTTGAAGAAACCAGTGATTTGGTTGTTAGACATGAAAGTCAAGGTCAATTCTTCGTTGTACTTGAAGTCAACCTTCCATAACGACCATTCTTCTGGGTCGTATTGGTTAGCCCAGAACCAAGGAACGGAAACTTCTCTAATCTTCTTTTCGTTAGAGTATTGTCTCTTCCATTCGTCAATTGGAGCCTTTGGCTTGCCCAAAGCTTCCAATGGGTGCTTGACCTTCTTTTCAGCGACTGGTTCTTCGTCAGCAGGGGCAGCAGCTTGTTCCTTCTTTGGAGCTTGCTCCTTCTTTGGGGCAGCGGCCTTCTTTTCCTTCTTTGGAGGAACGAATTCAACTGGCTTGGCAATGAATTCAAAGTCACCCAATTGACCGGCGATGATTTCAGTCTTGATAATAGTCTTGAACCATCTGGTAATACCTGGGTGTTCCTTTCTCCATTCAGAGCCAAACAAGTGTTGGAAACCTCTGATGAACAAGGTGGAGACGTAAAGATCAGCAATAGTCAATCTTTCGCCAACCAAGTAGGTGTAGTTAGACAATCTGTCTTCGAAGATAGAGGCAACAGTGACAAGGTAAGCAGTGGCATCGTCAACTTGCTTCTTGTTGTATGGAACAGCACCAATCAATGGTTGGAAAGCTCTGGCGATGGTTGGGAGAAGCTCAGCAGTAGAGAGAGACAACCACTTCAAGACTTGGGCGTAGTCTTGAGCGTTCTTACCCAACAACTTGGAGTTTGGTTCAGCCAAGTTGATCACTATATTGTTAGTAAATTGATTCCAATTTTTAACCAAAACGATAGGCCTCTCATGTTTCAAGTCCGATTTCTTTCTTTCTTTCAGATAAAAATTCTCGACATAATTTATTAAGACAGGGATAACTGTATAATTTGAAAAAATTTTCTCATCACTTAAACAACAAAACTAGGACAAACATGGGGCTGGGGATAGTTCAATTGATACATACAGTAAATGACAATGGCAATGGATTCGGTCAACTTGAATCCCTTTGGACCAACAAAGGCTGGGATCTTGTTCAAGACGAAGTTGTTCTTGTAGGCAGCATCTTCCTTGTCAGAGATTTTAATATCTAACTTGTAGTGCTTGATCAAAGCCTTTGGGAGGAATCCTCTGATTTGTTCGGTGGTGAATAAGGTACCTTGGGACATTTTTGAATTGTACTAAGAAGTAGCTTGGTAGTTATACTACTTCAAGTTTATAACGATGGAAAAGTTTTCGCGCGATGTGTCCGGGTAACGGGGTGATTACCCTTGTCCGGGTAAATTGTTGTGTCTATTTTGGACTTTTGGGATCCACACTTCCAAACCCTACACACAATAGCAAATTGTGTTTTACCTCTTGGATTTTTCCTAAGCCCTAATGCAGACTGCTGTTTTCAAACGGTTATGTGAAAAGCAACTATGTGTGAGATTGAAAAAAATATAGCAAGCAACTTTGGTCGCCATGCAAAAATATTAATGCGTTGTCTCGGGCAATTTTACAATAATTATACAGAATGTTTATGTACACGGTCAATCTTTGCTCACGTCCCGGTTTAGTTGGTTCAACGCCCAGCCGAAGTGAGTTCTCCACATAATTTTGATCTTTGATTCAGAAAAGGACTCCTCTATCACCCGGAAAATTTGTTCAATTCTCTGATTAGAGCGTCGTAATACATCTTCTGCGTTAATATTGATCAACTTGTTGATGAATTCTCGAATCAAATTGAAGGCAATCCCTCGCTCGTTGGGGAATACCACCTTATAGTTAGACGTTAGACTCAACCCCGATGCTATGTCTGTAGATTCGTCTTTGGTTTTAATATCTTCTTCTTCTGTCAACTGAGGAAGAATCACATTGTGATCTTGGTAGACGAAGTTGTAATCTACTCTGATGTGTTTGTTCTCGGGGTGATGTATCACGTAGTTTAGTTTAATCATGTACCAGATAAATTCTCGCAATTTCAAAGCATCGCTTTTAAATAAATGGTGCTCCTCATAGGAATGGTAGTTGGTTTGAGGGAAGTCGTATTTCTTAAACGATTGATTCAAGTTCACAATCTCGAATTTGTTTAGTCGAAGCAAACTGTTAATCAGGGCGTTTTCCAGAACAAATCGATCGTATACTGGTGTGGCCTTTTCGGTCTTCACTTGAGGCTCGCTCATGTGTAAGTAAGTAATATCTTCGAGTATATCTTCGTCTTCGTCCAACTCATATTCAGAGAAGGTGCTTTCCTTGGTGAAGTAGGTACTGTCTGATGGAGGGATTTCGTTACTGGGGGCATTGAAGTTGAAATCAAAGTCAAACTTCTTTATAATGAAGAACTTTAGCATTATGATGGCTTGAATAGTGCACACTAATATCGTTGACTTCGATGACTTCTTCGTGCGTTGGAAATTTCCTATCTTGATTAGGATCTTGTTAAATATCTTGATCTGATTGTTGATGGCAACCTTATGGTAGGCGGAACATTGGGATTTTGACGTCTTTAGATATATGCTGAAAAGAACCAAGGTAATGCTGATGAGAAGATTTTCAAACATGTTGATGTTGTCGGCATGGACTGTTCGAATTAATCTTGCCGTATGCCACAAGGTTAACTGTTCGGTCATGAGCGATTCAAGGGAGATGTTAAGGACGTGGGGTGGAGATACCGAACAATTGAGCAAGCAATTTATCAAAAACGGATCGCTGTTGACGCTTGCTTGGAGACAATAACGTGGAATCACGGATTTCCAGATATTCAACTCATTGAACAAGTCCAAGATCCAGTAATATCGTTCCTTTTCAATCAAGTTGATGTAAGCGACTGCGTCAACATTCAGTGCAATGTCGGACGATGAGCTGGATATATCCGGGCTGTGGCTAAACGTTGGAACATCGGGATTGTGGAACAGAGTTCGTAGGTTGAAGAAATTGGACGAGTCTGTGTTTAAAGATGAGCTCATGTAGCCGCTTGGAGCTTGATTCATAACGTAGTAATCATTGAGCAATAGATCTGTGATTTCAAAGTTTTCCAAGATGATGTTGTTGTCGAAGTTGGAAGTAGACGACAGTTGTAATGGAGCGCTTGACAGGTACAACGGAGCACTGGCAGCTACGGGTGATGTTACTTGGCTGTCGATCTCGTTGTCGAGTGACGTGTGCACAGTTGATGGAAACGAACAATTGACGTCTTTTTGGTATTGTAGATCGGATTCTTCAAGGTCTTTCTGCGTATGCAAATGGAGATATGGATCGTAATGTACTTTGCCATCCTTGTAAAGAGAGGCTATGGTGATCGACTGGTCCAACAATCGGTACTCTCTGGCCGGTATTGGGGCTGTGTTGGGTGACTTTTCGTGTGGATTGTAGATGGTATACTGGGTGAAATTTAGGCGTACGCCACGATAGCATTTGCGTTTTGATTTGATACAGTTTCGACACACAGGGAGCTGTTCGTCACACTTCATATGCCGGTCACGACATGTCAAGCACCCTGATCGCGTCCTGCTTTTTTTGATTGAAGGGTTCAAGCGTTTCTTAGCCATAGTAGTGGCGGTGCTATATGGTGGTGGTCGCTGACGTACCTTTTATCGCTATTCCTCAATAACGAGGTATACTAATGTTTCTTCTCTTGCGATAAGGAGACAGTTTTTGTTAATCCCACAAATCAATCGCCGGAATTGGGTACAATTCTATTTGTTATGACTGAGACTCGACACGGGAATACGACCAAAACAGCTAATGCACGGCTTGTTAATTTTATAGGTGTGTTCTCCTATGTTGATTGATTGATTGATGTGAATGATCCTTTCGGGGGGAGGGTGATATAGGCGTTGATAGTATAATAAAAGTAGAAATATTGTAAAATAGTATTTTTCTCTGAGTTTATAGATCACATTGAATAAGAAAAAAAAAAGTGTATCAAAAAAAAAATATAAATAATAACGAGAAGAAAAATATTGTTAAAAAATATTGTCACAAACATCGACGGATGGAGAGGCAACTGTATACGTGAATGAGAGTGTTGACAACAAAATAGCACAAGTGCACGTTCAAATGACTGGTCAGGTCGGGCATTTTTTAATAACTGGATTGCTCCTGACATAATAAGGTGTGCGGACACCGAAATACCCCAAGCAATTACCTCTGACTCCACTTCGATTAAACTCTCAGAATTCAATTATAATTGTGTAGATGAGAAAATTAAAATCTAGCATGACTAAAAAAATTATTTAGCGTGCACGCCTACAGAATACAGGACATCTTGTATTCCCTTCACTAACGCAAGCAGATGCACCCTTTGACTTCGTGCCTCGCAAGATCGTGTCATACTTCTGATAGAAGATGCCCCGTCATCGGTGTCAAAAATGTATAACTCCAGTTACGATTTGTTTCAGGTGTAGGTGCACGCTCTATAACAAACAAACTTAAAAATGTTACCATGATTCAGGCTAGTGGACATGCAGAAACAGGAGCCGGTAAGTAATGCCTTCTGGTGTATGCAAAAACGGAATTGAGACCACTATGTAACCATCTATTTAAAATAGAACTTTTTTTCGGTCGTGGTGTATCTATGATTTGGTGCCGATGCAATATGCACGAAAATGCACAAAAAAACCGGACGCTTTAAAATATACCCAGATAGCTCATATTAATTACTTAATCCGGAGATCACTCAAACAAACACTGGCATACAACAGTCACAGAAGAGAATCAATCGGCACTAAAACATTGCTGCACGGTTGACCAGCAAAAAAGTTTAATTCCGCCTGGTCATGAAGTTGCTCCATCGAACGACTAGGTTTTCGGAGAATCCCGTTGCTGCGGTTGTTTCCACCAAACAAGTTATGAACTAACAAGATTAAGCGAAGAATGATTATGGAACACAAAATCATATTTCATACATCGGCACCATGTTGCATGAGACTTCGCATATTTACGTTGTCGACAAAGCATATACACGTTTCAAGTAAAAAAACAAATAGCCCATTTTCCACTACGTGTTATCTCGAAAATGGTATATTCTCAGAAAATCCGTTTTTTGTCTATGTTTGAATTGCCATGCAGAATGTGCATTTGAGGCACAACAAACACGGCACGACAATTGAACCGCGTTAGAAAATATCCCCAAGAAAAACAGCGGCCCGTAAAATATTTAGTGGTGCCAGTGCCAGAGACACGCAAGCGCCTCATAGATCTATCGGTGCAGAGACGCCCTATAATAAGGAAGAGGGGATACTTCGGAAGTATTGATCCCTCTCTGGGCGATGTTGTACTTGTCCTATACACTACCACAATTGCGCTGTACTGATTAGAGAGGTTTTACCTGAGAAAATATCCGCATCATCTTTGCATATGAAAAACCGTTGGTTAAAAGGATTTTCGTCTTGCGAAATCAAATATACGTCCAGAGCTGAACATTCAAAAATCGATCTAGCTATTACTAATATCTGACTTATGCACTCCGTGACATTAATCTATCCTATTTTGTTCTTGATTTGGAGCGACAACTTGGCGGCATGGGGAGAGGTTACATTCCTGATTTCTTTTATTATTGCCTTTGACGAGAAAGAAGGAATTCCACCACCATTTATTTGAATCTATACAGTGCATGGGAAAGCTATATACTGAAGCTATTCTAAAGGGTTTGGCGACGGTTAGGAAGAGATAATGGAAGTCATATTCACTGGTCATTCCCTGTCAGCGTTCTGTATTGTCTCAAGGTTCGACAATAAAGAATTTGACAAATACTGTCATGGCGACTAGGAAGAAAGCAAACATATAACCATATGCAAAGCCTAACTGATCAATCATAATGGGTGAAATCATGGTGATAATCCAATTTAATAACCAGTTGACGGCGATGGCAAGGGAAATAATCGAGGCATTGTTTTCACTGGTTATGTTGACCATTATTCCAACCACCGGACCCCAACTGATGGCAAAAGCAAAGATAAATAATCCCCAACAGCCAATGAGTATTGCAAGCGGTTGATTTTCCTCTGGTGTGAAGGTTCCAACACTAGAATAAACAATCATCACTGCCAGCATGAATGCCGAACAAACCCAGAGATTATTTTTCATTTTAGAGAACTTCAACACAACTGGACACAAGAGAGATCCAAGAAGATTGATTCCACCCAAAATAACAAGGGCAAACCGATTTTTGAAGACGCTTGCACCAAAATAAAAAAAATAGTTGATCCCAGTTAATTGTTGGAATGCCATCAAGCAACAACACTTGAGAATAATATTTAAATTCTTTGAGGAAAAGATTGATTCACCTGATTTATGCATGTACTGGTCACGGTGCAACTCATACATCTGTTTGAAATGAATTTCAGGAATATATCCTTTGTAAATTCTGGAATAAGTGTTTCTCAAAGCATCTTGGTCGTCTTGTCTAATATTGTACTTGATCGATGCTGGAATAACCAAAAGGAGCAAGTTAAACAATACACAATATCCGACCTTGATGTATTCGATAATAATTGGCTGAAGCAATACCAAATTGACCCCACTGCCAATTAAAATCACTAAACAGATACAAATCTGCCAGAAGCTGAGGAAAGTTCCCCTGAATTTGAATTTAGAGTCTGCCATAAGTTCATTCATGTATAACCCTCCAAGAACACAAAAGGACCCGCAAGTTATTCCACAACAAAATCGACCACCGACAAATACCCAGAAGTTGTCTTGGTAAAAGAACCATCCAGCAAGTTCTGCTGCAGTTCCACCAAGATAAAAGATACTGGCTAGTTGGAGTAGGTTTTTGAGAGAGAAGTTTGCCTTGCTGACGGCCAAGCTTCCAAAAAGGCATCCAAAATTGAAGCAAGAGATCAAAATACCAAATTCGAGGTTTGAAAGGTTTTTATAAGGGAAGTTGGGAAGCGCAAGCATGTTAGAAGTGGTTCCGACATCCCAGCCCAAGGGGAAGGCTGCAAGAGAGAGTATGGTACAGTAGCCTAATAGTTTCCAAGGATCGTTCACCGGTAGTGGGACGTCAACCTGAGCTGGAAGTGTGGCTGGTTTTTCGATGAGCTGTATAGGAGTATTGTTTTGAGGAACCATCGTGAATGGCGATGATAAGTGGTAGGGAAATGGTTTACAAGCAACATAAGCTTACAGAAGCTCGCTCTTTTATAGACCACCACCAAACTGTGTTATGCCCAACATGTTATGCTGGTACTATTTGTGGTAGGCTATGACTGCAAAAAGTAGCACAAAACTAAACCTGCACGAAGGGTCGTGTCGATTCCAACGATAAGCTAATTAGCATGCACCTCCAAGCTTCCAATTGGAACGTGCATAAACCCGCAGAACGCATGGAACACAGATAATCCAAGGGATATCATCTGGAGGGGCAGAGGTATCGCTGCGTTGACTCGGATAAATGGTGGTGTTTTCTTCAATCATGTGCAAATGAATTGAGCCGTTCCATACCCCTTGACGCCATTTCGGATGGCCAGGATCAAGAAATGTAGCCATTCCGTATAGGTATACAGCCATCCGTGATGCCCCCTATACACCCGGGTCCCACCCCTCACCTGCATATCTCTTTTTACCCGCCTAGTATCGCATATTATCTAACTAACAACTTAGTTCTCCTGATCTATATGTCGGTCCCGAGTCCAGACGATCCGAACGGTTAGCAGTTGACGATAAAGTCCCTCATTTGTTGAGTTAGAATTAAGCTTTTTTTATTTTTAATTAAGTTGTTTGACATCCTTAATTTGAACAGCCAACTAAGTGGAAAAATTTTACCCTTATACACACCGAAGACTTCCCAAACACCGTATCCTTGATCTCTAACATGGTCAATCTGTCTCGTTCGAACATGATCTACAATACCAATGCCCACCCCTTTGTTCCGCGGGGGGTTGAGGGAGCGATGCCCCAGGATCAGTCTCAGCGGCACAAATCACAGCGTGCCTCAGTTGTATCGGCAATGTCTGCACCGCTGGTATCCACAGCCACCGCCATGACCTCAGGTCCAATGGGTACAATTGCATATCAATCGGGCTCGTTTGCATCCACGGGGGCTGCGCCCTCGGCGACTGCCACGGCCGGCGCGGTTGCACCTGCCGCTCCGTTCAACTACAACTACAGAACATACCCGTATTACTCCAATACACAATTGATAGTCTCCAACATCCCCGACGATATCAGGCAAGAGAAATTGGGCAAATTGGTCGACTCAATCATCGAGACCAATTACAGTCCCCTTCATAATACCACCTACAAAATAGTCAAGTTTGCCCACGAGCTTATAGATGAGAGTTCAGGGGACGAGGAGAACTCGAGCCCCAATTCATATACCTATGCTGTTCTAGAAACTTCATTTTGGAACTTTGCCATTAAACTTGTCGAAATATTGAACGGCTACGAGTGGTTGGAGAAAATATTGGATGTGAGCATCATCGAACCTTCAAACACTTACTTCCCATACCAATCCCCAGGAATGGCACAGCCCCCACAGAATCCGCTGTATGCAGCAAGATCCAACTCTTCTTCGCCGTCTTCCTTGAAGCAGGTGTCAGAAGAGGAGTTCTACCAGCAACAACCCTCAGTACAGTATCTGCAACAAAACGTGGTGTCTGGTCCAGCACGAAACTTGAGCAGAAGAACATCCTCGATTCGTTCCTTTGACTCGCGTAAAAGTTCCTATAGTAGCGTGTTCACCAACAATAAGGCGTCCTTTTCGTCTTCTTCCTCGTCGATTTCGGCCCTTAATTCAGGTAATGGCAAACAGCCGGTGCCCTCCTTTATCATGAACATGGTGAAAAATAAGCCTTCGACTCCGCCTGATGAAGAAAGAGAAGAGAGTGACGATTTCATGTACATCAAGAACGAAGACTCGGACGAGAACGAACAGATCAAGGTCAATCCTTGCCGTTTGTTTGTCGGAAATGTTCCCTATACGTCCACTTGGGTCTCTTTGAAGAACTACTTGATACTGAGGTTCCACGAGATAGATCCTGACAACACAATCTCTATCTTGAGAGTCGAGATCCCTATGCAATCTGTCAGCCAGAACCCGCCACCGCCTCCAAAGATCATCAATCATATGAATTCGCCTGGAGCCAACCTACCACCCACACCTGAGGCACCCCCCTCGCACACGGCTCGCAGTCGTGGATTTGCTATTGTCACTACCGGAAACAGGAAATCTTCCGAGCAATTGATTGAGATTTTTGATAATGCTGAGTTTGAAGGCCGCTCGCTTACTGTGCGTTTTGACAAGTTTCCCGAATTTAATAATTATGTGTTGCAACAACTCAACCCGTTCGGAAACAGTATGCTTCCTAATAAGATTTATCCAGGCACCAATACCTCGGTTATCAACTATTTGGCCTTCGAACGCAATCTGTTTCATCAGAAATATTACTATGGTGGCATGAACCAGGTCCATCAGTCGGCATACCCTTACTATTATGGTCCCTTGCCCCCGGCTCCACCCATGCCCCCACCACAAAACTTGCCATCGACTCCGTTATACCCCCAATACCCTATGTTTGCACCAGCGATGATGCAGCCTCTGGTTATAGTAGACTCTAGACAAGAGGTAGATATTGATGAAGTTGCTTATGATGATGCTGACAAAGCGCGTGAAATGGTGCAGTCTTTAGGAGACTTGAGTTTGCACTCCGCTTAGGTTATGATGGTTGCAAAATTTGGTTAGTCACACGACTTGTAGAAATATAACATAAATCACGGGAATTTGTTCACGTGTTCAACCAGAAAAATTTTATCCTTAATTAGTGATCATACATTATCAAGGGCCCCTTGCTTTACAGATTGACAACTCGCTGTGCATAGTAGATTGGTCATCAATTGCATCTGTACCTTGCTCTAGTAAGCCAGTGAACTGCCCCTGTTTTTCACCATCGACTACCAAGATAGCACTACCGCGTTGAAGTATCATTCATTCTAATTGCGACTATGGTCTCCGAAACAAACTCGGCTCTGCCTCCCCCTGATGCCGAAGAGATCCCGCCTTCAGTTTTGGCAATCTCAAACTTAAGATGTCCCTCACCTCCACCTATTTTAAACTACGGTTCTAAGAAGTCGGCGACGACATCGCCCCAGCCCAATGTATCTGCAGAAAAGGACCGTGTTACAGTTCCTGCTGGCGGTGCCCTCTTGAAGGAAAAGGAAAGACAACAAAGCCCACAGCTAGACGATGTTGCACATTCAGCTTTCCCCCCTCAGCTTCTCCAAGGTGATTCGGTCACTAGTCTCGATTACACATTGCAACCTCCTTCTAGTAGCATGCACCACAAGGCGCCATCAGTCCACGCCCATTTCTATGTTGAGGAGATACAGAAATCGAAGAATAGGTCTCGCAGCAGTTCCAATGCCGGTTCAGGAACTGGACCCGACCTAGTTCCCCATGATTTAGAGGAGCGGATCGATTCGCCCATGATTAATGGCGCTCCAATTACAGAGCAAAATTCAAACATCGATCCACGCTTGCCTCAGGATGATGGGAAAATTCATGTCTTGTTTGGAGTTTGTGGAGCATTGTCGATGATCAAGATCAAGCCCATTATAGCCAAGTTGTTTGAGATATATTCTCATGACAAGATATCTATTCAGCTTATATTGACCAAGTCCAGTGAGAACTTTATCAACCCGGAATCAATGAGTGTACTTGAAAAGAAGGTGCGAGTATGGAGAGACTCTGACGAATGGAGTACCTGGAGGACACGGCTGGATCCGGTCTTACACATTGAACTTCGTCGGTGGGCCGATATCTTGGTGATTTGTCCTCTTACTGCAAACACTCTCTCCAAAATATCATTAGGTTTGTGCGACAACTTGTTGACCAATGTCATTCGGGCCTGGAACACTTCATATCCGATTCTTTTGGCCCCTTCTATGGTCAGTTATGCCTACAATGCTATCACTACAAAGAGACAATTGCGTTTGATCCTGGAGGAAATGCCATGGATTGAAGTATTGAAGCCTGTAGAGAAGGTTGTCGGAAGTTATGGTGACATTGGCATGGGTGGTATGATGGATTGGAATGAAATTGTCAACAAGATTGTTCTCAAGTTGGGTGGATATCCTGAAGAAGAGGATGACGAGAAGGATGATGTGAATGAAGAAGCGATAGAAGATGATGACGATGATGACGATGATGATGACGATGACGATGACGACGATGACGACGATGATGATGAGTCTAAGGACACTGATGACGTCGTTGCTGACATTGGAAACTATCATATCTCTTCAGAATCTGATAAAACTACTGCAACATAGAGGTTAATACTAATGTAATGTAATATTAATGTTTTATAATACAAATGAAGTAAATCATTCAAGCAAGTTAAACTGCTTGATTCTTTCGTCGCGCCATGTTTGGTAATCGTCACCGACTAACGTAGAGCTATCACAAGTGAGAATGCTCGTTCTGCGTTCCTTTGGCAAGACAAAAGAATTCTCCTTGCCGTCTTTGAGAGGAGAGAACCGCAGTTTTGAGCTGAGGAAACTATTCGTTATGTTGCTATTGATTCTCAAGGGTGATGTTCTCGAGAACGAGGAAAGTGAAGGTGAGTGGGTACCGCTATCAACAATGGTGTCGTTATAGATATCTGGCTGCCGCAATGAAGTGGTTAATGGTGGTATTCTATGTGGTTGTGAATAGTCACGTACCGGTGACTCCGTGATGGCATTGGTTAATTTGATCGTGGTAGGATTATTATAAGTTCGTTCGTATCGGCGTCCCTTCTGAATAGGGGATGGTGAGCTTGTTGTCTTTCTCACGCTAGCAGGCTTGCGGACAGGCTTGCTAACTGGTTTGGGTTTGATGGGAGATTTCTTAACTGGAGAAGTACGGAAAGGTCTAGACTTGTTACGTGAGCCCAACTGTTCTGCCTCGATCATCAAGATCTTTTCAAAGAAATCGTCACCGTTGATTGATAACGGCCGCTGTCCTTCCTTGAGTGCAAGATCGTTGTATTTCACCGCTTCCTTTTTTAAATTCTCCACAATCTTGGGTAAGTTCTTGTTAATTCGCTTACGAATCTTTTCTTCGTGAAGTAATATCTTGCACGAATTCTTGCTCACCAATCTAGATGAGTCCTTGGAGGATTCGCGGAGAAATACCTGATTTTGGATCAATTCATTAAGCTGTTCATATAATGAAAGAACACCCTCTTTTCTTTCGTACTCTTGTTTAAGTTTTCTTATCTCTTCTTCGTGCTCGCCAAGGACAAGCTCTTTGTCTTCAGAGTCGATTTCAACATCGTATCTGTAATACTTGAACAATTCTCGTTGTTCTTGAGAATAGAACATTTTGGTCCATAACTCCTCGATTTCATTTCTTGTGTTTGAAATAAAGCTTTCAATGAATTCAGATCTCTTCAAGAAAAGCTTGTTCAACTCCATTTTGAAGTTTAAAAGTGAAATGTCCGTCAATGCATTATTGGCTTGCAAGAATGCATCAATGTAGTTTGAATTTTCTCCAAGCTTATCCCATAAGTCTCTACAGGAAGCAAGATAATAGTCATATTTCTCCTGTTTGGCTTCCCTTTTCTTCTGAAGGGATACGGCAAATACTTGGAGAAAATGAAGGTGCTCGTCGTTCAATCCAAAATGTTTAGGATCGGATTGGATGAATTTAAGAGTTTCTGTATCGAAATATCCATCACTGCTGTCGTTACCATTTCTTTGCATGTCTATGATTTGGTCTTCACTCAAATGAAGAATATTGATGAGGTCCAAACACTCCTCTATTATATCATTGAGCTTCTGTCTTCGTATCTGGATTTCTTCCTCGCAAAAGTCTATTTCCTTCTGGATATGGTTGAGGACATCGGGAGTTATCTTGGTTAGTTGCATTACTCGTATCACCCTGACTATTTGATAGTTTAAGTCTCGAAGGTGACTCAATACACCATCCACATTAGTTCGAGAAGGTTCTGATTCAAGGTTTTTCCGTGGAGATGATATTATGAAAGCAGCATCCTTGGGTTGTTCCTTGGTGCTTTCGTGTAATTTGAGGTACTTGAGAGTGTCCTCAAATTCATCTATCAAAACCTTGTGGCGTTCAGCCTCTTCCTTATTTGGTAGCGTTTCCATAGTGTTAACGTTGGCATTTGGTGAATAAATATTGCCTACTATTTCTCTTTGCTCGACATACACAAGGGTCAATTCTGTGAGTTTCTTGAACATTTTCACGAAAGCCTTGAGGACATCAAGAAATATGGCATTTAGTTTGCTTTTGAGTTGTAGGAGTGATAATTCAGGGATATTCTTCAACATGTAATCGTATTGTTGCTCAAAGGAAAGGTCATCTTCAGTAAATGGTGAATTGGTATACAAGGATCGTTTCGAAAGCTTATTCAATATATGTTCTTTGTATCCCTCCTGATAACGGGTGGCATCATTGAACACCAAACCCCGGTCCATTTGACTGAGACACTTATCTCCATTGCTGTCGTTGATCACCGCTAGTATAATACGGATCTGTTGTCGCAACCATTCACACTCGTTCTCGATGTTATTCTTGTCTCGCTGGAGGTTCGCGGTAAAGTTCTGTATCGTTTCGTCTATTACTAGGAATATCTCTGCTTTCTTGGATGTGATTTCGCTCTGGGTATATCCGATCAGGGTGTAGATGGTATTGAGGTCTGCGATTGTTTTGTTGACGTTAACAGCGATGGTATCGAGACTGGGGTGGTTGTGGGGCTGGTTGTGGGTATTTGCTATAGTCGATTCTATCTCCAGCACATCTACGTCTGCTAGACGTGTGCCTCTCATTGGTGTTTGATCCATGGTGGGGCTCCAGTCTTTCATGGTATATTCATATTCATTAATCATTATGTAAATATTGAGAATTTTTGTTTGGCTTTATTCCCGATCGGGATGTTTTGTAAATAACTCGCGGCCTTACCACCAATTTAAGTCTATCATTTGACACTCTCAGCAGCAAACAATACCGCAGCCAACTCATCACTGAAATTCTCGTAGCCACCGGCTATGAGCTCGTCGGTGATTACGTCTTCCATGGTTTCTTCCGAGTTCTCGATGAACATCGCCGGCTCGATACGTACCCGCCGCTGTTCCTCGCGCTGCTTATGGTTCTTGTAGATGTTGTTCTTCCTGTAGGCAAACCCGTTGACTTTCCACTTCAACTCACGGGCTATCCTGAAGAGTTCCTTGGCTGGTCCAGCTGTGGCCTTAACGGAGTGTTTAACAAGTTCGTCGTACCATAATTCGGCCACCTTGTACTCTTTGCGGGCGTAGTGGAACATGATAAACGGATAGATCTGGTTGAAGGTGAATGGGATGTGGTTCTCGCGAGAGTGCCGAATCAAACTTGAAGCAAACGCATAGTCCTTATGCACCAACAAACTCGTGTGTATGAGTAGATCGGCCATTGAGGCTGTCCGGTATTTTCGGGGCACATCGACTTTTTCGTTGAAGTCGGTAATAATCCGTTTCGCTGTCTCGAACTTGTCCAACGACTCTTCCAAGTCCATTCCAGCTTCTCCTGGATGTTTTCTTAATAAATAAGTAATAAATGTGTTGATGACACGGTCATTCATGGGGGACGGAGAACGGCCTTCAGTCACCACTCTAATGTAATTTTGGTACAACTCAAACACAAAATCCAGCGTGATTTGGCTTCTTTCCATCGAATCAAAAACACTTTGATAAATATTTGCCAACGAATTGGGAGTGAATTCAAATCCGGTAAGACGGTCATCAATGGTAGCACTAAGAACGGTATCAAAAGAAGTGATTTTACCAATCTTCCCTGGCCCATGCGAGATTCCCAATAACCCCAACTCGTTCAAGAGTGTAAGTCCCTGGTTTTCGGGACCATTTCCACTGAAAACAGAGGCAACGTACCCTATGAGAATCTTGGGCGATCCAGGGTATCGGCTCTTTATCAACATCAACACCTCATCAACAAGTGAGGATCTCTCCTCTGCCAGCAAGCTCTCTAAGCCGATATTGTTCATCAACAACAATGCTTCCTGGTAGTGGCCCTGAAGTCTTAATTGTCTCATTATCACAATAAGTATATCAAATCTGACCTCTAATTTGTTTTTTATCATGTACCTCAAAACATCAATACAATTTCTCGATCCCTTAAAAGCCATAACGTGGTTGATTACAACTCGAAGTACCGTCTGGATATCTTGATTTATATGTGAGTCACCGTCTTGCACTTGTTTGGGTTTTAATGACTTCAATTCAAACTTTGCAACCAAAAGTCCGAGGTATAAGTTGGAATTGACAAGATCCTTGCGTTTAGTAAAGTATTCCGTAAACTCACGAAGATCATTGATGGTGAAAAAGGCCAACATTTTCTGCTGATGCTCAGGTGTAAAGGAATACTTCAATGTTTGATGCCATTTCGGCCTGATCCATCCCGTTCTCACAATAAACCGGTCTGTTTCTGTACCTCTCATTAGGGTTTTCTTTAAGGTTTCCAACTTCTGCTGGACTTGGGTTTGAATATTAATATGAAAGAAGTACAGATATACTTCTCCAAACTTGACTGAGGGTGTAAGCTTTAGTATGCGGGCATACCAACGGGTATGAAGGAAAATTGGCTCGGGGTTATATACATTGGTGGTGGCCAATTTGTTCAAGTAGTTGAGTAATGTCTCGCTGGCTATGGTCTTGTCCTCTAATTCATAAATGGATTTTAAAATTCTAAAGAATCCTCCACGAAACTCCTTCGATATCGGGTTTATGATAAAATGTAGGATGGAGGTCTTGATGCTATTGCCCAGGAATTCGTGCAAGAGGGCTTTTTGCACGAGTAAACGCAGTTCGGCGTCTTTGATGCTGAAGAAGAGTCTCTTGCTCACGTCTGGTTTGTCTAATATGTTTGTCTTGAGTATTTCGGCCACTGTTAAACAGTATTCATGCTGCTCTTCAGCAGCTCTATAAGGAATCCTGCCTAAATGTTCAAGTTCTGACTCTGTGAGGCCCAAAATGTCATGCCGTGACATCTTATATAACGGGTTGGGATAGGTATCAAGTGGCATCGTAAGGAAATCTTCCTTTATTGGTCCCGAGAATGGCAGCGGTCGTATCTGCAATTTGGAAACTATGTCTGGAGAAACATGCTGCTCAGAGGAAACACCGTGTAGCTGTCCTATGCTAGCGTAGTTTCGTTGAAATCTAACTAGCAGTGCCACTGCTCTTCTCCTCCACATCAAGTTTGCCTATTTCTGTACGGTTGAACTATTGGCCTTGGTTCGGTCTGTTGAGCTATAGAAATTTTCTAGGGCTCAGGTGCAGGAAACAGCAGGGACCGAAGTAAACCCAGTAGTTGGAGGGACTACGGTTGGATGGAAAGGGTCAGGATGTACTAACTATGGCTGGGTAACTAATTAAGGTGGAAATTCGCCAATTTCTTGTTTGTTACGTTTATTCATTAATCTCACCTAGGGAGATATTGTGGATAATGCTCCAACTAGGTTCCAGATCAGCTCGAGAAATGGGTAGCAATGTGCAGGCGTATATCAAACCTGAAGCCTAGGTTGGTTGTTCCTTATTCCTGCCCAGGATTGACTATGATTGAACGCCTTGGATCAATGTAAAAAAGGCACGAGAACGTTAAATATGATTACACTGTGAAATGGAATGCATGTTGAGATTGAATACTGTCAATAATTCTATCATAGGTGTAGTCTGCTTCAAGAGCCACTCAATATTTTACGTTGTTATAACGCTTAACAGATTTAGCAAATACTTGGGAAACTCGGTTATTCTCCGAAAAGGAACCTGATTATCTGGACACCTATTTAAACAATTTCGTGGTAGATTTGCAACCTGTGTAGGTTGTGGTGACATCTGCAGCCCTGTTGCACAATGACATGGCCCAGAGAACTTAAATCTCCAGTTTTCTCTTCTTATTGTTTTGGAAACACTCAATCATGTTGTAAAAGCACTTGAGGTGATGTGGTACGACGATTCTCACAAACCGCTCAACTTATTCAGTGGTACTACCGACTACATGCAATCTTGGAAGAGTGGTGCATACAACAAAATATTGTTGAATACTATTGTGGTACGGATGTTTTTCTTGAGTTTATTCTTCTATACTACAGGTGCTAAGACACACCTGTTGGTTTCATCTAAACAGACTCTAATGCTAATGTAAATGCGAATGTGATGCAAAAGGTTTTGCCAAAGGACGAGGAAGTACGTTCACGATTCCCACTCTCCCAAGGGCATTTCTCTAGTATTTCTCCCAGAATTTCTGTATAATCTCTTCTGGTAAAAGTACATGACGTCAAACACAATGGTTCCTGAGCTTCCAATGATGTAGGGCAATTCTTTTTCAATAAAAACGGCCTTGTTTTCACCATAGAGGAAATCACAACTCGTCAAGATAGATAAAGTATATGCCAAATTCCCCAATAATGCAGCAGCAAAGAGAAGGGGAGATATTCCCTCTACTGACTTTCTCTTGTAGTTCTTATAGAGCTGTGGACATCTAGATCCACAATACACGACGGTACATCCCCATGCAAGAATGACGCCCAAGGAAGCCTTGGTCGACGTTTCCCTTGTCATGAGCTGGGCCGACGTAGTTGCTGAGTTTAGCACTGCTCCAAGAATAGCAGTACTGGCAAGGCTCCGGTCTTCAAAGGAGTTGTAGCTGCTGCCCAGCGACGAGTCATCCTGGGTGGTCTTATGTGTGATATGGAGGGCCGAAGTTGCCGTGACTTCCGGCTGAGCATCCGCGCTCACTGCAACAACTTTCTGGTTGAGCTGTTCATACACCTTGCGTGGATACACGCTGTTGTAGTAGTAGTATTGGAAACAAAGCGTGACATCGTTGCACAAGAAGAAAATGCTCAAGTAGATCTGGAATGGCAATACCACATCGTTCAACAAGCAGCTGGTAAAGCTTAGAAAGTCACCAAGGAACCAGAGCAAGAGGAACAGCGGCGATATCCCCTCGGCAGACTTGCTGCGGTAGTTTGCAATGATTTGGGGAAGCTGGGCAAAGATCCAACTTCCACATGAAAGTGTAGAAAAGAGCCCTGAGACGTATTGAGCGCCAGAACACGATACCATCTGTAGTTTAGTAGTAGGGGAGTAGGAGTAATTTGATATTGTTTTCGGGTAAGGAAGAAATGTGTGGGAGACGGCTCCAAGTTATAGATAAGAATTTTTACACCGCGCTTCGATGAATTACCCAATTGGGAACGAATATTTTTGGTGAAACCTCTGAGTCATTCACATGGTTGTAGTCTTGGTTGCAACGCTAAATTGGATACTGAATCGAGAATAAAGATAAAGAGTATATAGTTTGCTGCGTCCAGTGATGGATTGAAGCATTGGTAGCATTAGTTTAGTCAACAAATTTTCTAAAATTTTGCAATGTTTTCGAATTTTAAAGATATCTTTTCACTGTTCCTACCACTTGCTCTTTGGAAAACATGCCAGCACCAACTACTTAACAAAAACAGTTCAAATAGAAAGATTACACTTGAATTAATACAAGGAAACAAAATAGAAGTCGATTTTTATTTAGGCATAGCTTCTCTAAGTCTTATATAAACAATCCAAGAACGCAACAATGATCCTGTCGGCCACGCCAACAGTGTTGATGCTACCTGCAACACCATACAAAGCCGCAATGTCACTTGGAGTCTGGCTCGGGCTCTTGGAAAGTTGTTCTACCGAGGCAATGAGGTCTGCAACCAATTCGTCAGCAATAGGAACCGTCAACTTTGTGAACGCAAAGTGCAAAGCGGCCGGGCGCTGCAAAGTCGAAAAGTGCCAGCCTCTGCTATTCAAGGCGTCTCCCAACTCGTAAATGTTCATTTTTTCTCCATCTCTAACGACGAACGAAATAACCGACGCAATAGGATCGCCGATAATCGTAAGATACTTGCTCAAAACAGGATGAGTTTCAATTATTCTCTTCACCTTAAGCATCGATCCAACAATCTCCCGACAGGACTGCTCGTAACCGTCCTTTCCAATATGCACGAGAGTCGCCCAGCAGCCTACCATCAAAGCACCAGGCCTCGATCCAGCCAAAGTAGGCGACCCGTACATACCACCAGTCCAATCCGTCAGAACGTAGTACTGACATTCGCGTAACTTGGGGTCTCTGTACATAATAATAGAGGATCCCTTTGGAGCAAACCCGTACTTGTGTGTATCACACGAGATAGAAGTCACTCCTGGCACTCTAAAATCGAACTTGGGAAGTTTTCTGTCGCCATGAACTTTTGATCTTTCCAAAAACGACACGATAAAAGAACCAAGACAAGCATCCACATGGAGAGGAATGTCATACTTGAGAGCTAAATCAGACAATGCTTCAATATCGTCAATAATCCCATGGGGGAAATTTGGCGCTGATCCCACCAACAATACAGTGTTTCTGTTGATTAAACGTTTAGCTTTCTTGATGTCAACTTTGAAATCTGAGTCCAAATCGACCTTGTGGAGTTTCATACCGAAGTAGTAGCACGCCTTTTCAATACCTGCGTGGATCGTTATCGGAGCAATGATTTCGGGTTGAGTTATGCCCTTGTGGCGCTTGGCATACTCTCGTGCCGCCAATCCTGTTAAAAGTAGGGATTCGGTACCTCCGGAAGTTGAAGAACCACAGGCACCTTCGGGAGCATTGAATATGTCCAACACCATCGCGACCACTTCGGCCTCCATTTTCCGTACCCCAGGAAACACATCAGGGTGCAATTGGTTTGCTACGGCGTATTTGTGGTAGGCCTCCGATTGGAGTGCTATCAAATCATCACCACCGTGGTAAACTGCTCCACTAACACGGCCATTGTTCCAAGCGGTGTGTCTCAATTCTTGCAAATTGTCAAGCTCGGTGGTAACTGCTTTGTTGGTGAGCCCTGATTCGGGAATTTCGGGGAACTGGAGAAGGGTGTCGTCGTTTCTGATGATATCGTGTTCCATTTTAGCAACAATCACCAGCAATTCCTTGTCCACCTTGCTTTTGATTGGTGGGAGTGACAAGAAGAATTTCATTGCCTTCTTCTGGACCGTTGTCACGGCATTAGTCACTGTTCTGACTGGTCCTTGGCCGTAAAACGATACCAAAAACAGATGGACAGCCGATATCAATACGTATGTCACAATAAGATCTCTAGCAAGAAAGAAAATGCCGTATTTTTGCGCTAATTTGGTGGTCACCCATTGCTGCCAAAGCACCAACTGCCCATAAGCATGGAACTTCAAGGCAAAAAAGGTGGGCTTTGCCGCTTGTGGAAGATAAGTGTCGGCCAAATGGTCCAATGCAACAAACAAAGTCGCCACGGACTCGAACAATCGTGCCATTGTAAAGAGAATTGTCTGGTTAGCAAGTGTAAATCATGGCGGTTCTCATCCTATAAGGGACCGTAAATCAAACAGTCACGTGCCTCACCCGAACCTTACCGAACCACTAGTGTCGTATATTATTATTGGTTATACATTAATATTACAAAGGAGTCGTGGCCCGACTAATTCTATTGCTTGGCCGACTGCTTGAACCGGCACTGGTGACCTCCATGATCAGCTGCCTTTCACGTTTGAGCTTTTCCAATTTGTCCTTGGAGAAATTGTTCAAGAAATCGTTCTCGTGGCGGATGCGGTTTAATTCTGTTTCATAGTTGATAAGCGTTTCTTTCTTGATAAGCTCAGGCAAAGATTGCATTCCAGGACCCTTGATCTTGACTTCCAACTTTGCATTCTGTTCTTGTAATCTCTTGAGCTTGGTAGAGAGTTGTGCTGCTTCTCCAGACGATTCTTGGTACTTGACCCTGGCTTCGTCGTATTCTTCTCCAAGCTTGGCGTATTCTTCAGTCACATTGGCAATCTCTTCTTTAAGCTTAGCAAGTGTCGCTTCTTGGTTGGCAACCTTGTCTTCTACTCCTTCCTTGATATGAGAATCCAAAAATGTAAACTTTTCATCGATTTTCTTTGATTGTTCCTGGGATTTAATCAAATCTTGATCCACCCGGGCGAGTTTCTTTTCGGCAAAACCAGCATCTTCATTCAAACGCTTCAACTGGCGATAATTAGTGGCTATGGAATCATCATACTCATCAAATTTCAATTGCCTGGCAGTCTCACTCTCTCTCAACGGAGGTATCACCTCGGTGTATATGTTGCTAGTGTCCTCTTCCAACTGAATTACTCTCCTGTTTAAAATATCAGCTAGAGTAGTACAGTAGACCTTATAATCAGAAGTACTACACTTCTCCTTGTATTCTTCATCTTTGAGATAATTCGTTCCTATCTTCTTGAGCAACTTTTCGTCGGTAAAATGTAACGATAAACTGTTGTTGAACTGTTCTATCACCTTGGTGAGCTTCTTGCTACCATTGAACCACTCGCGGAATTCATTCAAGCGGCCCCCATAGGTTCGTATGAAGAAATTGGAATCGTCTTCGAACAAGTTGAATCTGTTTACTATCAAAGCGTTGATTACTTGTAACTTCCACTTGAAAGTCGGATTGGAAGTATTCTTGCTGAAATTAAATGACGTGGGTGGAGCTGGGAAGTTCAATAAGATGTGTTCAAGTGAAAACACCGGGATTGGGACAAAAATCGGAATCTCCTTCTTCGTATCTGATTTGAGAATTTCTATGCTGGGACTAGATGCATCAATGTTCATATCAAACGAAAAGATGACATCAAACTTGGAACCAAGGCTCGAAGTGTAGTTGTTGTATAGTTGCTGAGAAGTGCTCAAATACACACTGATTTCGTCATCACCAGGAGTAACGCCGCGGTGATCATCGTACAACTTTGCGCTGCTTAGATTGGTGTAGTGAAGTTTCTTACCGATGACAAGGCCCTCGACGAGTTCCAATTCCTTGATACTCAGGGCCACGATTAACATGTGAAACTTGTGCGAGGGAGGGGACTGGACCAATACATCGATTATCCTGTTGAAGATCGATAGTTTCCCCGATAAATTACACAAGTTTTCATTGGTTTCCAGCAACAACAATTTCTTCGGTATAAAATGGTCCACCAACAAAGAAGGATGGATGCCAATAGTTAGCAATTGGTCAAAGAGAAGCGAGACTTTCTCGTACGAACTAAGCTCTCCATCTCCAGTGTTCTCCAACAAACTGTCTATGCTCAACAGTGACCGTTTCGCATTCACCTCAGCCACTAATTCGTCGCTGAATAAGTGTAACACAATCTCCACTAGTTCTTTTTGGATCTGGGTAAGTGTGGTTGGTAAATAGTACACACCGCGTCCTGGCAGCTCCAAAACATCGTCCATAGCTTGTGGCGTCGGTTCTGTCTCCAAAAACATCTCCTGTTCATAATTGGGACCGTCGCCCGAAAGCATATCCATGAGATTCATCTTGTCGACTGGATACATTCGAGTTGCAATGAAATTCCCATTTAGTACATTTAGTGTGGTCGTGCGTGCTTCAGCAGCTGTAGGACTGCATATACTTATAGATAGCTTTCCAGAAGTAATATCGATAACAGCACGACCAGGCACATCACAAGGTGACAAAGGCGGGATACGGGCCAAATAAGGAGTTGTTGCTTATATTCCAACGTCATTGGGTCTATAACTTTATTTCTCTTATCTTCTATTCACTTATATATAAATATCCAAGTATTGCAACCAGGATCACGTTTATCTCTTTCCCTTCTTCTTGATAACAACATTCAACCCTATGCTTCCCAAACTATCCCATACCACTTGTTCTACCTTCTTTGGTAACTTTCTACCGTACAAACACTGGTCTACCAACCACATACCCACAATAAACTCGGCCTTGTTCAAACTACCGTCCTTCCGGAAATCTACCAAGGTCCAAATGGCCTCCAATGTATCTTGCGACAACCGACTTCTCTTCCACAACCTCTTTACAACAATTCCGTGTATCAATTGATCTGCAGAAGCACTCGTAAGATTATGAAGATTCTCTTTGTCGCTGCTACCCTTTTCAGAAAGCCGGGCTGCCCGGAGAGATACTTCGACTTCTTCTTCTTCTTTGTTGCAACCCTCTGGCGCTTTGTCGTAGTCAACACCAACCAACCGGGTAACCACACTGTTGATATAGTTCCCTCTGTTACTGACCCATACCCCTTCATAACGTTTACGTTCTTGTTCGGTGATGTAGGACAACTCATTATGGTTTTTCCACGGCTTGTTTTCGTTGAATAATAGTTTCTTTTCCTTCCGCTTGTTGGTCTTTCTCATGGTGGTTTTCAATTGCACTGGCTTGTTTTGTACAAGGGGAGTGGTTGGTCTTGAGATCTGATCCTCGTAGATTCCATCTTCTTCCAGATCCAATAGACTAACCGAGTTGTCAACCCCCTTCAATTTGTACATTTTCTTGAAGAATGGTTTGTGTTCTTTCGTGTTCTTGTGTCTAGGTGCAATGTCAGGAAACTGGGGAAGTTCATCATCGTTTGGGTCTTTCTTGGTTCTCTCGACTTCGGAAAAGTCGTTGTCGGTTTCAATGCCGTAGTCATAGCCACCAATCAGCGACCTGCTAGCAAAACCATCGGTAGACATCCGTTTGTTCAGAATAGACGACAGTAAAAGGTAATCTTCGTTAAAAGAAAACGAGTCGTCCAAGACTGGTGGTGGTTTCCGTTTGGGCTTGGAGTCTTTCTTGGGCAAGGTTTCTGTGCTTCCCCTTGGGCTTGATGCTGCATAAATGTCCTTCGACTCAAAAGTATCCCTTTGGGGTAAGGCTTCCGAGCTGTTTTGGGCTGATTTGGCCGATTTGTCTTTGATTCTGGCAGGGGGTTTCAACACATGGTCATTCCATTCATTTGCCAGCAAATCATGGTCAATGACAATAGCAGGAGTTCCAGGACTATGTCCGCCAAAATGTTCCAGTAGCGAGGAGCCAAGCGACGAATACGAATTGTTGTAGACGTTTTGGTTGTACACGACGTCACTGCTGCTATTGCTGTTGCTGGCTATTCTTCGTACGTCTTCCGTCAGGGGGATGGTGAGAGTACTGGAAGTGACGTTGTTGGTGGTCGTTGAGCTTACTATGCGTCTCAGATCTATGCTTTCTCTGATTTCGTTGAGCATCGACGCTCCCTTGCTGGATACGTCGTGGTTCGAAACCGTTTTGGAGTTGATGGAGTTTCTGACGTTCTTGATCATTTCTGTGGGTTCGTAGTTGGAAGACAACCGCTTTCTGCTCGGGTCATTCGGTATGGCCTTCGAGTCTATGCTTTGTCTGACGGTTTTGATCATGTCAAGCGATTGGATGCTGAGATTCGACTGGTGGGATCCCGAGCGGGGGACCTTGTCGGAGTGTTTGCTGGTAAAGTAGTCGTGGTCGTGGGACGAGCCGTACGAGTTGACGGAAGCTGGCGTGTCTCTCGTGGCGCCTGTCGAAGGATGGTAGTTTGTTTCGGGCGTCAATAGCGGCGACTTGAGGTGGGTCTTGGGCGTCGGCGGGTACTGGAGCGGGCGAGATGGCAGCGGCGCGGCGTGGGGCGGTACCGCTGGCGACCTGGGGGTCTTTACCGACGGCTGTCTGGCCGGTGGTGTCTTGGTGGCCAGGGGCTTCAGTTTGGCGGCGGGCCCGAGTCCCAGGGTCTGGATTTTGGGGATGTGGTTCGAGGAGAGCCCGCGCACGGCGGGTTGTGGTCTGGGTAATGCAAAGGTGGATCGGGAAGCATCCTTGGGCTTGTCGATGCTCTTGAACGCAGCCAACGCAGCAGCTTGACTGGCAGACGGCGGCCCCGTCATCTTTGGTGTTGTCTTGGAAGGAGGGATATCGAGACTCGGCGCAGCTTGCTAGCTCGATATGGCACCGCTTTACTCGATTGCGGATTGTTGCGAGCACCGGCGGCAGGTTCGAGGCAAAACCAAAACCACCAGCGCGCAAACACAACCGGCACAAAACGTCAACGGCGACGCCCCACGAAACCAAAAACGCTTGTCTATTTATAGCACCACCTACGGACATCTACTTACTTTTCTTCTTGGTAGCGTTGGCGTATTTGCCCCTACCGATCTTGACACCGGACTTTCTCACGGTGCTGTTGCCGAACGGGCTCATGTAGTTGTCGGCACTGCCGCCGCCAACCCACTCCTGCAACAACTTGTCGTTCTGTCTCTTTTGCCACTCGTCGTCCTTGACGGCCCGCGAATATTCCTTCTGGTCTTCTCTCAAGATCATGGGTTCTTGGAGCGACTTGTGGCGGTTCTGTTTGTTGTGCTGGTACCCGCCGTTGCCCTTCAACCGGATCTGGTTCTTGCTCAACGGCGATGCTAACGAGTAGACGTTCCCGCGCTTGTGCCACTGGAAGTTGGCCTTCAAGTGCGGCGTGATCCGGCCCGTCTCGGTGTCGACAGACACGGCACATCTGATGAGCGTGTTGCCTCCACACTTGGGACAAAAGTGTCTCGGGTTGCCCGACTTGGGAATCGCCGTCAACCGGAAACATGCGTGGCATCGGTACATATAGTTACGGACGCGCTTGATCTGTCTCCCCGAGATCGAGTTCATCAAGTTGAGCCCGATTTGTAATGCAACGTTCTGACACGCGAAATCCCCCGTCGAGATGGCCACCTTGACCGCCGGTCCCACGTCGGCTTCGCGCATCTGCTGGCTGGTGTCTCTGATCATCGATTCTTGGAGATTCTCCGGCGTTATCCATTCTCCATCATCGTCGCCTTCGTCGTAGTCCTCGTCCAATTCTTCGGTTCCTTCCGTTCCTTCTGTTTCTTCCGTTGACGTAGACTCTTTGTCGGCCACATCTGACTGGTGTTGTGGGGCAGTTTCTTGCTCTTTATCGTCGGTGACCGTCTCCACCACAGGCTCCTGAGTGTCTTTGACCTTCTTGTCACCGAGATCAATGCCGGGGAGGTTCATCCACGCCGAATCGCCCTGTTCACGGTTATTTCTGTATCCACCCCGGTGCTTTCTTTCCTTCTTGGGCTTGATGACGGTGGTCCATCCGTCGTCTTCTTGCTCCTCAAGCTGTTCTTCCTCTTCAGGCTCGTCGTATTTACGGTGGTAGTATGGCTTGTATCCACTGTCATCGGGAGCGTTCTCCTTCTTCTCGCCCGGGTACTTTCGTAATCTCTCGTCGCCATTGTTCAACTCCACGTCCAACTCGTATGATAAGGCGATGATGTGGATATCGTTGGCCGACAACACCTGGAAGTCTCCCGTCAATTTGGCAAAGCTCGTCACCTTGTCGATGAACTCCTGCTTGGGGTGTCTGATGTTTAACTTGTCGCCCCAGAGGACCAACTGCTGTCTGACGGCATCGTCTCGCAACTCGGAGTGGACCCCGGGCGTGGTGTAGAACGCTTCGGCATGCTGCAACAAGCTGGATGCAGATTGTGTGATGAGCGGCGTGGCATCAAGCACGAGCGACTGGATGTTCTTGGTGGACATATCGCTGCTTACTGACTGGGATAACTACTATACTGCTGAAAAATTTGAGATGAGATGCGACCGTTTGGGATAAGTCTGGCGCGGGCCGCGGCCAAAAATCCCGTGCCCCCGTCACCACGTCCATTGTCGGCGATAAAACATCGGGTCTGGTTGAAAACGTTGGCATAGCAACTTTAACTACTAAAAGGTCAGTGACGTTGCTGCCAATTAAGCTTGTTGCCTGTCACGGCTGCGGACCCTCGGTGGCTGCTCCAAACTGGGCCCGGTGGGTATTTTTTGTCGACCTTACCTAAGCCGGCGAAAAATAACCTCGATTTAATCATGCGCTGATGGTGGGCTTTGTTTGTACAGCAATCGTTGCAAAAACCGCTCGATATAAAAAGGTTGTTGCCGTCACCAAATTGTTTTTCATCATCCAACAATGACGAAAATTATTTTACACTGGTAAGTGTCGTCTCGACCGAATGTCTAGCTGGACCATTGACTAACAAACAGGCTCGAAAAATCTAGATCTCACCGTTTGTTATGGTTGTTTGAAGAATTGGACATCCCATACGAATTGGTCACCTACAAGAGAGACGCCCAGTACCGCGCTCCTCCTGGGTTGTCGAAAATCCACCCCTTGGGCAGATACCCCGTGGTCGAAATCGTCGATGACGATGGCAAGAAGATCGTCCTTGCCGAGACCGGCCATATCTTCCTGTACTTCCTCAGAAACCACGACCCCACCGGAAGATTGCAGCCAGCAACCGAGGCCGAAAAGGAAGAGGTCGACTACTACTTACACTACACCGAGGGCTCGTTACAAGCACCCATGGTTTCGTTATTGGTCAACAGCATGGCCAAGTCGCAGGCTCCATTCCTCGCCAGATTCTTTGTCGGCAAGGTGACGAAGGGCTTGAACGAAGCGTACTACCTGGTCGAATTGAAATCCAACTTGGCGTTCTTGGAATCGACCATCAAAGCCCAACACGACAAGAACCTGGACTTCTTTGTGGGTAACAAGTTGACGGCCGCCGATATGCTCTTGTCGTTCCCAATCCACGACAGTTTGTTTGCCGATCCTCGCAGATCCAACCAGTTGTTTGGAGGCCACACCGACGTCACCAAGAAGTACCCCCACCTCTACCAATGGTCCCAGTTCATTGGCAACACCCCTAGTTTAGCTAAGGCCAACCAGATCGTCCTGGCCCAGGACACTAAATTGTAACTAATATAGTAATTAATATAATGTTTTTGTCGCCCTAATTAAGTTGAAGTTGCTCGATTTGGCACCTCACGCTAATTTCGTGATGCACCCCGCAATGTCAAAACTGCCATATCGGGCAATATAGTTTATCCCATCGACTCGATTACGACGTAAAAATCGTAGTCGTTTGTGCCGTATATATGATGTACAACGGCCATCCCCCATTCAAACACCCAACACAATATGTCCATTGCAGAACATAGTCCCAAGGACAAATTTATATTACACTGGTACGTATTCGCCCGTTTACTTCTCCGAGGTGAACTCCACCACTAACAATCCCCCTCAGGCTCGATGACTCAAGGGCACACAGAATATTATGGCTTTTTGAGTTACTAGACCTCAATTACGAGGTCAAAATATACCTCAGACACCCATCGACCTGGCGCGGTCCCTCCGAGCTCTTCAAGGTCCACCCCAGTGGGAAAGCCCCCATTGTCGATATAATATTTGCCGACGGTCTGCCACTGTTGCAATTAGCGGAGAGTGGGATGATTGTGCAATATATTGTCAACAATTACGACCGCTACCATTTGCTCATTCCCGAAGACCCCCGAGAACAAATCGACGTCGACTATTTCATACACTATTGCGAGGGAACGATTCAGCCGATCAATATCGCTCTCTTGATCAACTCGGTGGCCAAGTCGATTGCGCCCATCGGCACCAAAACCATCATCAAGGTGATGACCAAGGCGTTGAACAAAGGCTACTACATTCACGAGTGGCAGTTGAACATGCGTAACATGGACGACCGTCTCTCCAAGGTGGGGACGGGTTATTTTGTCGGAAATAAACTCACTGCTGCCGATATCATGTTAAGTTTCCCTCTCTTTGAAAACTTGTTCGATAATGAGGCCCAGGTCAAGGAAATCACCCAGATCGACCAGGACATATCTAAAGTATACCCACACATTTATGCCTGGAGTCTCATGGTACGGAATGATCCCACCTACATAAAGATTACTGAGATGATGGAGGAACGGGTCGAAGATTTTGTCAGAAACAAAGTAAAAAGATAACGAGATAATTGTGGTTCCAATAATAAAAGTTGGTATATTTTTGCAAAATCTTGGAATTACTCGTAACCAAGCTGATTTCTGGGTTTTGTTCCTGAACTGCTTAACTCTGTCGATTTATGACCTCATACAATGGTCGAATCTACGTAGCAGCCAGTTCCCCGTATTTGAGGTGCTAAAGGTGCTCGCAAAATGTACAGTTCAAAAAATAAATGATGACGTATTTGGCTCTGACTGATAAGACCCTTCTAAGGAAAACAGGACCCGGCCCTTGATTCCCACTTCACATCACCATTGTATACTGACGTGATGAATAAGCAACTGTAGAAGCCGATATCGATATTACTCCAGGCATACCACAGTTAATTAGTAATCTGATTTGCCGGTTCCCACGCAAAAGTTGATTTATGCCAATTGTTGCGAATTGCAGCCACATTTTCCCTAAAGTATAAAAACCACCCAACAGAATTACTCCTTCATCAGATATCCAGATATCATAAACCAAAAATGGCTCCCACTACTGCTCCCGTCGAAGAAGAATACCAAGAAGTCATCAAAAGATTGGCTACTTTGAAGCCTATTGGCCGTGGCCAATTTAACGAAAATGTCAAGGGTGGCTCCGGCGACTCGGCATTAGACAGATTGCCTGAACCGGCCAAGAAGAGATACGAAAGACACAACGTTGACTTGTCTGATGGATACCCAAAAAGACCTCCTATTGAATCCATTCCAAAGTTTGTTGATGAAGCCTATGAGATCAGAAACGAAGACTACCCCTACATTGAAAGAGCCAAGAATGCTGACCCAGAAAAGAAGGCATTGTTTGGTGCTGCTACCGAAGTCAGAGACTTGACCAAGCACATTGGTACCGAGATTGTAGGATTGCAATTATCCGAATTGACCGACCAACAAAAGGACGAGTTGGCCTTGTTGATTGCCGAAAGAGTCGTTGTTTTCTTCAGAGACCAAGACTTGGACCCAAAGAAGCAACTTGAACTTGGCCATTACTGGGGTCAGGTCGAAGTCCATGCCCAAGCACCAAGATTGGAAGACGGTATTTCCGTCATTTGGGCCGATTTCAACAGAAACCTTGGACTTCCATTGTCTTTCAAGAACTCGAGAATTGGTAACTCCAGTTGGCACACTGATTTAGTCCACGAGCACCAACCTGCCGGTATTACACACTTACACAACGATACTATCCCAAGTGTCGGTGGTGACACCCTTTGGTCCTCTGGCTACGGTGCTTACGACAAGTTGTCGCCAGCTTTACAAAAGTTCTTGGATGGTAAGACTGCCATCTACCGTTCTGCTCATCAATACATTGACAGGGAAAACCCATTGAAGGGTCCTAAGTACATCGAGAGAGAACATCCAATTATTAGAACTCATCCAGCTACCGGTTGGAAGTCGTTGTACGTTAACCGTTCGATGACCGTTAGAATTGTCGGATTATTGCCCGACGAATCCAACACCATCTTGGAATACCTTTATGGTATTTTTGAAAAGAACTTGGACATTCAAGTCAGATTCAACTGGCAACCAACCAAGGCTGGTTTGGGTACTTCTGCTATTTGGGACAACAGAGTTTCGCAACATAATGCTGTCTGGGACCACGAAGGTAAGGAAGCCAGACACGGAACCCGTGTGACTTCGTTGGCCGAAATTCCATACTTTGATCCGGAATCAAAGAGTCAGAGAGAAGCCTTGGGCTTGAGCTTGGATTAGGGTGCTTGATTACGAATGGTTTAAATTGCGGAATTTTTCGCAACTATTATTTAGCCACAGAAATAGTTAATTGAATCCGTTTAGTAAGCACCAGTGGTATCATTTTGTAGAGGCGGGCGATAAGTTCCCGCAGTTAAGAAACACGGGGTTATTTGCCTCCGGTACCGGATCTGTGACATTTTGTTAGTGATCGTCACGGGGTTGAGGATAACAAATCCACAGTAATTGACAATCAGATAACGCGGAGTCGAATATGTGGCTGACACCTAAATTAGTCCACGTCGCCTATAAATACCGACCAATGGTACCCTTAATGCAAAGGGTTATCCTGAACTACTTTTGTAAAAATGGCTCCTACTGCTGCTCCTAAGGAAACTACTGAACAAGAATTACACGACACCATCACTAAGTTGGCCAACTTAAAGCCTCTTGGTTTTGCTGGTCTCAAAGACTTCAAGCTCGGCAATGATGCCTACTGGCCAGAAGGTTTGCCCGAAACCACCAAGGCAAGATACACAAAACACAACATTGATATTTCTGCCGGTTACCCAATTGTTCCAAACAACGAGGATATCCCCAAGTTTGTTGATGAAGCCTACCAAATCAGAAACGAGGACTACCCCTACATTGAAAGAGGTAAGAACGCCGACCCAGAAAAGAAGGCATTGTTTGGTGCTGCCACCGAAGTTATTGATTTGACCAAGCACATTGGTACTGAGATCGTTGGTTTGCAATTATCCGAATTGAACGACCAACAAAAGGATGAATTGGCCTTGTTGATTGCCGAGAGAGTTGTTGTTTTCTTCAGAGACCAGGATTTATCTCCAAAGAAGCAACTTGAACTTGGTCACTACTGGGGTCAAGTTGAAGTCCACCCTCAAGTTCCTCGTATTAACAAGGAACTTAATGGTGTTTCCGTTATCTGGCAAGACTACTTCCGCGCCAAGTACGGTTTAGGTCTTACCTTCAAAAAGTCTATTGGTGGTAACTCTCAATGGCACACCGACTTGGTCCACGAACATCAACCTGCCGGTATTACCCACTTGCACAACGATGCCATTCCAAAAGTTGGTGGTGACACCCTTTGGTCTTCTGGCTACGGTGCCTACGACAAGTTATCTCCAGCCTTGCAACAGTTCTTGGACGGTAAGACTGCCATCTACCGTTCAGCCCACCAATATGTCGACAGAGAAAACCCCTTGAAGGGACCAAAGTACGTTGAAAGAGAACACCCTCTTGTGAGAACTCACCCTGCTACTGGCTGGAAGTCGTTGTTTGTTAACCGTTCGATGACCGTCAGAATTGTTGGTTTGGAACCAGCTGAATCTGATCTTATCTTGAACTACTTGTACAGTGTTTATGAAAAGAACTTGGACATTCAAGTTAGATTCAACTGGAAGCCTACCAAGGAAGGTTTAGGTACGTCAGCTCTCTGGGACAACAGAATTTCGCAGCACAATGCTGTCTGGGACCATGAAGGTAAGGAAGCCAGACATGGAACCCGTGTGACCTCGTTGGCCGAAATTCCATACTTTGATCCGGAATCAAAAAGCCAAAGGGAAGCATTGGGTTTAAGCTTGGATTAGATAAAATATTATATAATCAGAAAATAGTATAACGTGCGATTAATTTGCAGCCACACATGATACATGATAGCGGGAAGATAGCAATTCAATAATGGGTAGAACTGATTAGTCAGACCTCGGGCTGTATTTCCAGGGACCTATTCTGGAGTTAAAGCCGGTGCAAATTTTTTTGAAGTTAAACCCGACAATATGTCTTCCTTTTACCACAGTAATTTCAAATGTACGAAGCAGCAGGTGAAAGTATGAAAGATATATGTGGCTGCTAACTTACCGCCGACCGACGTCATTAGTAATCGTAATGCTACTATAAAATGTAGGGTGGTTATCCCTGTTTGGTCAGAAATATATCATCAACAACATGGCTCCTACTGCTGCTCCAAAGGAAACTTCTGAACAAGAATTACACGACACCATCACCAAATTGGCCAACTTAAAGCCTCTTGGTTACGCTGGTCTCAAAGACTTTAAGCTTGGTGCCGATGTTTCTTGGGTTGAATCGTTGCCTGAATCCACCAAGGCCAGATTTGCCAAGTACAACACTGATCTCTCTGCTGGTTACCCAATTGTTCCAAATAACGAGGATATCCCCAAGTTTGTTGACGAAGCTTACCAAATCAGAAATGAAGACTACCCATACATTGAAAGAGGTAAGAACGCCGACCCAGAAAAGAAGGCATTGTTTGGTGCTGCCACCGAAGTTATCGACTTGACCAAGCACATTGGTACCGAAATTGTCGGTTTACAGTTGTCTGACTTGACTGACCAACAAAAGGACGAATTGGCCTTGTTGATTGCCGAGAGAGTCGTTGTTTTCTTCAGAGACCAAGACTTGGACCCAAAGAAACAACTTGAGCTTGGCCATTACTGGGGTCAAGTCGAAGTTCATGCCCAAGCTCCTCGTGTCAACAAAGAGCTCAACGGTGTATCTGTTATTTGGCAAGACTACTTACGTGCCAAAAACGGTTTGGGCCTTACCTTCAAGAGATCAATTGGTGGTAACTCCCAATGGCACACTGATTTAGTCCACGAACACCAACCTGCTGGTATTACCCACTTGCACAACGATGCCATTCCAAGTGTCGGTGGTGACACTCTTTGGGTATCTGGATACGGTGCTTACGACAAGTTATCTCCAGCCTTGCAACAGTTCTTGGACGGTAAGACTGCCATCTACCGTTCCACTCACCACTACGTCGACAGGGAAAACCCATTGAAGGGACCAAAGAACATCGAGAGAGAACATCCAATTATTAGAACTCATCCAGCTACCGGCTGGAAGTCGTTGTTTGTTAACCGTTCGATGACTGTTAGAATTGTCGGATTATTGCCCGACGAATCCAACGCTATCTTGAACTATTTGTTTAATGTTTTTGAAAAGAACTTGGACATTCAGGTCAGATTCAACTGGAAGCCAACCAAGGAAGGTTTGGGTACGTCAGCTCTCTGGGACAACAGAATTTCGCAGCACAATGCTGTCTGGGACCATGAAGGTAAGGAAGCCAGACATGGAACCCGTGTGACTTCGTTGGCCGAAATTCCATACTTTGACCCAGAATCCAAGAGTCAGAGAGAGACTTTGGGCTTGAGCTTGGATTAATTGCTTAATGCGCCAGTTACATACTAAAAAAGTGTATTCTTAGCAATAAAATTACGCGTATTGTTGCAATTGTAGAATGGTTGTGTCCTTTGGCCGGTTGAAATGAGGAGAAATAGTTACACCCAAAATTAGCTATTTTAGTGTAGGACATCAGTACCCGGTGACATAAGGGCGAGGGTAATTGCACCTAATTTCAGTTGTGCCAACCAAGCCATCAAAAAAGGAGTCAAAGGAGCTAAAACCACGAACGCCTTCGTCTACGTCACCCGCTTATACCTAAGTAGTTTACATTATACAGGATCCAAACAAGCTTCTCTCTTGTCAGGCGTGTTTTCTCAGCTTTGTTGCATTGGATCTTTTTTTCCCGCCCCAACTGGCGGCCGTCAAAAAATCGATCCGTCGCTAAGTCCTCGTACGTGCCACTACCAAAAATCAAATTTTCAAATAACCGACACAGAAGGGAGACGACAATAACAAGCCTCGGGGTGAGACGGTATCATTACAGGAGAAGCATTAACAACCTACTTCTGCGTCATCAACTCGTATTAGCAAGATTCATTTACATCTTGTGCGGAGCCGTATCCACATTGCACTGTTTTTACAGATTCAACTGTACACATCATCGTCCACACTCACCGCCCACCCAATCAAGGCATTATTGACGCCAGATAGAGCTTATAGATAAAGCCAACACACACCTTACCCTGCTGTTGACATATAAATAGTTTGATTACAACATGTCCAACCGTGCCCAGATCTCGTCGTCGTCGCCAGCAGCGATCGCCGCCGCCACCGCTTCCCACAATCAACCAGCGAACTCTTCCAACTCCAACTCGTCGGTAGTTGGCCTCCATTATAAGATAGGTAAGAAGATAGGTGAAGGTTCGTTTGGTGTTATTTTCGAAGGAACAAACATCATTAACGGAGTGCCGGTTGCCATCAAGTTTGAGCCTCGCAAGACCGAAGCCCCTCAACTCAGGGATGAATACCGCACTTACAAACACTTACAAGGATCGGAGGGTATTCCTAATGCCTACTACTTCGGCCAAGAAGGGTTACACAACATCTTAGTCATTGATCTTTTGGGTCCTTCTCTCGAGGACTTGTTTGACTGGTGTGGCCGTCGTTTCTCAGTCAAGACTGTCGTTCAGATCGCCATCCAAATGTTGAACCTTGTTGAAGAAGTTCACCGCCATGACTTGATTTACAGAGATATCAAACCAGATAACTTCTTGATTGGTCGTCAAAGTCTCCCAGACGAAAACCATGTCCACTTGATTGACTTCGGTATGGCCAAGCAATACCGCGATCCAAGAACCAAACAGCATATTCCTTACAGAGAAAAGAAATCCTTAAGTGGTACAGCTCGTTACATGTCGATCAACACTCACTTGGGAAGAGAACAATCCAGAAGAGATGACTTGGAAGCTTTGGGTCATGTTTTCTTTTATTTCTTGAGAGGGCAGTTGCCATGGCAAGGGTTGAAGGCACCTACGAATAAGCAAAAGTACGAGAAGATTGGTGATAAGAAGAGAACTACACCAGCAGTCACACTTTGTGACGGTTTACCAAGACAATTTGCCGAATACTTGGATAACGTACGGAGCTTACCGTTTGATGCCGAGCCTGCCTACGAAGAGTACCGCATGTTACTCTTATCTGCATTGGATGACTTGGGCCAATCTTGTGACGGTGATTACGATTGGTTGCATCTCAATGGTGGCAAAGGATGGGATTCTTCCATCAACAAGAAGCCCAACTTACACGGTTATGGCCATCCAAACCCTCCAAATGAGAGAGACAGACGCCACCGCGACCAAAGACGTAGACAACAACAGCAGCAACAACAAACAACAACTCCACCATCGCAACAACAGTTATCTGCTGCACAATTACATCAGCAAAAGCTCCAGCACTTGGTCAACCGCCCACTACCACCAATCAAGCAGGAATCCCAAAGCCAAGGCATTCCTCACTCTGTTACCAACAACAATATCAATGGAAACAATGGCGAGTTGTTGACCAATCAGCCTAAGAGCCAACCTAAATTTGAAGCCGGGCATGATGGTCACCAATACGAGCAACAGCACATTGAAGAAGAAGAGAAGGGATTCTGGAGCAAGATGTGTTGTTCGTGATCAAGCAACTGACGCAGTATGTTTCGATATGAGAGTTGTCACCTTCTTCACTGAGAGAATGCCTATTCGTTAAAATTCATTTCTATTTCTTTCTAACAGCAGTCCATTGCGTCTGTGTTTAATCAGAATATACAATCAATATATAATCTTAATCCTTCAGCTATCAAGGGGAAGAATTACACCAGCAGCACGAGAATATTCCTCATCAGACACTTCCATCTCTTTGTAAGTGTTGGCCAAGTATTCTTCTATCTGGTGTAAAGCTCTGGTAGTTTCTTCTTTCTGAAAGACACCGCTAGAATTACGAGACAGCCGGCTAACCATATCGAGACGGTCCTTAAGAACTTGGACCCTGTACTCGATCCACTGGGAGTAAAAGTTGTTGTACCGAGAGCCGTAGTTGATTTCTGGCTTGACGGTACTAAGGACGGACATATCCTTCTTGGTAGGATCCTTTGCACGGTAAGAAGTTACCATAGTTATTCTTTCGGAAATACCCACTGGCGAAGGAGCAATATGCTCGATTAGACGGCCTTGGAGAACTGCAGCAGACCCCAGCTGAGGACCTGGAACAACAGCTATACGCGAAGCAGGCTGGTCATCATCATCACTATATCTTGCCGCTAAATTTTCACCCATACGCAATGAAGTTTCTCCTCCAATCATTTCAGTTGTATCAGAAAGCATAAGCACGCAAACAAACGGATAACTATCATAATGCCATCCAACGACGGCCGGGATGTTGGTTCCGTCTGGATCTCGCGTGTTAGAATGTTGCAATCGTTCTTCTTCTGCCTGTGCAGGGTCCTTCATCGACACGTTAAGGTGAGCTATTTCGTAGTCCATGACTATCTCTAGCTCAACACCGGCCATCATGCTGACGAGTTCCATAGTCTTGGGATGTGTCCAGCACTGGTATGTAAAGGAAGCTGAGATTTTATCGTCGTTCTTTACGTAACCTCTCATGGCAACATCCATTCCCGAGGTAGAACTATAAGAAAACCGAGCAAATTCCAAAAACAACTGCTTTTGCAACACTTCCTGACGCATAATATCAATTGCTTCCTTAGTAAAAAGGGGGAAGGGATCACTGACACCAATGGGAGAGATCTGGTTCTTGTTGGTCAAGCCAAGCTCCTCCATAGTCAACCTACGGGTGTTTTGAAACCGGTTCTTGATTGCTGGACTTGTATAATATTGAAGGTGCTTCTCCGGCATGAACTCAACCGAATCAGTGGTTTCAAGACCCGTGAGTGCACTGGCTTCTTGATATTTAGCATTTAAGTGGGCAAGATAAATCGATTCTGGTACCAGCTTGTGGGTGTTCCCCTCGGTTATTGTCCGAATAACGTCTGGGTGGGGCATCATGCTGTAATTTTATCGTTGTTGTTTCGAGGACCCAGGGGTTGCTCGCTTCTCCTTTTAAATAGTTGAAACTCTTATCTGAGCTGCAAAATCCAGATAAGTTCACCTTCCTATTTGGTGCATTTGATGCGAAAATTTCGGGGCCGATACCCATTTCAGGAATGCACCGCTGCAGCAAGTGTAGTGGGGCGACTTTTTCCCCAGGTTGCGGAAACGTCTTACAAGAGTAGAAGTAGCCCAGGCATGTGTTCGGAGACACGAGCGGGTATACCGGAATTGGGATTTTCGTTCCGTATCAAAGATGGGAAAGATAACATTTTACAACTGAGATTAAATGGATGAAATGGAAAAGAAAAGAAGATTCTTTTTGTTAGAATGTTGATAATTAAATTATCATTTGGCCCTATTGTCCAGAGTGTTGAGTCATAGGAACAACTAACCCTAGTTGCAGTTGTTCTACGAGGTTCTACAATAGGAAACCGCCGGTGGCACGGGATTTGGTGCGGGCTCTGGTGCGGGCTTTGACTCTTTTTCGGCTGTTATCCAAATGGGGAAGAATTACTCGGTGACCGTTGAGTTTATATAAATTCTTGGACGGGCCCCAGTTTAGCCATCAGTTATCAGTTTAAACCAGTCAATTATAATTACAATGTCTGACTCGCACAAAGAAGCCATTAAGGCCAATAACGATCACTTCACTAAGCAGACCATTGAGTATGAGCTCAGAGACTCGACTAGAACACTCGCCTATCTTTGTGCCAAGCACTTGCTTGAGTTTGACGTTGTTGGTACGAGAAAACCGGCAACTGAAGTTGAAGGTGATCCTGAGCAGCCCGCAATGGGCTTTAGCGAAGCCAGTTTGCCCGATCCTGCGACCTACGAGCAACAATTCCCCAACGGAGTGTTCAAGAAAGGCGCCAGGTTGTTGGATTTTGCATGTGGACCTGGGATCATGACGCTGAAATTGGCTCCATACCTTGGGGAAACCACCGAAATAGTTGGTGTTGATATCAACGACGGCTTTTTGGACTTATTTGCAAAGAAAATCGGCTCCCATGCTCGTCCGTACAATTACGATATTTTGGATGGCGACGTTGATACCGAATTAGAGGCCAATTTGGGAGGTAAATTCGACGTCATTATTTGTACTATTTCGTACCATCATTTCGAGAGTTATCGTGAGATTACCAAGAAGTTGTCTACGTTCTTGGCTCCTGGCGGAAAGCTTATGGTTATTGATTTTTACGCCGAAAAGGGCAGAAGCATTGACGACATGGGTGGGTCCGTCAGACATGCTGGTGGTATCACTGCCGAAGCGCTTGCTGAGACCTTCAGTGATGCTGGATTGAAGAATGTCAGCAGCGAAATCGATATCATTTGCAAGCTCTGGCAGCCCGAGGGCTTTATCAAGCATCACTCGGCAGCCGACGTCAGAGAACAGTTGAAGAATGGCGAGTTACGGACTAAGCATGATCCTGTATTGAACGAAACCAACTACTTGATCGAGTCCGAACTCATTTTGGCAGTCGGTGAGAAATAAATCCGTCATTATATCCTTTTGCAATTAGAGTTAAAAAGTTAATGAATTTTTGTTCTCGGTAATTACAGTCACGGCCTGGTGTAAATTACAGCACGCCACATGAAAGCGGCGATGGCGGAGAAATGTCGTGGTGTCGTGCGAAAACCCAACATCATCATCCGTATCCGCTTGAGGTAGTTTATCGCACGTCATAGTATACGATTTACTAGACTGGAGCAGCACCAAGCAGGTATTGGAAGAAGCACAATGTCACAGAAACGTCTCACAAAGGAATACAAAAGCATCACGGCATCGCCACCGCCGTTCATCACCGCCAAACCCAACGAAGAGAACATTCTCGAATGGCATTACGTTATCACAGGCCCACCAAATACCCCATTTGAAAACGGGCAGTACCATGGGATCCTCCGGTTCCCCAGCGAGTATCCATTCAAGCCCCCAGCCATATCGATCATCACGCCCAACGGACGGTTTGCATGTAGCACGAGGCTTTGTCTCTCGATGAGCGACTACCATCCCGATACGTGGAACCCAGCATGGAGTGTGGCCACGATCTTGACGGGGCTCTTGAGTTTTATGACGGGCGACGAAAGCACCACGGGAAGCATCACCACCAGCGAGAATGTGAAACGGCGGTTGGCGAGAGACAGCAAGGCGTGGAACTGTAACGAGAATCCTCGTTTCATCAAACAATTCCCCGGCTTGGTGAAACAGAACAAGGCGGACATCGCTGCCGAAAAACACCTGGCGGTCGAGAAGCCCGTCAAAACGGCCGAGGTTCCGGCGGTGTTGGACTTGGACAAATTGGACCCTGAAGACCGCGCCCGGTTGTTGGTGGAGGACGACGGGCGCCGCAGCTTCAACTTTGGCATCCGTGGCGTGGTGTGGGTGGTGGTTGTCGGCGTCGTTGGCTATTTGGTGCGCATGCTATAGAGAATTAGACGCCCGCATTTCGGTGAGGTTCCGACGCCGCCAGGTTTTATCCCTGTGTGACGCATGTTTTGTTTACGTTATAAATAGTAATGGGCTTGTGTCTTGTGGGCCGAATAAATATAAACCCGCCAACAACCGTCTATCCAGCCGCCTAACTACCAACTGGTCCCGTGTCCGTACTCTAAAACATCCCTAGCCGCCACCTTACAACCACAAAACAAAAAACATTCTCGGCCTCCGTTCCACACCTGTGCCTGCATCGCCCAAAGCTTATTCCTCGCTCGAAATCACCCAAAGTGTGCTTACCTGCAGAAAACGTTCCCCTTACAATTTATTTATTTGTTCGATCGCGCAAGATCGTTCATTGAGTAGCTAATTTTTTTTACAGCCCAATCACCGCTGGTCCACCACCGATTTCCTCCATGAGCAACCACCCTTACCGCCAGAAAGTGGCGGCCGCGCCCACGGCTCCGTATCCAGTAGACGATTTTGTTGCCACCCCTCACAACACCCAGCGCAATTCGGCGTCGCCCTCGACCTTGCCCGGCGCCACGGCCACGCCCGCATACAACTATCCACCCCTTGATTCCTCGCTCCAATTCCCCAGAGAGTCCCAGGGAATAGCCAAGTCCCAACAGGGCTTTGCCAGCGATGGCAATCTTCCGCGTAGATCGCCGGGCCACCCAGGAACCACGTCGGAATCGTCGCTTCCGGCGTCTTACCCGTCGCAATATCCTGGCCACAACTCGAGAACTCCGCCTCCGGTGTTCCCCAAGGACTTGGCCTCGCCGCCATCAAACCCACTTCTGACCACGTCGTCGGTCACCAACTTGAATCTCGGGCCCGCTGGCGCTGCCGGTGCCAGCGCCGCCGCGACTCCCCTCAACCACACACGCAGCTCGAGCGGCAGCCCTAACGGCATGGCCGGCGGCCACCACCGCTCAGTGTCGTCGACGTCGTCATTCTTCTACGACAGAGACAACGCCAGCATGGTGGACTTCAGCCAGAACGTCATCCAACAATATCTCGGCAGTGCCAGCACCCTCGTTCCCCGGATCAAGACCATCGAGCTCTACCGCCAAAATGCCAAAAAGAGTAACGATCCCACTGTGCTTTTCCAGTATGCCCAGTATATGTTGCAGACGGCCTTGTTGTTGGAGGAAGAAGGTGCTGACACCACTACCGTCAAGGATAGACAGAACCTCGCCAATTCCCTCAACAACACTCCGGGTACCCCCAGCAAGGAAGAACTCAACACTGCATCTCTCAAGCGTTCCCTTCTTAAGGAGGCCGTCATTTACCTCAAGAGACTCTCGGATAAGGGGTACGCCGACGCACAGTACCTTCTTGCTGACGCCCTTTCCTCGGGTGCCCTCGAAAAGGTTGACAATAAAGACGCTTTCATTCTATTCCAATCAGCAGCCAAACACGGCCACATTGAGTCTGCTTACCGTACATCGTACTGCTACGAGGAGGGACTCGGAACTGGCCGTGATGCCAGAAAGGCAGTTGAATACTTAAAAATCGCGGCTGCCAAAAACCACCCGGCTGCCATGTATAAGCTTGGGGTATATTCATTTTACGGACGGATGGGTTTACCTGCCAATGTCAACACCCAGAAGAGTGGGATCAAGTGGCTTGAACGTGCCAGCAACATTGCCAACGAGCTTGTGGCTGCTGCTCCATTCGAACTTGCCAAGATCTACTTCAATGGGTTCCAGGATATCGTGCTTGCCGACCGCAAGTATGCTCTTGAGCTTTATTCCCAGGCTGCAGCACTTGGACACGTCCAGCTGGCGGCACTCCTCGGCCATTATTACGAAGTCGGCGAAATTGTACCGCAAGACAGTAATTTGTCGATTCATTACTATACGCAAGCAGCCCTCGGCGGTGATCCCGAGTCGATGCTTGCGATGTGTGCATGGTACTTGGTAGGCAGTGAACCGTTTCTTCCCAAGGACGAGAGTGAAGCGTTTGAATGGGCCAAACGAGCTGCATTGTGCAACTTGCCCAAGGCCCAATTTGCCCTTGCCAACTTCTTTGAAAAGGGAATTGGCTGTGACAAAGACCCCAAAGAGGCGCAGGACTGGTTCCGTCGTGCTGCCGAGAACGGAGACGAAAAGAGTCTTGCCAGAATGTCTGACAGAGATGCAGCAGGCAAGTTGAAGAAGAATGTCACGAGAAAACCGGCCCAAGATAAGAGTACGGAGAAGGATTGTGTCATTTGTTAAAAAAGAGAGAGAGAGAGAGAGAAACAGAGGAGCCTTTGGCCAAAAAGTGTCATTCAATTGGCACGCAGCGGTAGGTATATTTAAGGTCCATAGTAAAATAGCATTTCAAGGTTGGTAAATCTTCAAAGCTTCGCGCACGTGATCCTCCTGATTCGAAGGGTATGGAAGCCGATGTCGCGCCCGATTAGACAGGTGAAACACGCTGTACCTGAAATTTGCAGGATCAATTACCCCATTGGGATACGGCACTGCCCTTTGTGCTGCGAAATCGTGATGTCACGACGACTCGTCCTGTCCCCCTAATGGATCGATATATAAAGTCGGAGAATCCTCAATTGGAACGCATTATAATTATCCAGCAATAAACAATGTCTGCTAACGAATTTTACTCCTCAGGAGACCAAGGAAGATACGACCAAAACAGATCTGGCCAAGGCTACGAGCAACAAGGTAGATATGACCAGCAACAAGGCTACCAGGGCCAACAACAAGGTGGTCAACAACAAGGCGAAACCGGCGAAAAGGGTCTTTTAGCCACAGTTGCTGGTGGTGCTGCCGGTGCCTTTGGTGGTAACAAGTTGGGCGGCCAGAGCCACGGTACCTTGGGTGGAATCATTGGTGCTGTTGCCGGTGCAATTGGTGCCAACAAGGTCGAAGACCGTTTTGAAGACAACAGGCACGGCCAAAACAACCAAGGTTACAACAACAACAACCATTCTGGCCAAAGTAGCGGCGGTGGGTTCTTGAACAACTTGTTGCACAAGAACGAAGGCAGAAACGAAGGCAGAAACGACTACGGAAGAAACGACGGTGGCAACTACGGTGGTAACGACTACGGCAGAAACGATTTCGGCGGCAACAACAACAACTACGGTGGTAGCAACAACTACGGTGGTAATGGCGGTAACAACTACGGCGGCCGCGAAGAAAAGCACCATGGTCGCCACGGTGAAGGTAGAAACGAAGGTAGAAATGACAACTATGGTGGTAACGACAACTATGGTAGAAACGACAACTACGGCGGAAACAACAACTTCGGTGGAAACAACAACTACGGTAACAACGACGGCTACGGCCAAAACCAAAACCAGGGTGGAAGATGGTAAACGGATACATGTATCAGTGGATTTAGTTATGCTAGAATCACCAGTAGTTATGCTACCAGTAAAGTATTAATGTATATGCAATAGCAGATGCTGCCAACGATTGAATCGTGGGCCATGTTCTATTCCACCTTTTCAGAACCTTCACTCTCAATATTTCTACCTTCCAGCTCGAAACTGCTAATGACGTTTGTAGGGTTCATCGGTGGAATTCTGGCGGGGGAGACACTTCCAATGTACGAGTTGCCATTGACAACACGGCTGGCTTGCTTGTTAAGCAAGGGCAATTTTGACGAAGCGGCATCCTTACTTAAACTGATCGAAAGACGTTTGTTCAAAAACTCCTTCTTCCCGCTGCGATTCTTGGTTAGATCGCTAAGAATCCGACGGTCTAGCTTTAACGACGACACTGGTGGAGAGTCCAAGGTAGGATCAAACTTCAAATCCAAGTCGTCAAATGACCGATCGATTATGCTGTTCCCAATCGGCGAATCGTCGTCTTCGCTCTTCAAGTGTGATTCATCCATGCTAATATCACTTTCCATGATATCACTCTTGGGCACGTCCCAGCGCACCACTTTCCTGGATGTCTTTCTATGCGGAGAAACCTTTGATGGTTTTCTAATGGATTTTTTGGATGCACGAGGTGGAGACGATTTCAATGGAGACACGGGACCACGCTTGATATCTCTGGTTTTGGGCAACATGGCAGGCTCTTGTGGTAAATTGGCTTCAAGCTCATGTTCTATTTCGGGTTCAGAGTCACCATCTGGAGCTTCATTACCGGCGTCCTGTTGTTTGATCTTTTCTTGCATGAATAACGACGAGTACTGTTCAATAACAGAATCATATTCTCCGTTCAAGAGTGGCTCTAAACCCTTTATCAAGTTCTCAAATATAGTTTCGGCATCTTCCATCTTGCAAAACTCCCGAACAATAAGGTTGAAGTCTTTGAGTTCGTGAACAAGGTGGTCGAATAATATGGACGAATTAAACAATATATCCCTATCCAAAGATTCTTTGGTGCACAACACAAATTGTTCAAATATGGTGGAGTTCGCCTCCGTCCACCCCGGGGTTTCTTTCAACCTTTTTAATATTTGGGGGGTTGTTTCATTGAGAATGTAGTCGATTTCGGTTGGTCTGGAGTATTGCAACTCAAGTTCGTTGATTTGGGAATCCAACTTGACAATTAATTGTTCACAAAGACCAACCATGGTTTGAAAGGTCCCAAGATCCTGAAATGTCTCCAGGAACCCAGAAACTAGGCTTAGAATATCCAATCGTTGTAAGAGAAGAAGCTTTCTCTTTGCCAAGATAAAGTACTTCCGCCATTTCTCTTGATTTTGTTTTATGAGTGACATCTTGATTCCATCGATGCTTTCCAACAAGGCATTAGCACATTTATCGTACATGGCCTGTTGTTTTTCAATAGTTTGGTTAACGATACCAGATTCCCTAGCACGTAATTCTTCTATTTCTTGTTTCTGCTGAGTGATCATCTTTAGATAAGACCCAACATGTCTATCGAGATTGTGTTGATTCCGGACTAACTTTGTTTTGATCTCCTTGGCTCTATCGGCATATTTCAATGTATTCAATGTCTCGTCATAGTGATCTGACGAGGGCGAAACACAGACTATCATCACTGTTTTACAATTGCCTCCAAGGGAAAACTTTAGTAAACGAGTAAGCTTAGAGTCTCGATATGGAACATGACTGCGTCTTCTCGGATCGCAGAGGGCATTTATGCAATTTCCTAGGGCCAATAAGGATTTGTTAATGTTTGCACCTTCATTGAGTCGGATCCCTCTGTTTTTGGTTGCTGCTGCACGCTCACTTCCAGCCAAATCGATAATGGAAAGAGTCGCGAACGTATGTTCTTCTTTGATGTCTGCCAGTCGATTTTTTTGAATGACATTTATCTGGAGAACGGCATGGGAACGTGAAGATGCGGCATTGGCCTCAGTGGGAGATGATGTTCGGTTCTGGTTCCCAGCCATGATCAAGTCCATCACTTCTTCCACAGACAGAGGTTGGTGAGACAGTAGGTTTGAGACGGAGATTCTATTGTTGGAATCTTCACGCAAAACCAATTTCTTGTGATTGGTTTCTGGGTTGAGTAAGTCGCGGATGGTTTCGTTGTAAATCTCTAGAAACGAAAGACTCACATCTATAATTTTAGTATCTTTAAGATCCTCTATCTTTTGGTAAAGTTCCTTCATGGTAAGGAATATTACTCCCGGATTAACTGGAGAGCCCAGAATGGTATGGGTTTTCCCACATCCAGTTGCTCCATATGCAAATACGGTCGAATTGAACCCATCAAGTACTGAATCGAGTAACGGCCGCGTCGTATCATGATACACATCGTCCTGCGACGCCTCCATGTCAAAGAGCTTATCAAATACAAAACGGTGCTCCCGAATACGACTCGTCGACTTGGGAAACGCGCTGCGCTGCATCTTGGTGAGTGGGTTAGTCTCTGGTGGGTCAAAGATTAACATCCTTTCGTCGACCACATTGATGATATTTCTGATTCCACGAGGAGTAATGGTTTTCTTGACAACATTGGTGCTTAAGGAGCCGTCTCCAAGAAACATAGACTCGGTATCTGGTCGTATGAGATTTGTGGTTTCAGATACTGTGAACGGCCGCACACGTACTGCCACCGAAATCGATGATTCCATGACAGTTTGTGTGGTGACTGTCTGATATTCCCTTTTTGATTACCGAGACTTCTTTCGGTTGCAGTTGAGCTTCCCGATCGATCACAATTTCAGACTATTCTAGGGTAGTTGTTGTAGGCGCTAAAGCGATGGGTAAATCAAAATAAACACCAATTGTGTGCAGGATTTCAATCTAGCTTTTGCGGTTCTGGTCTTTCTTTTCCCAAAACTTCAATTGTGTTGGACCAAATTTTTCGGTGGTGGACAAAACTGACAGCAAACCAAATTAGCAACTTCAGCCAGAGCCTGATGAGACGTAACCATGATTATGAGCTGCTTTTCATTGTTATTATCAGCTCACGCGCGTATGGAGGGTTTTTTGACCTGTATATGAATGTTTCATGTTCGTTGATTCAAGTTGGCGACATTTTTCTCTTTGTGCCACATACATCTCGTACGCGTCCTCTACAGTATGCGAGCTAAAAATAGGAACTCACTACAATACACTAGAAATCTGGCCGTATATAAATCTCTATAGCCTGTACCGTACAAATGCCAGAACTAACGGTCAACTATGACAAAGTCGTCACTTTCACTTTCTTTCCCACTTCCCTTACCCTCATCTTCTTGCCCTTCTTTTTCTCTCTGTTCTCTCTGCTCTCTTTCTCTCTCTCTTTCTTCTTCTTCGTATTCGCTTTCGTCATCCGATCTGACGTCTTCGGCTCCCTTACCGGTTACGACCTTGTAGGCAACCTTGAAGATCAAGTACATCCAAATCAATGTGATGGCTTGGAGACCAAACAATAGACCCAAGAAAGTGTCTATGATGGTGTTATTCCAGCACCGTTTGGTGACAACACCAGGTCCACACTTTGAGTCTCCCATCAACTTGGCGGAATGAATCCACGTATGGTAGAATAAGACGTTGTAGAAGCCGTGCCTCAAGATGATCCAACTGACAAGGAAAATGACAAACATAACGTCACAAAGCGTAGTTCTACCAGCGTACTTCAACATCTTTGCAAGAGCAAGGAAAATGTCAACGGAGTCCATGATGATTAAGATGAGATGGCCCATCCGGGTGAAGTAATAGTAGTATGAACCAACCACCAACATACAAGTGATGATATGGTGAGAAAACATGTTGAAATGATCCTTTCTTCTTTTCTCGATATTGAGGACAAAGATCTGTTGGAACCAGAACGCAAGTTGGATTAAGTAGTAGTGTTTCATGAACGCAGACATCTGAGTATGTGGCCAGTCTACGAAAACGTTGTCGAGTGTTTCGTAATATGGCGAGTGGATATAAAGTGCCATTCCAAAGATGAATGAGATCGAGTAGTAGACAAAGGACCAACTCTGTTCAGCAAACCGGGTGCGTCCAAATCTGCTTTCGATCTTACATACGTGCTTTGCAAACGGGTTGAATACCCATTCCATGAGGAATGTTCTGAGGAACGTGAGTAAAATAACCCAGAAAATCACGTAATAGGTGTCGTCGATGTGAATGTCATAAAACTGACCATGTGGGTACCTATTTTGAAGAATGACAAACTTGCTAGTGTAGCTGTGTATGACTGGATTAGGGTATAGGTGGAATGCTAAGAGTAGAAGTAGAAGTCCGCGTGATATACGCATCTGATTTCTTTCTACTGAAGCCAAAAAGGATGAGTGGTATTCAGATTGCAGCTCATCTTCGGCTCCAGCGGGCCCTGTACTGGTCAGTTTAACGGTCATAGTCGTCAAGTGGAAAGAATTCTGCGCCTGGTGGGTGTAGTAATTTTTTAACAGCGGAGCGTGTGTCGTGCGAATGTCGTGGACTTCGAAGATGTCGTGACAAGATCAAGAATGTCGGTGATTTCTCGTTCAATACTCCTTAGTGGGCCCTCAATTTGACTGGTTGTATCAGATATTTGGTGGGTGCCAAGATCCAAATACGTCGTACCCGTGTATATATATATCCGAGGATAGTTGTTGACACCAACGATATTACTGAATGCAGTAATAATTAAACTTCGCCAACTGCTGGACACGGGACTGGATCAAAACCGAAACGTCAGATCATGTGGTGCACAAATTGCAGGTTAGGCAGGTACGAGATGGCATGTTGTGGAGATGATTTGCATGTTACACTATCAGCATAAATTAGGCCCATGCCGCAATATCTAGCTAGCTTCGGGCCAACAACATCCCCTGCAACGCCTTCTTGACTCCCTGTTCGTTATACCGATTCCATACCACGTACACGTTGATCATGTCCTGCATGGCTTCAACTACCTCGTCCAAATTTACGTGGGAATGGTCCAAGAAATTCATAAATTTATTGATCTTGACGGTATCCTCGTCCTTGGTGTCCTTGTTGGCCAAGGTCATGAGATCTTCAATTTGCATTTCTTTGTTCCCGATGTGTTTCTTGAGGACTATGGTTATGTAAAGGGCCGCAATGGCTATGATATGTGGGGGCACGAGTAGATGGAGGTCGGTGATATAACTATCATTGATGAGGGACCAGGTGTTCTGAAGCTCGTCATCGGAAAGAGTGAAGCCGTAGATTGGGTTCTCGATGAGGAATTCTTTGGTCTGTAGAAGTGACTTGTATGGATGATGGAGAAACAAGTACGAGTCCATCTCTTCAATGAGATAGAACTCAAACTCAGCAAGCTTGGTGACGTCGTGCGGTATGTACTCCGGCCACAAGTTACGGGCCTCTGAAATGATGAGTCGAATGTGCTGAGGACATTCTTCAATCTTGCATGCGACGTAGAGACACGCTGTGACTAGCACATAGACATTAATCTCTTTGACCAGGACACGGGTGAGAAATCGGATCATATAGACCTCGGCTGAGGCTAGTGCCACCTGGCGCACGTTGAGTCTGCGGCCAAGCTTGATGAGGAGGTTGTGGAGATAGATCCGCATGTGGATATCGTAATTGACGTTGGCGTAATCTTTGATGAGGCCGTTCTGGATCATTTTGCGTTCGAGGAGAAGCACCCGGCGCCGAGCTTCTAGAAGTGCTGGACGGGTAAATTGCCACTTGAGGCGTTGCGATGATGACCAGAAGTCTGCAGACATTATTGGTGATTATGGGAGGTGATGTTTATGGGCGATTATTCAGCTGTCATGTATGCGAATTTTAATTTGCGGTAAATGACCGGGATTATCTGATTAGGATTACAAAACCACGAAACGGCTTTTATTGTAGATACATAAATTACATGACTACGGCGGCCATTGACCGTTGTAAGTCGGCCAAAGGCTAGTACTCCCCGCAATCTACAATCACCACGTCTTTTTCGGGCTTGTCTCCCCGAACTCTTACCCTTTCTATCTCGTCGATGGCTTCAAAGCCATCAATAACGGCCCCAAACACAACATGCTTGCCGTCCAATTCGGGACAAGCACGGGTACATATGAAAAACTGGCACCCGTTGGTGTTGGGTCCGGAATTGGCCATGGAGATGCTATACTTTTTGTCTGGAGGTTAGTTATGCCCTGTGTTAATCTAGAGGGAAAAGTACTCACGGTCATACTGGAATCCTTCATCGTTGAAGCTAGTGGCTCCATAGATGGTCTTCAGACCAGTTCCATCGCCTCTCACGAAATCTCCGCCCTGTATCATGAACCCTTTGATCACACGGTGGAACTTGCTGTTTTTGTACCCAATTGGTCTCTGCTCTGGACGATATTCACCGGTACAGAACTGACGAAAGTTCTCCGATGTTCTGTTGTTAGTACTGGTTCCGGTCCGGATTTGTTGCGGGAAACGTACCTGGGGAGTTCCGAATACAACTGGATCTTGATGCGATGTTTGTTGTCTTGTCTGAGTTAGTAATTGGCCGCTAAATCTGGCGCTGTAACACGTACCATTCACAACCACCTTGATGTTAGTAAGTTCTGGACATCTCTTTCTTTCTCTGGACCACGTACATCTAAGAATACCACTGTCATTCTCGTGGTTGATGGTATATGTGCGACAACTTTTTGGTGGTTTCCCAAACGCAACTATGTACAACCATTTCTAAAAGTGAATGTTTCAGCGTACAGTTGTAATAGTCAATCGGTTGATATACGCTAGAAATCTCTAATCAAGGTACGACGATCAATTGGACTACCTGGCGCCATCCTTTTGCTCACGTTCATTGTCTGCCACCAGTGACATATTGCACACATTTCCCATCATTTTGCCCCTACGAAACCCTACAAAGAAATTCAATCCGTTCCACCATTGTTACGTATGTATTCATCAGGTTTTACGGGCGTTATATCCGCTCCCGCCACCCCTAAACCAGTGTTGGGCCAACAGTTGCAAATCTCTGGTCCTGCACATCGTATATTATAAATTTTCTTGTACCGAGCCCCACATAAAACCAACTTACCAACCTTGAGCCGATTCTTCCTCAGTCCAGCAATGCCCCAATTCCATACCTCTAACCCTGAAGCCTCCACGGCTATCGATAGAAGTATCCCTGACTTTCCTGTGGCGGAAATCTCAGACGAAGACCAGTATTTCCGCAGCCACCAGCCTCCAAAGTACTTGTCAGAGATCGAGGCCCAGCTCCAGCGATTCATCCAGTACCATATTGATACCACCAACAAGCCAATTGTGCTTGTGACATCCGGTGGTACCACTGTCCCGCTTGAAAACAACACCGTGCGCTTCATCGATAACTTTTCTGCCGGAACTCGTGGTGCTACATCAGCCGAATACTTTTTGGAAAACGGCTACGCCGTGATCTTCTTACACCGTGAGTTCTCGCTCTTGCCCTATTCCCGTCACTATAGCCACACAACAAACTGCTTTTTAGATTATATGACCGATAGAAACGACAAGGTCGAGATCAACCCCAAGTTTGCCGAAGAAATGTTGGTGGTATTGCGTAAGTACAATGCCGCCAAGAGCTCCAACTCGCTCTTGTTGATCCCCTTCACCACTGTCAACCAGTATTTATACACTTTAAAGTCTGTCAGTGAAGGATTGCAGCCACTCGAGTCGCGTGCCTTGTTCTACTTGGCTGCTGCGGTGTCTGACTTCTTCTTGCCCCAATCTCGGATGCCCCAGCACAAGATCCAGTCACAAGCTACTGGCAAGCTCATAGTAGATTTAGAACAAGTACCCAAGTTCTTGAGAAGATTGGTGGACAACTGGGCGCCTGGTGCCATGATAGTGTCGTTCAAATTGGAAACCGATAACTCGATCTTGATCAAAAAGGCAAAGACTGCCTTGGACAGATACTCGCACCAGCTTGTCATTGGGAACTTGTTGCAGACTAGAAAGAAAGAGGTGGTGTTTGTTACGCCTCAAAGCGAGGATTGGGTCAAATTGTCGCCTGAACAACAAGAACAAAACGTCGAGATCGAGAGTATTATCATTCCCGAAGTAATCGTACAACATCAGAAATGGATAGAACAACACCAAGATAAATAGTTTACTTTTCGTTTAATCATAAAAAGGATACACCGATACCATACTGTAAGCCCTTCCTGGTAAAGTCCCGTTCGTGGATACTGACAGGAAGGGTAAAGTTCAATTCAAATCGGGCCATTGGGTGGTTGTACAATAATCCAATCCCGTAACTGGCCGAGAACTCTCGTATATCAAACTTTTGCGAAATAGGCACCAACTTCCCAGCATTGATGAAGTTGTGGATCCTAAAGTTGGAATCTTCGCTGACACGGGGAAGCCTCGTTACCAAAGAGATACCTCCATTCAAGAAAACGTCTCCGCCAATGGCAGAGCCATACTGTTTTGGTCCCAATCCATTCAAGGTGAAACCACGTACATCGTTTGGTCCCCCAATGAAGAATCTATCCAAGATAAAACTGGTTTTGTTGAGAGGGTATAAGATCCCGGCCTTGTTGGAGAATGTGATGGTAGACTTAATAGCCGGGATCTGGATCGACTGCTGCGTCTCAAGTACCGACTTTATAAATGGCGAGTGGTTGAATGAAAAGAGTCCACTGTATTCGAGGCCCCATCTTAAAAAACGGCCCGACGTGGGAAGATGCGCATTATCTCGGGTGTCATACGACAAGTTATACATGATGGATGATTTAAAGTTGGAACCAGCTTGATGGAACACGTCGTCGGCTCTCGAGGATTTGTTTTCCAAGATTTTCCAGCAGTTTTCTACCAGAACCTCGTGGTTGAGCAGGTCGTTCTTAGTGTATAATTTGGTGGTGAACCCCCTTGTGCTAACGTCTGAGTTGATCCAGTCGTATTTCCGGGAATGTACATACAAAAGGTTTTCCCAGATCAAACGACTCGAGTTCCATACTGGCTGGTTATAGTTGATCAAATACGACGCAGCGGTCTTGGTACCTGTCACCGCGTCAAACACGAGGTTTTCTCCTCCACCAAACAAGTTCTTCAATTGGAACTGGATGTATCCGTCCCCTTCTCCGTTACCGATATTGGTACCCGTTTTGGCGTAGAACCGCTTCACCGGGATGATGTTGAAAATCGGCACGACTTGAAGGGCAGAACCTTTGGTGAATATCAGTCGAGGAAGCGGGTTGATACTTACCATGAGATTCTCAGCCAATCCTAACCGGAGAAACGATTTCGAAACCGATTCGACGTCGCCCAAGAACCGTTCAAGTGTCACGGGTCCGGACTGCAATAACGGCGCCATTTGGGCCTCGACGAAACTCAGACGAAACAGTTGTGCATTGGTGAGCTGAGCATTTTTCACTCTCACCGGCTGTGTCTTGTTTTCTTTAAACAATTCCTCGAGATACTTGCGGTTTTGTTCCATCATCTTATGCTGCTTCTCATCCTGGAGCTCCTGCAACTCCTTTTCAACGCCAGTTTTGGGTGTGTCGCCTATCTGGGCGGACCCAATGCGTTCCAACATATCATCTTCGTGTCCGAGCGACATTTCTTGCTGTGTATTTTAGATACGGCGCCCGATTTGGTGTAGTAGGCCGCTGCCCACAAAACGTCACAAATTTTGATGATTTTACACCGAACATTTTTGGATAAAACCTGCATACACGTACACCTAATACTAATACAACATAAAACCTAATCTGGCGGAGAAATGGCTACCTGGGGAATCGACAGGGTCGATCCGTGGGCAAACATTGCGCTGGTTGGACTCAAATAATCGTTTGTGGAGGTCGAGCCTGGATCATCCTTGTTGTGCTCCTCTTCCTCGATCAAAACCCGAATACATGCCTTACCGTTCTCGGTCTGGAAATGACGTCGAAGGGCATCGGCACGGGCAAACCGCCTTCCACACCCGTAGGGTGTTCCGTCCTTCAAAAACCCCTTACACTGGAACTTCTTTTCTCCCGTGTGCAATTCTTCGTGACGTTTGCGGTCGTGCTGACGAGCAAACGCCTTCCCACAGACACTACAGATGAATGGTCTTTCGTCGGTGTGGGTCCTCAAGTGTGACTTGAGATTGTAAGGTCTGGTGAAGCGTTTTTCGCAGAGATGACATGCGTACACGCTTGGATGTTTTTGCGTTCTCTTAGATGACTGGGCCGGCGATGCCAATTCCAACATCTTTTCTCGGGTCGATACCGAAACATTGCCGTCTTCATCTTCAGATTCATCTTGGCTGAAATCATCTTCGTCTTCTTCTTCTTCATCTTCTTCACCTTCCTCACCATCGGTGTGAACTCTGCTGGGAGACCTCGATATCGACCGCGACCGCGAATGGTGACTCTTTTTGCGCCCACGTCTGATGGACTGGAACTCTTCGGGTCTGAGCAAGCTTCCTTCGGCATCAGACGTAGCTGACACCATGGAGCCAGGAGAAGCAGGCACAAGTTGCGAGTTGGGGACCAACGAATTACCACCAGTGTTTTGGCGAGACAATTCACCACGCGGTGAGTTGGGGATCGATGAGTTGGCCGACGAGTTGCTAAAGAGCGACGGCGTTCTTGCAGCTACCTCTTCTGGCGCGTGTTGGATAGATATCACAATATCACGGCTCACGTCATCGGTTTTGATTGCATTATTGTAGTTAATGAGATTGTTTTCGGTGAGTCTGCTATCGGCGTAATCCGATGGCATGGGTTGGTTGTTGAGCGAGTAGTTGAACCGCGGTACTTGTTGTTGCTCTAGCATGTTGGGTGGCTGCATCTGCTGCAGCTCCATCGAAACAAGATTAGTGCTGGAAACGGAACCTCCAAGAGCAATTTCAGTATCAAACGTGTTGAAGACGTTTTGGTTCGTATCCAAATACTGGTTGAGTTGAAGTCCCTGGCTTCCTACATCAGAGTATGCTGGTTTGGCCAGGAACTGCGAGGCAGCATCATAGAACGGGCTGGTTGGCTGAGAGGCCTGGTCCGAGTAAAACGAGTGTTGCGAATGTTGCGAAGAGTGGTGTGAATTCGTACCTGACGGATTGAGGTGGTTTTGTTGTTGGTGAAAGTTGACTGGCGAGAGCAAGTCTGTGGCTGGTGATGGAGTGTGGTTGTTGTTGTATGGTCCGGCGACGTTGGTGTTGAGCGTGAGCTTACCGTAGTCGGAGTTACCATTGGTATAATCTTGGGTGGGGTCAGCGTAGTTCTCGGGGTTGGAGGGCATCAGGCGGACAAAGGTGTTCTTTGTCATGCCCAAGTGGTGTCGATTCACCGGGAAAGACCTGTTGTACTCTTGTGCATACGTAACGGGGAATTGGGGAGAGGGTGCGATGGCCGGGTCATTGGGGGAAGCGAAATCGCCAAACTGCTGGTCTAGCAAACCACTGTTCTTGGTGATAGTGGGTGGCAGCAAGTCTAAGATGTCGTACAAGTCTTCGTCCTCGGGTTTGGTCTGGATGTTATTGTATGACATTTAGGTTGTGTGGGGGGGGTATGGAATGTGTGGTGTGGACAAAGATACAAAAAACAACGGCCTCCGGGCTAATTGAATATATAGGTGAGTGCTTCGCGAAGCAGAATATAGGGCCACTGGAGGACTGATAGGCGCCGTACAAGTAAAAAAGAGTCCCTTTGACACTTTGAGCTGGTAATATAATTTTATTAAATTTTTTGAAAGTGGTGGATCCTGCATGGGGCACAACAATGTGTAATTATGTCTCGCCATTTGCAGGTTGGACCATGTCATGGCTACATGAGGGCGGCGCAGCATAAGCGTCGGTTTGGGGAAACGGAACCCAAGCTTTTTTTCAAGTATTACCGTGCTAAAAAGGGGTTACGATATCGGAAAAACGCCGAGAATGGTTGCCGGACGCTTCTCTATTGGGATAACCAGTTTCCCTTGTATACACCAGCCGTGTTGGTTTGTCCCCTGACAAAAGTTGTCTGTTCGGCGATACTGCCAACGTTCTTGAAAAAAAATAACGGCTGCGGAGTTTTACGGTTTTTTTTACTTTATTTTTGGGTCACCGCTCGAATCTTACACTTTAGTAAATGCCGTGATATTTTCCGATTACGACCTTGTTGTGTACGTTCGGGGTTACTGTGCGCCAGCCCGCCGGTGCCAACGTGATGGATTTTATGACGTGGTGCATCTGCATCTATTTTCGTTTCTGGCCGTTTTTCGGGGCCCCCCACTATTGTTTTTTTAATACCGATCAATCGGCGACGCTTTTTGTGTTACTAATAATCCCCGACCCAAGGGTTGCGCCAGGTTTGCTGTATTAGTAAAGATGAGTAAGCACATCGGGCGATTCCCAAGTCGTCTGATGGTGTAGGAATGGCAGTCGGTGGCCACTGGCGGGCGCATCGTGTCGCTAATAGCCTATTGTATTCGTGTTACTTTGTCCCCGTCTATTTTCGTCTATTTTCGGATAAATTCTGCAAATGTTTGTTCTTTATTAGGCGACACAATATGGCACCGGTTTCTTTTGCCCGTTGGCGTTTTTGCACCCAATTATCAAACCGGTTTAACTACATCGACTACTATATGCCACACGTCGGGAGCAAACGTCTTGACTTTCTCGAGATGGACGACTTGGCCACCGAATGCTGCTGCTACCAAGGCCCTGAACCTGTCGAACTCGTTAATGTGCACATTCTCGTGAACATGGACGGTGGTCGTGGCCACAGACTTGTTCAATAACCAGTTGGTTGTCGGCCACGAATTCTGGGACGATGGTAGCAACCCCAAGTTGATGTGGCTGATGTTGAGGCTGGGGAATGTGGCCAACCGGTCGCCCACAAACTCGTTATTCTCTTGAAAGATAAACACGGTGGCATCCAGATGCAAATACGTCTCGTAATCAAACGGTTCGTGCCGTCTGATCACCTTGTACTTGTACTTGCCCAACGCCCGCGTAAAACCCTCGACCGACCATGCATTAATCTCCCAGCACATGAGTTTGGCGCCGTTGTGGAGGTACGAAAGCGAAAAGTACCCGATGCCGCAGTATAGGTCAAACACAAGCGTGTTGGCCAAGTTCTTGTACTGCAACACCCGGGATTTTTCCTTGATGTTCCCCCGGGAAAACATGGTATACTGCGGGGCCCAGTGCTGGCGTATGCCGTTCTGGTTGACCGAACACCAGAACGCATTATCGAAATCGGCCTGCGTTGGGTTGTTGTAGGAACCGTCGTCAGGCGCCGGGCCGAAGTCGCCGTACACCGGCCTGATATTAAACGGTCTTCTCATGACGTCGGATTCGATGATGGGTTTGTTGATGGCAATGTGGGTGAGGCCAGCAAACGGTTCGTAGGTAAGGAAGTGCTTGAAAAATGGTGCCATGTCCATATGGACACTGGCGTTCTGCCATGGCGCGGCATCAAACGTGTTGGGTCCGAGGAGGAGCATTGGTGGATAGATCGACCATTTCTTCGGGAGTACCAGAAGGAGTGGTTCGAGGTGGGGGAGGCCCTCGATATTGTGTAAATATGTCGTGACATGCGATGCAAGATCTCGCGGCACGTTTTGCTCGTAGACGGTATAGACAAGATCCAACGACGCGAGATAGTCGTCGGAGGGCCGGGAGGTCAAGGTGGTGTAGATGTGGAAGGTATCGCCGTCACGGTCGATCTTTCTCGACTTGTTGAGGCTTCCTATCGATTCCAAATGCGACTTGATCGCCTTGAGGTCCGATGCAACCTTTGTGCTGATGGCATACATGGCGGACAGTGGGAATAACTGACGAGTAATCAGGGCCAGTTCAAGATAGAAAAACACCGGGATTCACGTCAACTAAGTCAAACACACTACTCTCAAAGACTTGCTGACCCACTAACACGGTGTTGTACCTTGTGCCAGCTCACCGAGATGCAAAAACAGCGTGGTATCTTCTCCGGTTTTTGCACTCGTAAATTGAAAAATTTAATTTTTTTTTCGGACAAAATCGTCGTCCAAATTCGACAACGATTACCTGGAGATTGAGATTCCACCAACGATAGACAGCAGTCCCCCAGCACCAGGGTCCATCATCAGACAAAAGTCAGCGTTTCCAGACCGACAATTCTCCATAGACATCCCTGTGACAGCACCCTTGAGGATTCCCGCGGACGTAGCAGCTGATACCACCCAGAAAACGACACCACCCAAAAACAACCCGAAACCCGAATTCAACTAAAAATGACTGAACCCAGCGACGTGAATGAACCGGTGCCTGATCGCGAACTCGAAGCAGACTTGGTCAACAACACAACGGACACGGCGGCGCAGACCGCACCCCAGCCGACAGACGCGCCCGACACCGTAGCGGCTGCTGTTCTCGAACCATCACCACAAAACACACCAGAATCCGACGGCGGCGAATTGTCGCCCTCAGCACAGGGAATCAGTCCGGCATCGGCCATGGCTGGCGGCCGTGAGGTCTCCAAGAAGATTCTCTACGTAGGCGGCTTGCACAAGTCGGTGACGGAAGACGTGCTCAAGGAACTATTCTCGACAGCAGGCTCGATCGTGCTGGTGAAGATCTTGAACGACAAGAACAGACCCGGGTTCCACTACGCGTTTGTCGAGTTTGAAGAAACCCCAGCGGCAGAAATGGCATTGCATACGTTGAACGGACGGATTGTCAACAACTCAGAAATCAAAATCAATTGGGCGTTCCAGTCGTCCACCATCAACACGGCAGCACACCCCGACGAACCCACGTTCAATATCTTTGTTGGTGACCTCTCCCCCGAGGTCGACGACGAGACGTTGGGCGCGGCATTCGGCAGGTTTCTCTCGTTGAAACAGGCCCACGTTATGTGGGACATGCAGACGTCGAGATCGAGAGGCTACGGGTTCGTGACGTTCGGCACCCAGGGAGACGCCGAATTGGCATTACAGACGATGAACGGTGAATGGGTCAGCGGCAGAGCCATCCGGTGTAACTGGGCCCTGCACAAACAGGCGAACCCTGGCAACAGAAACCGCCAGAACCGCCAATTCAGACCGTTCAACGGGTTCCCGGTGCCTCCACAGAACGGCGGAAACCCCAACCCTTCTAATGCCAACGTTGTGATGTCCCCCCAATCTTACGATATTGTACTTAGACAGACCCCTTCGTGGCAGACGACGGTTTACTTGGGCAATATTGCCCACTACACCCAGCAGTCCGATTTGATTCCGTTGTTGCAAAACTTTGGCTTCATAGTCGACTTCAAATTCCATCCGGAACGTGGCTGTGCCTTTGTCAAGTACGATTCCCATGAACGGGCAGCTCTTGCGATCGTACAGCTCGCCGGCTTCACCATCAACGGTAGACCTTTGAAGTGCGGCTGGGGTAAGGACCGTCCTCCTATTGGCCAGTTCCAGAACTTTGCCCGTGGCCCCCCTGGACCACCCGGACCACCTGGACCACCTGGACCTCATCCTCCTCCTAACATGTATGGACAGAATAGACCATAATTGACGTTATCTTCGTAACTAAATCATGCCCACCCAAAACGTGTAATACCCCAGAGAAAAGCGAGCCACGTGAAATCAGGCCAATGTAGTGCGGTCCTGGCCTCCATCAAAAGTTTTCTTTCATCTATAATTTTAGCCTGACTTTGCCATCAAACACGTAAAAGTGTACATTTCCTCCCCAAAAGACAAGTGCTATCACGAAGAAGCCCACCTACGTTTCTTCCAAACAAGTGCACTGTATGATCGGAGCCGCTACATTTGTCACAGTAGCCCTATTTTTTGTCAGTTTCCTCACCGTTTACGAACCAGCCTACACCGTGGTGTCGCCGCATATTCCCGAATCCTTATCGTCACTCATTCAGGCTCATCGCAGCAAACTCACTAGCACACTTCTAGTTGTTTGTGCCGTATACTTTGCTAGCAAGATATCTTTCGACCAAGTCAAACGCAATTTATCCGATTTCATGAACCGTTACTCCAACACTTCCCGGTTCCGTCTGCGGTCGTCGCACGAGCAACGATTTGCTATTGCCAACGGTGGCGAGGTCGGTGGAATCTCCAACGATGGAAATACATGTTTCATGAACTCGGTGATCCAATCTCTTGCCAGTTCCAACGAATTGGGCAAGTTCATCGATAATTACATCGAAACCAGACCCGAGTTAACATTCACCAATGCTCTCAAGACGCTCATAGATAACGTCAATGGTGCCTACGGCTCGAGGGGTAAGGAGTTCTCTACAAAGCCTCTCTTGAACAAAATGCCCAATGGGCCAAAGCAAAATTTCTTCTCCGGATATAACCAGGAAGATGCCCAGGAGTTCTACCAACTCGTTATGCGCTTGCTAGAAAAGGAATATAAGAAGCTCTCGCAATCACGGTTACCTACTCCCGAACCCGAATCGAAGGAACCCGAATCCAATAAATTTGTGGACAGTTCATCAATAAAGAACCCCACGACTGGCTGCGAAAACTTGGGCAAGCTCGGTAAGATCTACGTGCCGGCAGCGCAAGTGGATCCCAACTACGAGTCTGCTGACAAGTTGTATCCTCTCGAGCTCATCACTCCTGTTGACGGGATTTCCGCCGAAAGAATAGGATGTTTGAGCTGTGGCGAGGTTGGCGGCATCCGTTACTCTGTCAACAGTGGATTGAGTTTGAATCTCCCCAACAACATTTCTTACTACTCCTCAGTAGATTTGGTGACGTTGTTGGATAACTGGATCACTCCAGAAATCATCGACGAAGTCAACTGTAACCGTTGTGGATTACAACAAACCAAGGAATTCATTGAAGAAAAGATGAAGTCCTTAGCAGAGGGTAAGGCCAGAGATCAGTTTGGTGAACGTTTAGCATCGATAGAAGAAGAGTTGGCCAAGGCACACATCACCGATTTAGTGTTTGAAAAGCTTACCATTAAGCAAATGATCAAAAAGAGTAGGAAGTCAAAACAGATCTTCTTGAGCAGACCACCACCATTGTTGTCTATCCATATCAACCGGTCTGTTTTTGATCCTAGAACCTACCTGATTGTCAAGAATCCAAGCAACGTTACCTTCCCAGCATTATTGGACTTATCCAAGTTCGTAGCCCAGCCAGAAGATATCAACATGGACGCGAGAAAATCCTTTAGAAAACAGGACGAAGTTACTGAGACAACTTCGATCAAGTCCGCTTCAAGCACTAGCTCGTTGTCGTCTGTCGAATCCGAGTATTCCCCAGCAAATGCCCCAGACACCCCTAGCACATCGCCCGAATCAGCATCCACGCCACCACCTGCCGACCGCAGACTTGCATACCAACTCAAGGCAGTGATTTCACACTATGGTACTCACAACTACGGCCATTACATCTGCTGTCGTAAGTACAGAGGAACATGGTGGAGAATTAGTGACGAGTCTGTGTATGTGATACGAGAAGACGAAGTGTTGAACGGCCAGGGTACGTTTATGTTGTTTTATGAATACGACGATGGTGCCCGTGAGACGTACGTGGAGGTTAAGGAGGATGACGAAGAACAGGAGGAACAAGCCGAAGCCGAGGCCGATAATGAGAATGACGAAGAAAACGACGAGGAGAGCGAAGAAAGCCAAGAAAGTGCAGAAAGCGACATGGCAGGAGAACAACCCGAGGATGAAGATAAAGAGAACGGATTCGAAGGGTTCCACTACGGCGAAGAACGAGTTCACTTGTAATAGCAAATACATAACTAATTTCCTGTACGCACACTAGTGGTGGTTGGCGCGCGCACCGCGCGGCCTCCACTTTTCAAATCATCCTGCGATGAGCTTAAGCATCAACACCAATGGGCCGTAAATTGAAGGGAAAGCTCAACAAGAAGGGGCTCATGGGTGCGTTGGCACGCCATTCTGTCCAAGAAGAAACACGGACACGTATTTCCAAGGCAGCCGAAGCCAAGAGGGAACAGAAAATTCTTAAGGAAAAGTCGATGAAGAGCGGCGGCCTGAACAAGAAACAACAACACCGTCAACAACAGCAGCAGCAACACTCAGGCTTGGTACCGTTCACCCACGACAACAGTCTTTTGTTGGTGGGAGAAGGAGACTTTTCGTATGCGGTGGCATTGGTCCAGGAAAACCTCATTAATCCCAAGCTCTTAGTTGCAACCAGTTTTGACTCCCTTGAAGAAGTCAACAGCAAGTATCCTGATGCCGAACAGAACCTCAAGATCCTCAAGGAAGAAGGGGTTCAGGTTTTGCACGATATCGACGCTACAGATCTCGCCATTACACTCAAGGTAGTCTCTGCAACCAAGAAAAAGGTTTTGAAATCGACTTTCTTCAAAGATCGTAAACAATTAGACTATGTCATGTTTAATTTCCCTCACACGGGCCGGGGGATGAAGGATGTTGATAGAAATATCCGTGATCACCAACAACTCGTACACAAATACTTCCAGAGCTGTAAGGAATTGTTCAGCGTAATCAACAACGATGCGAAGAATGACTTTGCCGGTTATGCCAACGCCGCCCAAACCACGGCCAACCACGGCCGTGCTGTCCTTTCACTCTTCAACGGAGAACCTTACGATTCCTGGACAATTAAGATTTTGGCAAGGGATAACGGTTTCCGTCTCGAACGGTCCGGCCGTTTCGACTGGGAAAAGTTTCCTGGATACCATCACAAAAGAACCAATGGAGTTAGAGATACCACGAAACCTGCATCCGAGAGGCAGGCAAGAGTATACGTATTTGAGAAATGGATCAAGGATGAGGACAAGACCAAAAAGGTTGTTGATTCTGACGACGAATAATCACGCTGGATATACCCTGATACAGTTATCAATCAAAAAGATCTCTCTTGTCAATGGGTCCTTAATCTTACCCATACGCAAAAGGGTATTTTTCTCCGACAAGTACTTTTCGCTCGGGTTTAGTAACTTGTCAAACGGATAGATGTTGCCGTTGGGAAGCTTGAACGGGTTGTTAAATACACTGGTGATGAGTTGAGCGTATGGCAAATTCCGACTCAAGTTGTAAAGCTCTGGAGAACAAACAGGACAATTGTTGATCTTATTCAACAATTTGTAATACTGGTTAGGACCCCGAAACTTTGGATCTGTGAGCACAGCCATGTCACGGATATACGAGTCCTCGTGCTGAGTGTCGGCTCGGAAAATGGTGTTGTCATCGTTGTGATAGCATGACTTTGTCTTCAAGCTAGAGAGTCCTGCCGATAAATAGATGAATAAAGGATAATGCTTAGGAATGCTGTAGAGCTTGGTGAAGTTTTCAATAAAACATTGTGACAAGGTGTTCCATCTTTCGTTACTGAGGAGACGTTGGTACTCGTGGTATCTTGGAGAATTGGCAATAATATGTGACGAGAAGGAGTCTCTATCACGCGAAGACTTGGCATCGATAGCCATGTATACTAATAACCCGCCGATTTCCTTCAACCGGTTGAGGTTATATTCATGATTGACGAGGTCTGAGTCCAGGTAATTGCCGATATTTCCGTACGGAGAGAGGTTCGCCTGGGAAAAGTTGATAGCCTCATTGACGTCACCCTTGTCTATCAAGGAAAGGAACTGGCAGTAGTTTATTTCAAACTCGAGATTGGAGTTGGCCTTCTTGAGGACATTTTTATTCTCGTTGAACCAAGTAATCACCAACGAAAGATCGTGGTCGTGGACTATAGACACAAACACCTTGTTAAAACTCTCAAAGAGATCTGCATCAATTAGCTTGCTGATGCCAGGATTGGTGACACTGAGGTTGTTCAATAATGCAAGGCCCAAGTTATAGTCCTTTCGTGAGTTAGACTTGATCAAGTAATCAATGATCAATAAGTTCGTCTGGTCTCGGTACCAGTTGATAAGTCTTGGGTTGTGGAGATCGAGGGACTTTTGTTCTTCGTGGTCGTCGTCCTTCAGGTCCTTGGTGTCTTCACACTCGGCCAAGATCTGGAGGTTATCACGGCGGGCCTCCAAGCGTGACCGGTACTCTACATCCTTTTCACACGCCGCTTTCAATTTCTTCTGGAAGGCCTCGAAACTCCGTATCAATTTGCGGACTACTTCGAGCTTGGTGGCGGTAGGGATATTGCTGGCCTTGACCTTGGCGATTTCGTCCACGAGCAGCTTCTTTTGCTTTTCAATGAGTTTCTGGATGGTCTTGAAGTTCTTCTTGGCAAGCTCCGTGGGGATCCTGAACTGGGTCTGTCGTGTTTGTATGTGGAAATCCATGGTGGTTGGTTTATCAGTTGGCAGACAGAATTAATTGTGGAGTGTGTGATGTAAATCAAAATGCGGGTTGCCGCAAGATGCAAAAGATTACAAATATAAACAACGGCACTACTTTTGACTACTTTTGTTGCACTACTTGACCAGTGCTTGTTCCTTGTTGGAATCGCTTGTTAAACTACTGGTGGCTCAAATATTCTTGTCACTAACTCTTGTCTCATTATACTACTTACTAGAGGCTGTCTGGAAACGGTTCGTTCTTCAAGTGGTCAAAGAACTTGACCAAGTTCTTGTAACCCAACCCGATGATACTGAGGTGTTCATGGTCATACTCCAACGGATTGTATCTGCCAACAGGCGCCAATGGATAAACTTGGTCAACAAATTCTTCCTTGACCGTGCTGTATTCGTAAAAGTGGAACGCACGCGGGTTGTTGACGAGATCATACTTGTCCTGCTCCCATTTACGCTGCTCTTCCCTCGATGGAAGCGATTTGGCCCCCGACCACACCCCAGCAAGCGCAGCAGCACTGGCTTCGATGGTATGGAAGTTGACGGGGGAAACTGCCACGCCCACCGTTCCAAGAGTTGGGTCGTCGATGGAGAAGGTGTTTTGGTAGAGACCACGGACACAACTGGCGTGCGAAGCGTCCTTGATTTGCAAGTTGCCGCCGTGCAAGAACGGATAGTGGTAGTGGTAGCCGGTGGTGAGCACGATTTTGTCGTACTTCTCGGCGGTGCCGTCCTTGTACACCACGTTGCCAGACTCGGCGTCGAACCGGTCAATTGGACCCCGTTGCACAATGGTTTCATCGACAAGAATCTCGTTGACGAATTCCAACACGGGATGGGGGCCTCTCTTGGAGTTGGTTACCAGCTTGGCAACGGGTAAAACGTGCTGGACGATATTGACACTACTGATACTGCCTCCGACAACCAACACCGACTTGTCCTTGAACTCGTCCGGGGTACGGTATGACTTGGCGTGCAACAAGGTGTCGGGGTATTTTTTGTTGAACTCGGCCAAGCCGTCGATGTGAGGAAAGTATGGAACGGTGTAGTGGCCGTTGGAGATGACCACGGCGTCAAACTCTTCGCTGTACCAATGGTCCTGCTTGGTGGCCGGATCATTCTTTCTCACGGTGACGACCCATTTCCCCTCGGCGTTCTTGACGACGTTTTCGACCGCAGTATTAAGTCTGATATGCGATTCCAAGTTGGCACGTTGCACCACGTCGTCGACACTGTCGACCAACTCCTTGTAGGTCAAGAATGGATACAAGAGACGCTTGGGGTCGTTCAATTCGGCCTGGATCGGCTGGTACGAGAACCGGGTGAAACGGTAGGGGACATTGGTGAATAACGACGGAAAGAGGCCGCTTCGTTTCCACAGCAATTCGTTGGAGACGTCGTTTTCAGCAACAATCAAGGGCTCGTCAGCCGTTCCTGCCACGCCGGGGACCTTCTGGCCCGGATGGATGACATCAGGGTTGTGATAGTCTTCGGTGTCCAACAAGTGCTGGGGAGGAACACGGTAGTCGGCCGCATCGAGCGACGGAGCCCACACGCCACCGGCCTTGTTCTTCTGTTCAAACGCCACCACCTTGGAGAACTTGGGGTCGGCCGATGGCGTGTCGGTGCCGACGGTCGACGTGCCGTCCTTGTTGGTATGGAGAAACTCGTACAACGAGGCGATTCCGGCGGGACCAGCGCCAATGATGGCAATGGAGTTGATGTCTAGCTGGGTCATGAAGTGTGGTGGGATGGCGGTATACCGAGGGAAACGAGCACGACTGACGGACCCGGCGATATATATTGACGTTATCGAAAACTGTGGTTTCGCAACAATTTATTTTCGCTTCACATGTTTTTGCATATATTTCGGGGCATCGGCACGGAATAATTGAGAGCGGCGACAGCACCACCCCCAATGCGGTAACTGGATGCGCCTCCACACCACCAATCGTCCCACTCCCACAACTGACACCGACCACAACCAACTCAACCCTGCGAATCAAGCTGTGGCGCCCGTGGGTGCGAATTATTATCACGATTTGACGCCTCGCCGGTCTCCCAACCGCGCGGCAACGTCTGCCTGTGTCGCTACGTCGCCGCGGAACCGGCCAATTTCGGCTCGGGCGACATTTTTCAAAACTTCTACAGGTTGCAATTTGCAGTTAAGGTTTTGTATTTCTATGGTGGTTTCTAACATTGATGCAATAACGAGTTCTTGGGGAAACTGTACCCTCCGCCCTCGAATGATGTGATGTTGACATTTTCGTAGATGTTCAAGTGGCTCTGGATATAGTTGGCGGTGGGGTAGTCTTCGGGATCGCACCCGACGTTGACCTGGTCGGGCGGCTGGTACACGCGGACATGGTCGATTCTCATCGTCACGGGGAAGTGTATGCCGGGCCAGTCGATATAGGCCCAGTTGTTGGAGATCCCCATGTTCAACACCAACGACATCGGCTCCTTACTCAATCTCCGCCAGCCAATGGCCCCGTTGGGGTGCAAGGCGTTGGCAAACACCGTCATCGTCGGGTCCATCCCGACGTACCACGTCAAGTAGCCCTTGGTGTCGTCGTTCAAGTACTCGAACCCATACCGCTGGAAGTTGTGGGTGCCGTTCCCGCGTTCGTACCACGTCGTGTTCAACGTGGTGGTTGCCGAGAGCGCCTGCTGGAACGGACCACCAGTATAAGTGTTCATGGTGGTGACGGAACTGTTGTAGATTTCAATCCAGTCGTAATCGGGATAGTACCAGATATCCATGGGCGCCAACTGCAACGACTGCGACGCAATACCGACCCCACGCGTCGTGTCGATTTCTCCTTCAATAGCATCGATTTCAGGTGCACCTCTACCGACACCTCGGTTGGGATGGGCTTCGCCAGGACAAGTACACGAGTTGAGCCTTTGGCCGGGCAAGTACGAGATACCATCGGGCGACGATTGGTTGGCAGTGATACCGGCATCGCACGATTCGTACGAGTATGGCCATACCCCTTCGGTAGTGGCCAAGTAGCCGGGACGGCCAAGGTTCCCCATGGTCCAGATCCCCGGCCATAACCCGGTAACGTTACCGTAGTTGGGGAGTTGGGCACTGACCTCCAAAAGGCCCTGGGTGAAACAGAACTTGTTCCAGGACTGAAGCATACCCGAACGGTAGAACAAGTCGTGGTTCTTATAAGCATCCATCCGTAAGTTGAGCGTACCGTTGGCTGTGGTGGCGGCATCGGGGTCGTACCACTCCAAATCGTGGGTGGCATCATAATGGATATCTGGAGCCGTGAAGAACTGGTCGTCACCTTCGTAAAAAGTTCTGCCCTCGGCGTTGAACTCGTCGGAAAACACCAAGTTCCACGTCGAACCGTCACGGGTCTTTCTGGTCAAGGCGGACGACGGCGAGTCAGGATCGACCAATGATGTTCTGATGGCACTCAAGAGTGGATAGTGGTAATCAGACAACACTTCGTAGGCCTGAGGATGATAGTGGTGGGTGACACCCGAGTATGTAAGCACGGGCAACACGATGAAGACGGCGGCAGCACCAATAAATAGCATAAACAACCCAAAGATGCCAAAGAACGATCTTCTGTCCATCGACTTCAAGTCGTAGACGAAGCGGTTCTTGTCGTAGGCGGCATCGGCGACGGGGTCGGGGTTGTGCAAGTAGTCGTCGGGTTCCTTTTCGTCGATGCGGAGCGGGAATAGCGATGCCGGGTAGCCGCCAAACGGACTGAAGTCGGCGTTGCTGACGAACGGGTTGGAAACGCTGTCGGACGACGAGGCCGAGTTCTGCAGCGGCGAGCGGTGGTGCTTGTAGAACTGGTCGGAGAGCGATGCCGACGACACCACGCGCGAGCCGGCCATGGAAGGGTAGCGGTCAAACTCGGTGGGCCCCAGGATGTTGTTGGGGGACGCCGAGCCCGAGTTGGGGATGAGGAACGACGCACTGGTGTTGAGGTTTTCGGCGGAGTGGGCGAGCAAGTTGGAGGTGGTGTTGTTTTCGGAGTAGTAGTTGGAGTTGTAGGCGTTGAACGGCCTGCCGTACTGGCCGTGTGACGACGTCGACGACCGTGACGACGCCGAGTCCTGGTCGTCGCTGGTGCCGGCGGCAGGATCGGGGTTGGCGAACGGGTTCTGCAACCGATCCAGCGGCGGCGCATTGAAGGTCAAGTCTCGCTGGGACATGGTGTGGCGGGACTATGGAGCAGTGGTACGAGAAACAACGAAAGCGAGTGACAACGATGGGCAATTGCTCGAGTAGCACGTCAGATCAGAAAAAGTCCTGTCAGTGTCGGTTGCCTAAAGTAATTAGGATGCGAAAAAAAAAAGTTTGGGAGAAAAATAAATTTAGACACAAATATTGTGAGAGTCTCGATGTGGAAGGGATGGGACGACGGTGGTGGGAGGACGATTCGGGGCCGGGGGGTTAGGGCTCTCAGTTGGGCCAAAATATGTCAGCACGGTGGCGTGCTATTGGTCGAGATGTGGGCCCGGTGTGCATGTCGTGGGCCTGGCTGTGCTATTGTTACGTCACCGCCTTCGCCATCAAGAGGCCGCGGTTATGATCTGGCGCTTGCGACAGCGACAGACACCAGCAACCGGTGGTGCATACACGACGACGCGGTGCGAGCCCCGAACGTTTGTGTCTGGCAAAAAAAATGCCGCCGGAGACGACGCACAAATAACCGCGTGTTGGGGCTGTGCCATGAGTCGATGGTATGAGCGAACGTGCCGTGTAATTGTGGGTGCAGTGGTAGCCGCGGGCGTGACAAAACCAGTGGGAGTCTTTTTTTTCGGCCACCATCCACCACCAACCGCCAGTCATGGTCTCGCTAGTGTCGTGTGCCAGGGGCTCAGGTCGCGTCTCGCCCTGCGATTCTTTTTTGTGCGCGTAGCAGCGATGGCGCCCGTTCGATGGGGAGGGGTGCGGCGGCATCTGAGGTCCTGGTCATTGCGGTCCTGGCCTTTGCGGTCCTGGTGCAATTTAGCTGGCGGCTCCAGTTTCACCTATTTCGTGCGCGTGTCATTTCTGTCCTGCTCCACATACAATAGTGATCTACCACCAAGTCAACAGAGGAAAACGGCGAGGAAAACCACCACTCTTAAATGTATTGCCGTCTGAAACACGCCAATATCTTGGAGGCGCAAACCAGCAACCCACAAGAAATCGGAGGAATAACAAGCCTTTTTATTGTCTTGCCAAAACACCTAAGAAATTTCGTGGAACCAAGAAAAATGGTTGCAAATTTTGTCGACGGGTTTTCACAACACATAAATACAGTAGCGTAGAACAAATAACCGAATGACGATTTGGCCAAAATCCACTCACACACACTCGCTACACCACCCATGTATAGACACTTAACGCCCCGGGCCGACCCGTTTGCCGACGAGGCCTCCGACAACACCAGCAGCGCCAGCTCGTCGACCCCCAGCCAACGCTCGGATACCCCTGAACACCACCACTACCCGAGCCAGTTCCAACAACAACAAGCGTACCCCTCCATCAACCACTTGGTTCCCAGCAACGAACATCTTTTGGGTGACGCCTCTCCCATACAGCCCAACTCGTTTGAAACGTCGCCCCGCAACGCCGTGTCGCCCGACACGTCGCCCCAGCTCCCCAATGCTCTCGACCGTTACCCGCCGCAAATAGAGTCGCGTATAGCCTCGACCAACTCCTTCTCACAGCTACTTGCCCGTTCGTCGTCGTCATCGACGGTGTCACGCTCCGAGTCGCTCGGTGACCCCAACCTCAGTCCGTTTGGCGGGTTCCCGGCGTCGGCGTTCCCTTTATACATCCAGGACAGAGAGGAAGACGACTATCTCCACAACCCCGACCCCATAGAGGATGCTGCATACGACAAGAACCGGTTCGTCTACGACTTGAAGACAATGGATAAGCGGTCGGCAGGGGGGTTGGCAGGGTTCGTCATGCTTATCGTCGCCGCTATCGCCATCTTCATCGTGTTCCCCGTCGTCACATACTCGGGCCTTGCCGACCCTAAAAAGCCTCTGGTCTACGAAGTGTTGACCGACTACCACTATCCACTTTTAAGTGCCATCAGAACCGACCTCGTAGATCCAGACACTCCACAGGAAGCACTCGAGAGGAAATCAAGAGACGGCACCATGTTCAAATTGGTGTTCTCCGAAGAGTTCAACGCCGAAGGTAGAACTTTCTACGAAGGTGACGACCAGTTCTTCACGGCAGTCGACCTCCATTATGATGCTACGAAGGATCTCGAATGGTATGACCCCGATGCTGCCCTGACCGCCAACGGTACGCTCAACTTACGGATGGACGCCTACAAGAACCACGACTTGTTCTACCGTTCAGGTATGGTCCAAACCTGGAACAAGTTCTGTTTTACCCAGGGCATTCTCGAGATCTCCGCCAGATTACCCCACTACGGTAACATCTCGGGTCTTTGGCCGGGTTTATGGTCAATGGGTAACCTCGGCCGTCCTGGCTACTTGGCCACTACCGAGGGGGTATGGCCATACACATATGATTCATGCGATGCTGGCATAACTGCGAATCAGTCTTCCATAGATGGAATGTCGTACTTGCCGGGGCAGAGATTAAATTCATGTACCTGCAAGGGCGAAGCCCATCCCAACCCGGGCCACGGAAGAGGTGCTCCAGAAGTCGATGCTTTGGAAGGAGAAATCCACGGCATCGGTAGAGCTTCACAGTCACTCCAGGTGGCTCCATATGACGTTTGGTACGTCCCCGACTACGATTGGATCGAAATCTACAACAAATCGGTCACCACCATGAATACTTATGCCGGGGGACCGTTCCAACAGGCGGTTTCCGGTGTCACTATGCTTAACACCACCTGGTACGAGAGAGGGCCATCCGCCGGGAATTTCCAGCGGTACGGGTTTGAACTCATGAATGATAGAGAAAAGGGATACATTACTTGGTACGTCGGTTTGGACCCCACGCTCACCGTGTTTTCACAGGCATTGCATCCTAACGGTAATGTTGGATGGAGACTTATTCCCGAGGAACCCATGTCTGTCATTATGAATTTCGGTGTTTCCAACAACTGGGCCTACATTGACTGGCCGTCGATGATCTTCCCTGCTACCATGAGCGTGGATTACATGAGAGTATACCAACCCCCTGACCAAATCAACACCGGATGCAACCCTCCCGACTTCCCCACAGCCGACTACATCGCAAGTCACAAGAATATCTACACCAACACCAACCTTACCCTGTTCAAAGATGGTGGATACAAATTCCCCAAGAATTCGTTGGTTAACGGATGCAAAACATAATAAATTAGGTTACTCAATATATATGATGCCATGGGGCTTACCTGGATATATTTCTTCCAAATCGGAACAGCTCTCCAACGTAAAATCGCCCTCTGAAAGATTGACAAAGTTCAAGATACCACTGCTGACAGTAGCTACAATTATGGACCGTCCGGTGCCGTACTTGAGCTTGTTATCTCGCATCTTCAAGTACTTGTTCCTTGTCTGAACGGCAATGTCTAACTTGGCCTGTCTCTCCTGTTGTCTTTGTATTCTTACTTCTCTTTTGGAAGCCGGCATGGAATTCTTTTTGGTGAATTTCGGCTTGTTGACTGGTGCAATGGGGTCTCTCATCAATGATTGAATGGTGGAAAGCTGCAAGAAGTCGGTGGTTTCTGTCTTGACAACACATATCTCAAAGTCAGGGGGTGCTGGATTCTTTTTCGAGAAAGTGGGCGTTGGTTTCCAGACATCAAACGTTATTGTAGCCTCTGGGTTGGGTTTGGGCGTGGGTTTGGCAGAGCCCGGTTTTTGAGACGGTATAATCCTCAACGCCTGGAAAATGGAGGTATAGTTAAAGTAATGCTTGCTGGCAAAGTGGTTGATGCTGGTCAATGGCTGGGAAAGAATGCCAAACGTCTGCAGTTTGCGGTGGATAAAGCCAAATATGGTTTTGATTCCAAGGAACCGAATGAAATTGGAAATAATGCTAGTTGGTTCGGGTGTTTTCGGTACTAATTGAGCAGATGCCTTTTCCCTGTGGTTCTGGATCAAATACCCAAGTCTTTTCAAGTAGGAATATACCTGGTACTGGTCAATCAGGTATTTGTCGGAAGTGAATGCCAAGCTGTAGAGGTATGCTAAGTCCAAGGGCACGAGAGAATTGTAGTTGAATGATTCGTCGTCGTTGGTAGCAAACTCCATGAACTTGTTGTTGGCAAGATATATGACCATGGACCCCCTCTCGACCAAATAGACCGTTTCCAACGGATTGAGCACCAGTCCTCCCGTGAACTTATTCCATCCAAACAGGTCGTTCCGGCCAACAGGAACACCCACGTCCCGGAAGTAGTTCCCCTTGGCATGAGGGACCAAAGCCACGTTATGTTGCGCCACCCACACCGCAACCAACTCCTGCTTGGTGTGGTGGCCCCGGACACCTTCCAACGCGGTGTACATGGCATTCCGAGACTCCTGAAGCGCATCGCGCTGGAACTCGGTGCCGTCGGGAGCAAAGTCTTTCTCTCCACGTTTGGGGATGCCGATGAAACGCCAATCGGGCACCTCGTCTTCGATATCGGACATGGCGGTGGGTTTGGGGTGGTTGGTGCAATTTTGGCGATGATCCAAAAAACACCCGAGTGCGAAACCAGTGAACGAGCGTGCTTACTACTAATGTCGGAACCGGTTACATACCAGGTGTTGGTACGTCGTGATCTTTAGCCAGACACCAGAGAAGGGGGACCGGCTGCTGCCGGTCCCGTTACTAACCGCAGGCGGAATCGCTACTCAAAGACATGTTGGACAACATCCTCCGTCAGCAGACCCTCACCAACATCGCCAACCGCGTGTCGATCCAGCACATGCTGGCGCCCGACGACGGCAGCGAGATGACCAACCACGTCGTGGGCTCCAACAAGGACATTTTCGGCCAGGACAAGCAGAAACTCAAGATGACGGAGGCGTCGAGGTATTTCATGTGTGAAAACTGCGGCAGGAAGGTCGCTGGCGGCCGGTTTGCGCTGCACGTCAACAAGTGTTTGGAGAGAAAGAGAAAGTGAAGACAACAAAACTACAAACTACAAACAGACGACTGTTGCACCAAAATCTCAGCATGCTAGCACCACCGTGCTACAATACATCGCCAATTACCATCGAGGAATCGGCCCCATTTAGCATGGCCAAAAACCGGCCAGTTAAACTTTCGAGTCACCCTTTTGGTGCCGTACGTATCTTAATACAAAAAGCGTATCCGAGTTCTCCTCCAGCAGCCGTAGCCCCACCCTTAACCAAGGGCATTAACCCAAAAAAACCCGGGTATCGCACTCGAACCGGTAATGTATAGATGAATTGCGGGGAACCATGCCAATGCCAGGGAAGGCTTTCGTCCACGGTATAAAGCAGGGCCCAATCCCCAGCTGGTTGTCACGAAACCCCCACTGCCAATATGTCGTTGATTGACCCCTCACTCGGGGACTTTTCCCGCCAGTTGCCTTTGCTAACCGAAGACATCTACGATAACGTCGCTGTGACGGCGGCCACGCCTGGCCACTCGCCCATCTATCGCAACAAGGCCCATCCGCAACAAGTGGTGGCCTACATACATCCTGGACTAAACACCTACCACGCGTTGATCAGCAATGCCGTCAAGGTTCACGCCAACGAGCCGTGTATCTCGGTATACCCCTACGATAAGCCGCCATTGACCTACGCCCAAGTAGACGACAAGAAACGCCATCTTGGCTCGGGGATCTTGCACCTACTCCAGGCCAATCCGTTCTTGACCGAAGCCCACCACAAGATCGTGAACCACGTTCGTGACTACAAAAACTACGGCATCACCACCACTGGGTTAGACAACGACAATCGCCAGGTAGAACAGGCGTGTTCGTTCATTGTGTCGATCTTCTCCGCCAACCGGGCCGAGTGGACCTTGAGTGATTTGGCCTGCAGCTCGTACTCTATCACCAACACGGCGTTGTACGATAACCTCGGGCCCCAGATCACCAAGTACATCCTCAAGCTTACCAGTAGTCCCGTCGTAATTTGTTCGGGAGACAAGGTGGCGTCCGTCATCCAGTTCAAGTTGGAAGATGACTTGAAAGACATCATCCAGATCATCTCGATGGACCCCATCACGACTCAATTGGTTGAACGGGCGAGGGACGCCGGTATAGTTCTAGTTGATTTTGAACAAGTTGAAGCGGCTGGCCGCAACAATCCATTAAAGGAACTTGCACCTTCTCCAGACTCTCTCTACACCATTTCGTTCACGTCGGGCACCACGGGGTCGCTCCCCAAAGGTGCCATGATTACCCAAGCAAACTTCGCTGCCTGTGTCACCTTTCTTGCAGCAGCAGAGCCCCACGGAGGCCACGATCGTCGGGCCCATATCTTCTTGCCGTTGACCCATCTCTACGAGAGACAGACGTCGGGATTTGCCCTATCAACAGGATACCATCTCGGATACCCTCGCGTAACCATGGGGGCTGCCAAGCTCGACCCCTTCGTTAACTTGATTGAGGAATTGAAGATCTTCAAGCCAACGTACTTTTCAATTGTCCCCAGAGTGTTGTCAAGACTCGAATCACACGTCAAGTCGATTATTGCTTCGATGCCACCCCACGAGGCAAGAAAGGTACAGCAAATTATAGATTGGAAACTAAAGCAACAAAACAAGAGAGACGGTGAAACGGGAGCCAACGCCGAGTTTGACTCTTATGAGCCTTACAACAAGTTGAGGCGCTTGGTGGGATTTGATAACTTGGAATGGACCCAGACGGCATCGGCGCCGGTATCGCCCACGACGTTATCGTATCTCAAGGCAGCCTTGAGCGTGGGGATTAGACAGTTGTATGGCCTCACCGAATGCAGCGCAGCGATGACCACCAGCGGCCCGTACGAACTGAACCCAGGCTCATGTGGGAGCACTGGAGTTATAGGCGAAGTCAAGCTTCGGTCCGTGACCAATATGGGGTATGATATCTCCCAGAACCAGGGCGAAATCATGCTTCGCGGCCCCCACATTTTCAAAGGGTACTTCCACAACTATGCCGAGACCGAGAAGACCTTGGATAAAGACGGCTGGTTGCTCACGGGCGATATTGGGTATATTGCAAAGGAAAACGGCCGGATTTTCATTGTTGATCGCGTCAAGAATTTCTTCAAGCTTGCCCAAGGAGAGTTCGTATCGCCGGAAAAGGTCGAGAGCAGGTATCTTTCGTCCAACCCGATGATTTCGCAGCTTTATATCTATGGCGACCCACTCCAGTCGTATTTGGTCGGCATTGTGGGCGTGACATTTGAGAACGGCATCAAGTTCTTGAATGAACAGTGTGGATACAACCGGTTGGACATGGCACCGCACGAGTTGGTGCTGGAATTGAACAAGGTCGACAACAAACACAAATTCCTCCATTTAATCAATGACAACGTTGGCCAGAAACTCAATGGATTTGAACGGCTCCACAACGTGCACGTTGATATCAACCCGTTGACGGTGGAACGCGATGTGGTAACACCGACGTACAAAATCAAGCGCGGGGTCGCGTCCAAGTTCTTCAAAAGCGTGTTCCAGCACCTCTACGAGATCGAGCAGTCTTTGCTCCATCGCGCCACCAAGTTATAGTGTATATTCGTATATTTATCTATTGTTCCAAAGCTAAATGCAAACGTTATCGGCTGCGAGAAAAAGAGATTTTTGCGCATTATGCCCAATTCGGCCGCGGCCCCGAAACATGGGGAAATGAGTCAAGAGGTTTTTTCTATCTGCCGTGTGAAACGGGCTATGTGCACTCCAGATGACCGCCGTATGAAAAAACTCTAATCGAGAACAAAACTTAGCCATCTAAAGCTGCGCTAGATAGAAGCAAGTTAAAACAGAAATGGCGCCTCCTCCCCCCATCATAATAGATGCCCAAGCTGTGAGTGGAATTACCGGCTCAATCTCGCTTGCCTGCTGGATTATTGTGTTTGCCCCACAAATCTACGAGAATTTCCGCCGAAAATCGTCGGAGGGTTTATCGCTCTCGTTCATCATTCTCTGGTTGGCGGGTGATGTGTTCAACGTTTTGGGGTCCATTTTGCAAGGCGTGTTGCCCACCATGATTATCTTGGCTGTTTACTACACCTTGGCCGATATCGTATTGCTCTGGCAATGTTTGGCGTATGGCCATGGCGAAAAGACCGACTTCATTCACTTATCGCCCGCCAACCCCATGAACGAAGACGTTTTGGAGACGGTGTTGTCGCGTGAACATCCCCATGTCGATATCGTCGACTCTGATTTGGAGAGTGCCACCGATAGCAAGGAATCCAAATTGCTGACGTTGCAGTCGGGCTTGATCAAGACCCTCATGGTTGCTCTCGTTATTGCTGCCGGGTTGGCTGGGTGGTACGTCTCATACTTGAAGGACGCCAAACATAAGCGCAAGCACCCCGGTGAAATCCGCAACCCACAAGACATGGTGTATGACCCATTGGCCCAGTTTTTTGGCTGGCTCTGTGCTGTGCTCTATCTTGGGTCTAGAGTGCCGCAGATCTTGCTCAACTACAAGAGAAAGTCGTGTGATGGGATCTCGTTCATGTTCTTCCTTTTCGCCTGTTTGGGTAACTTGACCTACGTGGTGTCGATTTTAGCCATCGACATGAGCTGGCACTATCTCTGGGTCAACTCGTCATGGCTAGCCGGCTCTTTCGGGACGTTGGCATTGGACTTTACTATTTTTGTCCAGTTTTTCTTGTATAACGAGAACAACGATTCTGAAGAAGAGCAGTCATTGGTATCCGAGGACCAAACCTACGGTACCGACGGTAGATAGTTTTCTAGAAACTTAGCATAATAAAAGAATGGAATTCCATGCCCTCGACATTTCGCCACACCATTTATAACGTCATCTATTACCTTGCAATTTCCAGCAATCACCTTGGTGGGCTCTTGGGGCCTGGCCACCAAAAGTTGACTTTTTTAGGGCCGTCGGAGGAAATTTCCGCATTGGGATGACCGATTATTTCCGGCAAGGCTGCCCCATCGTTTTGAGGTGTGGGTTCGCTTACTACGTCATTTCCTCGGGTTCAACTGCTTATAAACAGATAACAGACTACTCCTGGGTGTGTGAATAGGTGGCTATAATGTCTGAAAACATGGTAAAAAAGCGTAACAAGCCAACCTTGGTTTGTACCAACTGCAAGAAGAAGAAAATCAAGTGTGATCGCCAGGCACCATGTCAGGCGTGCGTCAAGACCGGTAATGCCTTCAGCTGTTCTTATGAAACCAAGTGGCAAACGGTTTCTGTCGACAAGCCGGCCAAGAAACAAAAACCATCTTCGAAAGATAGCCCAGAGGAGATGGTTGCCTACTTGCAGAAGCAAGTTGAACAGTTGCAGGGCAAGGTTGGTGAATATTCAACCGAGGATTACAAATCAAACTACAACCATCCTCAAGTGGACGATAATGAAATCATAAACTTTTATGAGGGCTACGACACCATCCAAGTCAAGGAGAATATCCGTCGGGTCAACTACGGGCCCCTATGCGTAGGTTCGACATTAAAGAGAGACCCATGGCTCTGGACTCTTTGGAACATCCTTGACCTGGACGAAGATATTGTCATCCAGTGTCAATTAACCGAAACAGCACCACCTTTAACCAAAGAAAATGCCGCAGTGTTTTCCACGTCGATTCCCGATGCCGACCCCAAAGGTCAAATCCCAGAGAAAGTGTTTGAAAAGAAATCTTTGGAAGGTGATGGCTACGGAGAAATCATGCCTTACCAATCTAACATGGGGCCTAATGTTAGTTCTATAACGTTGGGGAAAACGCTTTTCGATGGCCGAATGGACCCTGAACTCGAATTGATCGAGAAAATCCGGATGATTTTGCCAAAGCAAAAGGTCATTTGGTGTTTGATCAACCGATACTTTGAATCAATGTATACCTTGTTACCCATTTTTGACGAGGCTGACTTTAAGGCCAGATTATCATTAATTATCGGCCCGGAAGGTGATAAGGATGCCGCGTTGGAAGAAGTTAAAATTGAAAAAAAGTTGGACTTGGCCTATGTGGCATCTCTCTTGATCTTATTGCGGTTGACGTACTTGTCGTTGTTTTCCAACAGAAACTGTGTCAATGCCCATAATTTGGAGACCAATGAAAAAGACTCGCTCGAAATCAAGTACTTACTTTCTCACCCAATCAACTTGATCAGCATTGAAGTTGCACGTCAATGCATTCAGGCCTTTCAGAACTTGAAAAAGTTTAACATCCCCTTGTTTCAAGCTGTTTTCTTGACAAGATTGTACAATTTACTCGCACCAGAGGAAGGTGACGGTATTGATGGCGGTGATGCAAGTGTGGTTTTGGGAACTTTGGTGCTGATGGGACTTCTGATGGGTATCAACCGGGAATTAATAAGTGATCCGCAGGATGGGAAAGTCAACAGTCTTACGAGGAAAATGTGGTTTGTTTTGCTGAGGTTGGATCTTATTCAGTCTTTCACCACGGGTCTTCCTGGCTCGATTAACCACAAGCACTCTGATGTGAAGGTTCCATACAACGAGCAGGCTCCAAATGTGGCCAACGAAAACGTAGAACGGATAGCAGTTGGTGTTATTCGTTCCTTTAACGACTCGGTTGAACCGTTACGTGACGTGGTCGATATGATATCTGATATAAGAGGTGGTGTTACAATCAATAAGCTAACAGACGCCATTAGCAGAATTGACAATGTCTGTGAAGATTTGAATGTGTTGAAAAAGAAGGATTCTCATGATATACTTAGTCCCAAGGCCCAGGAAATCCTCAATGCCAAACTATTCATCGTATTGAAATGTGCTTCGTTTACAATATTGCACCACTTGTTTTTGCACTATGAATTGAAACAACAACATGAACAAAGTTTTAAATACTTCCTAACGATGCTTAAGTTGATACAAGATGACGTGTTTCCATACTTTTTTGAAGTGTTATACGGGAAATTAAGTGCGTGTGCACTTGTTATCAACCCCAGTCTTGAGCTTGCCTTGCATAAGTTTAATCATTCTTGCATGGCCATCCTCGTCAGAGCCAACTATTTGACTTTTGAAGCTGAGCTTAAGCCATGTCACCACGAAGCATTGAGACTCGACCAGCTGTACCGTATGTACTATTCCAGGATTGCAATCTTGGCATCCAACGCAAAGCGCACTGGGGGGTTGATGACGAGTATTTTGGAAAAGTTTTCGGCACGTTACTACTATGCCTGGAAAACTTCAAGAACACACCGTATTCTTTACAAGTATGCCAGTGTGCCTGACATTTACCCCAAGATTCCCATGTCTGTTGCTCGGAATAGGCCATTCGCATACACACCAGCCCAATTGGATGAATACAACAATATTCTCCATCTGATTGGAAGTGGAATCGAAAGTATACTTGAATATGAGGACACTATTGATAAGAACCCCGAGCATTGGAACGTCAAACGGAGTCCAACAAGCACAGCCACTGGTCTGTCCACAGATGTGGATACCCCCGTCACTACCGGAACTTCTCCATTGCCAGTCATTGAAACCAGGCACCAATATGTGGATCAGATGTGGTTGCAGATGTTGGCTATGCAAACCGATCCGAAAAAGGATGATCAGATTAATGGTGGAATTGCACTCAACAATGATCCTCTCAATGGAACATTATTCCCTTTGCAAGCACCTTATGATAATTTAGGTATGCTAAACGGATACGATGCTACTCCCAACTTGGCTGTTCCGGATGCAACTCTGGGAAATGGGAATGGAAATGGGAATGGAGGAGACTATTCGGAATATGATTTTTTTAATGTGTTCAAGGAATCTCTTTTGGGTTAGTTTTATCGATATAAGTAAATCATTTCTTTGCGTAGGTTAGGATAGCATCGGTGCCGAACTTGGCCTTGAACTGTTCTTGGTCCAAGTTCTGCAAGATTTTAGTGGCCAAGGCGTCTGTTTCGTATTCAACAAATGCCAAATTTCTTGCCTTGATGAACCGGATATTTATGAAGCCGACGGAAGTGTCGAAATATTCCAGCAATAATTCGTTTGTGGTTTCCTTCGAGAGGTTTTGGGCCAAGAGGAGTTTGTTTGGAGGAAGTTTCTCGAAATCAGGCACGTTTTTCTTGGACTTCTTCAGGAGCTGCTTATTGAGCTGTTGTTCCTTGTATAATTCTTGTTGTTTTGTGCTGGCTTCTTGTTTCCTTTGCTTTCTGATCTTGACTGTACTATCGTCGTTAATTACCGAGGAAAAGTAGTTATCGGAATTGGCCTTTGCGTACTCGAGAGTCATCGGTTTATCAAAAACAGCATGGTTTTGTAATTCTTTCAATGCATTGGCCGAAGCCTGTTTGGATTCGAACGTGACGAACGCCTGGCCCTTCATCTTCAAATTGCGATGGGCGGTTATCTGGACAACCTTGCCGTACTTGGCAAAGAGATCGTCAAGAGTCGACTTTAGCTTGGTAAGCGAAACCTTATCATTGAGGTTTTTGACGTATATGGTCTCGATCGGGTCCATTGGTAGGTATCTTTTACTGTAAACCTCGTCGGGTGTCGTTGTCTTGGTTGACAAAATAGTTTAAAAACCCATGGAGTTGTCGCTTACCTAAGCACGCAGGGTGCCGCTTAGTCAGGCCTAGCCCTAACGTTTTCGTATTCGGGCTAAAACTTAAATTACGAAAACTGCAAGTTTTTTGACAAGAAAAATGGTTGGCGAACAATTGGCCTTCCTAATTGAAGTATTTTGGAGTCTCTTCCCCCACGTCGCCGGTAACGTAGCAGTGTTGGGATCTGCGTAACCATCGAGGTGAAGAAAATAATGCTTAGGTCATGGCGGGAAACTTGTGGGTGTTTCCGATACAAATAGTGGACCCCGCTCCAATCCTCTGCAGCCGTCAACTCCTCACCAGTACCCCCAATTCGTTCTTTCCCCTTATTCTCCCCGTTTCTATTGGTGCATCGCTTACAACCCGTTGCCTTGGGCCCCAACGTGCAAAATGCGCAATTCCGAGAAGCGCGATCTAATCTCCTATATGCACTTCTGATTACTCTTGTTCTGGCCAATCACATGCGTGGGATTAGTCAGAAGCAATCAAAAAATAACAAACCGGAGCATTGTCACGGTTGTTTTTGTGCCACTTTGAGCCGATGTTTTGTTACGGAGACAAAGATGATTATGTATTTATATTTGCCGTAAATCTTTCCAGGAGCTTTACATACTTTTTAGGTGTTTTTTTCACATAATGTCCTTAGTTGCAATCAAAAACGGAATATCGGCCCTTGTATCGGCCAGAAATAAGTCTGACGATGAGTTGGACAGAGTCAACCAGCTCTTGGAGAACAACCAGACCCCATACGGCGCCACCGACAACCAGGACCGTGGCCAGGGTATCGCCACAGAAGAGTCGGTGCTCAACGCCATCAAGTCCGCCAACAACAACCTCGACAGCGACAACGACGACTTTGACGAAGAAACCGGGTTTTTCTCCAAGTTTGATCCAAGAGTCATGTCCGACATCATCATTGGGTTATCGGACGGTTTGACCGTTCCATTTGCATTGACCGCTGGTCTTTCTTCCTTGGGGGACTCCAAGTTAGTCATCACCGGTGGTATGGCCGAGTTGGTCAGTGGTGCCATTTCCATGGGTTTGGGTGGCTACTTGGCTGCCAAATCCGAATCGGAATACTACAAATCACAGGTCAAGAAGGAAAAGCTTGAATTTTTCAAGAAACCCGAGTTGATTAACCAAGATGCTGCCGAAATCATGTTTGAATTGGGTGCTTCTGAGCAGACCATCGGCCTCTTTTTGAAGGACTTGGACAGTAAACCTAAAAACTTGATTGACTTCGTCATCAGGTTTGGTAAGGGCTTGGAAGAGCCTGCTGAAGGCAGAGAAATCACCTCGGCCTTGACTATTGGTATTTCTTATTTCTTGGGTGGGTTTGTGCCTTTGTTGCCATACTTTTTCACAACTGTGGTGAAAACCGGTTTGTTAATATCAGTTCTTGTCATGTTGATCACCTTATTCATCTTTGGTTACGTCAAGACCTCCATTTCTTTGGGTGAAGACTGTGGAGCTCACAAAAAGGTGGCTGAAGGTGCCCAAATGGTGGCCATCGGTTCCATTGCTGCAGGTGCAGCTTGGACCTTGGTGTACTTTATTGATAACTAACCGTGCGTTGGTGAATCCTTGCATTGAATACCCTAAATAAGAGTATATGTATAATAGAAGATAATATAGAGAGAACGAAACTGACCGGTAGATGGGCCCAGAATGACAATTGATTGATGAGTGTAGTACTGCGGCATGGGTCCTCGATCTAGGACTATTTGGTTTTTTTGATGGTTGCCATCTTGGTCGTGCGCAGCACAACCACTGGTTTCAATGGCAAATAACGCACCCTCCTACACGACACTACTCCACACCAACATGTCTTCCAGAATAGCAGAAATCATATCCAGGATCGCAATTCCCGCCGGGATTGCTGTCACCTTGGGCCAACTGGCTCTTTACGATGTTGAAGGTGGTAAGCGTGCCGTTATCTTTGACCGTTTGAACGGGGTTCAGTCTCAAGTTATTGGTGAAGGTACCCATTTCTTGATTCCATGGTTGCAGAAGGCTATTGTTTACGACGTGAGAACCAAGCCAAAGACCATTGCTACCACCACAGGATCCAAGGATTTACAAAACGTTTCCTTGACCTTGAGAGTTTTGCACAGACCAGAAGTCATGAACTTGCCCAAGATTTACCAAAGTTTGGGTTTGGACTACGACGAAAGAGTGTTGCCAGCTATTGGTAACGAAGTGTTGAAGTCGATTGTTGCCCAGTTTGATGCTGCCGAACTTATTACCCAGAGAGAAGTCGTCTCTGCCAGAATCAGACAAGAGTTATCTAGAAGAGCCAACGAATTCAACATCCGTTTGGAAGACGTTAGTATCACGCACATGACTTTCGGTAAGGAATTCACCAAGGCCGTTGAACAGAAGCAAATTGCCCAACAAGATGCTGAGAGAGCCAAGTACTTGGTCGAAAAGGCCGAGCAGGAAAGAAAGGCCAACGTTATCCGTGCTGAAGGTGAAGCCGAAAGTGCTGAAACTGTTTCAAGAGCCCTTGCCAAGGCCGGTGACGGTTTATTGATGATCAGAAGATTGGAAGCTTCCAAGGACATTGCTCAGACATTGGCTTCTTCTCCTAACGTGTCTTACTTGCCAAGTGGTGGCAAGGGAGGCGACCAAGGTTCGCAGAACTCCAACTCGTTATTGTTGAATATCGGTCGTTGATAGACCCATTGTAAATAGATTCCGTACTACTACAGGAAACGTAAAGTTAAAAGCACAAGTCCGTTCATTAAAACGTACAATATATACAAGTCTAAAGAAACAAGCAAGATCCACTAATTATATACATTAGATGTCCAAAATCACGAGTTCGTCGTGGATTCCGGGAGTAGTGACGCCGTTTTTGATTAAAGACTCGATATCGGCCACTTCCTTGACACAACCACTAGTCAAATTGAGAGTCTCGTCTTCGGTCCGACCCACGGCAACATCATCTTCAACCCGCACACCTATTCCGCGGTAATGCTTGGGCCACTTATCGTCTTGTGGGATGTAAAGACCTGGCTCTATGGTGACGACATTGCCCTCGACCAACTTATCGAAGCGAGATACCGACGGAATATCGTGCAAGTCCAAGCCCAAATGGTGGCCAATGTAGTGGGGGTAGAGTGTACGCGATACATCGCTGCCGGTAACATCGAACCCCAAGTGTCTGAGCTCCTTTGTAAGCATGCTGACGGAGTATTCGTGGATATCGTTCATGCTGACCAGTTTGGATTCGTCACAGAGACCAATGCACTTCTTGTTGGTAGCAAGCACCGCTTCGTATATGTCTCTCTGCGGACCGGAGAAGCCCTGGGGAGAGTTAGGCCAAGTTCTCGAGATATCGGCGCAGTATCCACCAAGCTTCCCACCGGCATCCACAAACACCATTTCGTCCTTGTATAACAAGTCGTCGTTGCGAGTGTAGTGGATGGTGAGGGCATTGCTACCACTGGCGACTACTGGGATGTACGCCTGCTTGTCACAGCCACCCTTGACAAACTCGTAGTCGAGATACTTTGCCAAAGTCTTTTCAGTAACGAAAGGTGCTTCGGACCCCACACGAGCCATGGCCTTGTTGATTGCCCTTGACGAGATCTGGCCGGCGGCATGCATCACCAGGATCTCTGCTGGCGATTTAATGGCTCGTTGTTGTGCAACAAGGGTAACGAGCGGACGAACAGTCGCCCGGCTCTTGATGATGGTATCGCGGAGCATTGAGCTTGGTGCAGTGTTGAAGAACAGCAGGAAGGACGATCTCTTGACGGGGTCGTCCCAGTAGACGTAGTCGCTTCGTTGGACCAACTTCTCGATATACTGACGGGCCTTTGCCACATCCTCGACTTCGTCGGCATTAAAGTAGTCGTATGCTCCCTGTTTTCCCAGCTTGGCACCCTCCCAAAGCTCTGACCGTGGATCCTTCTCGGGAACGAGCATGTGGAGCACGATGTCTTCCTCCGACTCGCCTTTCTTCTCGATGATGGCCACCGAATCGGGCTCAAGCCACCCGGTTAAGTAGTACAAGTCGTTGTTCTGTTGGAAGTCGTGAAACACACTGCCGGAACTATACTGGACCTGGTTTCCGACCGTAATGACCACCGAGTTGACGGGAAGCTTCGATGCCAACTCGACGCGACGCTGGAAGTACTCCAACGCCGAGATCCCGGGCGTCAAGTTGCCGGCATGTGGAATGTAGTGGGGCCGTGTCTCGTGTGTGGGCTGTCCGGTGTTGTACGGCACAGCCAACGGCGGCCGTGTGGAGATGGTAAGCGATCTTCTGAGTAGTCGGAGCATAATAGGTGTGAACAATTATGTGCGATTGTAGATAATTATGATCCATCACCACCGCCAACATTGTTCCCATGCCCATCGTCTACGATTGCACCAAGGGCTTTTGTATTAGTTCGGTTCGGTCAGTAAAGCCCAACGTCGTGGCCACCAACGGGTTTGACCAATTGGACTGGGACTTGCTTGAATACGACGACGAGGCCGACGAGCCACCAGCACCGAGCAATGGTGACGCCGAGACGCCCCCCGCGGCCAAAAAGCTCTCGAAAAAGGAGAGAAAGGAACAACGTCAACAGAAGAAGATCAATGCCGCGGCCAAGAGACGTCAACATGCCGTGCTGAAGACACAGGGTGACGATTTGTCGGGGTTCAATCCGTTTGTAGCGTCCACCGCTCTCAAATCAACTTACAACAAGGTTGTCGATTCGGCCCCACAGAAAACCGCCGGCGACTTCAAAGTGTTACAGTACCATTCCATTGCATTATACAAGTCCGACTTGGTCCAGATTCTTCCCGAGGGCTGGTTGAACGACAACAATATCTCCATTGTGTTTGAACTCTTGACCCAGCTCTTTCTACAAAAGTCCGACACGAACAAGTTCCATGACCAGGTCCAGTTGTTGTATCCATCGCTCGTCCAGCTCTTTTTGCATTTCCCTGTCAGTGAAGATATCCAGAATATCTTACCGTTGGACGACTTGAAGGCGCTGAAGTACATCTTTATCCCCATCAACTTCATCGACTTCTACGACGACATCAATTTGGAAGAGGACAATAACGGCGACCATTGGGCCATTGGCTTGCTCTCCATCCTTGAAAATAGACTCTACATCTATGACTCCATGTCCGTTGACGACGATGAGTCCGAGGCCAAAATCTTGGCCGAGTTGACCAAACGCTTACAGTCGTGCAAAAAGATCGTCAAGTCCAACAAGCCCATCGAAGTCATTAAAATGAAATGTGACCAGCAGGACAACTTTGATGACTGTGGCGTGTATTTGATTATGATTACATGTTACTTGATTAAACAGTTGTTATACAGTAATGATGACGAAGATGAGACGGTGGCCATAAACATGGACCTCAGTAAAGTCAAGTTCAATGCATTGAGTGGGAGGCAATTCATGATGGAATTGATGTACAAGTTACTCAAGAGCCTGAACTAGGTTAGGTGGTGAAATACCTCTCGATTAACACTCCCTTCATCAACGTTGCGATACTTTCACTTTTCAAGTCATCTGTCAACCGGTCAATGTTCTCCTGCAACTCGGCGCTTTCTCCGCTTGTTTGGTGGTTAAAGAATAGATCCTGATCCGAGTCGTACCCGACGCCCAATTTCCCCAAACTCAATACCGATATCAAGAGTAATAATTTGTTCTTGATGTAATCGGTTTCATCTTCTCTGTACCCGAGAAGTTCGATCAATTTGGCACTTGAAACTTGTTTTGTCACCGAAATTATTAGCAAAAAGTTCTTCAAATTGATCATAAGTATGATGTATTCTGTAAATGATCCAATAAATGAACCCTTGGATCCAGAGACCGCATTCGGTAATAAATAACCCAAGTTGGCGTTAAATTTGTTGATAAACGATGCCTGGCTCAATACTCCATGTACCAGCTTGAAGTTTGAAACCGATAGTGGGAACAATATGTCGTGGTAGAAGGCGTATTCGGACCGAGATTCATCTAAATCGAAAAGATTGATGATGGTATCGTTGTCGTCAACGTCCAACAACGACAAGTCTTTGAAAGGTCTAGAAAAGATCATGGTGGTTCCAAACATAATCAAGAGCGGTGTTTGTAAGGTATTGTGTTCGCCAAAGAAGGAGAGAGCTATGCCTGGATCAGAGCCTTTGGCCACAAAGATCTCGAGAAACTCTTGGTAAAATTCCTGGAATTTACACTGTTTGAATAGTAATGACAAGTTGACAAACCGAGCTAGCCAGTAGTATCTCAATTCGGTCGCAAGCTCCTGTGCCTTCAGTTCGGAAGTGGAAATATTGAGCAAGATATCGTTTTTGGTGTAGTAGAATTGGATCTTCTTGTACACCGCTTCCACCGACTTGAATGCTGCCTTGTTGGAGGAATCCGGGTCCTTTTCCTTGATATGCGTCCATCCGCGGTTGTTCTTCAATGCAGTGGGCTCGTCGACGGGGAACCAGATGGAACGGTAGACGTTGACGATGTATTGGTAAAACAAGAACTCTAGGTATCGATTCTGGACCAATTCGTTGTGGAAGCTTGGCTGCGACGAGAATTGGACAATGGAACCAAGGCGGTCGATCAAGAAAGATGCCTCTTCGTAATTGCCCTCGATGATGTAGATGACGATTGCCTTGAGGACGTCGTTGAACAACTGTTTGCTATCTTCAACTGGTGTCATATCGCCCAAGCGTTCGGTGACGGTTTCGTTAATGGCGTACATAAAGTCGTCTCTGTCGCTAGTGATCTTCTCCGGATCAAAAGTGAATGGTATCACCGTCGAGCGGAGGTATTCGACTATCAAGGGATATCCAGGGTTCAACGCTCGATGTTTCGACATCAAGGTGAGGATCTGGAGGGCGTCTTTGGTCAAGCTCGCAGTAGGACCAGTGGATGCTTCCCGCAGCTTCTTAAACTTGTACACCAACGGGTTTATATCTAGAAAGTCAACGTCGGCCATTGTGAGAGAGTGAAGTACAGCTGTGGTAGCGGTTTATCGGTCGCGATTAATTTTGAAAATTCGCGTGGGTTTGGGTCTGGTTCTATTAGTCTAAATAAACGGTCTATAAACGTCTGGATGCCAGCATGCAGAGGTAGGTAGATTTGGATGCAAAAGTAGTGGTGATGAGCATCGATGCTGGATGGTTGTGATATCGTTTTGTCGTCGGTTGCGTTTCTGTTAATGCTCATAAGATGATCTGACTTGTCAGGTATGCGGTTGCGATATCAAACAAGATCTCGGCAAACGCCCAGCTTAGTGGGATCCACGTACTCATGGTCAAGGAACCCGACTTGTAGATGGCTGCCAATATCAAGCCTATGATGGCGCCCGAGGCAAAGCCCTTGAAGAGGCCGATGACGACGTAGCCCCCGAGGATAATGACGGTGCCGAACACCGAGATCTTCAGGACGCGGACGTGGTGGCGGTAGTTGTTGAAGTTGTTGTTGAACACCGAGATACATCCGGCTACCAAGTAGACCGCTCCAAAAAACAACAACGACCAGTACACCGTGAACTTCCAGATGTCTACTGAGTAGTAGAGGAACGCCTGCTGGTACTTGGGTCGGTTGGCGCCTAGCGGCCAGTACAACGCCGGAAATCGCGGGGTGGTGTACCCTATAGGCACGTTCAATGACGTTACAAACACCCTCATCCAATGTGCGGTGCCCGGAGGTGGATGTTTCTGTTGTGTAGTAGTAGGTCAGTTGCCTAAGATCAGGGAACAGAAAAATGGCGGCGGTGTCTATATGCCGGCCGCGACCAAACAATTTATCGTCCTCCTACCGAAATTGCACTTTCAACAAATCGCCACTCACTCCAAATCCACACCGTAGTGACAATTCGAAGCGAACCCCTACTGGAAATTACCACATAACGGCATGTCTAGAAGATACGATTCGAGAACCACCATTTTCTCGCCTGAGGGCCGGTTGTACCAGGTCGAATACGCACAGGAAGCCATATCGTTGGCAGGAACAGCCATCGGAATATTGTCGACTGAGGGAGTAGTTTTGGCGTGTGAGAAGAAGGTCACGTCCAAGTTGCTTGATAACGACGGCTCTGCTGAGAAATTGTACGTCATCAACGATAATATCATCTGTGCCGTCGCCGGGATGACGGCCGACGCTTCGATCTTGGTGAATAACGCCAGAATCAACGCCCAACTGTACTTGAAGGTCTACAATGAAGATATCCCATGCGAGACATTGATCAAAAAGGTGTGTGATGTGAAACAAGGTTACACCCAGCATGGTGGTTTGAGACCATTCGGGGTCAGTTTCTTATACGCTGGCTACGACGACCGTTACCAATTCCAATTGTTTACATCGAACCCCTCCGGTAACTACTCGGGCTGGAAGGCCACCTCCATCGGTGCCAACAACTCGGCTGCACAAACCCTTTTGAAGAAGGATTACCGTGATGACTTGACATTGAAAGAAGCCGCAGAATTGGCCATCAAGGTCTTGAGTAAGACGATGGACTCTGCCAACTTGAACAGCGAGAAGTTGGAATTCGCTACCTTGAGTTTGTCCAAGAGAGACGCCACCAAGCCAATTCACAAGATCTGGAACGATAACGATATCGACTTGTTGATCAAGGAGTCGGGTGTGTTGGACGACAAGAGCTCCGACGACAACTAGGTTGTATAGATATACATAATGAAGACTAGGCCACCGCCAATCTGTAGCAACCATAGCAAAGGGTGTCAGTCAAGTGCGTGCGAATACCGCACAAAATTGCAGCTTTATAACTGCCCTTGATATCTCCACCAGCAACTTTCACAACTACACACAACAGCCATGGACTTCGTAACTCCCGGCTTGTGGCGCAAGGCGGCGATTTCAGGCGAGTTAATTGCCGAGATCAACAACAACAACCGTAATTCCCTTGAGATAACCAAGAAGTTCAAGGAAGTCAATAAGCTCACGGGTAAATTCCTTTCCAAACAGTTGGCAACTTACGACGCCACCGGCGATTCCAATTTTGCTGCTACTCAGGATGTGTTTCAGCAAGTATATTACTTATTGAACATTCAAGACTTTAAGCTTAACCAGGTTTCAAAAGTCGATCTCACTAAATTGCAGTCAATCTACTCCAAGACCACCCAACTTGATACCGCGAACGCCAGTGAGGTTGCCTCGACCACCACCAAATTGACCAATTACTACTTGACCCTTACGTTAAACCTACACTTGTCCAATTCGCTTATTTACCAGACATTGGTTTTGAAATCTAACTTGGTATACTGGGAAAACTTGAATTCGTCCCGCAAGTCCAAAATCATTTACCTCATCCAGACGTTGCCATCCAAGATCTGGAACTTTGGCAAGTCTATCTATGAAGACTCCAAGTCGTCCTTAGAAAATCAATATGAAATCACTACCAACGGTACAGGCACTGAGGAGGACCATAGATTATATCACAATTGGGTTTTATTCAAGCGGTATGTTTTGGTGTTCTATCGTACGGGTCACAAGATAATCTCGTCGGCTTTTATTCAAAACAACCCTGCAGTTGCCCTTTTGAAGATCTCAAAGACAAATTCTTGGAAGAATAACCAATTTATAAAGTTTGTCCTTAATTCCCCCTTCACTCTCGTCAACCACGAAATCAAAGATAAAATTACTTTTATCAATGATCAAATTACTTCAAATACTGACAAGATTGACCTTTTGCTTAAATCCAATGTCAAGGGCCAATCCGATTCTCTCGACGTCTTGGAGGAGATCTTAGAAATAACTCCCACATCTACTGCTGACAACAATCGTATTAACAGCATTTTGAGTTCTGTTATTGCGTTTCAACAAAGATCACTTTCATTTAGTGCTAAGCCATCGTTTGTGGTTAGGTATTGGCCAGCGTTGTATATTTTGATCCGCTTTGGCCCTTCTCAATCCCAAACCATTTACCATAACAGAGAGGCTATTGTTGACTGGTTCAAACATAACTTTATTGATACGGTATATGGCTTTTACAAGAACTGGTTAGTGAAACCGGTCACTGACATGCTCAACATTCTTAGACACGATGATGAATTGAGTATCACCCTGAAGGAATCGTTGCAGTCTGATCTCAATTCGTTGGAAAGAATGGTGATTGAATTTCTTACGGATGAAAATGTTACCGACGTTGACAAGAGCCAGATTCATCAAATGATACAAAATGGGGACTTGACGTTATTAATGTCCAAGTACGAGAACCAAATCAGAAGTCCCGTAAAGTCTATTATCAAGGGCTCGCTTATCAGATCGCTCTTGATCCAGATCCAGAAGACCAAGGTTGATGGAGGCATTGCTATCAACGGAATAGACAAGCTTTTGAAATCTCAACAATTGGTGTTTGGAATCGTGTCGATTTCGCCCTCGTTACTTATTGTCTACAAGTTATGGACGTATTTGACAAGCGCCAAGCCAATCGTTGTCAACGGTAAACAGGTCAACGTCATTTGTTTGAAATCGCTCAACAATATCGAGAATTTGCTTGTACTACTTGCTAACCAAGGAAATGGAAATGAAAATTACGAGGGCCAGCTTTTGATTGAAATCATCAACCTTATTGTCTCCTCCAAGCCCATCATACCCAAGCAATTAAGAAACGACTGGATTAGAGACTTGAACGAGTTGAACAATAGTGACTTCAACATCGACACTAAACTTAACTTGGTCCGCAAGATATGGAACATGTATGCGCCATACTTTCGATAAAAATAACGTGTATTTTATAATAATTGAAAAACAAACCTATTATACACCCAAGGACTAGAAATACAGAGAAATAACATTCATGATCGTAAATATCAACACTTGTTGATCAAGGAGTTCTTCGGGAAATTGTACCCTCCATCCTTGAATGACGTGATGTTGACATCTTCGTAGATGTTCAAATGTTGCTGAATGTAATCGTAAGTAGGATACTCTTCTGGATCACATCCAACATTGATATTATCAGCGGGTTGGTACACTCTGATGTAATCAATGCTCATCGTTACCGGGAAATGTAATGATGGCCAATCAATGTAGGCCCAGTTATTGGAAATACCCATGTTCATAACGATCGACATTGGCTCCTTACTCAATCTTCTCCATCCAATGGCACCGTTGGGGTGTAATGCTGCGGCGTACATTCTCATGGTTTCGTCTTCTCCGACAAACCATCTGAGATAACCATCCGTGTTATCATTCAAGTATTCAAAGCCGTAATTTTGATAGTTGTGGTCAACATTTCCTCTCTCGTACCATGTAACGTTCAAGGTGGTAGTAGCTGAGATGGCTTCCTGGAATGGTCCACCGGTATAAGTGTTCATGGTGGTGACCGACTTGTTGTAAATTTGGATGAAGTCATAATCTGGATAATACCAAATGTCAAAGGGAGCCACCTGTAACGATTGAGAAGCGACACCGACAATAAGATTAGTATCGGATTCTGCTTCCAATGCATCGATTTCAGGAGCACCTCTACCGACACCTCTGTTTGGATGAGCTTCTCCAGGACAAGTACACGAGTTAAGTCTTTGACCCGGCAAGTAAGAAATACCATCAGTAGATGACTGGTTTGCAGTAATACCAGCATCACATGAATCATAGGAGTACGGCCACACACCTTCGGTAGTGGCTAAGTAGCCTGGACGGCCAAGGTTACCCATGGTCCACAAACCCGGCCATAAACCGGAGAAACCACCGTAATTTGGTAATCTTGCAGACATCTCGATCCTACCTTGGGTAAAACAGAACTTGTTCCATGTTTGAACCATACCCGAACGGTAGAACAAATCGTGGTTCTTGTAAGCATCCATTCTCAAGGTAAGAGTACCGTTAGCTGTCGTAACAGCATCCGGGTCGTACCACTCCAAGTCATGGGTGGCATCGTAGTGAAGGTCTGGAGCAGTGAAGAACTGATCATCCCCATCGTAAAAGGTTCTGCCTTCAGCATTAAATTCGTCGGAAAATACGATATTCCAAAGGGATCCATCTAATGCTTTCTTAGTCATTGCGTCCTGTGGAGTATCAGGATCAACCAATGAAGTTCTGATACCTGATAAAAGCGGATATTGGTAATCGGTCAAAATTTCATACACAGCAGGCTTGTAGTGATCGGTGACACCGGAATATGTAAGAACAGGCAAAATAATAAACACAGCAACGGCTGCAACAAGCAAAAGAATGAACCCAATCACTCCACCGATTGCTCTTCTGTCCATTGTTTTCAAATCGATCAAAAACCGTTTTCTGTCGTACTCAGCATCGGCTATTGGATCTGGATTGTGAAGATAGTCATCTGGTTCCTTCTCGTCAATGTGAAGTGGGAAGGATGAGGCAGGGTATCCGCCAAACGGACTGAAATCGGTTCCAAATGGGTTGGATGAAAGGGACGACGCATCGCCTTCAAATTTCGATAATGGAGCCGGAGAGGCGATTCTCTGGCCCATGTTGGAAAGGGAAGTAGATGAAACTACTCTCGATCCAGCCATGGAAGGGTATCTATCGTATTCAGGAGGAACATGGATGTTTTGTGGGTTTGGGTTTGCACCAAAGTTATTTGAATAGTTGCTGCGAGAGTGTGGGATACGTTCTTCGTTGGAAGAGTTGTCGTTGGAAAGGAGTTTGGAGGTGGTTCCGTCATTTTGGGAGTAGTAGCCGTTATAGGCGTTGAATGGTCTTCCGTACTGGGCGTGAAGGGGGTCTTCCTCGCTGGATGATGTTGCGGAGGAGCGTTGGTTGGACGATTCTATAGAGCTTGATTCTTCGCCCGGTGCGGTGAACGGGTTATCGGGAGGCAGGTTGGTTCCCCTGGCGGTGTGTTCCCGGGGACTGTTGAACGTCAAATCTCTCTGGGCCATGTCTTGGTTAATACTCTTGGTGGCTTGGCGTTGACTTGGCTTTAATTTTCTCAGGCCTTAGGTACAAGCAGGTGCAGTTGACAGCGTTTTGACACAGTTCACGACCACAAGGTATTCAGCGATAGATCAAGACAGAAACAAGAACTGGCTAATAAACAGGTTTGATTTCTCCTGTCAATTTTGGGTGGTGAGGCTATGGAGATTTGTCAGTGTGTGGCCGGGGCTTATGTAAGAAAAACAAACAGACGCAGATATTTTTGGCTAGATTAACTAAATTGCTCTAGCAACGAAGAGATTTCTACGATTGGGGGGAGTGGAGAACAAGGCCCGGTGAATGTTTACATGAACCCCGATCCGGCCTCGGCCTATGCTAACTACATCGTACACTTTCGCCAGACATTACCACGACGTGTCCCTCGTCAGACACGCCTAATATTAGAACCCACGTCGGGGCACCGATCCACAGGGTGGGTTGTAGTGGCTTTCTTTTTTTCGCCCGTTGTTGTTTATTTATTGGTTTCTTTTTGGCTTTTTTTGGAATTCTCAGTTTCTTCATTTTATTTTTTTGTGTCGGTATTTACTTTGGGATATTTTTATTTTTCTGCTACACCATCAATTTCAAGAATGAATCAATCACGGCAGTTGCAGCCAAACTGGTGATCCCAGCAGCGGTGTCATACGGAGGGCTTACTTCCACCACGTCGGCGCCCACCAACTCTATGCCGCGGAGTCCGTCCAATACCGCCAACAACTCTCTCCCTGTGAATCCCCCGACCTCCATTGTTCCGGTTCCAGGTGCGTATGCTGGGTCCAACACGTCGATGTCAACCGTTATGTAGACAGGATCGCTGCCAAGGCTGCGGCGAAGGCGCGAAACAATGCCCTTGACGCCGATGGTGTCAATTTCGCTGGCGTTGATGATTTGGAACCCACACTCGGCATCGTGTTGGGGATCGTACTCGTCATCTATGTAAGGGGCACGGATCCCGACGTGCCAGTTGTTGTCGCCAATGTAGCCCTGTTCGTGTGCATAGTGCAAGAACGTACCGTGGTTCAACGACATGTAATCGGAAATGCCTCCACCCAACTTCTTGGGGTCCCAGGTATCGACGTGGGAATCGAAATGGACGACCCGAAGTGGCTTGCCGGTCCGTTCGTAGGTCGACTTTAATGCCATCAACGTGATGGTATGGTCACCACCTAACGTGATGATACGGGGAGCGTCATACACATTACCCTTGTGTTTGTGCACGGCTCTCTCTCCACGATACAACTGGTTCAACGCAACCCGGTTATCGAATGGAGAAAGCGATACATCGCCACAGTCAACTATCGAATAGTTGTGGGACTTGAAGTTGTATGGATTGGTACGACCCGACGTCTGCTTAACGGTGTTGAGTTCCGATTGTGATGGGTCTCCCATCCGCATGGCGGCGTTTCTGATTGCAGCAGGCCCAAACCGGGCACCGGGCCGGAAAGACACTCCAGTATCAAACGGAGCACCCACAATGGCAATGTCGACCTTGTTGTTGGAGAGTTGGGGGTCGAAACAGTTGAAATGGGGGAAGTGTGCGTAGGTAACGATGCCTCCAAACATACTCTGTTCGTCCAAAATGTCCGTGGTATCATCGTCATGGGGGAGATGTAACTTTGAGTGAGAATAGTATTGTTTGGAGTCCAGGGCCTCGAGCGATATCTTGTTTGCAGCCGAAGCATCGGCGTTGACCAACTCGCCAAAGATACTGTCCATGAACGATACGGGGGCATCAGAAAGCAGTAACGGCGTTTGAAGGGCCGCAAGCGCAAACGCAACGTTTGCAAGCACGGATAATGTCAATTTGTGCATTGTAGCTGGTAAGAGATAAGTCTGGGGCGATAAATGCGGAGATGGAGAAGTTAAATACACATTTATATATATCGGTATCTACGCGGGTTTGGCTGGATTGGGCAATGCGCAAAATCATATTCCGCTCGCAATAGCGGAAACTGTAAGACCAGCTATATGGGTGCTTATTGAGGCCTTCTACGAATGATATTGGCCGTGTTGGTATTTGTTTGGCTCAGTAATGCATACACTGTCAAATAAGGCTCTTTTCGCAGCCATTGCTGGACAATTCACCACGTATATTGCATAATATCTCTATTCACCTTCAGGTCGAACCACTCTCTTCCAGCTCTGATCTTATCTTGATGCCATTTGTATAGACCAAGTAGCACATACACAAGAAAACGACTAAATGTCCTATTATTCTTTGCTTCTTCAGCATTAGCCGTCTGCCGACGTCACTCTTGTGCGATATGGTAGTAGTAGTCTCATTCTTCGTACTGCAACTGTCGACCGTGACGTGCTTCTCGTTATCGACAGTCTCCTTCTCTAAGTTAACACTCTCAACTTGCTTTGGTCGTATGTCATAGGTGTTTCGCGTCGGTTTCGCCGTGGATTTAGGCTTCTTCATACACATAGTGGTGGAGACTATTTTTGAATTTTCAATTCGTCTGAAAAACTCCACAGTAATATTCACATCTTCCAACTTACAGGGGGAACAGACCGTAGTGATCTGTTGCTACATGGATAGATAAAATGAAACTATTGCCGTCATTCCCGACGACTTTCTTGAATGAACTAAATCAATAATATACAGTAGTCCTACAACCATCTCTTCTTCTTGTTGTTAGCACTAAGAGTGGCCTGAGTGACTCTCTCGCTGGCGGGATAGAAGGTGTTTGGGTACGGAGCAACAGTGGCCCAGTTTGCAGCGGATTCTGGAGTGTACGACCAACCAGGGGTGATAGTCGACAAAACCGTTCCTGGCTTGGCCAATGTAGAAAAGTATGATACCGAACTACTTGGGTATTGAGGAGTCCAAGTAGTAGCAGTCACGGTACTTCCTGGTTGCATTTGCATAGGAGCGAACTTGGTGACACCGCTCTGTTCAGGGTATGGAATCGTGAACGAGGCGGAGTTGATGGAGGTGAGGGCTGCGTCCAACGAGGTGAATGGTGAAGGTTGGGCTCCAGTGACAGAAACAGACAACGTAGCTGGCTTACCGCCGTTAATGAGGGTGGTGGTGGTGGTACCGGACATTCCTGACAATGTGAATCTTGGCGAGTACTGAATGGTGGTTGCCTGTGAGAAAACAGTGTAGACCTGGAAGAAGAACAACCCGTTGGGAGCATCGGTTGCCTTGATGCTTGCAGTGTACAGATCGTCAGTGTCTTCCTTGTTGGCGAGGTAAGTCTTGAAACATTGAATGGAACCCGAGGAGCCAGTACATAAGGATATCGTGTAACCCGTCGCGTCGTCGAGGGAAGTGTGAGGGTTGGAGTCGTCGTCGGTCCACTTGATATCGATGTCAACAGAACCACCAGATGCTGAGAACGACTGGCCCTGGGTAGGCGATGTGATTTTGACGTCCGCACTGACCTGGCCGTATAAAAGGGTCAAAAGTAGAAACGAAAGAAGGGCATGCATGGTGGAGAGCGATTTTGGTGATTGAAACTCGTGACTTTCCCTTGTGATGGATAGGATGTGACTGGGGATATGGTTTATCGCAAAGGAAACGTTAAGATCAAAGGTTGCTGGTGTTTACCGTTTGTTATTCTTAGAAACTAAAATTTTCTTTGGTGGCAGTGTTGCGACAATGTCGCGATACCATTGAAGGAGTCTCGGCGCGCGTCGACAAGCATTTTGCGACATTGTCCAAGACATTGGACAAGCGCGACATTATTCCCTGCGACACGAGAACAACGCGACATTTACTTCCGCGACATTTACTCCCGCGACACAATCAACCATTACAACACTGCGACACTTTTTTAAAGAATGGACCCACAGCCCAATTTCAATTAGTTACAACTGAGATTACACAAAGAAACTTGAGACATCTGATAAAGTTAAGTTTTAACTAGTGGGCTTAAGATATTATTTATTTTATCGGTGGAGAAGAAGCATCTGTCCCAATGGAGGCGTATTTTAAACCTAGGCCAATTACAGATACCACGATCGCCAGGATGGGGGGAAGCTTGAAACCACCACGAGGTTTTATGTAAGCGGATGTAGCTCAGGTGGCCCGCACATGGAATAAACCCAACTTGGCTTGTCTCCGGACATATCTCCGGAGTAAGACGGATGTATTTTCCATATTCTCCCGAGCATAGGTCAGGCCGCGACGAGAGCTACCGGTCGTAGAGCTCGATGGGTCATTATGCCCCTCTTATTCCCGACGGACCAATGCCGGGAAGTATAAACTAGCCGCCCCGGTGAGTTCCTGATCGAAAAGCCCCGTACCTAATGCCGATGTGGTTTCTACGTAGGCAGGCATGCATCGGAAGAGAAGATGCAATTTTTTTTTATTGCCGTGCCGATCGACGGCAGGACAACCTGTCTCTCTGGTAACAGAGCCGAGGAGCGCCATCATCGAGCCGGACCCAACCACGCCGGCCACGCATGTATGTAGCCATGTAGGGGCCGCTTCTAACCTGGAACGACCGCGGCTTGTTGGTGGTTGGCATCATCCGACGTCAAGAGCGCTCCTCCTCCGACTGTGGAACGGAGTCTTTTGTGCTGCTGTAACGGCCCGGGGCTCAAATATTTTATAGAACATCACTTTTTGTGTTGTGGCAGGTGCTATACGAGGTGAAATGTGGGTTAGTTTTGCTTATGTACATTGATAAATATGGTCATAACGTCGTTAGTATTGGAGGAAACCGGGCGGATAACGCGGCCTACACAAACCGGACCTTCTTGTGTTCCTCTACGGGGTTGTAGCTCCAGGCGTCAGCGTTCGAATGCGCCAAGGAAGACTGGTTGGTGCTAATTAGGCGCAACGGCATATCGAGGATGAATTCGTGGGTTAAGAGAGACGCATCGTAGTTTGGCACGGGTGCATTGGCCATCCCGGTAGTCGTGGTAAAGTACCCTTGTGGTTCGTCGTAGGAATGGAGTTCAGACCCGGGAGACGGCGGGCACTCTATTGTCGGAGACGCCAACATGCTTTTGCCATTCAACGCTTGCAGCGACGACAACGTCATGCTGTCGCCGCGGGGTTTGGCCGTCTTCGAATTGCTCCTGCTTCTGGTTTTCCTGGTGGCTGGAGGCTTGATCTCAATGATCTTGGGAGGCGTGACCGACTGCGGACTGCCCGACCCCAAGTGGCTGTCGTCCAAGGACGACGCCGCTGATGACCGCCGACTGCGGTGGAGCTTGTCTCTGATATACTTAAAGCCGATCATCTTCAATATCTGGTTGTTCTCCAACGTGAATAAGTTGGATCCTAGCATCGATATAGTCTCTACCGGAGCCATCTGAAAATCCCGTGGAATCCCAAATCATCGTCATGGCTATTTTGCATTCTATATATATAATTCCCTCCCACAATATCCATCACAGATAGCCCGGCGCTGCACGCAGGAACAACTTCCAAGAAATATTAACTCCGTGGCATGCCCGTTTATATCCTTGCCAAATATTTTTGCGGTTTATTTTTGTCGTCGTCCGTGCAGTAAAGTCCGTGCGTAGTTATTGCTTGTAGCTTAATTGGCTTTCGTAAACAATGGAAAGCACATGCCACGAATATTTTGCCGTTGTCGTATCTCGTTTACTCATCATTTATATCATCTCCGCGTGAGGTGGCAAATCATCGCCTAACCTCCGTGTTTGGCCTGGGTGGCGTCGTACGGCGAACGGCGGACGCTGGACCTTTGCCAGCACCATCACCACCACCTACTGATTCAGGTGGCCGCCTCGGATGCCACCAGATGCGCCGCGCACTTGCAGCCCTTTCCAGTACAATTCGGTTGCGTCGTTTCTTTTTTTTTTCTTTTTTTGGAGTTTGGCCTACCGTAACCCCGTCACCACGAACTAGGCGCCGTTCTCCGCTCATTACAGTAGAAATTGCCCACCGACTTCATGTTGTAGAACACGGCGCCGTACCTGCCGACCACGGGGAGATCGCTGGCTATACGGCTCCATTCGCTGTGGGTCAGTGCTCCCTGCTTGCCGTCAAACCGCAACTGACGACGTTTGGCGTTGGGGAAATAAGCATAATTGAACGACCCAAACACTTGCACTACCCTCCCCGGCGCCACGTTACACGTAAGGCTGCCGACGTGGCGGTAGCTCAAACTTAAATTGTCGGTCCCCACCGACACCAGGCTGCCCAATTGCAGCGATGGAATAACCGGCGAAAGCACAAGGTGGGCGTCGGCGGTGGCTGCAACCGTGAGAATGATATCGTCTGTCCAGGAGTAACTTTGCGTGTACGCGCCGCCGGTGCTCGAATACTCGGCCGAGATCTGGCCACTGATGGGCACGTCGTTGTGTTCAACGTCGGTTTTGTCGCCGTACCAGATCTCGACCATTTCGATCGTTCTCGAACCGCCAAACCACCTTGGCGGCGGCTCTCCCGAGTCCAGGATCTCGCTGGCACCAAAGTAGAGCGTCGTGTTGGTTTCCTCGAGAATAATGGCGGTTCTGCTGGCCATGTCGGGGTTTTTGTGCACCAAGAGCTCCTGCCAGAACGACGAGTCGTAGAGCTCCTGTTTGTTGGCAAACGTCCGTATATCGGGCCGGAGCTCCGGTTCCAACGTATCTCCGACAACCATGGTTACTATAAGCTCGATAAGTAAGCACACCTTGAATAGCATGGTGTGTTTGGGAGCAGGAAGCGTTGCGGGCTGGTTCTACTTGTTTAAATACCCTTAATTGCCGTCATGTAATGTTTGTTTGCAGCCGCGTTCCCCTTATTTCAGTAGCAGAATATTCGAAAATGTCAAAAATACCACAAAATTGTACAATTAAACTATCTAATCTAATTTTTAATCGGCGCCAATTCTGAGTAGAAAATTCTGGCTAATTATAACAGACCTAACATGTTTACATGTTCAACACCCATAAGAACTTGTCTTTGCTTTATATCGCTCCTCTCCCGGCGGTTTAACAATCCCCCCACCATCCTGGTAAATCTTTCTCGTTACTAAGCAGTTTTTCTTTTGGGCAGCGTGAGTCGGTTCCCGGAGTCTTAGCGGGTAGACCCAATTGGGAAACGCGCCCCGATCCAGCCAATTTTGCTCCACGAGTATAAGTACTGGCGCCGGTGGGAATAAACCAAACCCACCACTACTTCTTCCACTAGACATGGCACCTACTTTCAACAACCCTGATTTGATCAGATCGACCCCGTTCATCAACGGCCAATGGTACCAATCCAAGTCCCCCAACACCTTCAAGGTGTACGACCCCGCAACCGATGAAGTCATTGCCGAGTTGCCAGACCAAACCCCAGAAGAAATCGACGAGGCGATCCGCATAACCGAAGAAGCGTTCCAGAAGTTCAGACTCACATCGCCATACGACAGAGCCAAGTTGTTGCGCAAGTTGTTCGACCTCATGCACGAGAATGCCGAAGATTTGGCCAAGTTGGTCACCTGGGAAAACGGCAAGTGTCTTGCCGACGCTACCGGCGAAGTCAAGTACGCCGCCAGCTACTTTGAATGGTTCTCCGAAGAGGCCAAGAGATCGTATGGTCACACCATCCAGCCCACCAACCAGCACAACAAGGTCATCACCTACAAGCAACCCGTCGGCGCCGTCGGCCTCTTGTGTCCCTTCAACTTCCCCAGTGCCATGGGTGCCCGGAAGCTTGCGCCAGCCATTGCCGCCGGCTGTACCGCCATCCTCAAGCCAGATGGCCAGACTCCGTTGTCGTCGCTTGCTATTGCATACTTGGCCGACAAGGCCGGATTCCCTCCTGGTGTGTTCAATGTCGTTTTGGTTTCGACCGAAACCACCCCCATGGTTGGTTTGAAGTTCTGTGAATCGCCACTTCTCCGTAAGATCAGTTTCACCGGCTCTACTGGTGTTGGTAAGTTGTTGATGAAACAATCGTCCTCCACCTTGAAGAAATTGTCGATGGAATTGGGAGGAAACGCCCCGGTTATTGTGTTTAATGATGCCCGGATGGACAATGCTGTAGATCAAGCATTGGCGTCCAAGTTCAGATCCTTGGGCCAGACCTGTGTCTGTGCCAACCGTATTTACGTCCAGGCCGGCGTCTACGACGAGTTCTGTGAAAAGTTTGCTGACAAGGTCAAGCACTTCAAGATCGGGAACGGGTTCGAAAAGGGCGTCACCCATGCCTGTGTCATTAACGAAAAAAGTATCGAAAAGGTCGAAGACCACCTCAACGATGCCCTCACCAAGGGAGCCAAGGTGTTGGTTGCCGGCGGTAGAATCCCAGCATTGGGTAAACATTTCTACGCCCCTACTGTGATCAAGGATGTTGACAACACCATGAGAGTCACCAGTGAAGAAACCTTTGGTCCATTGGGTGCCATCAGCCGGTTTGAAACCAAGGAAGAGGTTTTGCAGGCATGTAACGACAGTGAGTTCGGCCTTGCGTCGTATGTGTTTTCCGAAAGTCTCAACACTGCTTGGTACATGTCTGAACACTTGGAATCCGGGATGGTTTCTGTCAACACCGGCTTATTCACCGATGCTGCCATGCCATTTGGCGGTGTCAAGGAATCGGGGTTCGGCAGAGAAGGTTCTGTCTACGGTATGGACGACTATACGGTAGTCAAGGCTATCACTTTGGGGAACGTATACAGTTAGACTATATTTTTGCTCCGGCACCAACCAATTCAATAACAACGGCCGACGCACCACCGCCTCCATTACATACGGCAGCACAGCCCACTTGGCCATCTTCTTGTTGTAGCACCGATAACAATGTCACGACAATTCTGGCCCCCGAGCATCCCAAGGGATGTCCCAAGGCCACTGCACCGCCATAGACGTTCAATTTATCCACTGGAAGCGAGAGAAGCTTTGCATTAGCCAACCCAACCACAGAAAAGGCTTCGTTGATTTCAAAGTAGTCGATGTCGGTGGTAGTCAAGCCGGCCTTGCCCAATGCCTTGGGAATAGCAAGTGCTGGAGCAATGGTGAAGTCCATAGGTTCCCTTTCGGCCTCGCCCCAACTGCGGATACGGGCAATTGGAGTCAAGTTATACTTTTCCAAAGCCCGTTTCGACACTATGACGAGGGCAGCGGCACCATCATTGAGCGAAGGCGCATTAGCGGCAGTGACGGTTCCGTCGGTTTGGAAAGCCGGCTTCATGGCCAACAATTTCTCGCGGTTGAACTTCAAGATATCTTCGTCCTTGGTGACGGTACCGTTCTTTACGGCAACAGGAACGATCTCACGCTCAAACTTGCCGGATTCGTGGGCCAAAGTGGCCTTTTCATAACTGTTGATGGCATAGGCGTCCTGCTCTTGACGAGTAATTCCCATATCCTTGGCCACCTTCTCGCCAGCATGGCCCATGAGGTTCCCCGAGCCGAAATCTCTGAGACCATCGTACTGGATTCCGTCGACGAGAGTACCGTCGCCATAACGTAATCCGCCTCTGACCTTGGCATAGTGGGGCACGTTGGACATCGACTCAGCTCCACCAACAACAACAATGTCGGCGTCACCAGTCAAGATAGACTGGCTACCGATGATGACTGCCTTCATTCCGGAAGCACACACCTTGTTGACGGTGGTTGCCACCACAGAAACAGGAAGACCGGCGGCAAGAGCAACGATCCTGGCTGGGTTCTGGCCGACATTGGCCTGCAAAGCTCCGCCAAATAAGATCTCGTCGACGGCTTCTGGCGGGACCGCAGCTTGCTCCAACGCAGACTTGACCGCGATGGCCCCGAGATCAGCGTAGGTCTTGGTGGAGAGTCCTCCTTGGAACGAGCCAAGAGGAGTACGTGCAGCAGAGATAATGTAAGGCATAATCAAAAAACAACAACTGTAGAATGACAAATATTACCAAACACAAGAGCCAACAGCAACGGCCTTTGTGCCTTATATACCCAGGAATTGCAGCCTTCGTTTATCGTATACTTGCGGAGGAGGGTGGCGGAAATAAGTCGGAAATAACCCCAGCGGCGCTCCACGAAATCGCACGCTAAATTTCAGGGCACTTTTTCGCAGCCAAACTAAATAGTATCGTTAATTGTCCCGGCTATATAACTTATTCACTTTATGTATACTTGTTGACGAACTCCTTGTGGAAGTTGATCCAGAGGTCGATCCAGGCGGTTCCTGGCGGCAAGAACGTCGTTCTCAAATGGTACGTGTCGGGAACCTGGCCAAACCCATTCCCTGGAACACAGCAGATCCCGGTGTTTTCCAACAACTCAATACAGTAGACGTCGTCGACCTGGAGCTTGCAGCTCTTGGCGGTGTCAAAAAGCTTGCTGTACTTTTCTGGCTTAAAGTCAAGCTTGGGGAACAAGTACATCGCACCCATAGGACGGTTGCAGAACACGTCTTCCATCGTGGTGAACGCATTGTGGAGCAACTCAGCACGCTTTTCCAAGTCGGTGTGGATGGCGTCGGTTTCCTGGTGGTACAATTCAAACGACGGCTCGCCAAGTCTGGGCGGATTAATCATGAGTTCCATGAGCGCCTGGCCCAGGACAACCGAACACAAGTTAATCGAAGCAAGCTTGAACACCACCAGTTGCACCTCGGGAGCAAACCCCACCAATTCCATGTAGCCACCACGTTGGCCACACTCACCACTGACCCCCTTGGAGGTGGAGTGGAGCGAGGCCAATTGGACCTTGCCGTATTTCTCGGGGTTCTCTTCGAGCAATTCGCTGAGAACCTTCTTCATTGACACAAAACGGCCGGTAAAGACGTTTTCTTGGTACACTTCGTCGGCAATAAGAACAACGCCGTACTCAGCAGCAATATCGATAAGCTTAGCAATGTCTTTCTTTTCGAGAATCGAGCCGGTAGGGTTACCTGGGTTAATGACAACCAAGGCCTTGACCTTGGTGCCGTTGGCGGTGTTTTCTTCAATGAGCGACTTGATTTCTTCAGGGTCAGTGGCCCAGTTCTTGTCTTCCTTGAGGTAGTAACCTATGGGCTTTGCGTTATTGAGGGCAATGGTGGCGGTGTACAAAGGGTATTGTGGGATAGGAATGAGGAAACCGGCATCGGGCAGAGACAAGATCTGGAGCAAATACGACACGGCCGACGATGCACCCAGGGTGAGGAAGATGTCGCTGGCCCTGGCCGGATGCTTATCTCTGTTGGAAATGAATCTGGCGACCAGCTCCCGGATGAATGCAGCACCCTGCGAGTGGGAGTATGCACCGACAGAGCCGACGTTCTTGAGGATGGCCTCGGCTCTGTCGAGAACATCAGGCGGGAACTCGACCTTCTGGGCCAACGGAGGGTATTGTAGCACGGCCAACACTTGACGGTACCACGTCAATGGTTTCTGTTCCAATTGCTGGGGATTGCCGATGTTGGCGTTGATGATCTTGGCAAACGGAAGGCCGTGGGAGTCGGGGTTCTTGGAGATCATGTCGGAGAGCTCGTCGGCGCGGATGGGGATGGCGCCGCGGACGGCGTACTGGGCGTCGATGGTCTGTTGGTTGATGTCGGCGACCGAGAGTTTGGCGGCGGGGGCCTTGGTGGAGTACTGCGAGTAGAAGGTGTTGCTGGACGCGGTTCTGGTGGCAACCACTCTGTGGCAGAGGAGCTGGCTGATGTGGCCCAAGGGCAATGGTGTAGGCTTCATGGCGAGTTAGAAAGAAGCGTGCGGGTTGTCGAAATGGTCAGAGTGCGGGAGCCTGGCAAATATAAGGTTTTTTTGTCGGGAATTGGGAATAGATAGTTCTAGATAAGTATGTATGCAGAAAGACGGGGACCGACGGGGTTCAACAACAACAACAACTGGAGAAAAACCACGCTTGCAAATACGTGGGCGATGGCGGGTCTTTTCTACTTTTCCCACCGGCGGCTACTGGGAAAAAAAAACCCAATTTTTCGTTATTGTGGGGTCCCGTCGGCGTTGTAGTGCCGACGAGGTCATGTCTGCAGGCGTGCCGGATAAGATAGAAGGTCAGAAAAATAGACGTATTAAAATGGAAGCGGTTGTATGGGGAAAACCGCGTGACGGCGGTGGATGGGACGTGAACCGGCTGCGATAGGCTGCATCGGGCAAAATAGGCTCTCGGGGTTAGACACACAAGAGGAGAATAAAATGGGTGAGGGAATGTCCAGGGCCAGGGAATGTCCATAGGGCCGTGCTTCTGGGGTGCAAGTTATGGGGTGCTGTTATGGGGTGCACGTCATTGGGGTGCGACCATTTGCACCCGTCGCCGGGTGTTAATCACCGAGCAACGTCAGCCAGTTATTTTCGTGTCAAACCCTCGCCAATGTCGGATTTTTCGCGGTAAACATGTCTGTCGACGCGCCAGTTGACACGGCGGCTGGCGCCCGGCTTCCACCGCCACTTGGAGGCTAACGCCGGGTGCAACCGGCCGTAGACGGCGTCGGCGATGTAACCCCCGATGGTCGGCATGAACTTGTAGCCGTGGCCCAGGTCGCCCGTGGCCACGTACACCGACGCCGTGTGGGGAACCCGATCGATAACAAAGTCCGAGTTGGTCGCATCGCTGATCCAACACACCTTGGCGTCGACAATGGCGTGGTTGGCCAACTCCGGCACAAAAGTGGCGAGACATTTCTCCATGCTGGCGTGTGTCGGCGCCGGGAGCCCCAGCGATAACGAGATGTCGTCGGTGACGCCAAGGCGCCGCACGGGGACGTACAGGGGACGTGCGCCGTCGCTCGCAACCTCTGCCACCACCGCGGCAATCTTGATTCGTTTGGTTACTGGATCGGGCGGGAAAAAGTAGCCCAATTCGGCGCTGAACACGATAGGCATCAGGCTGTAGGTGGCGTACTCGGCGTCGGAGAGGTTGATGTGGCCGACAAAGAGTCCCGTCGTGGTGATCTGGGCCTCCATGTCGACGAGGTGGCCCGTGGCCGCGCCGCAGCACACGACGGTCTTGTCGCTACGGTATTTTGCACCCAGTTTCGTCGTCGTCACGCCGTCGGCCACCGCGACGGCCTCGTCAGTGACAAACGTCACTCCAACACTGCTGGCCTTGCGTTTCATGGCGACCAACGAGTCTGCAGCCCTGCCCAACCCACACTGCGCGTTGTAGCGGAACTCTGACGGCCCCGCCACGTCTATGTGCGCAAGCATGGGAAATTTGCGTGCCAACTCGGCGCGTTCAAGGGTTTCGATTTGACAGGGAAGTCCGAGCAGACGGAGCACCTCCAACGACCGGTTCTCGTACGCGAGGCGGCCCTCGTGCCGCGGTACCACGCTGACACGGCCACACTCACTGTAGGTCGGGCTCAAGTCGGGGTCGCGCCGCCATTCGGCCATCGCCTCCACCGCCATCCGGGCATAGACGGCGTCGTTGTACTCGGCGCGGATGATCTTGTTGTCGTCGTTGGCGGCGCTCCATGGCGACGGCACCGCGTACGCATCGATGGCCACCACGGCGTGGCCCTCCTTGGCCAAGTGGTACGCACACGAGAGCCCAAACACCCCGCAGCCAACGACTACTATCGTTTCCTTCTCCGCCATTATCGTTTGGTGGTGTTTTTTTTTCGCTTGCCTCAAGCGGCGCACCCGCACTTGACTCAGGTGTTGCTGGGCCGCGACCGGCGCTAGTTCCGCGCGCTGCCAATGGGTGCGGTTCTGCCGCAGGGCTGACTCATCGCTATCGGCGTTGTTGCGCTGGGCCCTTAGTCAGGACGCAATTTTTTCCGCCATGATAGCGATAGGCGCTCAGGCTCCCGCTCAGGCACCCGCACGGCTTCGTCCTATAAATAAGCCTTCGCGCCAGGCTTATTTGGAGACCCCAAACCATAATTTTTTTGCAGTTGCACCCATAGATTCATGCTGCAAGACACCAAAATCGGCCAGGGCGCCACCAAAATCGGCCAGGGCGTCGAGATCGAAACGGTGGCCAGATCGGACGTGGCGTCGCTGGACCAGGACTTGAAGGACGTCGACCACAACCTCGTCGAGACCCTTCTCATTCCCGGCACCAACGACGTCTACAACGCCAAGATCCAGGTCCTCAACAACGCTCTCCAGGATATCGGCATGGGCCGGTTCCAGTGGATCCTTTTCGCCGTCGCCGGGTTCGGGTGGTTCATGGACAGTTTCTGGATGTTTGCCATCTCGCTCATCTCGATCCCCGTCCAGCGGGGGTTTGCAACCAAACACATCGCCTACCTCTCGTTGTTCAAGTACATCGGGCTCACGCTCGGCGCGTCGACGTGGCCGCTTCTCTCCGACTTGTACGGCCGTTCGTTTGCGTTCAACGCCACGCTTATCATGAGCGGCGCTGCCGGGCTCGTTGCTGCCGGCATGCCGACGTTTGGCGGCCTCAACTTCTTTGTGTTTCTCATTGGGTTTGCTACCGGCGGCAACCAGCCCGTCGACTCGATGCTCTTTGTCGAGTTGATTCCGGCGTCGCACCAACATCTCTTGTTGCACGAGTCGGCGTTCTGGGGGGTCGGCAACTTTGTTGCGGCCATCATTGGCTGGCCGTTGATCGTCAACTTTACCTGCGAAAAGGACCACTGTACCTACGAAAACAACTTGGGGTGGCGCTACTCGTACTGGGTGTTTGGCGGGTTGACGTTGGTCATGGCGCTGCTCAGAGTGTTTGCCAGGATCTACGAGTCGCCCAAGTACTACGTCGGCAAGCACCAGGACACCAAGGTGGTCGAGATCGTCCAGGCCATCGCCAGACGCAACAAGTCCGAGACGTGGCTTACGCTCGAACATTTCCAGGATATCGACGCCGAGTTTGCTGCCAAGGGCATGACGATGACGGGGCCCGTTGATGCTGGCCAGCCCGTGTCGGCCAACAAGGTCATTGTCAACCGGTACTTTGAGACCTTCAAGCAGTGGAAGGTGCTCTTTGCTACGCGCAAGATGACCATCACCACGCTTTTGCTCTGGGGGATCTGGGGGCTTACGGGCATGGGATTCCCGTTGTTCAACAACTTCTTGCCGTTCTACTTGCAGTGGAAGGGCGCCCAGACGGGTACCAGTTCGTTGAACAAGACCTACAGAAACTATACCATCCAAGCGGTGTTTTCGATTCCACCAGGGTTCTTTGCCGGGTGGTTGGCCGACCGCAAGTACATTGGCCGTAAGGGAGTCGGGTTCCTTGGGGGGATTTTGAGCGGCATCTTCATGTACCTCTTCACCACGACCAAGTCGGCCAACAGTTACCTCATCTTCAACTGCTGTGTGTCGTTCGTGACGACGTTCATCTACGCCGCCATGTACTCGTACACGCCCGAGGTGTATCCTGCGCCCGCCAGGGGCGCTGCCTCCAGTGCCTGCTCGTTCTTCAACCGTCTCTGCGGCACCATGGGGCCCGTCATGACGTTGTACTTGGACATCAACAACGGCCAGCCGGTGTTCATTTCGGGCGCCTTGTTCATTGCCGCCGGCGTGTTGTTCATCTTGCTTCCGTTTGAGACCAGAGGCAAGGCCGCATCATAAACCATAGTAATACTACAACACTACCTTCAATCGTATAGCCCTATTTTTCGCCCGGCTGCAAAATCCGTGGCGTGATAATCGGCCCGGCTAATTGCACCGTGCCGCCTCCACCACACATCTGGCCGAGGATCTCTCTAGAACACACCAGAACCACCGCCCACATCTCCAGGAGTTGACCTTGGCATCATGGGGGTGCGTAGCGTAACAGGTGATTTGCAGTCGCACTGGCGGGGAGGGACATATGGTTCTGCACTGGGGGGAGGGACATATGGTTCTGTACTGGCGCCCTCCGCACCACGCTCGCTATAACCTAAATGTACCAGTTCCCCGACCCTGGCACCGTCCGCCAGTCGCCGGACCCAACGTCGTCGGGTATTAACCGCCGTTGTCCGCGTCGTGTGCGTATAGCCCCGGATTGGCGTGCAGATTGCGTCAACCGTACGATACGGGGTTCCGTAACCCCAGATTAAGATTGCTGCGGCTGCAGGCAACCTTGGAACGGAGGCCACATCTATAAAAGGCAGGCGACTCCCCGCATGCGTCGGCGTCTACATATATGTCCGCTGTGAATGACGAGTAACACCACCAGCCGCCATGTCGATACAACGGAGATGTTCTTTGGCTGTGGAGTCGCCCACAGATACCACCAGTAAAAACAACCCCTTGCACGCCTACCTTGTGTACGGCAAGAACAAACTGCGCTCCAACAGCGCGCCCAACTTGACCGAACTCGTAAACGAGGACCATGCCACCAGGGCCCACCGTAAAGTCTCCCTTTGTGATCTCAACAGTCTCAACGACGAGTTGGACAACTTGAAGAAATTGGGCTGCCGTAACGACACCACCATAAAGTCGACCCAGAACTTGGAGGCCACCCGGCCCAAATTGGTGCTGTCGGCCCTGTCGACAAACTACTCGTGGCACGGAGACCTGTACCCGACCGCCGACCCCAACCACCACGACAAGACCTTGAGAAACCACCACCGCAAACAGTCGGTTGCCGTCAAGTTTGAATACCCCAAGGTCTGGAGCTAACGCCTTTAACGTCTACTACACAGATAGTTCGTTAAGTCATCTATTTAATGCATGCTAATCCTAATCGGCACCAAAGTAGATACTGTCAATGAACCGGTTTCTGAAATGCCAGTCATTGTCCCTGAATTGTTCCTCGTTGTACCACCGCTGCTCGTTGTCCATGGTACTCAACTTCCCCACAACAATGCTGACCTTGTTGAACACCTGCTTGATACGTCGTAACCCGATCTCGGTGGCAAGATAGGCACACAACACGATGTTTTCCTGCTTGACCTTGTGGTCGAGCAACACCTGGACGGCCATGATGGACGCAGCACCACTGATGATCTGCGAGTCAAACAAAAAGATCTTCTTGTTGGGCCCGCCAATGGTGGCAGGCAATGAGTCAAAGTGCAACTGGGGCTCGCCCGTGTTGGAGTCACTCTGGATAAGCAATTTGCCGATGGTTATGTCGGGGATAGTCTTTTTGATTGCCTTCATAAAACAGTCGCCCGAACGGATGATGTTGATGGCAATGATTTCGTCCAATGGCCTCAATCCCTTGAAGTAGTACTCGTTGTTTCTCGAGGTTTTCACCGTGATGTTTTCGTAGTTACCAAGAAATTCCATAGCCTTTTCTATGATCAATACAGAAATACGATCAAAGTAGAAGATAAAGTCCGATCTTTCGGTCGTCTTGTTGAACAAAATGGAGTTGATCCCCTTGGTCTGGTTGTTGGACGGCAACAACTTCAAGTTGTCGAACGAATCGACGTCAAACGTCATGCTTCTGCCCAACTGGCGCAAGTGCTTCAAGTGTAACAACGACTTGTTGGCCATTTGTCGCTGGATGTGCTGAATCATCAACGTAATGGCAATGTCGTTTTCCAACCCCTTGGGCAACACCAAGTCGGCGTTGTTCATGGTGGGATTGACGTAACGAACAGCGTTGGGCTTGACGGTTTGTTCCCATTGTCTCATGGCGCCCGCAAGATCTCTGCCTCGATGCAAAATATCCCTTGTCAATCTCCGGGCCAAACAGACATCCAAGTCGGTGTCAACGTAGATCTTCAAGTCCATCAAGTCCAAAAGTCTCTCATCGTACAAGGCATAAATACCTTCGATAATGATGACGTTGGCGCCGTAGATGGTCGTCGTCTTGCTGGTTCTGTTGTGGAGGTTGAAGGAATACACGGGAATCGAGGTCTTTTCTCCCTTCTTCAACTTCTTGACCGTTTCATACACCAAGTCCATGTCGAACGACTGGGGCATGTCGAAATCAAACTTGTTGGAAAACGCCAACTGTCTCTCTTCGGGAGTAAGAGGGTTGTAGAAGTTGTCGAACGAAAGCAACACCGTCCATGGCTGGTTCAATTCCTGGATGATTTTCTGGGACACAGACGTCTTGCCGGAACCAGAGTTACCGGCAACACCGATAATGTAAGGCTCGGTCCATGGCGGGATGTACAGCAACTTCGACGACTCGGTTTCATCTTCCGACACCAACTGGTCGGTCGAGGTGAAGAACGACGACGAATCGTTCTGTTCAGGCGAAATCCGCGAAAATCTTCTTCCCTTGGGAACACCCAACGACTCAGAGATCACAGAAGACATGTCAGCAGGTGGTTAGGCAGTCGTGGTAGATAAAGGATCCAAACGTTCGCACTGTTGGTTGATGGAACGATTCGCATCTCATCGCAAAATTTACATGCCATACCGGGGTTACTCAAGTAACGATCATGAGTGATTTAGTTTCAGGAAAGGGTACAAGAAGACGGAGAGATGGTGATGATCAATGGGACGATGAGGACAAGCCAGAGATATCTGCTAGAGCCGAGCCGGTTGCACCACCGGCTCAGAATCCCCAAACAGACCTGGTCGCACCTCCACCACCACAACAACAACCAGCTATAGCTGAAGCTGGGTCGTTGAGAGAAAAGTCACGAAAGGATTATCTCAAGAAGCGACAATTGGCCAAGCTCAAAGAACTCGAAGAGCAGATCCAGGAATACGAGACGCAACTGGACCAACTTTCTGACCGCCAACATCAAGATTACAGACGTAAACAAGAGATCGCAACAACAATCAAAAAGGCCATTGGCCAACACACACAGCACGAATATGTCTTGCCCGAGACGGTGGTCGATAAGAAACGGAAGCACGACATTCTCCACCAAAAGAGTGTTTACGACGATTCGGAGGGCCAGGCGCCCAAGAAGAATCGTTACGAAAACCAATGGGAAGCGGACCAATTGAAAAAGGCAAATCAGATCTCGGTTGTCAATACCGACAAGATCAATCTCCCTGGCCAGGAACAGTACGATTTTGTGTTTGACGAGTCTCAATTTGTCAACTTTGAAGCAGACAAACCACTCCCCGGTGACGACAAACAAGAAAAGACCGCAAGGGAAAACAAGAGAAGCACAATGAAGGAGGTCCGTGAGTCACTTCCCGTGTATAAGTTCAAACAAGACTTTCTTTCGAGCGTATCGAAGAACCAAGTCCTCATTGTTGTGGGGGAAACGGGGTCCGGTAAAACCACCCAGTTGCCCCAGTATCTTCACGAAGCTGGATACTCGGAAAAGGACGGCAAGAAATTAATCATTGGATGCACCCAGCCAAGAAGAGTGGCCGCTACCTCTGTGGCTGCCAGAGTGGCCGACGAAATGGACGTCACATTGGGACAAGAAGTCGGTTACTCAATTCGTTTTGAAAATGTATCGACCCCAGAAACCGTGGTCAAATATTTGACGGATGGTATGTTACTCAAGGAATTTCTTGCAGACCCCGAATTGTCCAACTACGGTGCATTGATGATTGATGAAGCCCACGAAAGAACTCTTTCAACCGAAATAATCTTGAGCTTGTTGAAGGATATCATAAGATCACGGCCCGACTTCAAGTTGATTGTTGCATCTGCCACGATCAATGCACAAAAGTTTTCGGAGTTCTTCTACGATGCTCCTATTTTGAATATTCCTGGTAGAAGATTCCCTGTCGACATTCACTATACCAAGAACCCCGAGGCTAATTATATTCAAGCTGCCATAACGACAATTTTCCAAATTCATTTGACCCAAGAACTTCCCGGTGATATATTGGTATTTCTCACGGGTCAAGACGAAATTGAAACAATGGAGGAATCCTTAAACGAAGCGGTTACTCGATTGGGTGATCAGATCAAGCCGTTGAACATTTGCTCCATTTACGCCAACTTACCAAACGAACTTCAATCAAAGATATTCGAAAAGACACCCCCCAATACAAGAAAGGTTGTGCTAGCCACAAATATTGCCGAGACTTCCATCACCATTGACGGGATATCGTATGTCATTGATCCTGGTTATGTCAAACAAAATGTCTACAATCCTAGCACCGGTATGGAAAGCTTGGTGGTTGTTCCCTGCTCGAGAGCATCCGCGGATCAGAGAGCTGGTAGAGCTGGTAGAGTGGGACCTGGTAAATGCTTTCGACTCTATACAAAATGGTCGTTTTACAACGAACTTGAACTCAACCCTACCCCAGAAATCTTGAGAGTTAACTTGACGTCCACAGTGTTGCTCTTGCTTTCGCTAGGAATAACTGACTTGATTCATTTTGAATTTATGGATCCACCCAGTCCCGAAACCATCGTTAAAGCATTGGAACTATTGTATTCGTTAGGTGCTTTAAGTTCCCGAGGCGGGTTAACATCCATAGGACGGAAAATGGCAGAGTTCCCCATTGATGCCATGTTTGCCAAGTGCCTTTTACTGAGTTCAAAGTACGGGGTTTTCCAAGACATTCTTGCTATAATTTCGGTTTTGGGAGAAAGTAGTAACCTTTTTTATCGCCCCAAAGATAAGCGAGAACAAGCCGACCGGGCTAAGGAAAGGTTTCATGAAGAAGCCGGTGACCATCTCACGCTTTTAAATGTCTGGAACCAGTGGGTGGATACGGGTTATTCAAACGAGTGGTGCCAGGATAACTTTGTCCAGTACAAGACGTTGAAGCGAGTCAAGAATATCCGTGAGCAGCTTGAAAGGCAGTGCAGACGGCTCGGAATCGAACAGGAAACAAGCGCGGAGGAAAACAAGACCCTCATGATCCAGAAGTCGATCGTTTCGGGATTCTTCCCCAACATTGCCCGGTTATCCAAAACGGGTGACTCTTACCGCCGTTTAAAGCAAAACCAGCCGGTATATGTGCATCCTTCATCGGCCATTTTTCCGACGAAACCGCCGCCAAAGCTTGTCTTGTATCACGAATTGGTGCTCACCAGCAAAGAATTTATGAGAAATTGCATGGTGATCCAGGAGAAGTGGATCGAGGAGTTTGCATCTCACTACTACAACGCCAATGACCTCAGCTTCATCAAGACCAGCGTGACCAAGTAAATTTTGCAACCATGTTGCCTGCATATACACCACCTACATCGAAACAAAATTCATCACCATATTCACCAACACTAGAGATGTTTCGTCGACAAATGGCGCCGTTCAGGGCGTTCAGTGTCGCACGATACCTCCACAAGGATGTAATTGATCTTCCACGTATATTCCAGAACTCAAACTCCGATTCGTCAATTCAGTCGATGGAAAATATTCTTTCGATTCTCCAGATTGTCGAGACCCAGGCCACATCTCCCCTGGGTATCCGGGTGCGGCAAAGGGCATCACCATTTCTCCAGGCAATCAAACGTTTGGATACGAACTACTTGAACCAGTTTACTGACCAATTCGGCCGTGAGTTGGTGCGGTTCGCGATACTTTACCAGTTCAACTTGAAGCCATATCTCCGTGACAACTGGACCCAGTTGCAAGAGCCCGGTGCGGTCGAAAGCTCAATTAATGACATAATGCAAGCGACGTGCGGTAAACCCAATTCGTTCTTTGCCCGCAACCAAGAAATTACCATGGACCACAAACTCACATATTTGCAGCTGGTGGTGCGGTACTACATCATGAATCCCGACCATTGCCTCTCACGGCTCAATGTGGATATACGCAATGCAGCAAAACAGGTGTTGACGTATGGCCCAGAGCACTCACAGTACTATTTGCCCAAAATCAAGATCCCTCCATCGCATGCCTACATCACCCACGACCCTTTGGTGTTGCGGAGTAATATTGGCAACGAAAAGTCCGATAAAAACCTCTTGGTATACATAGCTATGGACGCCACCACGGTGGAAGGGGCGATAATCGACCATCATCGGTATTTGCGGCTGCAGAACCAGCCTTCCATGGATGTCGGTGCCGGTATATTCATGACGATGATGCAAAACGACCAACAGGAGGGCAAACTTGCATTTACGATTCTTTGCAAGCGGGTCTTGCTCAAGATCGAGGAAGCGAAGGAAGATGTCGGTGTACAAGCCACTGCTGCCGAACCAACGCAGACCGTACCAAGTAGTCGGATTCAGCTGCTGGAACCACAGCAGTACTGGGAGACGGGGTTTGTGCGGAAAGATGCTGTGGTGGCGGAGGAAGGACCCAGCAACGTACCCGGGGAGAAGTCCAAGGCCGACGTCAAGCATGTAACCATCAAGACGCTCACGAGCTTCCAAAAGAACCAGCTCAAGAAGAATGACGTTGAAAAGGTGCCGCTGCGGATGGTCGAAGTTGACTATGCCACCCTCAGCGATGAATTGTTGTTGGCGAGATTGGTGGAAGATCTGCAGAGTCTCCGTATTCTCAAGGCGATCGTGGCGTACAAGAGTCGGATTCCCGACCGGTTGCTCCACTCCAAACATTACCGGTATGCGCTAGGCCGGTCGGAGGCGCTAGCCCTGCAGTGTGAGGGCAGCGACGAGGTGGTGATCGATATATTAGAGAACTACTTTGACCGGTACTTTGGCAAGTTCTACGGCCGGTCGCCGGTGGAGGCCGAGAAGTGGTTGGTCAACCTCTTGTTGGCGTGGGATGGCCGCGAGACGTTGGTCAACGGTGCATTGTTGAAGGAAGCCGTCGATGGTCTCAGAGACATCGTGGCCGGTTGCCAGCTCGAAGCGAGCCAAATGTAGCCCCGATGCAACCACCGTTATTGTGTGTTCAACCGACTATAATTAGTTGCAAAATCAATCGGGGAAAAAAACGGCTGTCGACCACCTTGGCGTCGCATACATAAACACATTACATTTTGAGACACATCTCCCGAATAGGAATAAAAACAAAAATAGCTCCTTTAAGAGTGCGGTGGTGCCAAGGTCACGGTACCGTTCTGGGGATCGACCCCGATCTGGCAGGCTTAGCGTCCGATTGGGGAACTGGCCAAGCGAGCGCGTGTAGAAGGAGCCGGAAGGGCCTTAGCTGCGCTTAGTACGGAACCCGCAGGACTCAGACACGCTGCTGCCGCCCTGCAGGACGAATCCCACCACGGCCTTTTTTTCTGGCGGTGCCTGGCGACCTTTTCTGGTTCTAGATCCGTAAGGGATGAAATTAATTATCACCGCGTAAAGACGACACAAAAGCCTAACTCGACTATACACGAGATTTTGGTTTTAAAATTTTTTTACTGAGGGTGTGGGATATTTAGATAATAAACGCTTGTGGCCGCTTTATATTAATTGTTGACGTCGTTCTTTTTTATATCTAACTAGGAATACCTTTCCATTCGCTAGCCAGTACTGTCTTATTGTTACTCAGTAAGCACACCACCAGCGAGAGACCCACTTGGCCGCCCCTTCCTACCCCTACAACCAGGCCATCGTTTCCGTCATTTTTTTCTTCTTTTCCCTGCCTCCCCCCATCCCAGAGTTTCCTTGAAACTCTCACCACCTTTCATTAACACAATCCTTTCCTCCTTCCTGTGGTCATGTTGCTGTTGTACTTGGCCTATTTGTTCCTAGTGGGACTGGTCGCCGCCGACTCAAACACCGCAATAGGCTGCTACTCCTCCGTCGACACGTCCAACTCCCAGGGTTACAACCAGTTCCAGACACCGTCGTTATGTGCTGGCGCCTGCCCTGATTCCCCCTACATCGCCATCGTCAACGGTGGCACATGTTTCTGCTTGAGCTCCATGCCCTCTTCGGGCACCACGTCTTCCTCCAGCTGTAACGTCAAGTGTAACGGTTACGGTGACGTGATGTGTGGTGGTACCTCAGACTACAGCGTGTTCCCAGGCAACGCCGCTGCTCCTCCCCTGAAATCAGGCAGCTCCCTGCCATCGTCCTCCCTGCCATCGTCCTCCCATTCATCATCCACATCTGCCCCATCTTCCTCCACCACCGACGCCCCATCGTCGTCCAGTTCCGCCTCCGCCTCCACCACCGACGGATCCTCTTCGAGTGCAGAAGTTGTTTACGTTACCAAGACTTCGGCCACTTCCTCGCTGTCGTCAACATCCACCTCCTCGTCCTCGTCCTCTTCTGAACCCAAAAAGTCCAGCAAGAGCTCCAATGTCGGCCCAATCGTCGGAGGCGTTGTTGGTGGCATTGCTGCTGTCGCCATCGTTGCCGCCTTGGTCTTTTTCTTTATCAGACGCCGTAACCAGGATGATGAGGACGAAGAAGAGTTCTACGACAAGCCTACATCGACTTTGGGCAGAGGAAACACCGGCAAGGGCTCGCGCCGCAACAAGGCCTCGCCTTTGGACATGCCCATGTCCAATCCATTCGTCCACCCATCGGAGGCCAGTGTTTCCAGCAACGGAACAACCCTCCAGACCAGCCAGATGAGCGGCTTGGTTGACCCCAGATTGAATCCAATTATGATGGGCAGACGAAGATTATCAGAAGGGTCGTTGGCCGACGAAGCCGATTACTCGAGAAAGATCCTCCTGGTAGCCAATCCCGACCGTTCATGAAAACCAAAGCGGAATATTTAACATTCATCATACCCCCTCACACACCCAACCCTCCAAACAAATAGCATCCTTTTAACTAACGAAACCAAACTACGATTCATCTTCCTTACTTTATTATTATCACCGGTTCCGTATATGAGAATATACCTTTTATTTCTTCACAGATGTGATATCTGTGACTGAGTCCCGCTAGGGGACCACCACGATCTGTCGCGGATCTTGAGACATGGTTGTTTATTTATCCCAGCATCAACAAATGTACGTCTAGGATATACCAGTGCTAAAAGTCAACTGTAGAGACATTTCTGTAGGCGGCGGTGACGCAAAAAGGTGCGCGTTGTTCCATTGACCCCAAAGTGGCCCGATCGTGGCCCCCAGTGGAATTCCCGATTAATTAAACAATGTTAATTAAGCAATGGCCAATGGCAGCGTGCCGGTTCCGTAGTGAAAATCGCGACTAATTCGGTGCCAGGAACCGTGCTAACAATAGACAACCGTTTTTGTCCGGCATTTCTCGCCACAACCAACGGGTCCCCCCAAAATTTCACCGAACATGTGGACTCGAATGGAAACCCCGGACGGAAAAATACACAAAACCTGGCGACTGCGCACAAACTCATCTACAATCCTCGTTTATTGGCAGACGAAATATAACACCACAGATACATTTGCCATTATCTATTAGCAAGGATCACCACACGCCAGTTTTTATTTCGACTTTCCCACTAACGTTTCCGATATGAGCTCCTCCCGCCTGGGCACACCCCAACCACACAAGTCCCCGGTGCCCAACTATGAAAAACCCCTTTATGACAAACTCCTCGAAATGCAAACGACGCTTCTCACCCTCAAAAACAACAGATCAAAGTACATAAACTCGAAACAGATCTACTCCATCTACGACCAGTTTCTTAATTCTTTGCACGAGTTGAAGATCACGCGGAAGGACGAGGAATTGAAGGGCTTGACGCTCGTCCTCCCCAACCTCACCGACGCTGTCGTTGACGACATTTGGCAACTTCTCTCGCTCTGCTTTGTAACCTGTGGCTTGATCAAGTTTGCTCCTGCCACTTACTCCTCCCTTTCCACCGTCAACAAGCTCTTGGACCATCTCAAGGAATGTCAGGTCTACACCTTGGATGATCTCGAGCCCATCAGCCAAAGATTGGCCGAGATTAAGGAAATCATCACCAACAACGATTACGACGAACACGATGACTTGGGCGACGATTTCGCCCAGGATGTCCACGATTCCATAGCCCAGACCAAAAATATCCACAAGGTCGAGGAAAACTTGTTGTTGAGAAACAAACTCAACAAGTGCCAAACGCTATACAAGCAGTTGGAAGACAGCTTTAGGAACTTCCCAGAAGACTTAGAACCCACCTACAATCAGTTGATCAAATTGAGAAAATCTATACTCCAATACGTCACCCATAAGGAAGAGTACAAGAACGCCAATAAGGAAACGATCACCACCAAAATCGGTGAAGCCAAACAGGAAATCAAGTCGATTCAAAGCAAGCGTGACAGCGATGGTTTGTTCCACTCCAAGTTTGAAGAAAACGACCAAGAAAAGTTGAACAACACCCAGACCGTTTTGAATGGATTATTGGATGATTGTAATAACTTGTTGCATGATTTATCTATTCAATCTGAATTAAGCTTGGAATCGTTGTTTGGAACGTTGACCTTGGATGACAAGGAACCTTTTAACCAGGAACTCAAGACGATTCACAAGAACTTTGAATCGATATATTATAAACTTATAGAGTTGAAAACCAAATTGGAAAACTTGTTGGTGACGAGAAGATGGACCATGAGAGAGACGGACTTGTACAGTTTTCAAAAGTCCCTTAAAGATCTTGATGACGAAAGAATTTTGTTGAATAACAAGATCGGCAAGATCAATTCTGCCGCCAACGAAGAGTCCATCTCCACCGCCAATGACCAGACAATCAACCAGCAACTCAGAAAAAACCAAATATTAATCCTTTACTTACTCAGAAGAAACTATTCCTTGATCTACAAGCTTTTGGAATCGTCAGAGCCCGTCAGTGAGTCCTTACAGCCCATACACAACCAGTTATCGACCGTGCGTAAATGTCTTTTGGAAATCAAGCGTGTCGACGGTCTTAACAATACCAGAGAGTTGTACCCCTTCCAGTTCAAGTTGGCATCTTTGGATAACCTCAGAAGTGACGGTAAGTTTATCATCAACGGTCAGATCCCTGAGGGTCAAGGTACGTTGAATGCGCTTCTTGCCGAGTGTTTTGATATCATCCACGAATTGAAGATTGAGTTGGAAGAGAAGGAAGAAGAACAGGAAGACGGCCTTGATGAGCCTTTGTCTCAAGCTGCTGAGTATACTGACGATGAAGATATCAAGTCAGACGACGAAGTCGAATTGAAGAGAGGAAGATTCAAGGGTTTTAACGAGGCGGACTACGATAAGGAGTCCGAATCGGCCTTTGAAGACGATGATGACTACAGCTTTAGTGACAGCGAGTACGAAGGTAATGATTATTATTGATTATGTATATAGACAATCTATAGCAATATTATGTTGTGTTAAGTTATTTTATGTTACGTTACACCACAAAACGATGAAATTTCCTGCGTATACTTTCTAATTTCCGGGTAAAGTTTTCCTTACAAAAAGAAAAAGCAACGCCATCGTCAAGGAGGACTAACCTCGTCGAACACCTACAAAATCATTTGGTATTCTTCTTTTCTGGGGGTAAACAAACACCTCGAGATTTCATCACTAACTTGAAAGGATTAAAGCTGACTATAAATTCTGATAGACATCCATCTAGCCCGACTTACACTATGATATCCACCGGCTTCCACTGGGGTACCAAGCCTTCACCCACCGATGTGGCGAAACCTTTCTCTTCGAATGCTTCAGGAAAGCTGTTTTCGAAGAAGAGACGGTTTCTGGACCTTACGCCAACATCCTCATCTACCTTAGCATCTGCATCTGCATCCACTCCGCCTTCAGCATCTACTCGTAAGACTACAAGAAAGCCCTCTTCTCCCAACAAGTTCAAGAAAAGCAGAACACCCCGTATTCTTGGCCAGGCTTTACCGTTGAACCGGCTTATTGAAGTCTTGGACCATGCTTCGTTGCAAGGGTTGTTGCAGGACTTGATACAGATGCATCCAGAAATAGCTAGCACCGTCAACAAATTATCGCCCAAACCAACAATAACAAACTCCATCAATCTCCTTAAAGAGAAGTTTGATATCATCATCAAACATTTACCATACAAGTGTGATGTGGAAAGTGACTATTCTTATTTAAGAATAAAGCCACACATGACCGAGTTTTTAAACTGCTTGTCGGACTTCATTCTCAACTTTTTACCACCTATGGAATTGAATGTGGTTAATTCGTTGACGTTTTTAGATCTGATCACTCACCTCATCCACGAATTGCCAAACTTCACTAATAACGAATTCCAATATACCAAACTGATGGCATACGAACAAATTGCCAACACCTGGTTAATCGTTTTGAATCAAAACACCCAAATAGAAGATGACGAAACGTCGACTTCAAACTCAAATGAAGACACCGAACACACCCTCAAGTTATACAAAATCATCAAGGATATGAAGTTGGAAGAAAAAATAGACAAGCATAACGAATACTCGTGGGGTAAGTTCAAGACGGTGGCTGATTTTATCAAGTCTGAGTTGGACCAAGCAGAACTAATTGATCATGCTCTCAATAACGCCAACAACCAGTCAGGTCTCAGTGATTTCATCACTCTTGATTACTCCAACTATTCAATTACCGCTAGAACTTCTCATTAGCGTGGGCATCGCATAAATTACATACTAAGGATATATAGTATAATTATCGGGTATAATATAAAATCTTGATGATGCACCGACTTTGTAGATTATTGTAAAATTTTGTTCGAATTTGGGAATACTCATAATGGTACGCAAAACTTCCCACATTGTTTGAATGCTGGTCAAACCTCGTACTTTACTTGAGTTGTTATCCAAGTCAGTTGACTTTCATTAGAAAACTAGGCCACAACATATTGTATGGTTTATACAGAAAGTAAATTCTTTTTAACGTAATTTTTCGCAACCACTCAAAGTACAATAATTATCCCAATGGAAGTACACATCCCCAACTCACTCAGTAGCATCACTTCATTACCACCAGCACCACTGCCGTTTGAATCTGCGGTGTTGCGTTGGTTGGCAGCGTTTCCGCAGAGCACTGTTACCGTACAAAGCCTGATGCTGGATCCGGTGACGCTCTACAAGATATTTCGCATCATTTTAAACGCCGAAGACTGGATCGGTCGCAACGACAATGACGAGCTATTTTCAGTGTCCTACAAGATAGAAAGTACTAGTAATGACTGGATAGTTCCTCGGCAACTCATACTACAGATTCAATGCCTTGAAGGTTTGTTGGACACCCATTTGGCCAATAGTGAAGTCATGGGAATGCATTTAATGGAGAAGTCCCCGATCAATTGGCTCAAACTAGTATTGTGCTGCAATGAGGTGGAAATAGAAGCAATTTGTCATCTACTTGTCAAGATTGCAACCTACACCTCAAATTTGGTCAACTTTGGACTTACATCTCTTGTTTTGATTGACAAAAATGATAGAGAGTTGATAGACGTTGCGCTTCATCGATTCGAAAGACAACGCAACGAACTTGCTCGGTCGCCAAATTTTAAGGCCAAGAAGTTCAACCTTGCAAAATCACACGACATAGACGACGACTACATTGATGCTCTATTGTGGGAAAATTCTATTCTCGAAAATGCTTTATATAAGTCCGTTACATCCAAATAAATTAACTAAATCTGGAAAGAGCTGGGGCCAATACATCTGGTTCTTCTTCAACACCATTCTCCTCGTCCTTCAATCTTTGTCTTGCTTCCTTTTCTAACTTCAAGTTTCTTTCTATTCTCATTCTTCTTTCGTCTATCACGTTATCTCTCTTCTTTCTCAAGTGTCTTCTCAAGGCAGAATTCTTACCCTTGACGTCGGGTCTTATCTCCAACTTCTTGTCTTCTTCGGTGACTTGTTCAAATTCGTTAATTTGACCAGGCTTCAATCTGATACCAATACTTCTCTTGTCAACTCTACCGATATCGTTAGGGTCAAGCGAAATAGTATCGGAAGATAATTTATTCATCAACGATCTGACTTCGGTTTGTTGTCTCTGTTTGGCCGATTCGTATGGGTTCAATTCCAAAGCATCGTAGTTAGCTTCACCAGCACCTGGAACAATCAACGAGCTAAACCCGCTCTGGTGACCAGTACCTAAAATATCTTCAAATGGAACAAACTTGATTTTTTCCGTCTTGGAACCGGGTATCAAGTGGTTCATGTAAGGGTCGTTCTGTTTTGTCTTAAACACATCCTTCCATACGGTCACATGTGGACCCCACGACACAGATAAAAGACCAGTGTCGGAGATGTCGAGGGAAGATGCAGGAGTGGGGGTATAGTATGAGTCGAGTACTTCGAGCTTACGCAAATCCCATATTTTCAACGTTTTGTCAGCACCGGAAACTGCCATGTACTTACCTTCTCTGTCAATAGCCAAGTCTCTTACAGGACCTCTAGATGATTGAAGTTTGACCAAAGGAGTTGACATACTGGGGGACCAGAGAGATACGGTACCGTTCCCATGTCCCAAGTGCATTACTGCATTCCAAGGGTTTTGCTTCATGGCTTGGGTAGGACCCAACTTTGTTCTGTGTTCCGCAACAAGGGTACCGGTGGAGACATCGTGGAACTTCAAGAAACCACTGTGACCTGCGGTGGTCAATAAGTAATGATATGGCAAGAAATCGAGAAGGGTGGCCTCAACATGCTGTTTTAAACGATGGAGTTCTGTTCCTGTTTTGTCATATATGAAAGTGTACTTCTTCTGGGCCACAGCAAAGTATTGATCGTTATGCAAGAATTTGACAGCATTAACAGTTTCATTAAGATGCAACTCGCAGTCGACTTTCCCCTTACGCCAGTCAATACAAGCAACATGTCCTTTTCGACCTCCAAGAAGTAGCTCTCGCCCGTTACGGTTGTAGTCTATGGTGTAAGGACCAAATTCTGGCAAATTTAATTCAAACTTCTTGTTGGCAGTACTGACGTCAACTGCTTCCACTATATCGTCTTGTTTGAATTTGAAAGTTTTCTCCATTGGACCATCTGCTTCCAAAAACCCTGCTTCTTCTTGCAATAACATGTCGGTTCTTGCTGCAGACTGAAGGGCATCGCTGTACTGGTTATCTATCTTCCGCAAACCAGCATTGAGCTTTCTGTTATTTTTGCTGCCTCTGCCTTTTCCCTTGTGCCTGTCATTTCCACGCTCAAATTTGGCGGTACTGGCTTTGTTAATGGCTGCCGATTTTGCTGGTGGTGCCATTTTTTTACACTGACTTGTTAGAGATTGGTGATGATCATCTCGGTATGAAATTTTTGAGAATAGAAAAAATGGACTGCAGATAGTTGGCACGGCCAGTCTCGTAAAGAAATCACCAAATTTATCTACAGGATAAAATAATCTTTAGGAACCAGGTGATTATTCACACACACACCACTTTCTTCTTGCCCAATGTTCTCCCGTTCCTGGAAAGCTGCTCGTCCCCTAGCAGCCAGCGTTATACCCCGTCCAATTGTGTTGTCTCTTGGTTTGGTTGGTGCTGTTGCTGGCGGTTACTATCTCTTGGATGCAAGATCGGCCATCCATGAATATGTGTTTTGTCCAATTATCAGAACATTTACTGATGCTGAAACCGGCCACAAGTTGGGGGTGACTTTCTTGAAGTACGGATTGACGCCAAGATTGACTGAAACTGGCGAAAATGACGACGTTTTGTCCGTGAACGTTTTCGGCACCAAATTGAACTCGCCCATCGGGTTGGCAGCTGGGTTGGACAAAGATGGCGAAGGTATTGACTCACTCTTCAACTCAGGATTCTCATACGTGGAAATTGGATCGATTACTCCTTTGCCTCAACCTGGTAACCCCCAACCCCGTTTCTTTAGATTGCCTCGTGACGATGCCGTTATCAACAGATACGGCTTCAACTCGTCAGGCCACTTCAATGTGATTTCTACCTTGAAGCTCCGTTTTGAGAAATTGGTAAACAACTTTCAAACGTCTCACTCCGGCGATCAAGCTCCTTACTCGAACGCCTTTAGAGATGGAAAGTTATTGGGTATCAACTTGGGTAAGAACAAATTTGGTGATGAAGTTGAAGATTACACTAAGGGCGTCGAAAGACTTGGTAAATATGCCGACATGTTGATTATCAACGTCTCTTCTCCAAATACGCCAGGGTTGAGAGATTTGCAAAGTGAACTGAAATTGGCTAACTTGTTGACCACTATTGTCAAGGAAAGAAACGCTGTTGGAGCTAACTTGTTGGGTAAAATTCCCCCTGTTTTGGTAAAGGTTGCTCCAGACTTGACCGAGCCTGAAATTGAATCTATTGCCAACGCTGCAAAGACCGCTGCTGTTGATGGTATAATCATCTCGAACACAACCATCCAGCGTCCTAAGGGCTTACTCACTGGCGATGATCAACTCATCAACGAAACAGGTGGACTTTCTGGTGCCCCTTTAAAGCCATTGTCATTGAAGGCTTTGCGTACATTGAGAAAGTACACCAAGGACTCCAATTTGGTCTTGGTAGGCTGTGGTGGTATTTCTTCCGGGAAAGACGCATTGGAATTTGGAAAAGCTGGGGCCACCTTTGTCCAATTGTACACTGCCTTTGCTTACAAGGGTCCAGGATTACCGGGCAAAATTAGAGATGAATTGGCCGAGGAATTGAGAAAGGAAGGAAAATCCTGGGAACAAATTATCGGTACCGACGTTAATTAGACGTTCCGTTTATCGAATTACACGACTATAGATAGACCTGCCTAGTGAAATGAGCTGCAAATTAATAGTAGCTTAAACTGTATACCTACCGTAGAAGACTCAAGTTAAGCACACCGCGATGAGTTCTATACCTTGCAGGGTAACGAAAGTACAACACGATAAACGGGAGTATAGTGGGCTCCTTGGGATTAGTCGTGCATTTACCCAAGCTTATGTAAGCTATGATCCAACACACATTTTATATACAGCACCCAGTCAACATAAACAAACCCAAATCTAACATCTTTACACCACAAGATGGTCTCTTCACGGCCAGTAACACCAAGTTCACAGCAACGTAGAAGGCATCTGCATAGATCATCAGGTGCCTATCTTCTTTCACAGTCTCCCAAAATACACTATCCCATTGATGCTGACAACCTTCCGCTCGAATCGACTCTCAATGTTGAGAAATTTGAACGTCTCTCTGATGCCATAGAGGAGCTCGACGTTAATATGACAAACTTACAGCTGATTCACGAGGCTGTTTCCACTGGATTTAATGAGTCATTTGCCAGTTTTATGTACGGGTTAAGCATCACGATGTGGTGTGTCGATTTTCCTGGATGTCCCACCAAGAGAGCCTGGGAACGATTACAAGGCCAAAAAGAGTTGGACGAAAGAATACAGGCCCTCAAAAACAAGTTAGACAAAGCCAAACTGGAAAATGCACGTTTGAAAGAACTGTTGACGCATAAAGAGAAAGTACCAGGAACAACGCCTAGATTTGCCCAGCCCCGAGCTCCCATAAGACATATTCCAGAGACACATATTATAGATGATGATTCATACGTAACGAACGAATCATTCGTGGCAAACCCTTCAGAAAGAACGAACCTGAGACTTTCTAGGATACCGCAACCTGTCAAGAGTGTGGGCCGGGCCAATCGGAAACTGCAAGATCCAAACAAGGGCCCAAATCTCAACCAGCCTCCTCGATACATGAAGGGATTGTTTGACAGCAGCAACACCCCCAGAGTCAGAGACAACAAGGGTTATAGAATTGCCAAATAAGCACCATAATTTCCTCTCCAAATTAATATGTATATTAGCTGTATAGTATTGTACAATAGATAAGTAAGATATCTTTCTTTCCTAGAACAGTTGTGTCCGTTAACGCATCAATTTCAACGTCAATTCGTACTTGACTTGTTGCACTGATTTCTGTTGTTGACTGGCTATTATCAAAAGGTAGTCAAGATTCTCAATAGAGTTAAGTATGGTCTGTCGACGAACCTGCTCTTGATAATCTAAAGAGCTTGCAGTTGGAGGCGGCGGGGCGCTCATTGTGGAAGCATTGGTGGTTGGTTAGGGTCGCTCTGGGTCTGAAACTGATTATCAGCAGTCGTGGTCAAACCGAAAAATTAAATCACCCAGTCGAAGAAACGACACTACTTTGACAACTTTCCAGATAATCACTTCATGTCGGAAATTAGTGCAGACGAAAAGAAACGTATTTTACGTGAACGGAGAGCAGCTAAGTTGGCCAAGGGCGGTGCACGTCTCAATAAAATTGTTAACCAGGGTTCATCGATTAAGGTGGATGAGGAAGTAACCTCCACCGTGCCAGAGGTGATGACTCCAGCTTCGAATCAACCCGAGCTTCAAGTCAGCAGCACCCCACAAAGAACCATAGATCCAGATGCTGATCCAGAAATTCTGGAAATTCCAAGCACGGAAAACATCGAGGAAATATTTAACAAAGTATTCGCTGGTAACAACCCTGCTGGAGCCGAAGGCGGTGCCCCAGATGACTTTTCCAAGTTACTTTCCGGCATGCTTGGAATGCAAGATGGTGCCTCTCCATTTGGAGGACCAGACTCTCCGTTTGGCGGGCCCAATTCTCCATTCGGTGGTGCCGACTCTCCGTTCGGTGGGGCTGATTCTCCATTTGGTGCCGGTATCGACCCAGCTCAAGCCCAATATCAGCAGGAGCTTACCAACTACAATCAATACCAACAAAAATTGTGGAAATTCCGCTTCCTAGTTATTAGAACGTTGGTGGTATTGTCCAACTTCTTCTATCATTTTGTTACCATTTCTGATGACTCGTTTTCTGCATCATCATACTCATACGTTCGTGGATTGCTTCCCGCAACCCCTGTCGGAAGCTTCTTTACATTGTTCACTACTGCGGAAGTGGTGATATTGGCAACATTTTATATTGTCAGCTCTCAAAAAGACTTATTCAAGACTAAATCAGACAACAGTTTGATTCTCAAGGGACTCGGCTTTGTCTCAATGGTGTTACCGCAGATAAACGCTTATAGACCTTTGATCGTCCGTTTACTGGGATACTACGAACTTCTTAGCATGCTTTTGGGAGATTTATCTCTCGTCGTTGTTCTTTTCGGATTACTTAGTTTCATTAGAAGATAATATATACACTTGTGGCAACTACCACTTCTTCTTCATGTCCTTTCTCTTTGCTTCAATCATCTTTTCGGCGCTGCTGTATCTGTTCTTCTTCACAAACGTGTAGCCCAACAATATGGTACTGAAGAAAGAAAGACCAAACCAGGTGATTAAATATTGTAAATGGTTATTGCTAAATGTGATTTTGGGGAAAGGAGCAACGGGGACGCCCTGTTTGATGAACTCAAATTCCTGGTACAGTAATGTCATATCCGAATCTCTTTCTCTGGCAATAAATTCAGCATCTCTGTCTTCGTTGTCCTTTTTGGAAAAGAACCAGCTGCCACTTGTTTTCTTCTCGTGTTCTCTCCATTCAAGGTGATCACTTAAGTCATATATCATTTGGCAGTAAATAGGCAACGAACCGGACTGTTCTGCCATAACAGGGATATCATGGACGTTAAATAAACGAGACCCATCCTCGTGGTCAAACTGAAGATATGACTTAATTGGCATCGACCTGAATAACGCCACAATCTCAATTTCTCCCTGCGGGAATGCCAAATGTGACAAATAACCATGTTTTCTAGTTCCTGGAACGACCTTATCCTTATGGATCCAACCTCTTTCAATCAAAATGGGTTTTCCACCCGAGCTACGAACAAATGGAGTGATCAAGAGGTATCCAATTTCACCGTTCTTCATTCTGGGTCCCAAAAACATTTCCTGGCTATAATCAAAATGGCCCTTGACCTTGAACCGACGGAATTCGAATTGTGGAATCACCTCGGGGTCTAAGGTGGCAGGCAATTCTTCTAAGGGTGGTGCGGCCAATGCATTTTCACACCTTGCAATTAAGTCGGCCTTCCAATTCATTCTCTTAACTTGCCACACTCCAAGCACCAAACTGATTACTGGCATTGCTATCATTAATCCCAAGAAGAATCGTCTCAAATAAGGCATCCTTGCTTGGTGTTCTAAAGTTGCCAAGTTCCCTGTGGTTCCTTTCACGGGTTTCCAGTCAACAGTAGAAGTTTTAACTGTCCGTATAAATGGCCTTGGACGCACGGAGGTTCTCATTAAGACAGCAACTGGCCTCCCAAAACGGGCCTTCATAGTAGCTGACAAGAACATCGGTAGTGTTATATGATTTAACTTCTTTTCAACTTGAAATGGTGCGACATTGACCGCGACAAAAATTCTACGACACGAAGCATTTTGCAGCAATTGCGAACAACGACTAACTCTTGCTAGTAGAGAGGTGAGGGTGTTTTCATTACATTCATCTATTAGGTATAATCGATACTTAGTTTGCACAAACAGGAGGAGGAGTGTCACAGACTGATGTATATAAAACAACAAGCTCGACGACGACGGTAGCTCCGTTAGGTTGAACGGAGTTGGTAATTATGGTGGAGGTGTCGTATTTTCCGGAAGGTACTGAGGTTGTGATTTCAGTAAACGTAGGGTTGGGGGCAGCAGAGCTCAGGGCAACATTAGATTGAGTTGGGGTAATGGTTGGGAAGATAGTGGCATCACTGCTAGCACCTGGAGCAACAGAGGAAGCATCTGGAGCAGCAGAAGAGGCAGCGGAAGAAGCAGCGGAAGAAGCAGCGTCTGGAGCAGCAGAAGAAGCAGCAGAAGAAGCAGCAGAAGAAGCATTAGGCACAACAGAAGAGGCGGAAGATGCGCCAGGGGCAACGGAGGAGGTATCAGAAGCGGCCGATGAAGCAGCAGAAGAAGCAGGCTCGGTGGAAGCTGGAGCAGATGGAGAGCCACTGTCACTGGTCACAGGAGTGGTTGGAACAGGAGTAGTAGCAGCATCGGATGGAGTAATGGTAAGGTAAGCAGTACTGCCGTAAACAACGTCGGTGGTAAGGACACCGGCAGAGTTGGTGTAGATGTATTCAGTACCGAAAACTTCTTCCAACAAGGCGACAGTGGTGGTTGTAGTCACGGTTGGGGTAATAGTGGTGTCAGTGGTGGACTCAAAGGGCACGACATCGGTGACAGCTTGGGTCAAGCCAAGAACGGTGAATAAAAGAAGAGAGGTTATGGAAGTGAATCTCTGCATTGCTGGCTAAGTCTTTTTTAAAGTGAAGGAATGTATAAGGTCAGTTGAATTCAGTGAAGTTTAAGAAGCATGAGTAGAAAAGTACAAATCCAGTTAGTTTTATATTGGAATTCCTCTGTGTCAGGCCATGCAAGTTGTAGCCAGCACCTATTGTCCCAAATCGTAAAAATCTATACCGATTAGTGCAAGGTATTGTGACGGCGGCATAATACGCAAACCATGCATAACATGGGCGCTTAATACATATAGGATCTTGCAGCAAAATAGCCAAATGTTTGCTGGTATGTGTCCTAAATAAGCCGACTAAGGTTATCAATCATTCCGATTTGGCAACGTATTCCCGTTTGTAGTTTGCAACCAGCCTTAATATCACGCGTTTCACAAAAAATTATCTAAAAAGGTTAGTTCCGCGCCGGGCGCAAAACCGAAAAATGGTTTCTGTTACCGTTGTATTGTAGCCTGTGCAGGTATACGCGCTAACGGTGAGGTTGCATCAATGAGCACGATGCCTTGGTGTTCAAAAGACGAGAGTTTTGCTGGACAACATTCCGTTTTGGGAGGTAATATTTATTTATTCTACTCGATGGGTAAGTAATTTAAAGGATTGAAAGGGATGGGTGGGGAGGGGAGGAAGGTAAGTCCTACTAAATAATAAGAAACAATAGCTAATCACAAACTTACAAAAATATCTCAATATATCGAATCTTTATTCTATACGTAAACGGAGATCACTGGCACGCCTCAAAACGTAATTGTAGGTTATGGAGACTTGTATGGAAGTTTCAGTTTACCCATCACGCATCCAAGAAAAGCTTATTTAAATTCCCACAACGTTATCCTCGCCTCTATCTACATTTAGCCGCCCGTTCAGGGATAGTCGGCGTACCATCTGGAGGCCCCTCGCCCGAACGCAAGTCGGCTAAGTTGTTTATTAAATGAAATTTGTTGCTTTTTGTTACCATATTCCGAAGGACACGACTACAACCCCGACCCCGGTAACCTGACCCCGCCGCTTCTACTTACACATTCTTCTGGAGGTCGTCGCCGCCGGTGCGTTCCAGTGTCCTCCTCTTAATGTCCTCTATACTATCCACCAACCCAGGAAATTCCTTGCCTAACTTCTCTCCCAAGACGTCGCGTAACTGGCCAAAGCCCAACATCTTGCCCTTCAAGCGGGCATTGCTCTTAGCGGTGACTTCGATGAATTCTCTGGTGTAGATGTCGGGGTTTCTGCCATCTTCAATGTATGCTATTACGTCGGCCGGCACCGGGTACTGGTGGGTGAACGGGCTGGCCGTGATTCCCGAGAGCTGTGATATCACCTGGTTGGTCTTGTGCGTCAATGCGGTATGTGATTGTATTGTGCCTTGGTTATCGTGAACGAGAACACCAAGCTCAATGAATGATTCAACAAGAGCCAGTAGCTGGTCGGCCGTGGCGGCCAACGGCGTGTCTAGGTCGCTCGACATGTGTAGTGTAAAGATGTATGCCTGCTAATGGCTGGATAGTGTTGATGACGGGAATGACACGACATTTACTTGAGCGACCAAAAAAATGGCGCAAGTGCGTGAGACATTGTGCGACATTTGTCCTCCTGCAAGAAATGGCCGAATTGCAGCTATTACTCCAGTACCATACCTTTCTAGTGTACTTTTTGATTGGCTACCACTACGATTATTTGCACCCCATTTTATTCCTTGCATAATTTGAATTTTATCTAGAGTCAACCATCGTCCTTTTTCACCGTAATAGCATACCATCACTCATCGTTCATTTCCCATCTCACATACCTTTTAATTTCATTCACAATGTTTGTCACCATACGCTATAACCGTCATAAATATAACCAGTCGGCCGATACCGACGAAGATTCACCCTTGAAATTTGTCAAGCTACCATTTCCACGCAATCAGAATCCGTTATCTTCTCCACTCCGCAGCTCAGAGCGTCGTAACCGCAATCGTACACCATCGCCGTCAGACACGGATGAGAAACTGGTGGAGAATTCCAGAGAAAATCTGGTGATTCCCCTGGAAGAACCACTGAGGAATAGTCTGTTCATCTCGAGCCGTGCATTCCAACAAGATTCTACATCGAACCATGCCACCCCGGAGGCCGTCGTTATGCCCAAAAAATCGGTCGAAGATGCTGTCATCTCGATCTCTCTGTATCTGGACCGGTACATTGCCGCACGAGCCACCCAGGATAAAAATTCCAAGCTTCGTAGCCAGGAACTAGACTTGGAGTGGTTCCACGACGTCAGCTTGATTACTGACCGATTACATTTACTCAAAGAGGCATACCGGGCCATTCTGTCTGTGAAACGGAAAAAGATTGCGGCAAAAGCTCTAAACACTTCGTCGGCCGTACCTTCGCCTTATATGGAAAGTTCACAAGATCACACCCACTTCTTTAACATGAATGAAGATGATCTAGAAGACAGTGGCAGTAATTCAGAGAACCCAGTCAAAAGAGGAGTGGGGCGGCCCAAGAAGATCCAAAACTAGGGGCAGCTTGTCGATAAACACGAGGAAAAGTTATATAATAATGTTAGCAATGAATAACACGAATTAGAAAATTGTAAGCGGTTGGAAATCCCAGGTATAAAGATCTACACCATCATGCTTATAATCACCAATTCAACTCAACCAGCTGGTGCTATTTGACTCTCCTATCTTCCTTACATTATAGCAAAGGATATCAGGATTTCCTGCATATTCCCGGCGACGATAATTTATTTATCGCTGCTCATTTAATCACCAACAACCGACACCAATCCACAATCATGAAACCAGTCGTGTCTACCGGACATGCGTACTGCTGTACCATTTTATCTGCATTTGCCATTGCCATTCTTTCGGTGATTGGATACTTATTCAAGACGGAACATGAGTCGATGGTGGGCTCAATCAACGATCCTGAAGACGGTCCAGCCGTGGCCAAAACGGTGTTCGGCGCAGTGTTTGTATACTTGGGCTTCTTTGTGTTCTGTGGTTTACAGATATTGTTGATTCAAAGACAAAACAGGATTCAATTATAGTCCGCCCTTATAGGCTTTCAATTCTTTACGTACATTAAATAAAAAAATACTTTCGTATATAAACATATATCATTGTAGGAATGAGTTACGAGTGGTTCACTACTAGAGCTTGGCAACACCGTCTTTGCCACCCTTCCAGAAGATTCCTCCGCTCCAATCGCAGATGTCAAATACCAATGGTCTCAACTCGGCTAATTCCAGCTTGGATACGCCTACATTAACGGCTCCCCTTAAGTGGCCCTTTAACTGCGGGTTGACGTCTTGCGGAATCAAACTGGCAACCACACACATGGAAGTTTCCCGTGCCGACAAGATATCGGTGTAACTCAAGAGAGGGGCGTATACGTTGTGATAGGCAAAATACCACAAGTCGGGGTACGCAGAGACCATCTGCCTTCTGATTCTGGTGTTGACTTTATTGGAATAGATAGTGTTCCAGAAATCAGATCCACGGGTCAAATCACTTTGTATTTGTTTTGTAGCAATAGAATCGACAGAGATCGGGCCGTCGATAGTTTCCGATGTCAACGAATTTGAAGTCTTTTCCTCAAAGTAGGTACCCTCGGAATCTTCACCGACAATATCAGACGATGGCAAATGTCCGGGGTGTACAATTGATGGCCTTTCGGGGAGGTCCAGTGGCCGGATACTCGTAGGGGTCACTGTTTTCAAAATCATCATTGCGTTGATGGACTTGGGCAATCCGGACAACGCACTGCTCTTGAGAATCACCTCTCTAAACTTGGCAGCGATAAGAGCTTGGGCGGCATGGATATCGTCGCTTTTAGAAAACTTGAACCTTAACGGTAACTTGTCATAGTACAGGTAAGGAATGAGAACATCCGGCAAGTTGACTCCAACGGCAGTCAAATCTTTGTACTTGGTTGAAGACGAAATGGAGTCCTGAGCAAGCTGCAACAAGTACTTGTCAGTCAATAACGCAGCATCGGGTGAATATTCCAAAAGCTGCTGCCGTAAGGCAAAGTGGAATACCTTGGGAATCTCTTGCGGTTGGTTGACCACGGTAAGACAAGCACACGCAATTAAGTACCACGAGTTGTGAAGCGAGGGGTAATTGTACGCCAATTTCACCAAACGTTCAGCAGTAAGCACCGACATGGCAACGATAAGGTTTGGTGGTCCACCAAGGAAATCTTGGATGAATGGAGAAATCTGGGGTCAGGTCGTACGATCACGTGAATTGCCTAGTTATATACAGGTTGTGACTATTTAGATCTTCGTCAAGCATTCTTGGATACCTCTAAGTGAGTTACCGACTCGACATGGTAGACGGGTTCTTGAAACAATGAAAGATGAAGGAGTGGAAGGACCTTCTAGTTGGAAAATATTACAATTGTGGTGACTTGTCAATAATAAGAATTTAAGCCGACTGTGGTGCTCTTGCGTATGTTAATTCTGACCTAACGAAGCCTTGTACTTTTTTGCATGAAGGGCCGATAAATTAGGCAAATCACTCGTAATTCTCCGCCACTGTTCAACGGAAATAGATTTCAAACACATATCCGTCCTTTATTCTAAGCTAATTAAACTTTATTTGACAACGGGTAACACGTTATCACTGTGGCGATCGCAAACAACAAAGCGCTCATACCGAATCTGATAAGATATCCTTTATGTAACTAGACTCACGCAAGCTTCAATGTATAAAGTTTCCTTCTCGATCTGTCTGCTAATGCCTCTTGGCTTTAATTTTCTTCTTTACTTCCTCCTTCACGTCACCTCGGATGTTCTGACGTTTCTCCACGATTACCGCATCCAGACCCTGGCCGCACTTTTCCCACATTTGTGTTTAATGTTGCATAAAACGCAACAGTAACACCGAATTTATTTGTGGCGGGATTTCAATACATCACAAGATAAGGGTCAATTTTTATTGTGTAGTGTTTTATTGGTGGAGTAATGCTTCCTTCTTTGCTAGAGATATTTCCGGACCCCGAAATGCCGTTTGGCATTCATGTTCGACGGCGTTAATTATGCAATTGTGGTTAAATATATTTATCAGCAGGGAAGATTAACCTATCTCTTCCACACCCCACATGAATTTGCACCCAAATTGTGGCAGTGTTCATACAATCTTAGTTTTTAAAACAACGTAAAATGGAACCGTGTTCCGGAATAATCTTACTCAGATCAACTAAAAATGGCAGAGTTGAAAGAGAAGGAAGTTGCGGTACAGGTTCTGGAAGAAGTACTCTTCTCGGTCAAATCCCAAGATGGATACGTCCACAATGATGTTGAAAGTTTAACAAACCTGGACTACTCGGAAAAGGTGTTTGTTCAGGATGCTGCCTTAACAAAGGGTTTAAAGCAAAGGCATATTCAAATGTTAGCGTTGGTGGGTGTGTTTGGTACTGGTTTGTTTTTGTCTTCAGGTGGTACTCTTTATTTGGTTGGTAATGTTGGTATTCTCGTTGCTTATGTTTTTGTTGGCTTTATTGTTGCGTTGAATCAGATGGCCAATGCAGAAGTGAGTACTTTAATGCCTGTGACTGGTTACAATATCAGACAAGCCGAACACTTCTTTGACAAAGCTTTAGGGTTTTCCTTAGGATGGATTGGGGTTTACAGTTCAATTATTCCGTCAGAATTGGCAGCTACTGCCGTGGTGATGTCATATTGGTCAGATGTTAACCCCGCAGTTTGGATTACAGTTTTTGGGATTATCATTGTTCTTACCAATTCGTACACAGTTAGATTTTACGGTGAGATTGAATTCGGCTTGGGTATTCTTAAGATCTTGTTGATCGTTGGTATTATCTTTTGTGGTCTTATTCTCAACTTGGGAGGTGTAAAGGGTCAGGAAAGAATCGGCTTTAGATACTGGAAAGAAACTCCTTGGAATGAATACTTCACCACTGGAAGTTTGGGCAGATTTCTCGCATTCTGGAAATGTGTGTCTGGTGTTGTCTATTCTTATGGTGGTGTTCAATCAATTTCATTGTTTGGTGGTGAAACTCAGCATCCAAGAACAAGTATTTACACTGCAGCCAAACGTATTGTGGTCCGTACTTTTACCCTTTACTTTCTTGCAGTTTTAATTTTGTCCATGATTCTTCCTGCTAATGACAAAACAATTGCCAACTCGACTGGTAATGCCGCAGGCTCTCCCTTTGTTATTGCATTCAAGAGAGCAGGGATCAAAGGTGTTCCTCATATCATTAACGCGGTAGTTTTGACGTCAGCCTTTTCAGCTGCAAACTTGGGAATGATTCAAGGATCAAGAATTCTCTTTGCGTTGGCTGCAAAAAAACAAGCTCCAGCATTATTCTTGAAAACAAATAAAAATGGTATTCCTTACTTTGGACTTATATTCGTTGCAGCATTTATCCCCTTGGCATATATGTCAGTCTCAACAAGTTCAGCAACGGTGTTCAACTGGTTTCAATCACTTACTGCTTCCAATTTATTGTTGACTTGGATGTCTATTTCATTCAATCATATTATGATGACAAGGGCCATGAAGGCACAAGGTGTTTCAAGAGATAGATTACCGTTTAAGATCAGAGGTGCGCCTACTGCTGCCTGGATTTCTGGCGTGTTGTCTTTTCTTATCTTTATTACTGCTGGTTACGCCAATTTCCTCCACGGTAACTGGAGCACCTCCGGGTTCTTCAGTGCTTATTTCACCTTGCCATTATTCATTTTCCTTTACTTCTTCTGGAAAATTATCAAAAAGACCAAGATTCTCAAACCAGAAGAAGTTGACTTGGAGACTTTGTTCAGAGACGTTGAATTGAATCCAGAACCACCAATTCCTAATAACTTGCGTGGATGGAGGATCATCACCTTCTTATGGGCCTGATGTCTCTATATAATAAATCTTACATCCTTAAAACATACGTATGGCTTTAATAGTAAGTTGTAACACTAAGGACAGATCTGAAAATTTGCAGCAACTACTTTGTTACTAGTAACCATCTATTAATTAATCTATTTTTAATTCCTAATACTTGTTCTAATCCATCTCCTGGTAATCTCGTCTTTAATTCGTTTAGCATTTTCACTTGTCCAAGGACCCATTGCCCAAAAGTGGTGCCCACCTTTAATTTTCGGCGCATCCTGTTGATGAAGGTTACCAGGCCCTAGTGAAGCGACCCCAGGTCCAAAATTTACTTCTTTGGTCAAAGATTCCCAAGGTCTCATCGACAGATCAACAGGTACCCATCTATTTGAGTTACTCCAAACCTCTGAGCATACCATCTCCTTAATTCTCAGAACCGCTCTTTTATAAGCGAACTTCTCATCTTCCCCGGTAAATGCCCGTATATCTTTATAATCGAGCTTTTCCTCACTATTCAGATCATCGTAGTTCTGACTCTCATCGTATGTTGAGGTGTTTGGACGGTAGGGATTTGTCATTGCAATACTTGTCTTTGCAAACATTTCCTCGTCTTGCACCTCGAGGCTGTTGTTGGAATCTAAATCAAGCTTTTTGAGCACTTGTGCCGGAATTTCGTGCTTGCGGGCATCAGGAAAGAAGAGATAATCAACATCAACCTCACATCTCATGTAAAACTGACATTTGGCCTCGTAAATTGCATCCAAAAGTGTGATAAAACGTCGAGCTTCGTTTTTCATCTTGGTAGTCATGATTGGCACATTGTCCAACACGATTGTACGATATTGGGAAGCTAAGGTAATGTAATCTGAAGAGCTGTATAACCCTTGGCAAATATAATCAAATTCAAGGTAAGCAACGTCCCCTATGGTGAATGGAATAATAGTTGTCCTATTATAAACAGTAATTGATGAAGGTTTACCACCAAGCTCTGCTATTGTAGAGGCTTCACTTTCAATTTCAAAGGCCTTTTTAACCATTTCAACCCACTTTTTATCAGTATCACCAGTATTGACCACCATGTTTGGTTCCTTACTTGAAATCTCTGCAAAAAACTCCCGATAATCCTTTTCTGATCTCAAATCGACAGAAACACACCTCGAATTCAAGATTCCGACAAAACTCTTGAACTTCTTTTTATGAAACTCATTTGCATAAAGCTCTTCGGGAAGCTTGTTTGACGTAGCTACAAACACCCCGCCCAACTTAAAATAGTACGTGAAAAGAAGCTTGATGATATTTGCCGATGCAATGTCTGGTAGCATAAACTCATCTAACATCAACACTGTGTTTTTGGAAATCATCTTCTGGGCAATTTCGAATAATATGAACTCATTCTCCATTGTCCGCTTACGGTTCCCTACTATGAACCGTTGTTGTTGAATATTGTGAATCTCATTGAACACCCAGAGTATAAAATTGTTGTAATGCCAACGCATCTTTGACTTATGTGGCAAGGAGGCAGCAAATATATCCATCAACATGGACTTTCCGCAACCAACTTCGCCGTTTATGAGCAAGCCGTGGGGAGAAGCAAAGTTTTGCAACTCTTCTTCATCCGTCATATGTCTCACCAACTGTTTCCTTTCATATTCCAAGTCACGGCCAAAGAAGTTATGGATCTGGCTGAGCTTAAATAGCCGCCCACGTTGGTTTGCCAGTTGTTGAGCTTGTTTGAGCTCGATCTGGCGAAGAATAAGACTGATTTTTATCAGGAGTTCTTCAGGTGGTGAATAGTCCACGACACGATAGTATAGTTTCTGAAACTGTTTCATAACTCGAAGCTGAAGCTCATCCTTCTCTAATAACCCTTGTAAAATGTAGTTTTGGTAAAGGATGAAGGGATCAGTGATAGATAAGGAAGTAGTCGTTTCTGGGAGCCGAATTCCGGGCATTCGACCCTCCACGCCTTGGGGTCCTGATGATAGGGTTGAATATGTCCTGGTGACCGAGTTTCTGATCGCCTTGAACATGGTTTACCTTGCCAAACAACGATGTTATCGGACAACATCAGTTCTTGGTGTTTAAATACCAAACCCGGGGCTCGTGTGCTGCCTTATCCGACGCCGGACAAGGGCTGCGAAAAAACTATAGTTTACGGGAAGCCGTTTTAATATGCTGTTATGCGACTAATTCGAGCTATAAACCCTCTATTATGATCTACTGTTGTGCTTCTTCTCTTGCTAACTTCATTTGGGCAAACTTACGGTCCAAAGAGTTTGAAAGTCCGTTCATTTCCTCGTCCGTTCTCCCGTAAAGTTCGAACCACCACTTGATATCGGTGTAGTTGAAGAAAAGTACCCCGTCATCGGGCTGATAAAGATTATTGGAAAATTCTGTAGGACGCGAATTGAAGTAATCCCATACCGAAGTTGTCGATTTTGCGACGTTCGACTCTCTTCTTTCCCGTTCACAGTCACAAAGGAAGGTACCATATTGGCAAGAATAATAATGGTAAAATAACCGTTTCAAAAATCGACTGTTGAATTCAAACTTCGACGGATGTTGACGAAACAATTGAAAGACACAGTCAAGAAACTGGTGGAATATGGGAGACTTTTCGCTGTTTTCGCTATAAGTCTTCGAGCCCAAGAATTTGCCATTTTCCTCCCCATCAGCATGCGATGGCGATCCAGAGGCCGTATTCTTGATGTGGTATGCAGCTCTTTGTAAGAATGAGGTAACTTTGGAAGGCACAGGAGATTCAATTTCGGGGCTCTCAGTAGAATTTTCAATTGGCTTCTTGTGGACCTTGGCCCCAATACATCCTCCATGATCACCACGCGTGGCAAACTTGAATCCAAAGCTGACCCACTCTTTCTCAATCAAAATCATAAACCCCTTAGTAGTACGATAATAGGGATCAAGGCAAAGTTGGGCCAAAGCAGATACTTGTGATGTTCTATCCCATCCGTCTGAACAATGGATAATGACATTTGTGTTGTTCAAATGAACGGACTTGGTGATGCGGTCTACCGATTGAAGCACAATGGAAAGTCTATGCAACCACTGGGTTTTAGTCAATGCTTGTTGAAGAAGTGGATAGTCGATCGACGTAGGGTACTTATCCAAATCGTTAAGTACGGTAGTCAATTTATTAAGCGACTCTCTCATGACATGAATATTGTCTATGTTGCAAAAGATTTTGTCCACCAGTCGAGGAGTTTGGTCTTGTTCGTCGTCTTCACCGGGCCTGCCGCGGTAATTGTCGATGTTTTCAGTACCTGCTCCCAATGCATGCTGCGCCATGGCATTAGTGATGGGACGTAAGTCTACCAAGAGATTTCTGTGGGGTTGAGAATGGAGCTCATCTTCTTCTGGCAAAGTGTCCGCCCGCTCTCTTTCCTGTGAACGGAATATCTCCGAGATAAGCTTTTCGTCTTGGATGGAACGATTTTGGAGATTAAGTCCCACCAATGGTTGTGAACAACGAGCAATGACATTTCCGTTGGCGCTGCCTCGATGTTTGTATACAATGGCGGGGATTCTTTGCTTGGACCTAAACTTTCCAGCATGCTTAACCACGTTGTCAGATATGGAGCTGGGGACAACGAGGATCTCGGGGTACGAGGGACAAAACTTGTAATCAGTATTGATATGAGACACCCGCCATGGGGCAGTAAGGAGACCCTGGCGCTTGTACTCCTTGAGTGGATCGTAAATGTCCCACCCGGAAGCCGAGAGCTTTTGCTCCAACGTATTAGGATTGTAATGGAAGGCGTAGAATGACTTAATATTAAATAGCGGAAGTGCTACAAGTGCACTTAGAGTATTGAAAACCTCGGTACAGACGGCATCATTGGCAAAATCAAACGAGTAGTACGTGAAGTCCTTGCACTGGAGCCGGATATGCGATGACGAGTAGTGGTCTACCTTTGGCGTCGAATCAGAGCTGTTAGGATTGTTCACAAGCCAGGTAGAGCCCCGTGCCCGGGAGATCCTCTCGACTACGGGATAACAGATCCAGATTTCCCTCGTGACTGGCGTACTGGAGGTGGTGGTTGTTGTCGACGCAGTTGTGGAAGGGAGGACAAAGGTAAAGACTAGATGGTAGGGGGCCAATATAAGCGTGCCATTGATGGTAGAACCGCGACGGTTCAACTGCACACCGTCGACTGTCAATACGTTGAGGGAGTCCATGCGGTGTGATGGTTGGAGAAGGGACCGTACCGTTGGTTGCGTTGATTTAAAATGAATCGCGTGCGAAGATACCGCGGTGAAAAACTGTATTCACTACTTTTACTTATCTATAGAACTTACAATCCTTCAAAACGACGAATTCCGTGCTCGTGTTTTTGTAGGTTACGTAATTGTTTGGTGGTCAATTGCTTGACTTTTTGCTTCTTCTTCGGCTGGTCATCTTCTGGTTCCGATTCGGGTTCCTCTGGCTTGTCTTGTTTGGTCAACTTGTTGATATCAATGGTCTTCTTTTGGGGTTTATGGTTCAACACCACGTTCAAGTCCTGTCTTTTACGACGAATAAGTTGAGGTTTGACATTTTCTTCTTGGTCATCTTCTTCTTCGCTTTCGTCTTCATCTTTTTGTTCCTCGTTTTCATCATCTTCTTCTTCTGCCTCTTCTTCTTCGACATCATCATTGGCATCTTCGTCGTCGTCTTCGTTAGCTTTTTGTTGACCTTCTACTTCTTCGTCACTAGTATCAGTCCATTGTTCTGCTTCTGAATTATCACTGTCGCTTTCATCACTTTCGTCATCGTCGTCACTATCTTCAGGTATGTCCTTTTCAGTTCGGTTACTCCAAATCTTCAAACTATCCATTCCCGCACTGATCAAACGGTAATCGTAGTCAATATCCAAGATCCCCACTTCGTCAACTGCACCATACTTTCCGTAAGCTTTGGAATGAACTCTGGTTTCGGCAACTCTTCCTCTCTTGTAATTAACACGGTGCAACAACCCTTCACTGTCACCACACCACACAGAGGCTGCTAAATCATCGTCATCGACGTTCATCGTTGGAATAATTGCATCGATAGAAGCAGTCTTGTTGATTTTAATACGTGACAATTGGTCCATGAAACTATTCTTACTGTTCTTCCAGATGGTAGCAATACCTTCTCCGTGCGATACAAGAACAGTATCGTTGCTGGTATCGTCTGTGACGTAGCACATGGACAACAACTCGTCATCCTGGTTATCAGATTGAGTTATAACTCCCTTTCTGATATCAATATGTGATAATGTCGTAGATCCCAACGTCAAATAATGGTAAGCAGAAACAGAAGGCATAGGCAAGATATGGTTTACAGCATCGTCGTGGGCTTGCGAAACCTTGTACTTGATGGATCCCAGCAAACTTTTACTATCATAAATGAGAACATGTCCGTTTTCTGTACCTGCAAGAAGGAATGGATGTGTTGCCGAATGGCAAAGTTTCGTTATTGAATCGTTTTCATTAGGATAGTCGCTGCTGACAGTATTTTTCAGCACCACCTTCCCGGTCTCTGTACTGGCTTTCTTGATAATGTGGTCGGTCCCCACAGTATACAAATTTTCACCAGCAGTTGACTCCAATGGTTCAAAAATTGCATGACGACAAGATCCCTTATGTCTTTTGGTTTTCCAATTCACAACTATGTCGTCATTATCTTCGCTATTATCAACAATAGTCCACCATTTGTTCTTCAGTTGAGACACAGATTTGGTGATTTCCGAGATTTTTCCCTTGGCAAATGCCTCTTTTTCAAGCAAAATAAGGTCCTCGCGTCTTTGTTGTTGCTGTTCTTCAAGCTTGTCGGCATTATATGTCTTACAATTCACATGGCCAGTAACTAAACCAGAAACCAAAATTGGTTTGGTGGGATGGGCAGCAAATGTAAACAACGGATCAGTGTAGTCGATTTGTAATATCGGAGACACCGAAGATTCCATTACAGCAGCCGCATTAGCCGAGTTAGACTTCTTTCTACCCATTTCTTGATGTAGCCTACAGGTAAGGTAAGGTAAGTTGAGATGAGCTTCGCGCATTTAATATATCATATCTCCTGTATATAGGTGAAACCTAACATTAATTAACGTATAGACATAGATTATCTCTAAAACTAGAAGATATCACCACTACCTTCCAATTGTTGGTCTCTTCTGCGCGTCCAATATTCACCATTATAGTGCCAGTATGCGTCTCCAGTAATTGGATGTTTACCTCTAATAAACCAGTTGGCCTTGTATGGTTGTTTCTTGAGATCTCTCTTCTTTTTGGCAGCTCTTTGTTTCTCCTCCACTCTGTGTTTCTCGTCAGCAGCCTCGTCATATAAACCATCTTCCATAGCTCTTTGATCAGGTCTCAATCTGGTGTCAGTTGGAGCAATCCATGGCTTCAACTTTTCATCCAATCCGTTCAAGGTAAGTGCAAACGAAGTCAAGTTGAAAGGAACTTTAGGTCTAGGAGCAGCTTGCCAAACCAAGAATTTGGATCCACTGAATGGGTCATTTGAAATCTTGGACAGTTGTGGATCAGTATCCACCAAAGTTTCACCCGTAGGATTACCCTTTATCTTCTTGGCAAAAATCTTCGAATTCCAATGCCCTCCCATCTGCCATTGCGGTTTACCACTTGCGTCCAACGATTGGCCGGACAATTGGTACGCAGATGATGCTCTCCAGCCTCTCTGCTTTAAGTCAACAATTATCTTATCACCAGTAGTATGGTTGGTAACCTCCATTTTCCCGTAGTTATCAACCGTAGGGTTACCTACAATGATCCCAACAACGGAAGTGTTCACCTTCTTCCAACTGTACAACTCTTCTGCAACCTTTTTCCCACTCTTGTGATCAATCACACCATTGTCGGGTCTCACCACACAGAACATCTTTCCTAAATGCTTGAAATCAAAAGATCTTCCTCTAAATTGGGATTCGACTGCATTCTCGCCGTAGTAATCCCACTTGGGCGATTCTGCAGCACATGCACTGATTGGAGGGTGATGGCTAACTTGTTCAACAAATAACCTATAGTTCTTTTCAGGCACACAATATTCGAATGTTTCACCCAATAATGGGTTGAATGGCTTGGCAATTCTATTGATAGTCGACGCGTACTCAGAAGCTGCAAACGAAGCAACGTAAATCATACGCAAAGTAGAATCATCGTAACCAGCTGCGGTATCAAGTAAGTACGAATATTCAATATCCTCTGCCAATCTTTGCACCAAAGAAGTAGGTTCGTTGAAGGAAACAGGTAAAGTCATTTTGGTCATATCTTTACCGATCATAGACTTCAAAATACCCCATAAACCAACTTTCGGTCTGTTGTCTTCGTCCATGGATAATTTACTTCTTGGAGGGTTTTCATAACCCAAGAAGGAGCCTTCTTTTAATAACTTTTCGGCGATCTTCTTCTGAGCTTCATTTAATCCTTCCGTAACGTCAGGACTAACTTCCAGTTCCTCCTTTTTGAAGTCGCCGACTGCTTTTTCATTAGGTTGAGTTTTAGCACTTTGGTTATCCGATTCGATAACAGAAGAGTATGAGGGCAAATTAATTGTGGGAACAATAATCTCTGTAGCTACTTCAGGTGCAGCTACTTCGGTATCTGGCTCTGGTTCATTAGAATCTTTAACCTGAACATCCTCTTCTTCAAATTCGTCAGCATCAAAGAACTCTTCCTCAGAATCGTTCAAAATATCATCAATAATAGCATTTTGTTCAGTGTTCTCGTCTGCTTGAGCTTCTGATTCTTTCTCCTCCAAGAAGGTACCAGGTTCACCAGTAGGGGTGCCAACGCTACCTCTTCTGCCGCTTGAGTGAAAGTATTTCTTCAATTGCTTTTTCTTTCCATCAAACTCGGCTAATTTCTCTTCACGTTGACGAATTTCATCTTCCAATTGACGAATCGAATTTTCCCACAACTTGTTGACTTCTAATTGTCTTTCCAATTTGCGCAACATTCTAGCATCTTTGTTTTGAATTAATCCGTTGTACTTGAGGAACAAGTCGTGAATGACCGTAATTGTATTCAATCCCACATTGCAAACTTCTGAATCCTTGTTGAAAGATTCTTCAGAAGTAGATCTGGCTACCTGAATAAACAAATCTTTCAACGACGATAATTCCACATCCATCGAACGTTTAACGGTGGAAATTTGATCGGCCAAGTTCCCTTCTGCCCTCTCAGATTTTTCACTATCATGCTCATCTTCACTTTCGTCAAAGTCACCTTCGTCCAAATCGTAATCGTAACTTTCCAAGTCAGTAGATTCTTGGTAACTATGCTGATCAATGTCTAAGTAGTCGGATTTTTGAATCAAAGCAGGAGCAATTCCTTTCCCTTCCTTAATTTGAGTTAAGCTTAAAGGTGGTTGATTTCCAGCCTTAGAAAACGTGTTTGATCTAGAAGGTGGGTTTGAGCCAACTTCTTCTGCATCGCTGCCAGAATTAATTGAAGCTTGACTGGAGCTTCTTCTGTGTCTGTAACGACGGCCAGGAATGTGAAGTCTGCTCTTCTTTTCCCCTTCTTCGGAGCTCTTCTTTCTGTTCTCCTCACTTTCCTCAAAACTGGTGTCAACTGCTCCACCATTCTTCTTCTTGATATTGTCTTTGGCGATCGTGATTGCATTTTGTAAAGTCCATACCCATCTGTTTGTTTCAATCGGATGGTTGGCCTTCAAATGCCACCTCATACCATTCTTGCCAATAATTTCAAATTTCAACTTTTCAGAGGAATCTAAATGTAAAAAGGCAAAACCAAGGTTCAATGACCCTCTGCAAGCATTGTTGGTATCATCTTGATTCGTGTAGTACGACAAGATCCCGTTATGATCCAAAACAAAGTATCTCAACTTGTATCCGGAGGCAAAGTTGGTCCACTTTCTCAAGTATCCCTTGTAAGTGGGAGCTGCTCCAACTTTGATTGCATTATTCGTATTAATAACTGGGTCCATGATGTTCTGGTCTTTCGACGCCTCCTTCAAGAGTTTCTTGAGGGCATCATTTTTGCCCTGGATCAAGTCAATAGGCAACTTCCCACGTTTATCTCTTTTGAAAGGATCACCACCATGTTTCAAAATCCAATCACACATTTGAAGGTCATCTTTCTTGATGAATTCATGTAAGACCGTGTTACCGGATTCTGGATCAGCTCCGTTGATATCTAACAATTCGGAAGCTCTCGGATTCGAAACCATCAACTTTTCCAATTGGTCAAAGTCTCTATTGCTAAAGAACTGGCGTAATTGTCCAGCGGATTTCTCGACAAACTTGGCTCGTTCGAATTGCATCACCTGAGCAATGTTCATGTCCTTGCATAGTTCGACTGGTTGCTTCTTCTTCAAGTTGACGATGGTGTCGTTGATGTTGGGCAACGATAACAAATACTTGACGATGTCCAGTCTAGACGACAAGGCAGCCAAGTGAAGGGGGGTGTTACCGTCGGCGTCCTGGGCATTGATGTCAAGATTGTACTTTTCAGAGTTTTCAACTAGAAATTGAAGAGTAGTAATGGGTGCAACCTGGACGGCGTAGTGCAAAATAGTTTCTTTCAATTGGGTAATGTCTGTGGTTTGGATCGTTGCCTTTGTGGCCGACAACTCCTCGATGATTGATCCCACCCTGGCATTATCTGCACTGCGGAAAGCATCAAGAAGTTTCAAACGCAATAGCGAAGCATTTAACTGAGATGATGACATTGGTACACGTTCAGTTTCCCTATGCTGTTGGTTGAAATGGATTGATAATTTAGGATGCTTGCTCGTGTTGCTTGCTGTATGGAGGTTCATTTTTGGTCACAAAAGGTGAGATCGTACCGAGGGTAAGTCACGTGAATTTCTGGAAAGCTACTGGTCGGATCCTGACAACTTGAAACGATAGCAAGGATAAGCGTCAGCAAAAAGCTTAATTGACGACCTTTTGACAAGCTAAACGAGTATGCCAGAGCTGGTTTCGTCTAGGGGATTGGACACCCTTATAATGTAACGATTACCTCCACTTATTCGCGCCAAAATGGCACAATATTCACCACGGGATCCGGCAGGTAACCTTTCTCTAAACTTTAAACTGGTTTGTTGCTGCAGACCGTGACAGATACTGGTATCTTCGGATCTACAGGTGACGTCATATTCCGGTACTCCGCCACTTTTAGTCTCCCGTTTTGGCAGTAAGTTTATTTCTATTTACCCAAGCCCTGCCATCGCTATTTAATTTTATTAGCACCTTCGAATGCGTTTACTACGCAATCTGGCACCCCTATACCGTTGCCGAAAAGCAGCCCCCCAAACGATAATTTTGATTTCCTGGTTAATTCTAATGCCTTTTTCATTAACTCCTCATACCCCACATTATATTGGGGGATACAATCTTCGTGTAAATTGTAGGAAACGAGGATATCTTGCGGTTTTATATCTATGGTCTTGTGTTTTTCGGATGCTTCGTCCCGCAAGATTACCTTTGCTTGATTCAAATCAACCCCCATTTCTTTCAACACTTTGTTGACTATGCGTAGATTGATCCCTGTTGAAGGAATGGGAATCTTGTTATAATAGTGACCACCCATCATGAGAGTTATCTTTTGGTACTGCTTCTGTTGGGGTTCTCCGGGAACGAATAATGGCACTACATTCTGCTCAACGTCGGAATCAAAGATAACCCCTAACAAGCTGTCAGGATTAGACAACGAATGATTGTTGCTCATTTGAGGCACCAAAAATCCAAACCCATGCTTCCCCTCCGGAATAAGACGTTGTCCTTCCGAGTAAACGTTAGCCATGAATATACTGACATATTCGACTTCACGTAACACCAGCTGTAATTCTATTGATTTCAACAATGGGCTCAAGCTGCCGCCTGGAATCGTTGACCGAATATGGTCGTACTGTTCGATTTTACCATCGAGCTGGATGTTACCGTCAAGATCAACAGATTCAACTGATTTTGAATACTTGAAGGTGACCCTGGGGTTTTGTGATAAATAGCTCGCCATCTCCAGTGGAAATACCAGTAATCCATCCCGAAAATTTATCATGGGATACTTCTTTAACAGCTTAGACAATGTCAATAGTTGTGAATCGGGTGAAATTGTGTCCTCGTATTCCTTCAAAACTGGAGGCAATACCTCTGGAACAACTTCCCGTTTAGAAAACAACCTCTTCATCATATTTTTCATAATAGAACCACTTTCTTCTTCTATAGCCACCAATTTTGGAAGCACACTTCTCACGCTCAACTTCGATATATCGCCCGCATATATCCCATGCAAAACAGCACTCAACACCTGGTTGGTCAATACCTTATTGCCAAATCTTCTTTGGAAAAATGCCTCTATTGACTCGTCAACTGGTGGTGGTTTCTTAACGAAGGCCTCGGTGAAGAATCCTCGAAGAAACTCGCCTTTCATCAATCCACTTTTGGCAAAGAACAGCAAGCTGCTCATCATACTATCTGGAACTTGAACAAGCTCCTTTTCTGGTCCAAGCAAGTACTTTTTGTTGGCAACACATGTCTTGGGCAACACCTGGATTTGGTCACTGTGACCCAACGTTTTCAAAATGTCAACAATAAGAAGAGTCCCGTCGCTCACTCCACGTAAAGTCCGCGGACCCTTCTCTAACACAACTGGTTTCCCATCACTGGTCAATTGGTGCGAGTCTATCCAGCCACCTGTCCTCGGGCTTTTCTCTATAATATCGATATGGACATCGGGACGAAGTTTGGTGAGGAAATAACTGAACGAGAGTCCAGAGATCCCACTCCCCAAGACAGCAACCCTTCCATTCTTGGGCACTTTAAACAAAGACATTGAATTACAATCCAAGCAATAATTTGTCCTCACGCTTTGCTCCAAGTTCCATACGATATTGGGGCACTCATCAGTTGATCAAATGGAGAAACGAATATTGTGCAGGCCTAAGCGAGCCTCTATTAATTATTATAAACTACTTACTGCGATTTAACCAATCAACTGCGCCATATTACCAACATCTAGATGTACGAACGAAACTCTGTCGGTCTAGGTCCGTAATTGCTGCCTGTCATCAAGGACAAGTTATCGGTCAGGTACTTGGCTAGTTCGTTCTGAGTATTGTCGTACTCTTCGTCATCTTCTTTGGTAACAGAAAGAGTACTATTGGTTGGGGTGGGGGTGATCAAGTGCAGATTCTCCTTCTGCCGCGAGATCGTCATGATCTGCTCGGTACTGATATGTTGTAAAAGTGGCAATCTCTGACCAAAATTGGTTTCTGTTTCTGTTTCATGCGTCATTAAGCTCATATCGTCGCCAATTTCGTCTTCTCTCTCTTTGTTATCGTAATCTTCATCATTCTCCAGCTCATTACCGCTACCCAAATCGAGTCTATCTAGTCCCTTGACTAATTGCACTGGTTTCACGGTTGACAACGGATCTTCGTCGTTTTCGGGCATTCTGTTTAAAGTGAGAGCACCTTCTTGGAGCAACGAGTCGCTGGTCCCGCCAGACACCACAAAATTATCAGTCTCCGATTTCTGTTCTTCGTCGACAGCAGCCGATGCCATCGTCGAAGTCGTCGGCGTTGTAGAAATGTTGTCTCCTGAGCTCTCGATTGGGTTAGACGACAGCAAGCTAGTTTGGACACTACCGCTGTCATTGCCATCGTCGCCGTGGATGCGGCTCACAGAGTTGTCTAGGCTGGCAAACGCGGCCGTGGATGGGGCGAACGAATTCAGTAGCGACGCCCTGATTCTCGATTGCCTAGATTTCACTAGTGACGAAGTATCGGAATTATCAACGACTTCGTCAATATTAAATGAGCCGTTCAACAAGTCCGATGGCGTTGTTGCTGCCGGTGGCTGGTAAGCTGGTGCTGGATCCCTCGGGAAATCTATTGGCGGCAAGTTAGCAGGTCCAGAAATGGAAGATGCTCTGCTAAGAGCATCCTCAGGAATGGAGAAGGATCTCATCATAGGACTGGATGGTGTCGAGATGGCTTCTTCAAACGAAGGAAGCTGTTCTGTGTAACTTTGATCGTTCAATTGTTTAATTTCAATACCCTTGTTTTCCAAGTTTGGTGTCCTGAATGTTATGCCTCCTCCGGCTCGCATATTAGTAGGCTGGGTATCAAGATCAATGGAATCGTATTCTGGTAATTGCACAGATCCTTCGTTACACTTGGCACTGACTAAAATCAAGGGCGTATCGACAACAACTTCATAATGGTGCATCTTGTAGTCATCCTTGGGATCCGGTTTTGAAATTCTGAAACAAACCTGCAACCGGTGATGAACTTGGATATGCCTAAAGTTGGAGTCTGGATACAACGCCTTGGCAACTGTTGTGTATCCATGCTGGATGTTTTCAGTTAGTCCGTGATTGCTATTGTGGTACGTGAAATCATCAGCAATATAGTTTGATGAGTCAGGCGTGAGGAAGTCGGTATCCTGGCTCAAATCCAAAGCGTGGTTGTGAAGGTTTGTTTCCAATGCACCAATTACAGGAGACGAAGGTTGGAAGGGAGGCGAAGTGGTTTGGAATTCGCTACCACCAATTGAAATGGACGCTTTTCGGGAAGTTGGATTTGAAGTCGGATTGAAGTTTTCCTCCTTGACTGCCGACGTCAAAATTGTTTTATCTGTTTTGGTAGTCAAAAACGGTAAAGCGATATTGATATCTAAAGGAGAAGCAATCATGGCAGGTTCTTCTTTATCTTTCTTTTTGTTATTAAGAGTAAAATCATTCAACGAATCCTCTGGCTCGTAACAAATGAACAATAAGTTATTATCAGGACATTTAATTATCTCTTCTTTATAAGGATCCATAGCGCCAGAGTTGTTGGACTTCGTCTTTGTCTTTAACTCACAAAGTGTCACGACCCTCTCTCTACTCTTGTTTTCCGGAGTCAAGGGCCTCAAGTAGTAAGGGTCTTCACTATCATAGTCATACTCCTTGGATAAGGTTTTTGAAACGTAAGTAATTCTCTCCAAAACATTGAATTTAATACGCTTGATAATGACATCCTTGACTAATGGAACCAATTTAACGTTGACAACGTGCTCCGAACCTAAGGAGACGTATTTCTTGGGAAACGTGATGATGTAGTGAATGGAATCGTTCCAAACTCTATTCACATAAATTGGCTTGTCAGCAATTGAATTTGCAAACGACGGTGGGGTCCTGACCATGGGCAAATTATAGGATGAACAAACCTTTATCTTTCTATTCAATTTATCACTGGTTTTGGAAAAGTTCACCGATAAGGAATGGCTTAAAGACCCGTTTATGGAAATAATACTTGGAGGAATATGGTCTGGCAAAATAATGGGCAATAAAAATACATAGAGGCCAGCTTTGAATACTTCGGTATTTGAAGCACTGGATGAGCTGGACGATGCTGTTGTTTCCTCGTTGAACCTATCCGTCCCATTTGCCAAATCACGAATCCTGATCAATTTATACTCTCTTGTACGCTTTGCCAAATCATCGGCTGTGAGTTTCTTCGTTTTAACATCATTGGAATTTGAAGTGCTGATGTAATAGTCGGCATTGTTGAGGGTTGTGTTCCATTCCATGTGTCCTATTTTGAATCTTTCTCTCGAATGAGACTTGTTGTATGGATCACCGGTTGGCCACAAGATATTGGTAACCGATTCAAACTCAAATTTCAAATCTCTGACTGCAGTGGCATCCTTATTAAGTTCTATAATGACAGCAAAGGTGTGTGGGATAGCCGTATCGGAATCGATTTTGGTACAGAGGTAGTTTGGAGAATTAAACGTTTCCAACTTGTGCTTCAAACCTGAAGGTGTATTATTCAAGTTGGGGTCAGGAGTGAGTCTGTCTTGGTGTAGCACAGCAGATAGCGGGTCATCGTCGTCTATTCCCGGTGGGAGATCGTAGCTCCTTGATGGGGAGTTGGATATAGGCGATTCCGATTCGTGGGGTACCATGCCTCCATTTTCGACGTCTTCGTAGGTAAAACTGGCGGATGAAGCAGGTGCCAAGTAGATACAGTCGTTGGAGTTGGCGACGTAAATTTTGGCTGACTTGGAAATGGGGCCGGTAAGTGAGGTATTAGTCGTTTTCAACGGAATGGGGTTCTGGAGGCCCAAGTCTTGCAACACATGAAGGAGTTTCTTCAGGATGATCTGGGCAGTTTCCTGTTTGATGAGTTCTTTCGTGTGTTTTTTGTTGGAGGTGGATGTCGAGTGGGGTGGGGGCTGTATGCTGTGAGACCGCGACCCAGAGCGGGATCTGGATCTGGAGGAAGCCATAAGCGATAACGACTGGGCACGTAGTCTACTGTTTGAGGAGATGGCCGATGTATCGTTGTGGGAGGGCGGTGCCGTCGTGGGTGAAGGGTGGGAGTTGGCGTGGTCGTTGGACGAGATAATGATCATGGGGTTGGAAATACTGTTCCTTCTGTCGCCGGAAGACTTGGCGATTTCGAGGATAGACGACTCGGAAGACCGTCTACCGGAAACCTTGGACTTGAACCTGTCAAAGCTGATGGTCCGGTAATGCATGGTTTGACGGTGGACGACGAGAGGAAACTGGGAACAAAAGAGTTGAGTAAAGCGTGAGCCGTCGGTGTGACGGAGTTGGCAACAGAAAAATGTGGGTTGGCCGGGCCGGGTGTGTATATAACTCGCAGTGAGGTGTGTAGCAAAGACAATGTTGACAGCAATAAACAGGGCAACAATAGTGCCAACAATAGAGTAATCTGATAGCCGAAAACGGAGGGCGGCTGGATGATGGTAATTACAGGGCGGTGACCAAGGCGGTGGGCGGAGAAGATGAGACGGTAATGGCGTGAGCGAGACCTTATCGACGCAACAAAATATGACGGTAACCGAGCCTTGTTTGGGGTAAATTCCTCCCGCTCGCCAGATTTTTGGCTGGGGGAATATCACGCACTGCAAACTGGCGCGCGCATCACCTCCCAACGTCATCATTCTTGGCCCGTTTTGGGCTTGGTGTTGCAGCCGGACTATTCGACGCTGCACGCTCGCGGTCAAATGGTCTTCGATATCAGGTGTTGGCTGATGGAACGACCGAGCCACATACGCTACTAACCTGTCTTACCCCGGCTTGGCCGCCGATATCGTGATGGGGGGCCGCTAATGGGACTGGCTCACACCTGGCGTTTCCTGCAGGACGTCTCCCCTCCGATAACGCCTAGCAAAAGGTGACGCTGGGTGAGGCCACAGATCTATATGCATGATCTTAAATTACGAGTGGGGCGGTCAGAGTACAGGAACCGTTACCAGGCACTGGTTTGGTACGATTCCGATGCGATGAGGACGGTACGGCCAATTGGGCTGGGGATGGATTTTTTTTGCATATATTAATGTTTGGTCTAGTTATTAGTTGTCGGGTGATTTGCTCACCGGTATTCTCCGCCTGTCTTTGTACATCTCTACTCGACTTCATCGTTAATAGCAGCAATCTCCTGGTTTCCCAACGTCTGCTTCAACAACTCGTAGTATGCGGGACTCACGATGGATTTGTCTTCCAAGTCGAGCACCAGCACATCCTTGGTACCGGAGTACTCCTTGGGCAACTCGGATGCATCCAAGTACGGTGACAAGTTGCCCGAGTTCAATACCTTGAACTTCTTCAACGTCTCCTCGCTAATGACCCTGACCTTGCTGAAAAACGTAAACACCCAGCTCATGAGCGACGGGACATTGATAAAGAACTTGGTCGACAAGAGCTCGGGATAGTTGTCGCCAAATATTTGGATGATTTCCTTGGTGGCTGCCTTCATTCCCGGATCCATTCTCAACATCGACACGTTGTTGTAGTCGTGGATCTGGCCAATCTTGTGGTTGGTGGCATCGGTCACGTCAATCAATTGCAACGATTTCTCCATAAGACCTACTCTCCATCTCAAGAAAGTCGACCCTGGCCGCGACGACTTGTTGTCCTCGCCGCCAAATTTCTCAAACAACTTCTTGGGCGACTTGAGGTTGCCATAGAGGTTCCATGTAATGACGTTCAAGTTATCTTCGCCCTTGAAGTTGGTGATAACCCCGAGGTTACTCAACTCTTGCGGGAACCAGTCTTCAAACGCCGCCTGTAACGGACGGAACTCGTTTCTCCAATTCAACGTGTCCACCAACTTCTCCTTGGTCACTTCAACGTCATACTCGTTGGCTATGAGGAACTTGAGCAAGATCTCGTTTCTTGCCGGTATTTCGACGTGTTCTGCCGTGTCAACATTGATACGGTATCCAAATATCTCGTCGTAGAGACTATTGTCAGTCTTGGCCAAAATGTCAGGAATGGCTGCAACAACAGCAGACAACTTCTTGCCCTGTTCGGCAGTAAGCTCAGTGGTCTTGATTGTGTCAACAATGTCGGTGGTCATTATGTTCGAGAGCACTAAAGTATAAAGTACCGAGACTGATGGTTTAGATAAAAATTAATTTCGCGGACATCGGACATAACGGCGGGCCGACACGGCGCAAAAACCCATTAATGGCTACAAAAAGTTTTCCTCGGTCTATGCAAGCGTCTGTCTCGGCATTTGTCTCTATATATATACATCTAATATCAATTGCCTCCGCCCGGTACAATCTTGAACGTGAGAATGTCATTTTTGCCCACATCCACGGTATCTTCTTCTCCAACTCTCATTCCACCGGCACCTTCAATCGACGCAATGGTCACCTCGCCCATGATCTTTCTTGCCACATTGATCACGGGTGTTCCACGCTTGACAAGAACACAGTCTCGGAAGACCAGGTCACCCGATCCACCCGTGAAACTGTTCATGTTTCGCACGGGGTAGACCGGCACCAATGCTAAAATATCGGCTGCTGCTTGTAACAACTGAACCACACCGGTTGATCCAAATCTGTAGAGCACCAAATCACGAATGTTTTCAATACGGTTACGCAACTTGTCGTCAATTTCCTTGAGGCCACTTTCGGGTCCAAGATCATCGATGGTGTCAATGAATTCGGTGCCCAGATCGTACTTGACATAACTTTGTGCAGCTAGCTTTCTCAAGAACACCTCAGTAATCGATGAAGTCAACACTGCTTTCGAATCAGGATATTTCAAGATGATCTTGGAAACGTTTTTATCCGAATCAGGATGGTCCATCTTGTTCAATGCCAAAACAGTAGGGAATTTCACCTTCATGAACGACTTGACTACCTTCTCGAGGGTTTCGTCGTCCCACTCTTGCAATGGAGGAAGACCCGGCACTAAGTCGAGAGCCTTACCGATCAACTGTTTATTGGCCGAGTAACCACCCAATTGTTGTCTCAAGGTCTCCAACGTTGTGGATTTGGTTGCCGTGTGTCTTCTCACCACAGACCCCCATCTCTCTTTAAGGTTACCCAAGATCCACTGGAAAATTTCATTTTCTAACCATTCGATATCTGCTAATGGATCGTAGCCTCTCGTAGCCTTGCCTCCGGAATCGGTAGTACCACTTGCATCCACAATATGAATCAAGGCGTCTGCCTCTGTTAAATCACTAAGGAACTTGTTACCCTTCCCTTCTCCTAAATGGGCATTGGGAACCAACCCAGCAATGTCCAACAACATGATAGGAACACCTCTCTTCCCATTACGGCAGTAGCCATAGTTTGGCTTACACTTGGCTTGTAAGCCATACCTAGAACAAGCACAGTCTAATTCCAAGTATCCCGTGGCCTTGTTGGGATCGATGGTAGTAAATGGAAAGGCACCAACCTTGGCATTAGCGTCCGTGAGGGAGTTCAACGTTGTCGATTTCCCACTCGATGGCTTCCCCACTAATGCAATAACTGTCTCACGGCCCATCTATAGTCTTTTTTCAACTATTTGTCTTAGATTTCTTCAGTTTTCGCTATTCTTGGAACAAAGTTGCACTTTTGTATGAGCTACGATGGGACCCGGTCGTGCGCCCACCACGCTCACACCGTACCACAAAACAAATGTACAGCCTAAAAGCGGGTACGACCTGGCCACCTAACTCGTTTCCTTCCTTCAATTGTTTTTACCAATTGATACACAAACGTCGATAGTATAATTACAATGGTTTCCGTGGGCTCTGTATTTACCAATGTCTTTTCCGGACTCTCGTCCGACTTCAAAAAGAAGAACTTCTCCTTGTACGGCCAGTGGATTGGCATTCTTACCATTTTCCTTTGCATTGCCCTTGGAATTGCCAACATCTTTCATGTATCCCTTGTTATTATCTTTTCCATCATTTGTATTGTGCAGGGTTTGATTGTTCTTTTCGTCGAAATCCCTTTCTTGTTGAAGATCTGTCCCTTAACTGACACCTTTACCAACTTCGTTAGCAACTTTGACGAAAACTTGCCAAGATGCGGGTTTTACTTGTTGATGAGTGTTATCCAATGGTTGTCTTTGACCCTTCAAGCAACCAGTTTGATTGTTGTTGCTGTATTCTTCCTCCTTGCCAGTTCCTGTTACCTCTTTGCCTACTTCAAGAAACAAGAGTTCACCAAATCGACGCTTCAGGTCACCCCTAACGACGATTCCTTACAGGGTCAAGTCGGGGCACATATTGTTAGAAACGCTTTGTGATCGATTTTGGGGTATTAAACGTGTGTAAAAAATTAAATATATCAATGTATATTCTTAGTAAAGACGAACCATGTAACCCCGTTAGTTGTGAAGACCGATTTGGACGGTTTCCAAGTGCCACCGGTTCATTTGCAGTTATTTGTCGTTAGTAAGCACTTTGTATGTTAGGAAATGTGAGTGAGCCATTTGGGCTTGTGGGTTTGTGTCACATATTTTTTTCTGTTGAAATGAGCTTCAAATCAGTGCAACTTCGCTACATGATGGCCGAAGCAGACGATATACAGAAGCTGCAAATGACGGTTGAACAGCCACAAGCTACTCCCATGGTGGATGAGAAGACGAAGAAATCAAAAAGAGACAAGAAAGACAAAGCAGAGAAGAGTACAGCACCCAGTACCGGCTCAGGAATAGTGTCATTGGCATATGAAGACGTCAACGACGACGCCGATGAATTGATAGAATTAAGAGGTGAGGGTCGTTACTTTGGAGTAACCGATCCTGTGTCGGGAGACTCCATAAACGCTCTCCAGAGCTTAGGACCCTTGTGTGCTAATTGTCACAAGCGTGGACACAAGAGAGACAAGTGTAAGACAGTCGTCTGTCACAAGTGTGGTGTCGTTGGAGATCACTACGAAACACATTGTCCCACCACTATGGTGTGTGCTCGGTGTGGGAACAAGGGCCACATGGCTTCCGGCTGTACCAATAAGCAAAGAAAGAGACAGTATTGTCGTGAATGTGATACCTTCAGTCATGGTGACGATACCTGTCCGTTTATCTGGCGTTCTTACATCACTACTTCTGTTAAAAGCAAGGAGGAGAGTCTGGTGTTGCCCGTGGTTTACTGTTACAACTGTGCCAGTGACCAACATTTCGGCGATGAGTGTCCTGAGATAAGAACTTCGAGAGTGCCGAACTTTGGAAGTGCGTTCAGTGGGAGTAACTTGCCAAAAGAGTTGAGACCGTTATATTTCCACCGTTTGAAACTGTCGGACAAGAACCCAAGAAACTATTCCAGTGAATTGAACAACTTCTCCAACCTCAAAAGCAGCGGCGGGTCACTTCCTGCCAGACCCACCGCCAGTTTGGGCAGATACTCTGTTGCCAGTAAGGAACCATCGCGTTCTGGATACGTACTGAAGGGCAGTTACAACAATAACAACAACAACTACAATAATAATGACGGCCGGAATTATAACAGCAGGAATTACAACGGCGGATCGAATTACAATAACGGCAACAACTCGAGAAATTACTCCAACAATCACCACAACAATAGCCACAATAACCATAATAACTATTCGAGACCAACGCGGTCGGGATACATCAGCAAAAACCCCAACGGCGGCGTCCACAAACCGGTACCCAGCAAGCCTACGCGGAGCGGTCTTATAGATTCCGTTGGTCGTTCCAAGAAGAAGCCACGAAATACCAGTCTTAAATACTAGTACAAATCAATAGAACGCATTGTATATACCAAGAAACGGCACCTCGTAGAACTGGGCTTAACAATGGGCTTAATAATGGGCAGTGCAAACGGCCTTGCTCGTCGCATTCATCAACCAAGTTGCTTTGCCACGCCAGAAATCGCTCGGTATAATCCCATTATTTTTTATCGGGCCCATAAATGCGGGCCACCACCTGGTGAAAATAATCAAATGATTAATAATGGGTTGGAGAGCCATAGTTTATGTGAAACAGACACGGCCCAACTGTCACGTACGTCCAGTCGACCCAATTTGTCCGGCCACTGCGGGAGAAAAAATAACGTCAACCATGGCACCACCAATGCTCAACCACGGGTATGTAGGAGGAGTAGGCGCGACCCCACCTGGATCTATCGGTCGATTAAAGCCCCACTGTTTTTGTCGTTTGTAGACTCGGTCCGATAGTGTCGTTTTGAGTGGAATTTAGCCGCGCAATCAGCGGCTGAGTGTCGACAACGGAACTAAAAATTATCTTTTCCATCAGTACCTAGGTCATCCCCACGACTGGCGCGTTGATTTAAGATCTGGTTTTCCATATGACGTTGTTTCTTTAGTGCAATCTGCGTTGATGTATCTCATTCTTGGTAGCTGAGCTTACTAGTCACTTAATCCTTCACTTCCGTTGCGTCTCCTTGTCTTTCGTGTTTCCACTATGAACACCACCTTAATAACGGACTACTTCCACTACCCTGATCCCAGGGCCAAAACTAAAGAGTATGCACGGCTCCGTGAGTACGTTTCCGACAAGTATGGCTGGATTTCTACGTTGGTGTTTGCTGCCTTTGTCGTGTTTCTTGCCGTCCAGAACTGTTTGGCGACCTATGGCGTCACGTCGTGGTTCAGCAGATTTCACATTCTACGGTCCATCAACTCACGCTTGAACAAGGTCATTACCGACAGGCCGTCGTTTTCATCCTTTCTTGCTACTGCCACCAAGTCCTTGGTGTTTACCTTGACTTACCACGCCCATACCATTATCCAGGTCGTGTTCTGGGGCGTGGTGTTGTCGACACTTTCGTTGTCGGAAATATACCACGGCGATTTGATCTTCTTAGCTAAACGGCTAGGAAGAATCCCCACTATGGCGTTACCCACAATCCTATTCCTCACATTACGTCCCTCGCCTTTGCCACATACTCTCTACTTAAACTTACTCGTGTTCCACAAATGGTTGTCGCGTTTGGTGATTTTACAAACGGTCGTCCACGTTGTGCTCTATTGTGGATACTACCAAAAGAACAACACCTGGTTCAAGGCTTGGAAAGTTGAAAACCTTTATGGCTGGGCAGCATTGGTTGGCTTCCTAGTTATTGTCATTACGTCACTTCTGAAGTTGAGAGATCGCAGCTATAGGCTTTTTTACTTTAACCACTATTTCTTCAGTTGGGTCATCGTTATTTCACTTCAGATACATGTGAGGCCCTACAGAATCACCTATTACACCCTTGCCAATGTTGCAATTCTTGTGGGACAGATCCTCCATCGGTTTTACATCACAAGAGTAACCCCCACCAAAAACGACGTGAATGTCATTGATATTTCGCCCAACTTGGCTCTCGTCGAGATCCCTAATAGCTTGATTGCAATCCCAGCATCAACTCCGGGATCACATTTAAGAATAACAGAATATCATCCTTCAATATTTGTTCGTATTTGGAAACAAATTATCCCAAACTACCATCCATACACCATTGTGTCGTTGCCACGAGATAATTATCAAAAGTTAATTGTTCGTAAAAGCAATTTCTTAATCAAAAATGGCCACAAGTACTTGATCTCTGCTACTTATGATCCGCATCTCTTGTTCATCAAGTCAAAAGACAAGTCCTCCAAAATGTCAATAAGCAAGCTTACTGTGACAGCAAAGAGAATATTGGTTGTCGTGGGCGGTTCTGCAATTTCGTTTGCCTTGCCTATCTTGCGGGTGATGAACTACCATGGTATACCTGTCAAAGTTGTGTGGGTCATCAAAGATTATCGTGACGTGTTGGTCTTGAAGCATTTTGACGGGTTTGTGCATGGCGATGATTTTGAAATCTTCGTTACGGGGGATCTGGAAGTCCAGAAGACTCTTAAACCCGCTTACAGCAGTGGCTCTTTGGCTACCCGACGCTCTCGCTATAGCTTTTCGCGGTTCGATTTGGAAACTGGAGAAGAAACACCACTATTGACACAAGAAGTTCAAGAAGAAGAAGATGGAAATAGCTTGAACCGTGAAAACGAATACGAAAACGTTGAAATCTCGATGGATAATGGTGAAAGCGATGAAGAAGACGACGACTGTGCAATACAAGACCAATCGTTCAGAGTGGGCAACCTGGTTGATATTGATGATGTTCCAGAAATCGAGTCAGAGGACGAAAGTGTCCATTCGGTTTTTGGAGAGCAATTGTCACATAGCCATTCCCAAAAGAGTATGAATGATCCTTTCATTCCAATTGTTACAGGAGCTGATAACTCCAAGAACTACTTTGATCTTTACAGAGAGACGGTATCTCGATTGAATCTCGAGCACAAGATTTACAAGGGTCGGCCAAGATTAAACTACCGCTATTATAATTGGTGTGTCAACGAAGGATTCACACAGTGTTCAGGCCCAGCGCATGACCATAATAACGACTTGGTCTGTTGTCGCGATCTTCCACGTAACAAGGTTGTGGCCTCTGATATTGATGCTGAAAAGATTTGGGTAGTGGCTGCGGGACCAAAGGGTTTGGTCAAAAACGTCAAGCTCTGGGCTAATGAATATGGTCTCAAGTACCATGAAGAAGCATTTTATGTATGATGGTCGTATATATACAAGATATATGTTATTAAAAAGTCATTTGCGGAGTTCATGTTCTATCCATTTATTCCGTCTTATTTCATCCTCGACGGCCACTTGCTTGCTTATATTAATTTTCGCCATGTCAGTGGTAAATGTAACCGCCACCACATTCCATGCTACAAAATACCAGATCTTGTAAGGAGTCTTGAAGAACTTTTTGTTGGGCCCATGATTGAAGCGATAGTTGAAGTAATAGCCCGATACGAGCGCAACAAGCGTTCCTTTAAGCATTCCTGTTACGCCTGCCTGCCATAGCTGCTTCTGAAACTGTTCTATTCTTTCTTTTTTAGAGTCTGTGATTGTTGTGGGCATCAGTAGCGATGTAATTGGTAATTTGATCTCCTGTACGAAGGGGGGGTTGGGGACAGTTTTATCTATCGCTCCGAATCGGTTTATCTTTTTCTCGTGGAACCAAAATCATATCCGGTACATACATAATGCCGCAAATAAATATACATTCTTATATGCCTACTAAAATAGATTGATAGTGTTGTGCAAAATCTTAGCTCCTCCTCCCCGTAATGGTTTGACGATGCGAAGATTTAAACCCGGCTTTGGAGACGATGGAGGTGACTCGAACATTCCTGAGGTATCAGACGAATCAAGCTCGTCAGCTAAGCGTGGGGCCCTTGGTGCCTCCATCGTTGATCTTCTTCTGCTTTCCTTCAAGAACTCTCCAATCGAGAGGTATTCCTGTTGGAAATTGACTATCTGATTTTCCTGGTCAGCTAGGGATACCTGGTGTCCAAATGTTTTTGCATCAACCAGAGCAGCCCTATGTGATCTTTTTGTCTCAATCAATGATATTCTTCTTAACTTCTTGTCGCTCACAGAGCTACTTGAATCATCGTTTGATTTCACCGGATTGAACTCTTCAATGTCACATTCAGGAAGATCTTCCACTTCCCTGGAACGGATATCATCAATCTGACTAGGAAGTCTTGACGATAGCTTCGAACTTGGAATCTGAGATTCTTGAGTCAAAATGCTTTCACGCTGACGACCCTTTGATTCATCGTGCTTTTCGGGCGTTTTGGGGTTAAACTCAGGTGTAGCATCGTCTGAATTCTTCAGGTTCTCCATGATATCTCCTAAGATGTTCACGGATTGGTCAGAAATTCTAGACGATTCGTTGTCGGTATTGTCATCCAAGTGTAGTCCCTCAAAGGAATGCCCCGCATCTTTTGTAGAGGTATACTTGTTGTGCTCCTCCAAAAGTGTATCTTTTGTGCGATTCTCAAGGTGAAACAGAAGACTGTCTCTTGTTCTGCTACCTTCCAGGGAGTATATGCTTTCTCTAATCAAGCTCTCTCTAGCTTCTTTCAATAATTCGGCATGCTTATCTTTATTGAAAACATCCAACTTGTCTTGAATTTCGCCAAGCTTACTCTTGAATTGTAATGTTTCCTTAGAGATCAACAATTGTTGTTCCTTCAAGGATACTTTCAATTTATTGATTTTGATATCTCTGCTTTCGATAATCTTCTCTGAGATCAAGAGATGCTTTCTCAAGTTATTGTTTATCAACTCAACATCATTGAGCTTATTATTCAATTTATAAAGAGAATTTTCCAAATGGAATAACTTAGATTCTTCAGTATGGTTACTCTTAAGGTTGTTCATCTTCATTGCAAGGAGAGTGTTTTCAAGCTCGGATATTTTAAAATCTCTCCTCTCTAATTCCTCGTTCATTTGATTCGCTTTCATTGGTAATAATGGAGATGATGATACTGGAACAGGTAGTCTTGAGGCAAACTCCTTCTGTGGTGTCTTGGGCGTTCCCATCACAATCATGGAATTTCGGACGGTAGGAATGCTTGACATGGAAAGATGCAGTTTATCTCCACTTCTCCATTGCGATAATTCCATTTCCAATTCCTTAATGTATGCTTGATTGTTTTCGTTTATCTTTTCAAGTTGGGTAATCTTGCTTCGTAAGGAAGAAGCACTGAGTTCTGTATTAATGTGAGCAGTGTTTTCGATTTTCTTAGCTCTATTTCCGAATCTTAAAGTAGATAAGGTCTCAACTTCGTTCAACGATGATGGGGAGCAGTTTATAATTAATGAGGTTCTAGAGTTACCTCCAAGGGATTCTTGCAAAATTCTTGTAAGTTTGGAGTCACGATATGGTACATGGGTTGACTTTCCATCGGTGAGGGCATAAATCACATTTCCCAAAGATGATAAAGATGAGTTGATCTTTTTGGCCTCTTCTAACGTTTGGCCCTGAGCGCCTGTTTTATCAACCTTTTCTGAACCAGCCAAGTCCACCAAAAAGAGATGTGATTTCTTTATAAGGCCCGTTGTGAGATGTTTTTGAGTTAAATTAATCTGAAAGATAGCATGTGAACGTGATGATTCGGCATTCATCTTTGTAGAGATTGAAGTTCTTACCTTGAGACCCTCGGTAAGAATATCAAATAATTCATCAACCGATGACACAAATGCTTGTGCAAGACCTTTAACGTAGATGCCGTTAGTTTTGTCTTCAAGAATTGCAAACTTCAGTTCCAACAAAGCGCCATTGTTATTTATGTCGATCAAATCTTTGATTTGTTCCAAATAAATCTCCATGAACTGAACTCCAACTGTGTATTCTATATCCGATGATCCACTCTCGATGCGTTCAAAAATGTCAGCAGCTATTCGGGGTATCATTCCTCCAGTTTCGTCAATATTGTTTGATTCTGGCGGGCCCATCATTGTATAAGACTTCCCGGATCCCGTCTGACCATATGCTAATACAGTTCCATTGTATCCGTTCAAAAGATCATCAACGGTCTGGCTAATTGAAAACTGATAGACTTCAGTTTGGCTGGTGGTGGGTTCAAATATGCGGTCAAACGTGAATAAGTCCCGATTGTTTACAATAACAGACTTATTATTAGGAAGCTCCACAATGTATTGGCCCTTATTTAGTTCAATTTCATTCTCTGGCCTGAATCGACATATAACCTTGATATTCTGATTCGTGTCCTTTGTAGACCCTATGATATTGAATGGTGAGGTGAGGCTAACACTAGATCGGGGGGAATCGTTATATGAATCATCCATCTCCGTAGTTGGCGCTTAGAAGAATGGTTGAGAATGTGGTATTAATGGAAAGGTTTCAAATATAGAAATCGTCTGATTCGGTGATTCCTTCCTTTATGGGAATTGTGTGTCTGCGGTTCTTGTTTCTTGGGCCTTGCTGTTATTTGAAAACAGGTTTTAAATCAGATTGTGATTCTGAGTTATTTTGGTTGTTTATTTTTGCCTCTGTACTTTGGTGTGCCGCTGTAATTGTGTTACCATACAAATTAGACGACAAAAGCTTCACCTGACGACGTAGTAATTTGCATTGATACACCAACTCTGATCCAGAAGTAAACAAAAAAGACGGTGCATCAATACATAAAATAATATTTTGCCTCTCTGCCGCACTACATTATTTCTCTCTGACGCGAAACACGCTTCGTGGCATTTCGACAAATAGCCTAATAATTATTTAAAAAAATTGTCATATCTTCGTCTGGTTGCATTCTTTGTTTCAAGCAGGTATTTTTTTTTGCCTTTGGGGAGCTCTAACCTGTTCCGACTCGTACAATTCTTAACGCCTCATCAAATGATTTCCAGGTTCATGGCACACAGATTCAGCTGTCTGGTGGTTTGATTCAGACAATTCTGCCTTCCTGTATATTGTAGTTTTTTGTGCAGATGCTCATACGGTGATATGTGCATTAACCTGCATTTTGGGTCTAAGCTGTAAACCTGCTGGGTTATTGTTTTCCGAGTCAAACCCCGAGTCAGTGAAGCTACCCTTCCCCAGATAACACTTATCAATTATCGATAAACTCTACGAAAACCTCGGACATGGCCTCTAGGCTCTTAAATACTTCAATTGAACCATATATGTACTTAATCGTTTACTCTGGTGTGTATTATACAGCCCCCTATTGACCGAGACACGGTCTGGTGACTCATAAGATGTAACGTGTTCAATGGAAATTTTGCATTATCACGTGTTGTCATAGTAATTTCGGTCGGAAATCAATTCCGGGGTGCCAATTACTCACAAAAAAATTTTCCAATTAATGTAGTATATAATACTTTCATTAGCAGCTTTAAACGATTCAATTCTAACGATACTCCACTGAAGATGTCTTCCCCTCAACAAATTGCACAAACTTTCCAAAGAGCCATGAGTCTCTCTGGTGATTCCGGCTCTCCAAACGTGGTTTCCACCTCTCCAACCACTTCTTACTTGAGTCAATACGTTCCAAGTGGCAAGCCAACTAAGGCTCTCAAGCCATTTTCCACCGGTGATATCAAGATTTTGTTGTTGGAGAACGTGAATTCTACTGCTATCAGCATTTTCCAAAATCAAGGTTACCAAGTTGAATTCTATAAGACTTCTTTGCCTGAAGACGAATTAATCGAAAAGATCAAGGACGTCCATGCCATTGGTATCAGATCGAAGACCAAGTTGACCGAAAACATCTTGAAACATGCCAGAAACTTGGTAGTTGTTGGTTGTTTCTGTATCGGTACCAACCAAGTCGATTTGGAATACGCCGCCAAGTCTGGTATTGCCGTTTTCAACTCGCCATTTTCCAACTCCAGATCGGTTGCTGAATTGGTCATTGCCGAAGTTATTGTGTTGGCCAGACAATTAGGCGACCGTTCTATTGAAATGCACACTGGTACCTGGAACAAGGTCAGTGCTAAGTGCTGGGAGATTAGAGGAAAGACTTTGGGGATTGTTGGTTACGGTCACATCGGTTCTCAATTGTCTGTCTTGGCCGAAGCTATGGGTATGAACGTTCTCTACCATGACGTTCAAACTATTATGGCTTTGGGTAACTCCAAGCAAGTTGACACTTTAGACGAATTGTTATCTAGATCTGATTTCATCACCTTGCACGTTCCTGAAACCTCTGACACTAAGAACTTGTTGAGTGCTCCTCAATTTGCTGCTATGAAGGATGGTGCTTACGTGATAAATGCTTCTAGAGGTACTGTGGTAGATATTGCAGCCTTGGTTCAGGCCATGAAGGCTGGTAAAATTGCTGGGGCTGCTCTTGACGTGTATCCTCACGAACCTGCCAAGAACGGTGAAGACTTGTTTGTCAACGATTTGAACGACTGGGCATCTGAATTGTGCTCTATGAGAAACGTTATTTTATCTCCTCATATTGGTGGTTCTACTGAGGAAGCCCAATCGGCCATTGGTGTCGAAGTTGCTCAATCCTTGACCAAGTACATTAATGAAGGTAACTCTTCTGGTGCTGTGAATTTCCCAGAAGTCGCTTTGAGAGGATTGGATTTGGATCAACAAAATACTGTCAGAGTTTTGTACATCCATCAAAATGTTCCTGGTGTCTTGAAGACAGTCAACAACATTCTTTCCAACCACAATATCGAAAAACAATTTACTGATTCTAGAGGTGATGTCGCTTACTTGATGGCTGATATTGCTGATGTTGATATCACCGATATTAAGTCGTTGTACGAACAATTAGAACAAACTCCTTACAAAATCGCAACCCGTTTGTTATATTAAATCTCTTGATTTATTGGGTGTTTGATTTATTGATTGAATGAAAACTACAACAAAACTTTCTTGATAATCTTTTTATTCTTGAACAGTATAGACTAATTAATATTTGTATTTATGTGATGAAGTACTTAGTACGAAGAGTGTGTAAGAGGATAAGCATCAGTCGTCCGGGTAATATTTCCTGTATATAATTTGTGTACACTTTTTTGTGGGAACGGTCGAGAAATCGGTGGCAACTCTACTATAACTTTTAGTTTCGTATTCAATCTCATACACCTTGTTGAAATTGTCTATATAGGTATTTGTGGTGAAATATTGTGCTGTTGATATTTACAAGTAATCCCTACTTTCGATTTCAAATTCAATTTAGTATAGAGATTTCATACCATGGCCTTAGTTTCAGCAGCTCCATACTTGGCGTTGCTTGGTGAGCAAGATGACAGCATCAAGGCGTATGCGTTAAATTCCTTGAATGATATAGTGGACCAATTGTGGGCAGAAATTGCCAATAACATTACTGATTTGGAAGAATTGTACGAAGATGAATCCTTTGAAAAGAGATCGTTGGCTGCCTTGATCATTTCCAAAGTCTACTATAACTTGGGAGACTTTGAAGCGTCTGTCAAGTACTCCCTTTATGCTGGAAATGAATTCAATATTGAAGAACACTCTCAATACATTGAAACTATTGTTTCTCAGTGTATCAATCTTTACACCACTTTGTCTCAAAAGAAGTTCTCCGACTCTAAAATTGAGATAGATTCTCGCTTGACTGGTATTTTTGAAAGAATGTTAGAGAAGTGCATTAAGTCAAACGAGTTGAAGTTAGCTCTAGGTATTTCATTGGAAAGTTACAGATTAGATGTCGTGGAAACCATTTTAAAGCAACAAATTAAAGCTAACGAAGAAAGTGCATTAGGCTTGATTGGTTACGTTTTGGTGTGCACGAATTCCGTTGTTTCCAACTCCTCGTTTAGAACTCAAGTTTTGAATTCGTTGGTTTCATTGTTGTTGACTTTGAGTGACAACCAAGACTTTTTCACAATTTTTAAAATCATTGTACAATTGAATGACTCCAGTCTTGCAACCGAAGTCTTCAAAGAATTGATTAAGAAAGAAGAGAATTTGATTGCATACCAGGGTGCATTTGATTTGGTTAACACTGCTCCTCAAGAGTTATTAGACTCTGTTATCCGTCAATTAAACAGCGACAGCTCACTTGATGTTAATGATGTTGTTCCAAAGAAGTTGTTGTATATCTTGTCCGGTGTGCCAACCTGTGACTTAGATATTACATTCTTGTATCAGAACAACAACACTGATATCACCATCTTAAACAAGACTAAGAACTTATTGGACGGCAGATCCTCTATTTTCCATTCTGCTGTTACTTTTGCTAATGCTTTCATGCACTCTGGTACGACGGACGATTCTTTTTTCAGGAAGAATTTGGAATGGTTAGGAAGAGCCTCGAACTGGTCTAAATTCTCAGCAACTGCGGCATTAGGGGTTATACACAAAGGTAACTTGTCCCAGGGACGCCACATATTGAAACCATACTTACCAGGATCTTCTGGAGCTCCACATACAAAGGGTGGTTCTTTGTTTGCCTTAGGATTGATCTATGCTGGACATGGCAGAGAAATTATAGACTATTTGAAGCTGTTTGTTGACGAACATGGTAATTCAGCAGGCAACAATGAAACCGATGTAATTTTGCACGGTGCAGCTCTTGGTGTTGGTGTTGCCGGTATGGCCTCCGGCAGTGAAAGTCTCTATGAAGCCTTAAAAGTTGTCTTATACTCAGATTCTGCCATTTCGGGTCAGGCTGCGGGTTTGGCAATGGGTTTGGTTATGTTAGGTTCGGGAAATGAAGAAGCTATCAATGATATGCTCACCTATGCTCAGGAAACTCAGCACGAAAACATTATCCGTGGTTTAGCTATTGGTATCGCATTGTTGAACTATGGTCGTGCCGAAAAAGCCGATGATATTATTCAAAAGTTGATGTCACAAGAGAGTTCCATCTTAAGATATGGTGGTGCCTTCACCATTGCCTTAGCTTATGCGGGTACAAGTGATAATGGTGCAATTAAGAAATTGTTGCATTATGCTGTTTCTGATCCTTCCGATGATGTGAGAAGAGCTTCAGTCTTAGGTTTGGGATTTTTGTTGATCCGTAACTACACGGCTGCCCCTCAAATTGTGCAATTATTATCTCAATCTCACAACCCCCACGTCCGTTACGGTACCGCTTTGGCTTTGGGTATTTCTTGCGCTGGCAGAAGTTTACCTGCTGCTATTGAAGTTTTGGAGCCATTAACAAAGGATTCAGTAGACTTTGTTAGACAGGGTGCATTGATTGCTAGTTCGATGATTTTGATTCAGCAAAATGAGACTTCTTACCCAAAGGTCAAAGACTTTACAAAGCAATATGCTGACACCATAAAGAACAAGCACGAAGATGCGTTGGCTAAATTTGGTGCTACGTTGGCACAAGGTATCATTGATGCCGGGGGACGTAATGTTACCATTAATTTGGAGAATTTGCAAACGAACACGTTGAACATCAAAGCCATCGTTGGTTTAACTGTATTCGTTCAATCTTGGTACTGGTTCCCATTAGCACATTTCTTATCCTTGTCATTTGCACCAACTTCTATAATTGGTGTTACTAACGACTTGAAAGCTCCAAAGTTTGATCTTAACTGTCATACAAAGCCTGAGCTCTTCCAGTATCCTCCAAAGTTTGAAGAGTCGAAGGAAAAGCAACCTGATAAGATAGCTGCTGCAGTTTTATCTACTACTGCCAGAGCAAAAAGCAGAGCAAAGAAGAGAGCATCTAAAAAACTCGAAGAAGAAGGAAATGATAAGATGGACGTTGATGACGAACCTGTGAAGGTTGAGAAGGAAGAAGAAAAGGAAGAAGAAAAGTCTGAGACTGCTGAAAAGAAAGAAAACAAGGACAAACCTAAGGAAGAAGAGAGCAAGGAGCCTGCTCCTATTCGTTATTCCAAAGCTCCTTTCAAGATTTCTAATTTATCTAGAGTTTTACCAGCACAATCCAATTACGTTTCCTTTGTTAAGGACGGTAGATTTGTTCCTGTCAGGAAATTCAGAGGATCTAGCGGTATCATTGTGTTGGAAGATACCAATCCAGAAGAGAAGGTGGAATATGTACAAACTGTTAGACGTTTGAACACCACTGAAGCCCCATTACCTGAACCGTTTGTCTTGAGTGCAGAGGACTTGGAAGATGATGATGATGAATAGATGAGACGGGTATTTACTCGTCTAAAATAAATAAGTAAAATTCGAATACTTTGTAATGTGCGATTGGCTGCGAAATTAATTGTAAATTAACCGCCCAGTGGGAAAACGAAAGCCATGCTTAAGAAGTTGTTTACGGGTAGCTCCGGCTCACAAATAGATAGATCTTCGAGTATTCCTGACCTCATAGAGGCTGGCATTCTTGTTCATAAAGGAAGTAGTTCACTGGCTTCAGTTGGGTTGTTTGCAAGCAAAGTGTCTGGAACTCTACGGCATACTGCTAGTCAAACATTCAGAACCGCTACGCTAGAGTCAAAAGCTAACGAATGCAATCCAGATGAAAGCTTTGATCCATTCTCGCCAACTAGACTACGCAAGAGCAAGAGTTTACCCTTTCAAGTTAGTGGTAAACCGAGTTTTCTCAAGTTGGGTAAAAAGCGATCCGTTCAATTCTTGCTTCCATCTGAAGATAACTTCTACGAGAATAAACTTGAAGACTCTGCAGATTTGAATGTGAAGCCAACAAATCCAACACCAGGTAGTAAAGTTGTCGAAACGCAAAGTGAATCTGAGAATTCAGGTAGTTCCATTTATAGCAATGGAAGCAATCCCAATTCCTATTCAATGACTTTCAGGTCTTTGGAACATTACAGAAGCTATGAAAGCCAAGCTCAAAAACAGTTCTCTGAGAAATTAGAAGGGAAATTGGACGAACAAGTCTTTAAGTCAAATTCTCCGGATTCTCACAATGAAAATGGCAAGAATGATATCACAGAATCAGTTAACTTGTCCGAAGAGAATTTTGCTAAACATCCTACAGAATTTGAGAAAATCAACTCTCAGTATCCTGAAAGAGATTTAAGCGAAATAGAACATATCCTTCGGAATTTGTCTGTTGACCATAATTATAATGTGGACTACAAACTTCTCGAGCTGGGAGAGGTATCAAAAACAGTTATAGCTCTTCTTGCTCTGTTCAAGAAATTACTTGAAAAGAATGAAGCTACTGCTCATACATTGAAAGAAAAGGTTGCCGGTGAACGATCGAAGTATCTCCAGTTGGAGGCAACGCTCGATGAGATGAAACAGCACCTTGAAGAAGTTCAATTTACGTCAGAAAAGCTTGTCCAAGAAAGGGAAGTTACTGAAAACTTGGTTCAAGAAAAGGAAGGAACCAAGATCAATATTAAAGAGTACATTGAGAAGATTAACTTCAAACTTGAAGACTTGATTGCGAAAGAGGCGTGGTTACAAGAAGAGCTTTCTAAATCCAAGACCAAACAACGTACTACAGAAAGTGAATTAAAAACTGTTATCAGAAGTATTAAGTTGGGATTAGAATCAGCTATTGAAGAGAACGCCACTACCTTACATCATAAGAGAAAGCTTGAAAAGGAGTTAGAGGATCTTAAGAATCTGACTAAAGAGAAGGAAATTTTAGACAAGAATCAGTTCTTGACCTTCGAGAATGGACGCTTGAAGTTGAGTTTGGACGAACTTGAAAATAAATCCAGACTTTTGGGAGAAGAACTCAAAGTCACTAAGTCAGAATTTGCCCGTGCTATTGAACTGAAAGAAGCACACTCTCAGCACGATTTCGCGATCAATTCGTACCCAAAATTGCAAAATAATAGCCTTGATGAATCTCAACGCAACGACGAAAACGTAGAGTTCGATACCTATGTATCAGTCAAGACAAACAAGGAAGTTGAATCTCAAATCGGTAACAATTTTGCTACTGGATTGAATAAAACCATCAAGAAGAAAAACTACGAGATCGGAAAGTTAACTCAAGAGTTGAAGGACAATCAGACTCGGCTAAAATGTTTGGAAGAAATCAGTAAAGCTAAAGAATCCGCTCTTACAAACACTAATAATCTTTTGAAAGAAACACTACTGGGAGCTCTCGAAGACAAAGGAATATTGATGAAAGAACAGAGAGTACTCCGTGAACTATATTCAGAATCTACTAATTACCTCCAAAGTGTTCGGACCCAATTGGTTCTTGCAAAGCAAGCAGAAGAAAACACCAATAAGCTTGTACAAAAACTAGCCCAGTCTAATGGTATTCTCTGGGATGCATCAAAACTGATAATGAAGAATCTTCTTGACTCGTTAGCAACAGTATTAAAAGATGAAACAAATGAATATTATGAACGCTTATATCATTTGCTCCAAAGGAAAAACATGTTCACTACTGCTGACTTGCTCCTAATTGATAAAATAACTAAATCTTTGGGCAAAACAGTAAGAGAGGTTATTAGTACGTTTGAAAATAATGAAGAATTCTTGATCAAGGAAATCGAGTCTAATGCATTTCGGTCTCAAAAATTCTGAAGGTTACTACTACAATTGATAACAAATATTACTATGATTATTAGGGATGAATATACAATTCCAGCTTGCCTCCATTCAATTTGCATAAGGGAATTTGAAATTATTATTGTCGTCGTACTCTACCACAATTCCTCCAAAGTTTACCAAGCTGAGATGTGGGTTCTTTGCCTTTATTTGATCGATAGTTGGCTTCAAGGCGTTGTGTAAAAACAAGTTATTAAATTCTATCAAGTCTTCATTAACAATGAAAGGCTTCTTGCTAGAATTAATAACAGAGTTGATGGTCATCAAGTTTTCATTAACATAAATGAATTGCTTCTTCAAGTTAGAAATCAAGTAATTCAAAAAGTTAATATTAGTATTTGTGAATTCAACTCTTGATGTGCTAAGAGATACCAACGAATGTGACGACAAATTTGCCGAGGACTTTTTGAATTCATGCTTGTAGTTGTTTTGTGAATCAAAATTAGCCAATCTGTTATATCTGGTTCTCGTTCTATGGCAAGATAAGCAGCTGCACCTATTTAACAATAAGTCAAAGTAACGTTGTGAATCTTCATTGTCATCTAACGGTTCTGGTAATGATGGAAATGCCATTGGAAGGTTGAATAACCAATTGTTGAAGAAATCAGGTATAGTCACGTCCTTTAACTCAGGCAAGCTGGTCAAATTATTCAATAACTTGGCAATAGAAAACTTATTTTTCGAACTATCAGATGTATCCAACTTGATAAAGTCGTTGACATTTAAATAGAGGGACTTAATTGGGGTCAACATCTTGAAGAAATGTGGAGACTGAAGCAACATATTGAATTGATTGAGATTTTGCTTCAAGTTATTCGACTTATAATTAATGAGGATAAAGTGCTCGAGGTTGGAATAGTTGAAATCCAATTGATGGAATAAGTCAATTATGCAATGGCAATCGTGGTGGATACAATTTATCTTGAATTCGAGCTTCTTCAAGCGTTGCAAGTCTATAATGTTATTAAGCAATTCGAATGTCAACAATGAATTGTCCTTATAGGAGTGAGAAGACGTAATGGAAAGTCTCCGTAAGTTTTTCAACTGAAAATCGGGGTTTGTAACTTTGCAGTTGTTCAAGTATGATAAGACCTTGGATGTAGCAATTGGTGTGTTCAAATATAAGCCTTCCAAGTTAGATAAGTTGTTCATAATGGATAATGATGGCGAATGGGTCATGTTAGACCATGAATTGTTTTCGATGAACACATTCAAATTGATTAAATTGTTGTTGTGAGGTAACTGAAATAATTCATCAAAGTTGAAAACAGTCCAGCTCTTCAAGTTGTTAATTTTCAAGTTTTGCGGCAAATTTACACAAGCGTCTTCGATGAAATGTGATGAAGAGTTGTAAATATACTGGTTGAATGATTGGAAGTTCCTCAAGTTGTTGATGTCATAATTCAAGAACAATATTGGATGGTTTGGGACCAAATCCCAAAGGTTGTAAAGCTTTTGATATAATGGAAAATAATCATATGCAATTAATGTCGATTGAGCTTGAATCACAATCTTTATTATCTGTTTGAAGTTGTCCACAGTTAAAGTAGATGCAAATTTATTCAAGCTTGATACTTTCATCACTGTTGAGGAAAAGTGCCGCGTTGAGGGGCTTTTTTTGTTTGCTTCAGGGCGGCTACCATTAAAGTAGCCAACAGCTTCATCATTCACAATCACAATCGTAGAGTATAGCCTAGGAAGTACCAATCTGTGGAACTTTCTATTAACACAAGATATAGATACTAGATCATTCTGCGAAACTTGTGAAAAGATGTCGGAAAGAATTTCCACAGGAAGGTTTGAAAGCTGGGGTAATCCGGCAGTGTCGTATAGTAAGGGCGGTAAAAGTTCTTGAGGTAAGGACATTTTTAGCTTCTTGATATTAATATGCTCAACCAGTTGAAGTATCCGTGATTTTCAAATAGAAAAGTGAAACATTTTAATAGCAGAAGCTTGGTTTTATATCGGTTAGGTCTTGGATGACTGTGGAGCTTTGTGTTTTGCCTCAAGGTTTTGCATATAAGCCCAAAAATATGCAGACGGTCAAGCGGCATGATGAAAACGGCAAGCGCTGCAACAGCGGGAGGGGGAAACGCGAACTCGACTTGCGTCTGGAATATCAAAAGAGGGAAACCTACTCCGAGGCCACTTGCGTTTTTGGTATTGTCTCCGCATTGTCAAGTATTGGACCTGTGCTGGAAACCGGTTTTCACTGTCGAGGCACGGGAACATGTGTCATAGAGTCTTATAAATGTGGTGGATCATTTTCTAGGCGCGATGACCCCAGGTGCTGTTCTCGGCACATTTTAATTTTCGGCATTTGTTGACATACTAATTTTGGCACCATATTCCTGTCTAGATCTCCTCAGACCCGGCAATGTCTTGGTGTGGTTGCGACCGCGAGGCGCTCGGGCAGGTCTTTTTTGCCAACGTATAGGAAAAAAGAAACGCGGAATTATATCTCCGCTGCGATGCCCTGAAGCCCTTACACACGCTCACTTCTAGAACTGCTGCAAAAGGATGTTTAACCGAAATAGCCATGGGTGAGATCTCGGACCAAAGAAATATGATTGCTAGCTATACTATGTATTCCTAAGAATCCATCCAATTGTGTTTCTTGCTGCCAAACCGTACGAAGTTGATCTCGTCAATCTTGGCAAATGCATTGGTTTTACTCAAGGCAACTTTCCGTAGCCGGGGGAAGATCTTCCCTTTCAAGAGATTTTGATCTATAAGGGAAATGAATATGTTCTCGATTAAAAAATCATCGATCAGGTCAAGAGATTGAATGATTGGGAAAGTCAACTTGAGTGCATTCACATCTTGACCCATTGACAATTGCAACCCGAGTTTTATGTCATCGTAATCTAGGTTCGAATATTTCCCTCTCATGACCCATATTTTCCTCACCAAATTTCTTAGAATTATCAACTTGGACTTATCAATAAGCATGATTAACAAGTTTTCTTCTTTCAAATATTGGTAGTTGTTTGTAATGACCTCATTGAATGACCTGTAATTTCCTGATTTGATGGACTGGTTCAATTGCTTGTAAAGATGAAGAAACTCTGGTACGTTCCCGTTCGGATAATACGTAGCGGCTAGAGTATCAAAATTGGGTATTTTTCCAATGACTATACTGACGGGAACTAAAAACTTCAAGACTCGCGTAATATTGTTCGTCAATTGGGGAGGTGTGTTAAGAAGACACCAAAGCAAGTGCTGGTAACTATCAATTAGCTGGTCCTTGATCAAGTAGAATTTTGAAAGGTAATATCTGTATTGTATGCGCTCCACCTTATCAAAAGATTTGAAGCTCAAATTGGCATTGTTCATGTTGGAGAAAATATTTCGACATAAGAGAGGGTTGTCCAACTTAAAATAGACCAGACATAACTTGTTGCTTATGAATAATATAATCGTCTTTTTAAACTGATTTGTGTCGTTGACCTGAGATCTGATGTTATTGAACACCTTCAAAAGAACAGAAGCCAAAAATGCTAAACGAGGTCGTACACAATGTTCTTTGTGATATAACAGATGGTCTAATTTGATAGTTATGGGGAGAATGGTGTTTATGGAATCTTTCATCACGTAACTGAGGAGAAATCCCCTGCTGTTATTATTGAATGCGATTGACAAATCATTCAAATAAGTGGTATAAAGGTCGAATGACTCCAAATTTGACCAAGGGTTCAATTGGTTGCTCAATTTGACGAAGCTTATAATAACTTCATTTAATGCTAACCATTCATTAGAATAGATGTTGTATGAGTCGATGTTGATCTGCTGCTCGGATATCACGAAGTTGATATTGCTAAATCGGACTATGTAAGGATTGATTTGTGGGTTCAAGTTCAATAATCTGCTCAACTGAACAGCCTGTTCCTGGTTGGGTAATCGTGAAGTCTGAACCACGTCATTTAGGTATTGGTTTACTACCTCCATCTATATCTGTTCATTAACAAATTGATCAAGATTTTGTGTTTTGATAGTCGTGTTTGGCAATTTTTCAGTTGTATCGAAACTCTTCTATAGATAGACATCAATCCCTCGAATCCCAAATGGCATCCGTGGCTGGTTCTAGGCGTCAGCCAATATCTGCCCACACAGATAGCTTTCTGCGACCTACCCTGGCACCAATATCAGTTTCATCTACCACTTCTACGAAAAGCTCGTCATTTATTAATTTAAAATTGACTCTTAGGTTGTTACCTCCATGCTTAACAGAAGAAGAATTCCACAAGCAGTTGTCTAATCATTATAGTGATACATATGAAGAAATGTACTATGTGAAAGGAAATTTACCCGCTACACCGTATGAACCCCCTATTTACTCACGAGCATATATCAGCTTCAGAAATCAACAGAAAGTGGACCAATTTTTAACCCAAGTGAAGGGAAAAACCTTCGTTGGTGTTAACGAAAACTCAATTCCTGTGATGGAAAAGTCAATCTACAGCAAAATGCCAGGTCAAATTATTGACTTTGAGTCTGCTGTCTCAATTGAAAACGATCCAATTTTTAAGTACTTTGAGCAGTTTGCCAATGGTGAGCTTAAAGACTTCAATTTGATACTGATTAAGAAAGACATGAAGAAAAAGAAAAAGAAGATGGTACTTAAAAAGGCTGAAAAGGCGTCCAAAAAGAAAAAGCTGAAAGAAGCCGTGAAAGTCAAAGAAGGTGATGGTGGAACCAGGCAGAAGGAAACTCCAAAGAAGCCGAAAAATAAAGATTCAACTCAAGCTGATAATAAAACTAAACCTTCAAAGGCAAAAATCCTTGCGAAGCCAGATTCTAGAACAGAATCAGGTAAACCGGACCCAGCAAAGAAAACCAAGAAATCGAAGCCAAATGATAAAAAGTTGAAAGATGAACTTTCTAAGGAGGGACTGCAAAACATACAGAAGAAGCAAGTCGATGACAGAGATACCGCCAACTCAAAGAAGCCAAGAAAGAAGAAAAATAAAAACGAAAGTATAGACCAGGCTAGGGCTAAAGAACTGGCCAACGAAAGCGATAAAAAATCTAAAGGTTCCTCCGACAAACAACCGAAGGAAATTAAAAAAGTTAAACCCGAAGGCATAAAAGATCGCAAACCAAAGCCAGCTCTGCTGGAGGATAATGGTGCCAATAAGTTTGCGAAGAAACAGCAGGTTGTTTCTACTTCCGAAGGGTTTGACAAAGATAAAATAAAGAAAAATAAAAAACCAAAGGAAGTCTTGTTACATAACAAGCAAAAGGCTAATGCTACAGGAGGAGAGGTTTCGAAGGACTAGGTAATGTACTATTTTGCTATCATGCTAGGACTATGCGCTATTCTGGTTGGTTTGGTTAATTACCGTCTGTCGCGCAAACCTGTTGCATATTCACGCTAAAGTTCTGAGTTCTGATTTCAGCAAGCTAAATATTGAGGTGAAGTTACACAAGCAGTCTGGATGTTTTTCTTGCTGACCTCTCTCCAGGGTTCTACTTGAAAATAGTCCTCCATTTCGAACTTTAAGGATTTTTGGTAGAAGACGTTGTTCAACTTTGTTATCTTAACCTTTCTTGCCTTAATTCCGGAAACTGTTACTTTCTCTAGCATTATTTGGGGTTGGAATGTTTTGCCACTATCAACATTACACGAAAGAGTTCCAGAAATACTTTTTCCTAAAGCAAGATCTAATAAAGCTTGGGGTCGTATTCCAAATAGTTGTGAAAGTCTTATTGCCGCAAAAGCTCCTGTTTGAATACCTACTGTCCATCCCTGCGTGTAAGTGGATGTAGTTGATGCATGGTTAGTTCTGCATGGATTCAACGGAATCCACTCTCTAGGCTCGTGTATAATGGTGACGTTGCTGTAGTTAACTTCGTAATAAAGATTGGTCACCTTAGAGCTGTGAGATTGGTTTAAGAAAGGAGGTTTGTATGTGGAACTGAAGGAATTTTGAGCAATTGAGTCGCTAACAATGACCGATTTAGTTGATCTTATCTTTATAACACCATATCTTTGTAAAATAAAAGGCTTAATATCTTCAAAATCTTCTACTTCATAAACATTTCCCTTAATATCATTATAAGTTTTTAATAGTATGTTTGGTGATTCTTTAGTAAACTTTGGAATAATAGTTGCCCATGCATTGACATTGGAAAATACAAAGAGTAAACCTAAAATCAAATGAAACACATTCATGTTAAAGTTCAACATATTGAAAGTAGTGGTGTTTTAAAAGCACTTCTTCGTCCTATTTCTTTGGACATTTTACTTCTAAAGAATAGTAGATTTGAATTTATTAGGAGAGTATTCCCCTCAAAATTATACAACCGAAAGTATCAATTTTAAATATTCTTGCTAGTTTTATCTATTTAGTGAAATAAGAGAGTAATAATCTCAAAAGTCATACTCTATAACATAGCATACTATGTTATAGTACGGTCAACGGTATTTATGTTTTTATGAATTACATTTCCTTTTTGCAATTTTTTTGCATCTTTTTAAATATCACTAACAATTGTAAGATAACGTAATCTTTTAAAACTTAAATAACATTAGAACACTTGTGCATATTGTAATAGTTAAGATTTAGAAACATTTAACAGAATTCATGGTTGCATGAATTCTTATAGTTAGAGGTAGAAAATGCTTAGCAAGCTAGTATAATTTCACAAAAGCGGACATTAAAAAAGCTGGTTGTATAGTGTAGTGGTTATCACTTTTGGTTTTGATCCAAACAACCCCGGTTCGAATCCGGGTACGACCTTTATTTTTGCAAATAAAAGACATAATCACGTGATAAATATTTTTACTTGATATACGCGTCTCAAGGATCTGATTTATCACCATATTCAATTCAAGACTTCCCCAGAAGTCAATAATAGCGGACTCGTTGGACGGGGGGAAATGGAGAAACAAAATCCTTTATTACCATTTGCCTTCAAAAGCTCATCGCTCAATGATGGACTTGCATTAAATACCACTCCCCGAGATCGGACTACCATTGATGAAAATGCTTCAAGCCAATACCATACCAGAACTCCTAAGACTGACAAGAGGAGACCAGTTCTTAAAGTTGCCCCAAGTCTTAAACGTAAGATGGGTGAAAGTTTCAATGAGAAAGACGATATCAAGAGAAGAGAGATGCATTTTGATAGCGATCCAACGATGGTTGACGATTTCGAAGATACCGACGAAGATTTAAACAAAGACCAAGTATTACCTCCAAGCAGCCCCCCTCTTGAAAACCATCTCATGTCTGAATTTGATTTAACTACAAATACTCATGACAATTTTGCAGTCCCAGAATCCCCACCGAGAGACCTTTCTCATAATCTACCTAGTGAAATAGACCTTATCATCAAACCGGAAATCCAGACAGCAAACTCTAGTTTATCCCAGTTATACTCACCAAAGAAGAATGAGATCAGACAATTAAGTTCAGATGCCGATTTTGGCATTGATAAGTTCAATCGTTTCAAACATCCTAGCGTTGCGCAACATCCTTCTTCAAATGCAGATCGCGAGGGAGAGGAATACAGCTCAATACTCTACAATAGAGCTAGAAATATCATCCTTGATGCATTTGAAGAAATAAGGACCACTATAAATCTTGAAAACATGGAGCTCGCAGATATACCCGATGAAATCAAGGATATGAACAGCTTGGTCATTTTCAATAATGGCCAAGAACCAATATCTTATCAATTGTACTTGACAAATAACAAACTAAGAGAGTTGAACCCTTCATTATTCAAGTTTACTAAATTGAATGTGTTAGTTTTGCGGCAAAATAAACTAATTCATGTACCTCCACTTATCAACAAACTTGAATCTTTAGTTGATTTCTCAGTCGCTTCGAACAGGTTGGAATATTTTCCATATCAAATTTTGGATCTACCAAGATTAGAAACATTTAGGGCTGGGCCCAACCCTTTCATAAAAGTTGCGAAGGATGCTATTGCAATCAGTACAGCCACAATAAACCCGACGAAGCAGAAAAAGTACGTCTCACAGGTGAAATACTTCAGTGAAAAACATGAAACTTTTGCTGTCGCCTCACTTAGAGCACATTGCTTGAATAAGATAGCACAATACGATGTTTCGTACCAAGAAATCAAGAATTGGAAAAAGTTCACTCCCAAGATTTACCACCATTTAATTGCCCAGGCAATCACTAAGGGCAGATATAATGATACATGTTCACAATGTTCTATGATTGTTGTTGAACCATATGCCGAGGTTATGGAGTGGTGGGATATTTTACAAAACAAAAATGTACCTATAAGAAGGCAATTTTGTTGTGGTGGTTGTACAAAGAGATACAAATCCCAGTTATTTAATGAGGTTAATGATCTTGCATAAGTTTGGCGGTCCTAATTAGCTATTCAATTCAATGTTTCAGAAATTTTGCTCACGTAGGTAGCCGGAAAGAACCCGACGACCCCGTTTAATTCACCCTTCCACCATGGCCCAGTCGAGTCGATTATTTTGATGACTTCACCTTTATTGATTGATAAATCTTCAGTGTCCTGGGCGGAAAAGTTGAACGATGCTCGACAGTAATTTTCAGTAATCATCCTCTTTGCTGTCTACCTTAGTCAAATTTTTGCAATATTCGTCTCTAAAGTTGATTATGGGTAATTTTTCAACCAATTTCGCTGCTTCTTCACTTCTTTTTAGATATTTTGCTACCATATTTTCGGGTAATTTCTCTTGGTCCAATACCTCCATTTCAAACAAACCAGATATGGTATCAAGGTGGCTCTTTATTTGGTAGGAAATAGTGTACCTCAAGTAATACAAGAAGGAATTAACGAGTTGAAATAGAGTACCAATCAACTTTAAGAAGCATGGTAGTTCTTTCTTCAACAATGAGTTTAAACTTTCGTACCTTGCTTTCGTTTCTTCTACTTTTCTTTCCAAATTGTACAATTGTTGGGATTGTTTGACGGTGAGAGTTTCATTCTTCAGTCTTAGTAATAAAATCTCATGACTATTGTAAGCGCAATCATAATCACTTAGGACAAGCAGCCTTTCTTTGGCTTTCTTGAAAATTTCATTGTCTAATTTGAAGATTCTCCCCACCGTTTTTTCAACCGTACTAACGATCAAGTCAAGCTCCTCCTCTATGGAAGGACCTATCTGGGTAACTGAATCCAAATAACTCTGGATTTTCTGCCAAAACAAATGGTCTCTACTGAATGCTTCGTCTTCAATTGAATCATGGAATGAGTTGTATGGGTCAAAAAGGTTTATCAGAATGGTCGCAATTTCCTTGCTTGATTCTACCAAGCTTCTAACATTTGTAGAGTATATTTTTGAGTATTTGACAACGTTAGTTAGTTGTTTATGACCTTCTTGTAGTTCTTTGTAAAGCCTCTCAAATTCTTCGTCAATAGTTGAGGTAGCGCCATGGACTTTTTGCTTAAATATCTGTGGAGTTCTCTTTAAATGACCCCAATCAAAATGGTCGGAGTACGACTGTTTGACAGTCTCAGATAATACCAACTGTTTCTTGAAAATAGACGAAATGGGAGGCATAGCTGAAGATTAGTTCAAGGATGGAAATAATAGTCCAAGCGGTTATCGCTTTTGCGGCAAAAAAACGCCGCAAAATCTGGCAACAGTATTAGTTTCTTTTTGAAGGTGATTATCGATTATGTTAATCGAGGCCCTATTACAAGCAAGGTAGTAAAGCACGTTCTTTCTCTACCATGCGAGAAGATGTAGTAGAGAATATTGCATTTCTATGTGTCCTGTCTTCATTCTTTTAAACAATTCGATCATCCATTTTGTTTGTTATCGATCGAGGATGTTACTTGTATCAGACCAGGTCTTACAAGTCATTTACGTTGTCAGATAGTTGTATACACCCCTTTCATATTTTCCTATTGATGCTTCCCTAACTATGTACTATTCGATTTGATGCGAATATCAAAAAAGTACATCTCCATGTTGTTGAGACACGTCTTCAATTCGTTCTACATTCCGCTACAAGGGTCGCACGGCTCTCGAAGATGTTTGTTCATTGCTTCTATAGGAAATCCAGAGCCAGAATATGCCGATACCAGACATAATATCGGCCACCGGTTGATGAATCAGCTAGTCAGCATTTACTGGAAAAACCATCTTATAGCTGATGGGAACTATTACAGATCGTCCAAGTATAAGAATATTGTTTTGTTCAAATCTAATTCCAGTTTAATGAACCTTCAGGGAAGAGCTATTCAAAAGCATTTCAATCAATTCAAGTCGAACTCTAAACTACTAATCATACATGACGAACTTCAAGTAGATTTGGGGAAATATCAAATCAGAAAACCAGGAACTAGTGCTCGTGGACATAATGGTTTGAAGTCAATAAACAAGCTGTTACCCAACGACTACACCAAGTTTTCTATTGGAATTGGCCGACCTGGCAAGGATTCCGTGGTCGATTACGTATTGTCAAAATTCACAAACGAGGAATTGAATACCCTCGATTTCGAAGTACTACCTAAATTAGTGAATGAATTGGAAGCAATAGTTGAAGAAGCAGAAAGAGGAGATCTAGGACAATGACTGTGGACCAGCCTGTTGTATATAGAGAGTAAGAGAAGAACAAGGCAGAAGTGCTCCTTTGTCCCGAATATTCCTAATTCGTATCTGAAATAGCATATATACATATAGCTAACAATATGTATACGTTACTTAAAGTATAATGCAGTCGCATGCTTTTGCATAACACGTATTGTCATGTTTACGACACATGTGGATAAAACACGAATGATCTTTCAAATCTCGCAAGCGCGCATCAAAACTGATAGTGCAATTTGAAAGGTGCCACCACTTCTTTAACAACAGCGATGGATTTTACTCTAAACTTAACAGCAGAGCGGTCTGTTGTTAGGGAGTCACTTAAAGGTATGTATACAGGTGAGGTATTCTTGCAGTTTCAGATTGTGAGGTAATTCATACTCCTGGTCTGGCATCATAGTACTAACATTAGGCATAATATGGACCATATTCTTTAATCGATTATTTGGACCTATAACTCCCATCAGCAACGAATTTCTTTCAATTACTTATTCAATGGCGGATAACTTACCAGAATTGGATTCTTTGATTGATGAAAAGATTAATCTATTGATTAAACAAAGATTCGACTCACGACACAAGATAGGTCACATAAGGGTTCAATTTCTTGAGAAAGATTCAACCAAGGCCAAGAAGAAGAGTGGATGGTTCGGAAAAACCGATAGCTCTGAAGAAGTCAAGATTTGGGAGTCTTGGCTAATTAATATCGACTGCTTACCCATCGAGGACATCACTGAGTCACGTCAAACTCAAACCCGACCCAACGCTATCGAGCTATCCGTGCAAAGTTTCGAGCATAATCTACACAGAATCATCGATTTAGTTGATACCCATAAGGATCATATACCTCCAATTACTTCGCTTGAAAGTTCACCTTTTCCATACAACATTGAGGTACAAGGCAACAACTTAAATGCTCCATATGCCTCCGATGATACGACTCAAGGGGAACATGATGGCGAGAGCTGGGGAAAATACATAAAAAAAATGTTAGATTAACAATTGGGAAGAGGATACTGGTAAGAATTAATAAATGGTTATAAACGGAACCTTGTGATTGTAACTTGTATTGTATGAACAGATTCATAAGTTCGCATTATACAAACCCTCTTCACCTCTAACTAAAATACATTCATCCTCACTCACAAGCCTATCCGATAAGCCTATCTTATCGGCAATTTCTAGAGCCTCCTCGTCATAGCTGCCAGGTTGAAACCATAATCCCTTAATTAAGTTTTTGTATCCAGAGACGGTCGCAATCTCCTTTAAAGTGTTAGCAGTGATGTGTGGTGGGGTCAAGAAGGAAATGCTCAAGCCATCCTTATTTGTCAAGTCGTAGGATTCTAATGAGTTTCCCAGTTCAAAAGATTGCAACAACTTTGCAACATCTGAGACGACAGGCTTCCCGAGAATCTGGTTCTCTTTAGGATTTATTGGAATGGCGGAGAGATCGTGGGCGATATACCATGAAAGGATCTTATACCCAAACTTAGATGGATTATTACTGGCACCAGTTACTGCGTATTGCCTAGATGAACCAAAGAACAGCTTGATCCTTGATTTCATTGACATAATGTCTTCCTCTTTACACAAACCAGCTTATAAATCTATTGTGGCGATAACCTGGGGTTGAGGCTGGCCGGGATTGCGGGAGTTGTATGCAGGTTGCACGTTGTATACACAGGTTGAGTTTTGTGTCACATATGGTAATTAGATAGACAAAAAAGCCAAAACCGTTACAAAATATTGGTCAAAAAGTGTTTCAACTATAACTTCGAGAGCTATTTTGTCTAAAATAGGGTGAAATTACTTGCTGGTTGCAAATAGATTGAGGCGAGAGATTTAAATCGCTACTTTTTTTCAAAAGGCCAGCTTAATCGAAGTATGGTTAAGGAAAAGAGAACAAAACCTTGTTCTAATTGTAAAAAGTCGAAGGTCAAATGCATATACACGAACAACCTACCCTGTGAGAGATGTATCAAAACAGGCCATGCATTAAACTGTCAGTTTGTGCCAAAGTTACCGTCCTTAAAGCTTCAACAGTTTTCACCATCACAAGTCCCAAACCATACTGTGATAAACGGCACTACAAACAACGAAAAGGAAATAACCTTGCCACCACTTCAACCTATATCCGCCGTTAAACCTTCTATACTTGGTGGATTTATAGTCCCTACCAGCGCAACAAGTAGCCCACCTACTGATTCACGAAACGTCGACCAACCTCATGATTCCCAATGGAAACGACAAATCGAAACCAGAATTAGTTCATTCGACAATAAACTTAATGATTTGGTTGATATATTAAAGTCAAACCAGCAATATATTCTTGAGAGTCAATCTCAGAGAATTAATCATTCAAGTCAACAACAATACATTCACCAAGTGCCTCATAAACAACCAATATATACCGGGGTGCCATATTACGGAGCTCAAGGTTCATATACACAACCTCAACTTGCACATCCAACTTACACAAGTTTGCCAACTTCGCGAACTTATACTCCCCTACCTGAATTTCAAGATATACCTCAACCTCCCCAGATACGGCAAGGTTTTCCGAGTCTGAATGGCAATTTGATAGATATTCGCTCAAACAAAAGGAATATTCAACCGACTGAATCAAACTCCAAGAAGAAAAAGCCAAACTCAGAGTTTCCCCAGGATTTTCGTAATGGATTCTTGACTAAGAAACAGGCCAACGAATTGTTTTCCTTCTTTGACGCTAATATTTCCCAACAATTATTTGGCTTCGAGATTTCGAGGTTTCCAGTTGATGCAATTTGGGATTCTTGTCCTGTCTTAGTTTGTGCTATCTGCACAATTGCATGCATACATCACCCAGATCATTCGGGCAAATCCAAGCAGCTACAAATTTACCTACATGAATTGTGTAGCACATTGCTATTCAAAGGTAAACCCAACAACGAAGTAGATGGTTGTAATACTATTGTTGCTTTGGTTCTTTGTAGCTTTTGGCTATCAGACTCCCAAATGTTCACGGGGATAGCATTACAGTTGGCCAAAGAATTTGGATTGAATAATCCTTATTCAGAAGACAAGGATAAGATCAAGCTCTGGTATCTTTTATACGTATTGGATGGACAGCAAAGTTTAACATTCAACAGGCAGCCTTTGGTAAATTCTGGAGAATACTCCTTGAAGCATAGCAAGTCTATTTTGTTGCCTGACAACAAAAAACTATGTGACGATGATGGACGTCCTCGAGCCATACTAGCAGATGACCAAACTAATGATTCACAGGATAAAAATATCGATGATTACAATGCAAAGTCAACATTTTCTGATATGAGATTAGTATCACAAGTGGAATACAACCAAGCGTTGAACGAAGCATTCAAAGGAAATGCCTGGGATTTGTTAGCTCCTGCTTCTTTTGGTATTCCATCAAAGTCAAACTTGGAATTAGATAAGTGGATGGTCTCTTGGACCGTTTTATTAGCCCCAGTACATAATGGGGCGGTGTGGTCTTCTAAGTCAACGTTGATTTATTATAACTTTGCGAAGATGCACATCAATTCAACAGCAGTTAGAGAACTTCGCGTCAATCCAAATGAAGAAGGAGGGCTATTTCCGAAATGGGATACATCCGCCTACAACTTCTCTCGGAATGGCAAGCCCTCTTCCAGGGCTATAAAAAGTTCTGAAATTATAGAAACTGATTTTGAGGAAGACTCAGACAGCGATGATGACTCGTTAAATGAAGAAGAATTCATCTCTAATAAAGGGTTGATGTCTGAAGATGAAACTATTGTCAGTGCAAATATTGCCGTGAATGCGGCTCAAACAGTGTTGAACTTGGTCATAAATGATAAAGATATCCTTGACAATCTAAAGTACGTTCCTGTGCATATTCACATAATGTTATATTATGCTGCTTTATTATTGATAAACCCACCTTTGAAATCACACAATAAGTCAGTTGAGTTTGATACTAAAACATATTACTCGAAGCTATTAGGAAATCTCAAAATTATAAAGACCTTGCAGACCAAGATTTATAACAATTTGCCCATAGATACAAAGTTTGGAGATAGACTCATCAAAAGCTTGGACGATATTGTGGAGGAAAAAATATTGAAAGTGAAAGAAATAGTTCACGGGTTACCAGAAGATGAACTTAAGATGGAATTAAGCAAGCATCTTACTGCGTTGATCGATGCAACCAAAAGCTCAATTATAGAACTCATTGACGAATCAGGTACTAGTAGATCATCTACACCAGAAAAAATATCCGCTTGGCCAGGATCTAATCATGGGCACCCTTGATAGTATAATTGAATTAAATTAAATTCACATAAATAAATCAATACATAAGAAAATACTTAGTTTCTGTGGTCGTATTTTTTATGTTGAGCATTAGAAACCTTCTGCAATTCACTCAATCTTTCTTTCAAATTAGGCAAATCTCTCAAATTCTTCTCCAAGACTATTCTTTCTTGCTCAAATTTCAATCTCTTCTCTGCGTCCAATCTTCCGAAGGTGTAATTGCCCTCTCCATCGAACTTTAATAAATATTTGTGGAAATGCCATAAAGCAGATCTATGGGCGACTGACAAAACAGTTATACCTAAACTTTGAGCATGTTTGTACATAAACTGTTCCATTTCTGGAGCAACTGCGGAAGTACATTCATCCAAGACTGCAAATTTAGGCTGATGGTAGTACAATCTTGCCATGGCCAATCTTTGTTGAGCACCAATCGACAACTCTTCTTCCCAGTTCTTATTATCGTTCAAGTTATTTTTAAACTCGTCCAATTTCAAGAGGGCTAAGATTCCTTTTAAATCTTCGTCTGTTTTGCTCTGATTCTTGAATTGTTCAAGAGAATGTGGATAAATAATTTGTTCTTTTAAGGTTCCCTGGCACAAGTATGCTCTCTGTGGCAAGTAAAACATATTTTCAGAGTTTGGAATAGTGATAGAACCTTCTTTACAAGGCCAAAGACCACCCAACATTCTGAACATAGATGACTTACCGGAACCATTTGGACCTGCAATCAATAAATGATCGCCACTTTTGATGGTAAAATTTAAACACTCAATCAAAGTAACGTCGGCTGGAGTTAACAACCTGACATCATTAAAAGAAATTTCACTGTTGTCGTACTTAATATTCTTCGTGTTTTGATCCTTCGACTTCAAACCATACAATATATCTTGGAAATCTGAAACTCTTGTAGCATGGCCAATAATTTGCAACAAGTATCTTCTAGAATAAATCAAGCGGTCTAACGAATCTGACGCACTCATTAATAACCTTCTGTTGGTAATGAAATCACCTGCATGACTTGAGTTGGGTTCCTGACCCATGTACTTGTTAATGAATATTGGAGCAGAACACAAAACCAATCCTGCAGCACCCCAGAGGTATTTCACAATGAAGGTTTGGGCAATTTCATGGACTGCTCTTTTCCAATATTCCATCTTCAAGAATCTCTCTAACTGGTAGTAGCAATAGTCGATGTAGTCTAACTCTCTGTTATGACCTCTCAATAATGCGATTTCTTCACTATTGTTCACAATTTTGGAATGCGAAGACCTTAACTGGCCTTCTAAGTTAGCCTTTTCAGAAGCAAGCTTGGCAAAGGGGGGTGAAAAGAATCTCAAGATGGTTGTCGAAAAATGAGCTAAAATTCCGAGTGCTAAGGTGCCTTCACCATTACCAACACCACTTTTGCTTAATTCTTGGGCGCATAATAATAAATCCAAAGTTGGTTTCAATAATTGCCCTGGCAAACTACTCAAAGCGTAACTCAAACGAGAAATATCCGTAGTGATCCTTTGATTCGGGTCCTTTATTTTGTTTCCGGATAAATGAATCAACGAATAGTAGTTGGCATCCAAGTTGTCTGGCAAGTAGTCGTTTGTAATACTTTTGTCAAGGTTTGCTCTAATTGCTTTACTCAAATTTTGCTTTGTCCATTCCAACAACCCATTAACCGCAGCGGCTGGAAATCCAATAAGCATCCAATACACCAAAAGTTTTGAAAAGCGTCTCAAACGTTTCGACACTAAAGCACCAACCAATTTACCATCCAAGTTTGCCACTTTAATCGTAATTAAAGCCCTGATAACCAATAAAACTAAGTGTGTAGATAAATAAAACACACTTGAATCGAGAACTGAGGGGATTGCTGCTTTCATCAATCTAATAAACGACTCCTTCGATAACTTTGGGTGCTTGGTCTTTGCAGAATCATCGGGTGCAGTAGGTGTCTTCAGTGACTTTTTCCGGTCTATGTCCTTCCCATTTGTATTGGTTGCTCCTGAGAAGGCCGCTGCTAGTAAAATTATGTATGAGGTGTTAAGGAAAAGGGATCTGTTAGACTTATACACGTTGAACACAGAAAGTGCCAACGAGTTGGTCGGCGATGACGAGATTGCAGTCGTCGACATCCTGAACAAGATTAGTTTATTGATCTATAATGGTGAACACACACTCTGATTCTGTCGGCGATCGCTGAGTTGTTGATTTTATTATATATTTTAGTCTTTATCGTCACGACCCCAGTTTTTTTGCCTGCTGCTCCGCAAATCACGTGAAAGTCCATTAGACCGAGGACCATTATTACTGTTCGGAGGTATCAAACTTCAAGTTAATGACAACGTAACGATGTGAAGTGTTTGCTAGCTGGCTAGATTGGCTAGGTTTTAATTAACCCTGTCCAAACTATTCATATCATTGCACGATTTACTAGCGATATTGCAAAGAATGTTGAAAGTAGAGTCCAATTTCATTTCTGAAACAGTTGCGACACATTTGTCCAGATTCGACATTTTCTCCTCTTCCAAGAAATGTTCATTAATAGTAATCATGATTTCAAAATTGCTTTGAACTCTTCCTTAGACAGCTCTATGTTGTTTTCTAATTCAATTATACGGCCGAAGTACGTAGTGTTCGCTAAATCCACAGTGTTGCTAACATTATACATTTCTAAAAGTTCTTTGTAAAGATGGGAAAGCTGGGTTTTATTCTTTATCTGTATCTTCTTGGGTTCAAGCTTATATATGACATGATGTTTCCAAGATTGTATGATAGTATCTATCAAGTCATCGTCTGAGGATTGTAGTTTCTCTAGAGTATTGATGTTATTTATATGGAGAAGTTGGGACAAAAGGAGCACATCTCGTTGATTATATTCATCCATATCCACCTTCTATCGTGTTTCAAAATCTGTACGCTATTCAAAAGGGGTTTTATGCTCTTTTCATTCCCATCATTCTCTTCGTTCTTGAGATTTTTGGTCGTGTACAAAACACCAATTTGTCAACAAGCTTGTTTTTGATTCAGTTGCACTAAGATACAAAGGACATAATATCACAGGGACAGGGCTGGCCAATATTCCTACTACTCTGAGGCTTGCAAGCATGTCAGAATTTGAAGATAAGTTCTCGAGGATCGATATCAATAAGTCCCCGAGAAAGAAAAAGGCCTATCCGCTGAATCTATTTCCACAAAATGAAAGTTGCCAACCCGAAAGAACCCAATTAATTGACAAGCATAATAGAAGAAATTACTCATTAGCATTGCCCTCAGATGAAAATAAGACACCAGTAACTCCTAGGATTGTTTCTTCTAATAAACTGTTTTCTACAGTTAAAAAGCCAGTGGAAAAGAGACTCTTGAGCTATCCTATGACAGAGAAATCTTCCCTGAAGCAGAATTACCAATTCTCGTTCATGAAAGAAACCACATCATCGTTGCAAAAGAGACAAAACCCATTCAACACCACTCCAAAACAACAAACACCGATGGCAAATTTGAAGAAACGCCTGGAGCACCCTCATCAAATGAATTACCTGAGATCAAGGCGACTAATGTCTTCGACGTTGCCATCAAATTCATTTATGCCAGCTGATATTACCAATTTACCCTTTGAATCGCCTTCGAAATCTAGCAACGGGCATTCTGATGATTCGCCTTCCAAACTGAGATCAATTCGAAACATTTCGCATCCTTTACCCATCAAATCGAGTGAAAACGTATTTGATAGATTATATCCAAATCCTCCCTCGGGTGCTTTTACCTTAAATGAAAAGAAACAAAGGTCGAGCCATGACTTTGGGGCGAAGCAGCAGCAGGATAACCGCCAACAAATACATCAACAAAGTCAAAAGTACCAAGTATCGTACCAACAGCATCTAAAACAAAGACAAAGTTCAGCAATTTCCATTCAACCCAAAATTACGTCTCGATCTGAATTACTTCGATATCTCCATAACAAGGACCAGAATTTATTCAAAATCAATGAGGGAAAGAGCCAGACCATTAACTCCCCATTTCAACCACAAGATGTTCCCAACACATCCTTAAACATATATGAAAGGGGTGAAATAATCCGCAAAAAAGATCTTTATTTTATACCGAAGATTCCACCCAGAGTTATAAACATAAAAAACTATCAAAATAATTTCGGCTTTGATGATAACCTGGGTAACTACATCATAGTTCCGCACGATCATGTGAACTACAGGTATGAAATAGTTGCCACTTTAGGTAATGGTTCATTTGGAAATGTCATTTTGAGTATGGACCAGAAGTATTCAGAAAGATTAGTCGCAATAAAGATAATCAAAAACGACTTGAATTGGTCTTTACAATCCATCAATGAAATCAAAATGTTAAAACTCTTGAACGCCAAAGAGAGCCATCCTTCAATCCTCAATTACTTTACACACTTCAACTTTAGAAGTCATATGTGCATAGTAACAGAACCACTTTCTTTGAATCTTTATTCCTTGCTAGAATTACTCAACTTCAAAGGTTTGTCTTTGAAAATGACTCGTGATTTTGGTATTATGATACTAAATGGGTTGCAATACATTCATGACCACAATATAATACATTGCGATATCAAACCTGAGAATATTATGATTAAATTGCCGAGATGTCCAGATGATTTTGATAACCTTGCAATTAAAATTATTGATTTTGGCTCTTCCTGTTTTCTGAATGAAATTTCCTACACTTACATCCAATCCCGATTTTATAGAGCCCCTGAGGTGGTAATCGGTGCAAACTACGATAACAAAATTGATGTTTGGTCATTCGGTTGCGTTATAACAGAATTATATTTGGGTATGCCACTTCTTCCTGGAAAGAGTGAAATAGAACAGTTTGGATTAATGGTTGAATTGTTTGGTGCCCCTAAAAGCCAGGCGATATTAAGGATGAGAAAGAATCTAAGCAAGTTCACTAATATAAAAAATATGAACTTTACGGAGAATCCACCTTTGCAGGAGAAGTCAATAAAGAAGACCTACCTATTTAAGTTGTTTGACATTAACGGAAAAATAAATTTATCCTTGTTAAATTACTACAACACGAATAGCAATAGCATCGCAGGATCTCATAGAAAACAATTCAGACCAAAATCTAAAGCATTAGAAATACAATTAAACCTTGGTCTGACTCTTGATGATGCAGGGTTAAAACTGGACTACTTGAAGCTATTAGAAAAGGTGTTTGCTATGGATCCTCTTGATAGATTGAGTGTATCTGGAATTTTGAAGGAACCCTTTTTTAACAACGACGGCAACTAGTAAACCATGGTCTCCTAGCAATTTCAGTTTTCATACGTTTTCTGAGGGGTTCTGAATGAATGTTACATTCTATAAAATCTAAATATACAATCCCTACTTGGAGAAGCAAGTATCAACAAATCTCCCATCCTGTAGTAAACATGTTAATACTCCTGGTAAAACTTCTACTTGCAAAGGCTCAAACGGAAAGCTCTCACCATCAACCGAGATGTAATGGTTCTGACTAGGCATCCTTGGTACCAATCTATATGACAAAATCTTTGCATGAATCAATTTGTTATTATGAACATGCTGACCACTTTTAGTCAGAGAAAGTGTCTCCAACGTCTCTCCAATTGATGTTTTAGTGTTTGTAATTATCATATCCATTGCGCCATCGTTTGGAAGCGCTGCTGGAAAGAATTGAACATCGTCGGAAATGTAAGGCAATTTGCCAACATAAAAGACAGATAGGTTATCGGTAATTCCGGACGAGAGCTTTTGCCAATCACTGGGAACTTCCTCGTTCAATTTAGGTCCCTTCAATTCAAAGTCTTCCTCTTTTAGGAGTTTCTCGACAGAATCCCCAACTGGATTTCCAGCACGATGGCGGTCAAAATGTTGAACTATTTCTTCCTGTGAATCTGTAACATACTTCACATACAAATCACACGGAAACTTTTCTCTTGTAAGCACCCGATAGGCAATTCCAAGGTCAAATCTGATTGGCCCCATCCATCTTAAATATTCAGTACCAATATCCGAATCCGCAATAACACCATAGCATTGTGATAAAAAGGATAGCTTCGTAACTTCGTTGGTTTTACCTTGAGTGACTGTCATTAAATCCAACTTGGTTTTCTTCGCTTTTAACATGTTGAATGTTGCAATTGAAGCATCATTAGAACCATGTGTGCTCAACGAAAGAGCATTTCCGGTTCCACAGGGTAATTGAGTCATTGCAATCTTATTAAAAGCTGTTGCACCCTTATCCGGTCTTGAGTGAAATCCATTGATCACTTCATGTGGAATCCCATCACCCGAGCAACACGCGATAATATCGTATTCATCAATGTCTAATTCTTTAGCAATTTCGACTGCGTGTTCGCTGTGTGTCGTTTCTTTGTAAGTAATGCTTACCTTCGCCGCCTTCAAAATGGGCTCCACCTTCGATTTGTAAATCTGGACTGCCTTACCCTGGCCACCATGAGGGTTTATAAGAAGTAAAATTGATGGTCTGACATGACTCTCTCCATAAGCCTTGCTAAGGACTGTTTGAGAGATGATATCCAAAGATTCTCCTACTGGTTCCAATAAAAGTTGCAACTTTTTAAACCCTAATGATTCATTATGGCGATAAACGTACGTCACCTCTAATAATTCTTTATCAAATAAGGAAATTGGTTCACTCCAAATTATAGTTTTAAAGGGGATGAAGGAAGTTGCTGGTTCATTCGAGTAACTCTGGGCATAACAAGAAAGAAAACCATCGTTGTGGTTGCTGCCAGATATCTCTAGAAAGGTTTGGTCTGTAATTTCAATCCCAGTTTCTCGGAGTTTGGCCAGTATCCCAGTACTGGGTCCGTATAATAGGTTTTCTCTGGACATGCGGGGGTATGAATACTGATGATTGCGTCACTTAGTCTCCAGATATATCGTTTTTTTGGCGTCTTACCTAAACGAAAAGCGCAAAAACTACTTTTCCGAGTATTCCCGACAATTTATAATTCAGGCATCAAGCTGTAATGACGTATGCATTCAATGGATGCAATACAACTCAATGGTTTGGCTGCTTCCTATTTAAGACTCTCTTTCCCTTAAACATTCCCTTTCTTTTACGAGAAAATTGAACTATTTAGATTTATTTTAGCGATAAAACAATGTAAGAGCTCAAGACTTTGCACAGCAGATGCATAAACGTGTACCGTGTCCAAGGGTTGTTTGGAATCTACAAAAACACGCCCACATTCGGCCCGTATTTTAACTTCCATCATTATTTGGTGGTCTATTGTTATCCTGTATCTAACTCTCACATTTACCTGAGCCGATCTAAAGATTCATACTTCAACCTCAAGAAAACGATCCCAATGGTAATGAAAAAAGGATGGAACCTGATTCAGTTAGCCTTGATAGTGTTGAACTTGGCTATAAGGACATTTTCTTCCTTGTACATGATTATTTCTGATTGTGATGAGACATTCAACTACTGGGAACCATTAAACTTGTTACTTCGTGGATTTGGAAAGCAAACCTGGGAATATTCACCAGAGTACGCAATCAGATCATATGCCTACTTAATCCCCTATTTTGCAGTTGCATATCCTGTGAAATTCATTGCCAGTTTGTTTGAAAATTTAGCTTTCGATTATTCTTACTACCTGTTTTATGTGGTTAGAATTATTGCGTTGAATGGGTTTACCAGCTACGCGGAAATAAAATTATACCTTGCATTGAATGGGTCTATGGGTCAAAAGGTTGCAAACTGGTTTCTCTTGTTTACGTCGATTGTGCCTGGAATGTCTCATGCTGGAGTCGCTTTGTTACCTTCGTCTTTCGCCATGCAATTTAATTTATTAGCACTTTCAGAAGTGCTTTACGCAATTTCTTTCAAGAATACAAGCAGTTATATCCTCGCCATTGTTTTCTTCTTGATTGGTGGAATAGTTGGATGGCCCTTTGCCTTGGTTTTAGGTCTAACGTTTGGTTTGTATACCGTTTCCAATATTAAGCTTTGGAAACAAGGTCAAATGTTGAAAATCGTTGGAGGATGTGCTTTCAGTTTGTCGATCATTTTGTTCAACATAATTGTTATTGACTCATATTTCTTTGACAAGTGGGTGTTAGTTCCCCTAAATATTGTGACCTACAATGTTTTTGGAGGAGAGGGCGAAGGACCCGAGATTTTTGGAGTCGAACCTTTCAGCTATTACATTTTGAATTTACTAGTTAATTTCAACATTGTCTTCCCCTTGGGATACTTGGGATTGGTTTTTAATCCAATTTTACTACTGAACAAGATTTCTATTGCATTGAACGTATCTCTTCCGTTGCTTATTTGGTCTGCTATTTTTTTTAGCCAACCCCACAAAGAAGAAAGGTTTTTGTATCCAATTTATCCGTTGATCAACCTCAGTGCAGCGATTCTAACCTCGAAGATTTTCTCGTTGGTTGGGCAAGTTAACTCCAAGATTATCAGAAGTAGTTCAATCTCCAATTATTTGAACAGGCTTATTCAATTTGTGTTTGTCTCCTCGTTTATTGTTGTTTCCACATTGAGGATATTTAACCTAGTTGAAAATTATTCTGCTCCTTTGAGAGCTTTTGAGCACATTAGTTCGTTGCCGAATCCAGTTCTGGCCGCTACAGTCAACGTTTGCGTTGGAAAAGAATGGTACCATTACCCCAACTCCTTTTTCCTTCCACAATCGTACAGGTTCAGATTTGTAAAAAGTGGGTTTGATGGGTTGTTACCAGGGGATTTCAAGGAAGACTACGAAAATTTCAAGGACGTTACTTCTTTTGTTCCATTGCATATGAACAATAAAAACAGATTTGAGGTGGATAAGGTAATTGATTTTGATCAATGCGACTATTACGTTGACAACACTGAAGAAGTTGATGTTGAAAATGGAGAACCTAGAATAATTCAAAAGACAGAAGGCAAGGTGAAGCTTCTTAGCGATGAATGGAATATTTTGGGATGCAACAAAATCATAGACCCCAATGGTAACCATCAAGGGCTTGGTAGGCTACTTTACATTCCTATCTGGTTGAGAAAGGCCATTCCCTACGAAGTGAAGTATCTTGACTTTTGCATTCTTAAACGCAAGGAATCCTCGTGATTTGAGGACGATATACATCCAACGAGCTCTCGTGGCTTGATATCCCTTTAAATGAGCATCTGTACGCACGATTGTAAATTAAATGTATGATTGACTTAGAAATAAAAAAACAGAATTGCTGAAAAGTTGCCTGTATTACAAAACTACAGACAAACACAGCTGTTTCCTGAACTAGTGTTCTTTTTTCAATTGTAAACTGAAAGCTTGTAGATAGGCACTCAATTTTTTTTCAAATGAGTCTGGTTTTTGCCAAATTGAGGGTACTTTTCATAATTCGTCATCGAAGTACTCGTTCAAAGCAGCTCTGGATTCCACGAATCCCTCCCTCGCGTTTTCTAACGCATCCTCAATCAACGCAATCCAAAAATCATCGTTAGATTCGTCAAGTATAACGTCATTTGTACTCACCGTCTCTTGATTAGCATTCGGGTTGGAAGCAGTATTTAAGGCATCATCAACGTTTGTCTGCTTGATTTTAACAGCAGCAAGGTCAAAGTTGTCAAAGTTCATCTTGTGGCCGTAGTTTTGTATTCTTTCACATTGCGAGGAAATGGTAGTTAATCCTAACGCTGCCGCAGAACCTTTCAAGTAATGACCTAATGCAGATAGTTTGTCCAAGTTTTTGGCCTTTAAGTTTGTATCAATCTCTTGGAATGTGTCTATAACTTGTTCAACGAATGTCTGAAAGAGAGACTTCGAAAATCCTTCTTCATCTTCATCCATGGCCACTAATTCTGAGAAAACTGACCATTCAACCAACCCTGAATCTTGCAACTTATGCTTTTTCTCTTCGGTCATGTTGTATGTGTGGTATGTTGTTGTTCTTGGTAGTAGTCTATCCTAGTAATCAATCAAGTATACAGTTCTAGTCGAGAAAAGTATAGATATCCAATTGATTCAAGCTATTATATGATAAGCAGTTGACCTTTGGGAAGCAATTGAATAACGCAGAAGATTTGCCGTTGCAATTGAGTTTGTCTTTGTCTCAACTGAATGGCGTGTTAGCAGTAATTTACACAACGTTTGTGTCAAAGCAATAACAACAAAGTGATCCTCTTCTTGGTGCAAATATGGTTAATATTGCGGTTTGGTCTCTCCTGTGCCAACTGTAAGTCGAATAAGAATGCTGTTGTTCTTAAGGTATGTCCTTAAATTGTGACCAAAAATCCTACGAAAAAAATTCGACAAAAAAAGATGTGTGATGTAATAGCTCACTGCAACCGGACAAGCGAGTAACGCGAAACAAACTCCGCGTAGCATAATTCGGACACCCTCCCTACAGAGTCAATGAATTCAAACCAAAACGTCGTTGCGTTATGAAAGCTACAACTTAAATCTACAGCACTGTTGTGTTAGTATGAATTGTGATTATGTTGTCACGTCCACGGAAAGTAGTAAAATGAGAGCCATGACATCACTTCAGAATTGTATGGTTGTGAAGTAAGGAGGAGGTGGGAGCACAACTCCCTTTTTCAATTCAAGTGTTTACCTTTTCCCCTATTATTAGCCTTTCTTCCTCAACTGAGTTTGGGCTGTGTTTACTATCCTTCACACAGCTCTTAGATATATTGCGTCATCCTTTTGTTTCTTCTCATGTAACCATGAAAATCAATTCTAGATCTGAATATTTTATCGTTCACGGAGAACGAAGTGACATTACCTACACTTAACAATTTGCCTTTCAACTCTATTTTTAGAAGTTGGTAAGGTCCTCCATGGGAAATCTGTATTACTTTCATATCGTTTTTACTCCAGCGTTTTTTAAAGTTGGACCCGTTTTAGTATTCTATGAACAATTTATTAATCTATTGAACAAAAATCTAATCTAATCTAAAATAATTTCATGCATTGGTCAATTCAAATAAATCACCCAATTTATCAGCATAATATACTGGAGATGTTTCATCTGGTTGACTCAAAGCATTCTCTTCTGTTTCAATTCCAGTTAAAACCAATAAGGTATCCAATCCACCATCTCTCCCGAACTTCATATCTGTGTTTAATCTGTCACCTATCATCAATCCTCTCTTAGGGTTCTCAGCTAAACCTGGGTTATCTGCCTTAATGGAGTTCATCATCGACTGATTTGGCTTACCACAAATCGCGTCAGGTTGACGTCCACTTGCATATGCGACTGTTTCGATAATAGAACCTGCACCAATTAATAACTTACCTTTGGAAGGAAAGGTCGAATCGATATTGGTTGCAATAAAAGGGATTGATTTGTTGTCCTTCAACAAATACTGCATTGTTATCGACAACTTCAAGTAATTAAGATTTAATGCCAATCCTGCAACAACAGCCCCCACATCATCATCCAAATTAACCAATTGTTCATGTTCTCTATTAAAACTCACACCATCCTCTACCAATTTAAAATCAGAGCCTCCAATAGTCTTGTATCCCACTTCAGCGAGCTCTTTTTCAATACCTTCTTCTCCTAATACCCAGACCTTTTTATCCTTTGGTAATTTCAAGATTTTATCTATGTAAATAGCGGAAGCGTAGGAAGAGCCAAAAACTTCATTTTTAGTAATGCCTTCAATCCCTAAGCTTCTGAATTTTCCTAAATAATCATCCCGAGACTTAGTTGAATTGTTGGTAACGAATATGACGGTCTTCTTGTGTTGCTTAAGGAGATCGAGGGTTTCACACACGCTGGGAAGCAAGTGATCGCCTAGCCAAAGAACGCCATCACAATCAAAAAGAAAGTAATCATATTGATCGAGGAGCGTGGCAACTTGTTCTTTGCTAGAAATCTTGGTGGGCATTGGTGAAAGTGTTAATAACGTCGATTGGATTTACTTCAAAATAGCTATTTTTGAATCTAATTGACGTATTCTGCATATAAAAAAGTTTCACAACAGACTATCGAATTGGGGAGGATTCTTCTAGTTTTACATTGATTCCTTCGGGTGTCGTTTCTTCAAACTCTTACAAATTGATATCAATAATAATAATTTTATGAGGAGTATACAAACGTTTCATAAAGTGCAACTAACCACTTTACGTAGTAGGATGAGGTATCATTCAAGAACAAGGGTTTCAACATCAAGTAAATAGTACTCTCCTGACAAATGAATGAGAGCCACTAATAAATCAAAGCCCTGCCTTATTCATAATTACCCATTGTGACTCTTGAAATGAATTTTAAAAAAATATGCAATAGAATGGGACCGTGGGTGAAAAGGTTTCATCTAACGTTCCGAGGGTTGAATACCAGCAGTGTATTTAGGGAAACGGAACTTGGACTTGTCGTTGTAAATTTCTTCATCGAATTTGGCTCTAGTCTCAGGAGTCATTGATTCCCTAACTAAATCTTGTCTAGCTTTTTCAGAAAAGTATCTTCTAGCCAAGTTTCTGTCCTCTTCAGCCAATAGTAATGGCTCCAAGTAGAAACGAGCCCACTGTTTTTCTCTTGATAACTCACGCTGTTCGTCAACACCTTTGTAAAATCTGTAGAAGCCAAATGCCATGAGGCCAGTAATACCCCAAAAGTAAATTGTTGGTCTAAAACCACGGGATGGAAGATTTCTCTTCCATTGTACAGGTTCGTACCCGCCGATAGGTGGTAAATCTTGCATACTGTATTTGAATCGGTGTTGTTAGGCCGGTTTACTAGGTTTGTAAGAAGCCAAAAAAAATTTGATGATAATTAGTTCAAATTCATTGGGTAATAAATTTTGCGGTGCACGACCACTAAATAAAAGTGCTGTAGCTACTGTCCCACTACAGTTTCTAGCCGACGGAGTATGTTAACAGATGTTGTAGTATTTATGAATTATTAGAGTAAACATAAATAATAGCTAAATTGGTTACTTGATGTCGAAAACTGGCTTCAACTTCTTAATCAAGAGCCAATCATCCCTAGAAACAGTTTCACGGAATGCTGGGTCCTTCAAGGTGTCAATCGATCTACGAGTAATCAAGGAGTACAAGTTGTCAGTTTCATCAACATGACGACCCCAAGTTGGTTGTGCGGCAGATGGGTTATCCAATCTCATAGCAACACCAGCTGACGTTTGACCCTTTTTGATAACTTCGTGAGACTTATGGTTGACTTCCAAAGAAACGACCTTACCCAACACCATGACATTTGGTGTCTTCGTTACTGGGTCATGACGAACTGCACAGATAGGCGTTCCTACGCGAACAGCACCTTCAACAACATCCACACCAATAATCATAGGATTACGCTTGTTAATAATTTGAATTGTCTTCAAAACACATGGCAAGACGGCGTATTCCATGAAGTCCTTACGACGTACCTCAAGCAACTTCTGTTGGTAAGCAGTAAAGGCGTCAAACAAGTGATAAATGATATCAGCATTGAAGATTTTAATATTCTGCTCTTCAGCGTATTGTTCGGCTTCTCTGTCAATCTTAACATCGAAACACAACATTACAGCTAACTCAGGAGCCTTTTCCAACATTGTAGTAGCCTTCATAACATCTCTCTTGAATACTGGACCTAAACCAATAGACATAACAGGAATCTTCATATCCTTTAAGAAATCCAACAAGGCTTCCAAAGAACCTAAGGTAGAAGCTTGAACAACAACACCCTTTCCTGAAGTATCAACAGAATCTAACAATCCCGTTAAGTCGTCCATCACATCTTCCATTATTTCGTCTTCGTCATCATCTTCGCCAACAACAATCAAACGAGAACCTGCAACTGCCTTTTCTAAATCATTTGCGGCGATTTTGACCCCTAAGGCAGCCTTGACTTCCTTATGGTGGATATATTCGGATTTTATACGTAATTCACGAGAAGGAGGTGGAGTCAATAAGGCCCTGATATTTGTGGCAATAGGGCCATTTAAGCCACACAAGACAACACGGTCACCTTCTCTCAAAATACCATTGGACAAGACAACATCAATAGTGTAACCAAAACCTTCGACAACCTTAACTTCCAAAATAGTAGCTTCCACTTTAGATAAGTACATCAATTGCTTGGACATTCTCTTCTGAGTCAATTCAAGTAACAACCACAACAAATCAGGGACACCTTCACCAGTAACAGCGGAAGTTGGAACAATAGAAACATACTTTGAAATGTTCTTGTTTTGGTAGTATAACTCAGAGTTCAACCCTTGTTCAGCTAATGCCACTTGAATTTGTTCGTATCTATTTTGGAACTCTGCCTGGACAGACTTAGTTTGTTTAGCAAAGGAATCTCTGAAAGCGTTGTTTGGAATTTCTTTCCAGTCATATAATCTATCAATTTTGTTCAATGCAACAATGAAAGGAGCTTTTCTATCTCTCAATAATCTGATCGACTCAATGGTTTGTTGTTCTAAACCATGCATGATATCAATCACTAAAATGGCGATATTACACAAAGAAGAACCACGAGATCTCAAGTTAGTAAAAGATTCGTGACCAGGTGTATCGATAATCAATAAACCTGGAACCTCAAAGATTTGCTTTTCGTATTGGGCCATAACAGCGGTCTTCTGTTTAATAGCATCAACGGGAAAGTAGGTGGCACCGATTTGTTGAGTGATACCACCGGCCTCACCACCTTGGACATTGGTTTGACGAATTTTATCCAAAAGCTTAGTCTTACCAGTATCGACATGCCCCAAAATACAACAAATTGGAGAGCGCAAATCTGAGCTAGATTGAGCGATTGGTTTCTTTTGAGTCAAGTCCTTCTTTTCTTCTTCCTGAGCGGCAGCACGAGCAGCTGCTTCTCTTTGTTTGCGTTCAGCTTCTTCAGCAGCCCTGCGTTCGGCCTCTTCAGCTGCTTTGCGCTCAGCTTCCTCGGCGGCCTTCTTAGCTGCTTGTTCAGAGGATTTGTCGACCACTTCTACGTCTTCGACTTCTTCTTCTCCTTCTTCTTCTTCTTCTTGAAGGGCAGCCTCCCAATCATCAGCAACTGGCTCATCATCCAATGCCATCTTTTCCCAACTGTCAACGATGGCTTCGTCTTCAGATTCAACTCCCTTCTTTTCCTCTACCTTGGGTTGTTGCTTCTGAGTGAATGTCTTTGGCTTTGAGGACTTCTTTTTAGTATAAACAACCTTCTTTGGCTTATCTGATTCGTCATTTTTGTTCAATCCTGCAACGAAAACATTGCCATTTTGCAATAATTGTTCACGACGACGTTCTTGTAACTTCTTCTCTTCCTTTTGTTTCTTCGTTAAGAATTTACCTTCGGCCTTCAACTGCTCTTTCTTCAATCTGTCCTTCTCTTTCTTAGCATGTCTAGCTTCTTCCTTTCTTGCCTCTTCTTCTGCTGCTAACTGTTCAGCTTTGGCTCTTTCTTGTTCTTCTTCCTCTTCCAAACGACGTTGTTCTTCCTCTAATTGTTTGTTCAATTCCATTTGACGTTTCAAGGCAGCAAGACCTGCAGGAACCTTCTTGCCTCCCTTCTTAGCTTTTGGTTCACCGGAATCTCCAGAAGGTTCAGGAGTTGCCTTAGCTGAACTAGCGGCTGCATTCTGTTTGTTTGCTTCCTTTATTTGTTCTTTCTTTTCGGCCTGTTGCACCTTCTTTTTAGCGGCTGCTTCTTTCTTAGCTTGCTTATCAGCTTCCTTCTTTAATTTTTCCTTTTCCTTCTTTGTTAAAATCTTTGGAGCATCTTTAGACTTAGTCTTTTCTTCTTGTTCTTTGGTATCTTTCTTTTCCTTGGATTTACGAATAGATGATAAAAAGTCGGCAGAAGCTTCAGCAGATTCGGCTTCAGAAGGTTCGGCTTCGGAAGGGCCAGCTTCAGAAGATACAGCTGGAGTGTCTTCAGCTACTTCAGATTGCGGTACGCCAAATTCTTCTGTTTGTGCGGCGTCTTGTTCAAAGTCTTCGTCCCAGTAATCGCCACCGGATTTTCCTTTTCCTTTCTTACCCATTTTAAATGACAAATTACACTAGTAAGTGGATATATATTTGTAATAAATAGTAGGGCGATCTACTTTTCAATAGTCAGTGAAATTTTTTTTGTCTTCCCGTACAACTGATTTTGAAATAGCACACGACTCATTTTTCAAATTTTTCACTTGTCCTAGCGAAGGAAAGCTAACTTATTGACGATCGAAAACATATATACATATTCATTTTGAGGTTTTTGTATATTTCTCAAATATATTAACAAGGAAGAATGACTACTGTTGAAAAGATTAAAGCCATCGAAGATGAAATGGCCAAGACCCAAAAGAACAAGGCAACTTCGTTCCATTTGGGTCAACTTAAAGCAAAATTGGCAAAATTAAGAAGAGAATTATTGACTGACAGTTCGTCTGGAGGAGGCGGAGGTGGTGCTGGATTTGATGTCGCAAGAACAGGTGTTGCAACCATTGGTTTCGTTGGTTTCCCTTCGGTTGGTAAGTCGACTTTATTGAACAAATTGACTGGTACTCACTCCGAGGCTGCAGCCTACGAATTTACAACCTTAACAACAGTTCCAGGTGTCATTAAGTACAAAGGTGCAAAGATTCAAATGTTAGATTTGCCAGGTATTATAGAAGGTGCTAAGGATGGTAAGGGTAGAGGTAAACAAGTTATTGCAGTTGCCAGATCAGTGAACTTGCTCTTTTTGGTGTTGGACGTGAACAAGCCTTTGCAACACAAAAAAATCATAGAACACGAATTGGAAGGAATGGGAATAAGGATAAATAAACAGCCTCCCAACATCGTTATAACCAAAAAGGAAAGAGGTGGAATCAATATAACTACTACTATGCCTTTGACTCATTTGGACAATGATGAAATTAGAGCTGTCATGTCAGAATACAGAATTAACTCTGCCAATATTGCTTTCAGATGTGATGCTACTGTCGATGATCTCATTGATGCTATTGAAGCCAATGCAAGAAGATACATTCCGGCGGTGTACGTTTTGAACAAAATTGACTCTTTTTCTGTCGAAGAGTTGGATTTATTATACAAAATCCCAAATGCTGTACCAATTTCTTCTGGAAATGGGTGGAACTTAGATGATTTGTTGGAAGCAATGTGGAAAGGATTAAACTTGGTTAGAGTTTACACTAAGCCCAAGGGAAAATTACCAGATTTCAGTGAGCCTGTTGTGTTGAGAACCGGCAGATGTACGGTAGAGGATTTTTGTAACTCTATTCACAAGTCTTTAGTGGAGGATTTTAGAAACGCATTGGTTTATGGAACATCTGTCAAACATCAACCTCAAGTCGTAGGTTTGAGTCATAGTTTGGAGGACGAAGATGTCATTACTATATTGAAAAAGTAATGCTACGATACATAGATATTTGTAAATAGGATCATCTTTAGTCTTACTTCTCACCTAATTTACATCATATTTTTTAGTAGTGTTTTGTGTAGATGAAAATCCAAGTCATCACAATCACGTGTCAATTTTTAAATTTTTCTGATTTCTTGAAAAGAACGACAAGAAAACCAATTGTTTCCTAAACTGTGTCAACAGCTTTAAGTGTTTAATAGTTGTACCTAGTTGGTCCACCAGTCTTTCATTTAGTCTGAATTATTTGTACTGACTGAATATCTTATTTATAAGAGACTAAAGTAGACATATACAAAATATTGACATTTGGTACCATTCCTCAACATGTCAGCCTTACCAGACGATGTCCACAACATTTTGGTTCAATTATTGAATGGCTTATCGTCATCAGACAATTCGACTAGATCGAAAGCAGAGAAATTGCTTGAATCAGAATGGTCTTCGGAAACTAATGTCGAAATGTTGTTAATATTTTTGGCAGAACAAGCTTGTTTGTCTAATAACGACACTTTTCAACAATTTGCAGCAGTCTTATTTAGAAGAGTTGCCATTAAGTCCCCAAAGGAATTGGCAAGTGTGACGGATAGGACTATTGGCGTTATAAGCGAACCTGTCAGGGAACGTATTAGAGCAATTCTCTTGCAAGGGTTCACTTCCCAACAATCTAATTTAGTTAGACACAAGCTTTCCGACGCTATCTCTGAAGTTGCAAAGGAAGATGCTTCCCCGCAAGGATCATGGAACGAACTCATACCAGCTTTGTTCGAAGCTGCTAGAAATTCTGATCCCAGCTTCCGTGAATCTGCATTCCGCGTCTTTTCTTCGGCTCCAGAATTAATTGACAAATCTTACATAAACGAAGTCTTGCCAATTTTCAACTCAGGATTTGAGGATGCAAATGATGATGTTCGTATTGCAGCTTGTACTGCGTTTGTTGCTTTCTTCCGTGAGGTTCCAAAGAAGAATTGGCAACAGTTGTCGCCTTTGTTACCAAGTCTATTGAATTCATTACCGCGGTTCTTGCAAAATGGACAAGATCAAGCTTTGGCTTCTGTATTAGAAGCTTTGATTGATCTAGTAGAGTTGGCTCCAAAAATGTTCAAGGAAATGTTTCCTACTATAATTGAGTTCTGTGCAGCAGTCTGTAAGAACAAGGACTTGGACTCAAACACTAGAATGGCATCTCTTGAATTGCTTACAACATTTGCTGAGGTTTCCCCATCCATGTGTAAACGTACCACATCTTATACAGATAATATGGTTTTGATTACTTTGTCTATGCTTACTGAAGTCTGCATTGACGATGACGACGCTGCAGAATGGAACAATAGTGATGACACTGAGGATGATGATGAAGAACCAGAGTATGATGCCGCTCGCCAAGCTTTAGATCGTGTATCTTTAAGGTTGAACGGTCAATCTCTTGCTGCACCTTTGTTCCGGTACTTGCCATCTATGATTCTGTCCAATGATTGGAGAGAACGCCAAGCAGCATTGATGGCCTTGTCTTCTGCAGCTGAGGGGTGTTCTGATGTATTGATAGAAGAAATTCCAAAAATCCTTGACATGATATTGCCAACATACCAGGACCCACACCCTAGAGTCCAATTTGCTTGTTGTAATGCCTTAGGACAAATGTCCACGGATTTTGCAGATACCATTCAACGCACAGCAGGTGATAGAATCTTACCTGCGTTGATTTCTTTGTTGACTAACAAGTCTGTGTTCAGAGTTCAAGCCCATGCTGCAGCTGCATTAGTGAATTTTTCAGAAGCATCTTCAAAAGAGGTTTTGGAGCCATACTTAGATGATTTACTTAACAATTTGTTGGGGTTATTGCAATCACCTAAGAAGTATGTTCAAGAACAAGTATTAACGACCATTGCAATGATTGCAGATGCTGCTGAAAAGAAATTCATTAAGTATTACGATACGTTGATGCCCCTTTTAACTCAAGTATTAACCTCTGACTTGGGCGATGAAAGCAAATTGTTGAAGGCAAAGTGCATTGAGTGTTCAACTTTAATTGCATTGGCTGTTGGAAAAGAAAAGTTTGCCCCACACTTTACAGAATTGGTCCAGATATTTGGTCAGATTCAGGAAACCACAACTGAGGACGATGATCAAGTTAAGCAATATTTGGAACAAGGATGGGGTAGAATATGCAGAATTGTTGGAAAAGACTTCTTACCTTACTTACCGGCTGTTTTGCCACCCTTATTGGTTTCTGCTAAGGCTACTCAAGATATTTCCTTGTTGGAAGAAGAAGAAGCAGAGGAATACAATAATAATGATGAATGGGATGTTATAAATGTGTCTGGAAAACTAATTGCCGTTCACATGGCTGCCTTAGATGATAAGGTCTCTGCTATGGATTTGCTTAGAACCTATGCTGTTCAATTGAAGGCCGACTTTTTTCCTTGGGTCAAGGAAATCATCCAAGATATCGGTATTCCTGCTTTAGATTTCTATTTGCATGATGGTGTCCGTGGCTCTGGAGCTTTAACGTTAGCAGCTTTATTGAAATGTTCTGTTTATGCAACTGGAAATTCGTCTGCTCAAACGTTGGAATTTTGGTCCCAAATCTCCAATAAGTTGGTCGAAGTATTGACTAATGAACCAGTCCCTGAATTATTGGTCGCATACTATACATCTTTGGTAGAATCTGTCAATGTTCTTGGAGCTAATTCTTTATCTTCCAACCAATTGGAATCTTTAGCAAAACTGATAAATTCTAACTTGAAAGAGATTTACGAGCGCATAAAGGCTCGTGATAACGAAGATGACGAATATACTGAGGATGTTGAAGAAGACGAAGAAGAATACACTGACGAGGAATTGTTAGATGAAATCAATAAGGCTATTTCTGCTATCTTCAAGAACTCCAAATCAAATTTCTTACCTTCTTTTCAAATTTTGGTTCCAACAATCGCTATGTTTTTGAACGATGAGAATACGAACGTTAAGCTTTGTGGATTATGTGTTGTCTGCGATATCTTGGAGCATTGTGAATCGGACTCTGTTGTATACAAAGACTTATTTATTAATATTGTCGGAGAATCTATCACTTCAGCACATGCTGGAATTCGTCAAGCATCGTCTTACGCTGTCGGGGTGGCTGCCCAATATGGTGGCGACTCGTATGCAGACTTCTGTTTGGCTTGTTTGGCCCCAATGTTCAAAATGGCTTCAGTTCCTGATGCTCGTGCTGAAGAGAATGTGCATGCAACTGAAAACTCTGTTGTTGCTATTGCAAAAGTTTCTCACAGGTTTGCAAGTTCAGTTCCAAATTTGAATGCTGTGATTGACCAGTGGATTACTTTACTTCCAGTAGTTCAGGACGAAGCAGCCGCTCCATTTGCATACACTTTCTTGAGTGAGCTAATTCAAAGTCAACATCCATCGATTATGAATCAAATCCCTAAAGTAATTGATTCCATAATTCAAGCATTGGCACATGCTTCAATCACAGGTGAGGTTGCTGAAAGAGTTGTTGCTAGTGCAAGACAATTGTTAGGGTCTATTCCCCAAGCTGAAGCAATGGCATTGTTGCAAAAGAACTCCTCTGACTTGGCAATCGTTCAAAAATGGTTCTCATGAAGTAATGTACCCTGTTCTATGTAAGTCAATAAATGAAAGTGTTATATAGTTCAAGAAGATAATATATAAGTTTATAATATTGCGGTGCTGATCTTCTTGATCAGACAAAAATCAAATGTTAGTGCTAAAAAACAATGAGGAAATAAAGTTCCAAAGTGTTATAGTTAGCATGTCCACTCCATCTAACAGCTCTTCTTCGCTGAATCGCTCAAGTAAGAGGCAATCATTACATACCATTGAATCCAGTGTCACAAGACTTTTGGTTTCTACTAAGCATTTACTTGAAAGTTTAACCCAATGGGCGCGACAAGAAGCTGACGATAAGTATGTCTCCGATGCTTATGTCAAATTGGGAAATGACTTCAGGGCAGCTACCAGATCATTCACTGCATCTGGTGTGGATATTTCTGATATTGGAGACGTTCCTCAAGCATTACGTATAATTTTGGAGGCAGCATTAAGTGAGGCGCCGAGTCAGGAAAACTTGGACAGGTTTTTACCTAACATCAGAAACATTATCGTAACTTTGTTACAAAATCTAAAGGCCAAGCAGAATAAGGCAAAGTCAATATCACAGGAGAAGCAGCAAGGCATAAAGTCGCAACAATTGGACGTAAGAGACACAAGAAAGACTTCTTCGTCTTCCATAGACACACCCAACCACAGCAGAAAGACTTCATCATCTCATTTGCAAAAGCCAACTCAAACCGGCTGGACATCAAATCAATCTGCAACTCAAAATGATGCATTGGCTCAGCTTCAAAAAGGAAATGTACTAGAGCGACGAGCCTCGAAGCGGTTCAGTGCCTACCAATATGCCAAACTTGCTAATTTTTCATCCACCAATACCCTACCAAGAATTTCATCGTCAGATGCCACTTCTAGACGTCCAAGTGTTAATATTGAAGAATCCACTCAAAATACAAGTTTTGATAGCGTTAAGCACAGCGATGAAGGGCCAGTTCAGATTTATCTTAAGCTTCACAACAAAACAAAGAAGGCAATCATAAAGAATCCAATTTCATTTGCTTCTTTAAGGTTACTCTTTGTAGAAAAGTTTGCTTACACTCCAGGAACCTCTTCATTCCCGGAAATTTATATTCAAGACCCCAAACATGGCGTGTCGTATGAACTTGAAGAACATTTACTTGAAGAAATTCAAAATGGAAGCTTGCTATCTTTGAATGAGGCCGATCAGCTGGTCTCCGTGTTAAAAGACCTTGAAACAAAAGTGCAAAGCTTAAGCTCGAAATTTGACACTTTACACTTAAACATTGCTTCCCAAATTAGCGAAGGGCTTGAATCGTTTGACTTCCCACTGATCGCAAGTTCTGAAAGAGTTCTGAAAGACATTATTCTGAAGCCCAAATTTGAATTTGATATTAAGGAGTTGACAGAAATTCAGAGAGAGTTCAAGGCAATAAAACAGCTTCAGCTGTCTAATAAGGAAATTCTTAAATCTTCCATAAAGAACGTTTCGAAGGAAGTAAAATTATTACAAGAGACTGGTTTGTCCGCTTCTGATTCATCCAACCGATCGTACATGGAGTCTTGTCATCTTAAATTGTCAGAAGAATCTGACCTATTATTGACCAGAGTGGACGATTTACAAGATGTCATGGAGTCATTGAGAAAAGACGTTGCTCTGCGCGGTGTAAGAGTAAATGAAAAACAGTTGAAGAACACCTTTAAGGAGATTGATGACGCAAGGAATGCCTTGAAGAAAATGACAGGTTATATTGAAAAAGAGAAAACGGTCTGGAAAAAGATTTGGGAATCTGAATTAGATAAAGTTTGCGAAGAGCAACAGTTTTTCAATTTGCAGGATGACTTGACTCAAGATCTTGAGGACGATATCAAAAAAATAGAGGAAACCTTTGACTTGATTGAACAATGTTCATTAGAACAGAACAAGCACTCTGTTTTCAAGAGAAATAGAATTGTGGCTAACCTACACATCCCTGAGCCAGGAGAAAGTATGCATGATCTAAAGGATGCTGTATTGAGTGAAGTTGCTGCCTTGAACCCCAATCATGAGAATAGGCTATTGGCAATAGAAAAAGCAGAAAGACTTCGAGAAAAGGAACGCGAATTAATGAAATTATCGAAGTTTCAAGAGGAGCTTGGTGAATTTGTGGACGATAATAAGTTGAAGAGATCTGGGGGTATTGAAGAATTAGAAAGACAAAGAAAAGCTAAAGATAACGAAAACCTTAAAAGTTCGTTTGGAATAATTTGATTTTATTATTTCATACATCGATTTTTTTTATCCATTCAACGATCAGCATGAATTTGGGTTTTCTTCCAAAAGTTTCTATCAACACATGTTTGAATTCTTGAATTATTTCATCGCTGTACTCCCAAGTTTCATTTGCTTGTTGGAAGGAAGTCAATGTACTCAAGAGCAACTCTAGAATAAAACATTTAAAATTCGAATGTGAAAAATCGGTTGCTCTTTTGGATAATCCTTTAAACTCCGCATAAAACACTTCCATAATTGATCCTAGAATATTGGAAATGTTACGAATGGCTGTTTCTAAAGAACAGACATCAATACATATCATGTAACTTTCCAATCGATTTTGATAGTATTGAAGCATTGATTCAAATGATATCTTAAAGGACTTGGCGTTCTTTAGAAAACTAAAGGAAGTCGGGGGGTACTTTCGAGTAATTTCTAACAGACTGGTGTTTATATTCAAGCCAGTGAATTTAATTACTCCCTCTATTTCATTTCCTACTAGAATCTTCGTCTTCTGCTTATTCACATATGCTCCGTATTTGTGTAAAGAATTTCCGTCAATAATTCCTTTGACTCGTTTGCAAAATGTAGGATCGGTTGATATAAATAGAAAGTCGTCGGCTAGGCGAATCAAAGTTGAACTTGAATCATTTGAAAACAGTAACTTTTCGTTGGTCATTTTACTGTAAACCAAATCGCAGAAAGTTGACAGTAATGGGAATCCTTGAAATACTCCATGTTTTCTTCGATAAAAGCTCGAATTACCTTTCCTAATTATTGTATCAAAAATTTGTAACCTGGAAACGTTAATAATGGCCTCCTTGTTAACTTGAATTGTCTTCACTTTGTCAACTATAATTTTGGCTGGAATGCCTCGCTGTTTCAGAAATAGATTGAACCTGTCTATTTCTTCCTGTTCATTAATCAAAGTTCGAAGGTTTTTGAGTTTTAAATCAGAATTTAATTCCCAATAGTGTCTTATATAGTAACTTTTTTCATTGGTGTCATCTTTAAATAATTCTTCAATGCCATTTATGATCATTTGTTGGTTGAGCATATCGTAGCAATGCCTCATATCAAACTTCACGAAATGAAATAATGGTAAATTTCCATCGTGAAGCTTGCGAATTCGTAATTTGTAGTTTGCAACTTGAAGTGCGACATCTTTCACCGACCGGCATCGAACGTTGTCATAAGTTACTTTATTTAACTTGAAATTAATAATTTGCCGAACTGATTTTAGATAGCTTGAGAAGTTCCAATATTCAAACCGGTGCGCTTCTTTCTCCTTCACGGTCATCCCCAAATCGTTTATAGGATGTTTACTGGGAACGCATATTAGTCTGAAGTCGTTTTCTTTTGGAATTAACCGGACGGTTCCATGGTTATACCTATTGACTAAATCTGCAAGATTTAGGTCTTCTATTTGTATTGGAATCAAAAATTTATCGGCATAAGAATGTAGCCATGGCATTTTAATGTGATTCCAACTATAATGAGGAAAATATAACAATTCTGACATCTCTACCGAAATCGATTCTGTGACGTACCACAATGATTTGATTAAATTTGAAATGAAACAAGAAAAGAACCATTCCATAAATTTAGTGAAAATGTAATTTCGTTTCTCATAATCCTGGCGTGAAGATAACGCTTGACCGTTTCCTAGCCACCCAATGTCGGTCAATTTAAGACTAGAAGTTATGTGATGTATCAGAACTTTCTTGTGTGTACCTTGTTTAATAAAATCCACTATGTGTCGTAGTAGTATTGCCTTGTTCTTTCCGGATCCCCAACACTCGATTGGGAACACTTTCCCAACTATAGTTAAGACAAATGGAACAATCTTGAAAACAGGTGTTGTGTTTTTCAAAATACATTGACCGTCAGGTGGCTTCCAGCTTACCAAGGAAGTATAAATATGAAGATAGGGACACTTTTTGTCTTTCTCGGTGATTAATTGAAGTAGTTTACTCAACCCTCTATACTTCTTAGGGGTATTTTTAGCATTGGATAATGGTATGATTGTATTCAATAGTTCGTTATAATCGTCAGGTAATTGGTTAGGTGAAATCTTTCCCGAATTATTCTTGTATAACATTCTTTCTTTTCTTATAAAAATAGACTTCAGGTCTGGAATAGCTCTAAACGAAACCAAATCTCCACAGATTTGAATGAGTTGCCCAGTTTTCAGTCTTAAGAAACATTTGTTATTCAACAAGATGTAGAAGAAATTCTTTTGCCCCAAAATATTGTATAGTATATTCCAAGGTCTCAGTTTAATAAAATTCACTTGAAAACTTGTGAACCCACTTCGAGCACGATGATCACTTGAAATACTGAGACCATATCCATTAACTAATACGTTGCAGGACTTGGATTGAGTTAAATGTAACAACAAAAAGTCAATAACATCAAAATAAGATGTAGCCTCCGTCAACGGTACAACAATATCCTTCTTGCCATGAAGTACAAAAATGTTAGTCGTGAAATCTGTAAACTCCGTACAAAACGTAGCTGTGCTGTATTCTGGGAATTGAGAACAAAGAAACTCGTCAATCCTGATACAACCGTTCATGAGATGAACAATCTAATTCATCTAGACTGTACCTTGAATTCTCTTGTGTGTACAATCAAAATTCATGCAGAAAATTTCGATTATCGTGCAATAATTGTTAACCGGATTCTCTTATGGCAAAAAAAAACATACATCAAGCTGTATCTGAACACATCGATTTCGAACGCGGGATACTATATGGTGCTTTGAAGCAAATCCGAAGTGATTCACATCACTCCTCTGATAATAACACGCCTGCTTTGATAAAGACGTGGTGTTGTGAGATTTCCCCTTCTCAAACCAAGAATCTTGTATCAATTATTCGATACAATATAACGCCCGAAGATCTGAATCCATTGATACATATCAAGAGAATCAACAAGGGGGTTAGCAGATTTGATGAAGATCGCCATGTCTTGAAAGTTATTGTGTGTACTACAGAATACTGTGAAAGTGAGGTTGATTTGATACGCCTTCTAGATGCACATAAAATGCCTAGTGTGGACACTATAAAAGCTTACACTATAGATATCCCTAAATACGCACCCCAAACAAAAGAATTGAGCCAAGAATGGTCTACTGCGTTTTGGCCCATGTCTTGGAAAGGTAACCCTAATCACCAATATCTCAACTCATTGCAAATTGAAATCGAAAGTGAGCGTTTCATGATCCGAAAACTAGTGGAAGAGTTCACAAATCTAAGCAAAAGTGAATTGAGTAATTCTCTGGTCGCAATCGTTGCACGCGAAACCCCTGGTTTCAAAAAGGAAATCTTGACTATTGCGTCCAATAACGGATCAAGTAGCCCATTAGACCACAGTATTTTGAAAGCAATTGATAACATATCGACGATGGAAAAGCATAGGCGATCCTCAATGGAAGAAGTGCCCAGTTCTTCCTCAAATTACTTATGTCATAACCTCCTTGTATATACAACGCACGAACCTTGCGTTATGTGCTGCATGGCCCTTGTTCATTCTCGAATTGGAAGAATTGTGTTCTTAAAAGAAGTCGCTTCAACAGGTGGGTTGGAAAGTAATTATCAGTTGGGAGACATGGATGGTCTCAATTGGAAATTCGATATATTTAAATGGATCTCAAAACACGAAACTGACCAATTTGATACTTTGCAAGGACACATGAGACCTTTGAATTTGAGTTTTTGATTTATGATATATTGTTGGCTCACGAAGGACGCAAACGATTTTCAATTTTTTGAATGCTTTCGTACACTTGCAGCACCAAATTTGTATTGTAAATTGAGTCGTGGCTTTCATTAAATTTGTTCAATTGAAGGGCTAAATCTTCAAGTTTCTCCAAAGTCAATCCAATGTCTTTTCTCATGAAACTTGCCTTCGTCCCTAGCATATAAATCAACTTTTTTAACCTTATATTTAATTGATCAATAGAAGTCCCTTTACTTGAAGTCTGCTCAAGGATTTTGGTTAGACTATTCATAGGAATAGCAAACAAATTGTTAATATCTTGAAGAACCCGCTCTCTTATCATTTCTTCTCTTTGTGAACACAAATCATCATATACATCTTTTAACGTTGATCTTGATACATTGATAGGAAATAAACTCTCAAATTGCGTGTAAGAAATAATAGAATCCAACTCAGAATTACTGGTCAAATAATTTGATAAGATCACGCTCGACTCCATGCCAATTGTTTATCTTCGTAATGTTTTTGAACGTAAACATATGTTAAGTCGTGTCTGTACCATTTCTTGTGTGAAAAAATCAACAAACCAAAGTCTCTAGACATCAAAACAATATACCGAAAGTGTAGCTGCACACACTCATAGCAAGATGTCAGGACTCTCATACGATGCATCTTCTTATTACGTTCAAGCATTGGCATCTAGCATTTCCAAGAGACTTATCGATGAACCGGATAATTCGTTAGTCTTAAACATTGCCCCAACAGGAAGACAAGCCAAAAGAAATGCTCAGCAGATTAACTATTCGGAGGATTTTGTTGACGATTTTGAATTCGAGGATACCCCAACTTCAACTTTTACAAAGAATTCCATTAATAACAATCAACAACAATCGATTATACAAAAATTTTCCCCGGCAAGAAACTTGCCACACATCAATGACCTAGAGGATGAATCCAAATTGAATGAATTGGCACATAAGACAGATATTTTAATTCCTATCAAAATAAGTCTTGAAAATCCAAATGCCACTCATAAGATCATCGACTTTTTTATGTGGAATCTAAATGAAACATTAATCACTCCTGCCCAGTTTTCTGAGATCTTGTGCAATGATTTGGAGTTACCAAACTCTATGCAACTGCAAATTACGGAATCCATATACCAACAAATTGACGACTATAATTACGTTTCTACTTTGCAGTTGACACCAGGAAACCCATACATCGTAGTCATCGATTTGTCAGTCAGTTTGAACAAGCAGCTTTATCAGGATAAATTTGAATGGGATTTGAATCAGGAGGAAGTTACTCCGGAAACTTTTGCTCATAATGTTGTTGCCGACCTAGGTTTATCTCTAGAATTCAAGCCAGCTATTTCACATGCTTTGTACGAAATCATAATCCGAGTGAAACGAGACATTTTGGAAGGTACATTCAATACTGAGATTCATAACCTTCATATGGTTAGAGGTCTTGTGTTTGAAAGTGGAATAAGAATAAGTACAGAAGCGAGTGCACAAAATGGAAATGATCATTGGGAGCCTATTGTTGAGGTTCTTACACCTGCAGAAATAGAGAAGCGTGAGAACGAAAGAATTAGAAATATGAGAAGGTTGAAGAGAGAAAATATGAAACGAGACTATGACGAGTATAGTTCAAATAAGAGACGGCAGGTTTTTTCCAGAAGAAAATTTGATGAATTGGGAGGAATCTAGCCCATTTTCTTGAATACTATATATAAGTTCTTCTCTAAGTCCAACAAAAATAAATGAACCAGGGTTTTGTTTAATTGGTATCGTTAAACTTCCAATAAATAGGTTGCAGTTAAATCGTTGGGGATTATAGTTCACCTTTCAATCTGTTGGACTTTTTATTATTAATTCAATGGAAGGAATTTAAACTGTTGCGGTTACTATCAGTGAACCATGTTAATATTTTTCTCAAAATTATAAAAAAGTGTTAACTTCTACAGATTATATATTATGGCACATATAATATATCATGAATTGGTTATTATATACATATTCCCGTAATTCAAATGTTCTGATTGTCTAGGTATATTCTATAAAAGAGACTACTAAATTCAAACACCACTAAGAGAATATCCCTACAGGACACATTGATGCAAATACCAGATATGGTACGTATAACTTCTTCAATTCTGCATTAATTATCTAAATTACGGGCCCATTGTGAAGCCAGATTCTTGAAGAGTAAGGTAGTTGTGCTGGGATTCGGTCTACAGTAATATTGCACTCATCACAGGCGATTTACTGGTGGTGGAGATCACCAAAATCCCAAATATTATCAACAACGGGACAAGGTGAACATCTTTTGAATACCTGAACATCTTTTGAATAGCTGAACGTCTACAGTCTATACTTTCGGCGACAATGTAGGGCTGTTGTTTGTTCCCGTACGTATATACCGAGGAAGTTACATGAAAATGCCAATATTTCAGCCAGTTCATCCAGGAAGTACGTACGTAACACGGTTGGTGAAACGTAGAGAGCCTGATTTATTAAGATGCAAATACCTGATATGGTACGTATAACTTCTTCAATTCTGCATTAATTATCTAAATTACGGGCCAATTGTGAAGCCAGATTCTTGAAGAGTAAGGTAGTTGTGCTGGGATTCGGTCTACAGTAATATTGCACTCATCACAGGCGATTTACTGGTGGTGGAGATCACCAAAATCCCAAATATTAT